>CM053791.1:145305747-145980747 GCA_028749045.1 Cupressus sempervirens
AAGTACATAATAGGAAGCTTTATAATAATCTCACTCATTCTCCCTTGAATAAATATTACATTGACTCTCTCACATGAAAATTCCACAAGATTTAAGTATGGATTGAATATCAGAAAATCTACATATGTATAAGAGTTTAATCACCTATCTACAACATAAATTCCATATTGATGGGTATTCCTTTAAATGAACTATTTCTTTCCTTCTTATGCAAAAATGAAAATATTACATTCTTTCTCCCACAATGCCAACTATATGTATAACAACATTCTCAATTTACACATACACAATGGTATACAATGGGAGGTAAAACCCTCTCACATTATGGAGAACATTAAAGTGGATATTTTTTTCATCATAACCCATAACAAAATGACATGAAAAGGATGATTATTTTTCCAGCACTTGATTCTTCAACAACATCAATGGAAAAAACCTAAATTCTTCATAGGGTCCATTTTCACAACCTACACAAAAAAAACAAAATCAAAAACCATGGAGGCTCACCTACCATCCTAGGCCTCCAAAGAGGCCACCCACTAAGCTAGGGAAACAAGCCCAAAAAGGATATACACAAACATTTTCTAAAGCATACAACCACACAACACAAAACACAACAATCCCTCCTATGGCTTACACAATGATTCACCATTGGAATAATGATTACATTGGGTGAAGGTGGACTAATCAAAGAGGAGAATGTCATATGCATAATACAAATATCAAACTACAATTATATTTTTTCCTCTTCAAGGCTATCATAATATCTCCTCCTCCTCACACAATGCCTTATATCTCCCAAAATACAAAAGGCATATGGCTTCAATGGAGCCCATACTCCATGAAAGAAGAAACAACTCCCCACTATGAGGTAATCTCAACTATAATGTTAAGCCCAACTAATCCCTTCACCTAAGGCTACTATTAGCTCCCAAGGGTAAGTGAAGCCTTCATACCCATTAATATTTCAACATCCCAAATAAAACAAAAAAACAAAGAGACCAGGAAGGAAAACAAAGAAAATACATGTAACACAAATCATAATCACACCATCAAAACATAATAAAAGGATTCACAATGACCATACATGAATCCACAACAACTATACATGCTTTTAGCATCATTATACAAATGTGAAAGATAGTCATGGTTTGAGCACCAACCTAGGTCCAAGCTAAAGGAAATCATAGTTGATGAAGAGATCCCTTATCCTTAGCCTCCTTTCCAAAACCCTAAATTTTTATAAACTTACAAAGTGGATGAACATCCCACTAGTTTCTCCAAGTTTCCCTAAAAAGGCTCAGCCACCATCTATTTTCACAAAAACATCGAGCCACTAAATCTTACAACCTTGTCTATCCCAAGTTCTCTATTTTTGACTTAGTGGAAACATGGGGAAGAATTCATGTGACAAACCAATTTTTGAATTGGTGGAATAATGCATTTGTTAAGGGGCCCCCAGGCTAGCTAAGCATTTACATGGTCAAATTTAGTCCCCTAACATGTTATACTAACATATGGGTGGTTTATTTTCACAAAAAGGGCACTTTGGGACCACATAATGACCCTTTAAAATCCTAGTCAAGTCTAAATTCGAATTTCCCTTAGATAATGAATCATCCTATCCCTTATCAAGTGGGTTTACTTAATCTTTAAAAAGGTAATTATTTTAAAGGTTAAGTGCTACCATGACCAAAACCCTAGGTGACATGTCATTAACATGCAACAATATACAAGTGTCAAGTGACACATTAAAGCACATTGCACATCATTATAACATGTCCCTAATGCACCTTTGAGATTAAAATTTTCACACACATGCAAGCTTACATTTATGAAATAAAATACATCACAATGAGGCTTTTTGAATCTTCAAAAGATTCTCCTTGGCTAAATTGTGTTCACATGAGTTTCGACCTTGCTTCTCTGATAAATTTCCATGGTTCCACTTCCTACACACTAAACTTGAGTATCAGTAGTCCAAAGGGAAGTCATATAAAATACATATCATAAATACATACAAATTCCAATGTGGTGTAATCCATATTAACATAATTTAATTAAATTTCCTTTCTTAATCATTTCAAATAAAGCACTCAAAACTTTAAAATATCAAAATCCCCATATCATATTTAATCTTAAATCAACACGATCAAATTAAGATTTCATATCACATCATAATCCATTTTCTATCCTACCATGTGCAAAGTTGCATCCATATTTGATTGATCATCCCATACAAAAAATTGGTTCTTAATATATATCATAGATGGAAATCACTACTTTAAATACCAAAATAAATAGATAATATAAGCCACTATCCATCTAAGTCTTGATTAAATGTCAACATATCCAAATCCTGATTATCAAAATGCAAGTAAAATATCTATGCTATGATGGGTTGGGGTGAGGCCTCACGCTCTAAATACAAAAATAACAAAGACATGGAAAAATAATAGAGAAAAAATATGCATGTGGTTAATAATGGTGTATTTGATGCACCCAAACCCAAAGAATTCAACTTGATTAGTGGCATTAAAGAAATAAAATAGTAAAAAGCTTATAGGTTTAGTGATTCTAGCAAGTCTAATGACTCTAGTAGAGGTAAGCCATCATGGGTGTATTAACCCTATGGAAAGACATATTGTAAATTAGTAAAAAAACAATTAGGTCATCCAGGAAGGTCAATTAATATTGCAATCTATCTTTCCCTCATTCAACTTGTTCTAGTATAGCCTGATAAAATTGAGGATATTTAGTGTAAAAAAAGTTCATATTATAAACCACCAAGGTTCTAGTATGAACCAAGTTCACAGTATGAGTTGAGTTCTTAGTATGAATCGAGCAACCAATTCAAGTCAAACATGTATTTGTGTTACCCAAGAATCTAGTGTTACCCAAGCATCCAATGTTACCTGAGTGCTAGAGTATCACCCATGCTTATTGTATTGCTTGAGCATCAACATAATACCAAAGTATAGAGTGTGGCCTAAGCATTAGTATGTGACTAAAGTTTGAAGGTATAATTTATTTTTTGTGAATACATATCTTGTTTGAGTTGAATTTGAATGAAGATATTGTTTGATGGATATATAAGGAAGTTAAATTATGTTGTCTAAAGAGATTAAAAGTGAATATGGAATATAAGAATAAGAGAGAGTAGATTGAGTAGGAGGGCTACCAAGAAGTATAAAGGGAAGAGAATTGACTTATCTATCACGGTCAGATGATTAGAATCTTCAAAGGATCTATATTAGAAAATTAATAGCAAACAAGGATCATCCTACTGATTTCTTCCTAACAGTAACATCAGGTAAATCCTCTAACAAGGTACATCTAACAAACCTTTTTAAAACTCTTAAAAAATTACATACTTCATTGTATTATAAAATCCTTTCACAAGGTGGAACTAACAGTCCTTCATACTCCTAATAGAGTACATCACTAGAAATGATCAATTGTAAGCCCTAACAGGCCAACTTTATTACTATATTAGTGAAGCATTGTGGGTGTCATCCCCACCCTAGTTTTACCTTCTCCTTAGAGGGTTTCTAGGTTACCAAATATTGTGTCAAAGTGTTATAGTGTAATATGATGAGGAAAGTATCAATTAGACTCTATTGTTACTCTTCATATTTTTCTATGCTCCTATGGTCAACCTTCTCAAGAAATGAAACCATCTTCTTCTATTATGACTTTTTATGGTAACTTTGTTCAATTCTTGATATCTTTGGAAGATGAGAATGAGCATAGGGTTGTTAGAGATTGGATCTATTGAGAAGAAGCTCTTGAAGAAGTCACACTCGGTGCTAAAATTTCCCCTAAGAAGAATGATAAAGGATATTAGTTTCTTTCTAAAATGGATTATCTAGGTCATGGTCCTTCAAAATGATTAAAAAAAAATGCTCTTGTTGAACCACCAAGTAACACTAATGAATGCAATTCTAGAGACAATGTTGATAAACAACCACTCTTTATGTAGACACCTGAAAATGAACGTACTTTTGATTTTAGATTTAATGCACTAATTATTATTCTATTAAGTAAGGGTTCTAAATCATTAATTAATCATCTTATTTCCTCTATAATCAAATCTTTGCATCATTTAATCATTCCCAAGTTTTAATTAAATAATTAAGGTTATTTGAATATTTAACCTTTAAATGAATTAATCATTATCAGTTAATTAAATTCAATTTCCCATTATTTAAATAATAATAATTAATTGTTTAAGTTAACTAATTATTTCCTCTTCATTAAATGAAATTCTAAATTTGAATTAATTTCATCTTCATTTCGCTTCAATTTTAATTTCAACTAATTTCACTCTTTCATATTTAATAAAAAATTTAGTTCAATAAAATATTCTAAAATCTAAAAAATCAACTTTATAAGGAACTATAAAATTAGAAAGTTAGAAAATCTTCATAAACTAAAAAATTATTTTTTTTCTAAAATTCAAAAATACAAATGATTTCAATGTTTCTATTTTCAATTTTTGGAAATTTTATTTGTCCAAAAATTGAAAATATCTCAGAATTTATCCTTTGCCTTTTTCAGTTTAAAATTGAAAACTTTCTAATTATCTTTCTAGACTATTACATCCTTGTCTATTGATCATAATTTTCCCAAATTGATCTTAACCATTTATAGATTTCTTGAAAATCTATATAAACAACTCTCTCTATCAATTTTGTATTAAACTTCTGCAAGCTTTTATCACTCATTTTTACATAGAACCTCTGCCAATTTTCTATCTCATTATCATTTAAAATAATATCTTTTATCATTTTTTAGAGTTTAGAGTCAAGGTGTTTTCCAATTCATGGTTGAGTGCAATCCCTCATGCAAATGAACAAAAGCAATAGAAGCATGGAGTATTTGTCAATTTGCATGCATTCATTTGTATGTTTTATTTTGATAATATACTTCTTATTTTGTTGTTTGTAGGGTTGATTGGATTAAGCATTCCAACTTATTGATTAAATCAAAGCTACTAATAGTCTTTTTGAGTCTTTCAGAATTCTTCGACAACATTTTTGTGAACTTGAGATGAATTTGATAGCCCCAGTAGGACCAAATTATCAAGTTTCAAACATTTCGCCATATCTGTCAAATCGTGTAATATTTTTTTATAATTTTTTTTCAATTTTTTAGTTACAGAAAAGGACTAAATAAAAAAATTGTGAATTTTTTTTAAAAATGTTTTAATAATTTATTTATGATTTTTCATTAAAAAAATTAATTCTGGGTGCAAACTAGAGAATTCTTCTAAAATTCTTACATTTCTAGAAATTTATTAAAACTATAGAGGGGATCTATTCTCTATGATTTTATTTTTCTATGACAAATGATATCTGAAATAAATAGATTTTTAAAAACTAGTCTATTTTTAAAAAATTGACTCCCTAGGCCACAAATGAGCATACAAAATTCTTACATTTTTGGAAAGATATCTTATTTTAATTAGGGGTTTCTTCTTGTCACTTTTATTTTTTGGACCAACAACATATTAAAAAAATTGCATCTTTATGACCTCGTTGAAAATAATAAAATATCAAGTTAAATATGTAGTTAACTATCAATCTATGTGCTTATCCTTTCTAAAGTTTGTTGGTTTTAATTTCATATTTATATCCTTCACTTTTCTGGTCTTATTTTGGACTAACATTTGTGGAAGCTAGTGTGAATGTTAAGGAATTGGAATGATTGCCCAAGTATATGCAAAAAATAAAAATAATAATCTTAAAAATGCACTAAGGGTTCCTAGCTTTGAATTAGGTAGACCTCAATACTTTTCTATGTGTCCTTTCTTTGTGGCATTTTCAATTTTAGGATCTAATCCTTCTAAGGAATCAACAAACATTAGAATTAAGTCCCTTAAGAAAAAGGCTTAGAAAAAACAACCATGCTTGTTGTGTTTAGAGGTAAAATGTAGTAAGGATATGTTCTCATCCTTCTAGATGATCAAACTCCTAGACCTAATCTTAGTTTCATTCCATTTCTTTTAGTAGGTGGCATAAAACCTTAGGAGAAATAACTCCCAAGATTTTCCTTAATGAGGTTAGTGAGTTAGAAAGCCAAGAGTGGGATACAACTACTTTAACCATAGTATTTTGACAAAGAGCATGTAATAGCCTTCCACTATTAGTCCTCATAGATTATGAAAAACCTCCTAGGAATTGGTGGGAATCTCTCAAAAGATAGGTAAAAGTAGGCTATTTTAAAAAAATACTAATTATATCCTTGTTAATCAGAAACTACCTTTTTCGAACAAACATTCAATGTTTATCTCTTAGGACAATTGAATGAAGTGAGTCTTGTGCCTGTTTACTTTGTTGTTAAATTCATAATTTCATGTTTTAAGTGTTGTCAAACAACCTTAAAATCAAAATTTAAAGTTTTTCATCAATAATCACAGGTTCTTAGAACCAAGAGATCATAATTAAAGTATCAATAATTCTAAATCATAAAGATGAGAATTTCTTTATCAAAAATCATCACAATGACATACTTTCACCTTGGAATAAATGAAACGACAATTTGAATTACACTTCATGCACCTCAAATTAGTAGCAAGATGTCCCTTCCATACCCTTTTGGTTAGAGACTACTCATGCAATATCAAACAAGGAACAACATAGATGACATGTACTTTAATTCCTTTCTAACATATGAAGAGGAACAAGTGTTACAATATTTAGAATAATTGAGAGGGGGGATGAATCAGTTATCCTCAGGTCCAGATATACCAATTTAACATTTAATAACTTTAAATAGATTTAAAAATCTCATTAAACCACTCGGCCTTTATAGAATCATATCAACAACTTAACATTCTTTAACTCTCTATTATATATATGTGTTGACCAACAGTAAACTAACTAACTATAAAATTAGCATGCATCACATAAGATTCACATAAGAAAATGACACCATGATTTAATGTGGAAACCTAATTTGGAAAAACCCACTAGTAACATGCCACCAACTTTTCACTCTTCTAAAGTGAGCTCAGTTAAGACCCAACCCTGTTAAAGTTTACAAAACACACTATTAGGTATGGCTTGTTAAAGGATTTAATCACCCTATTAGGAGTGGCCTAGTTAGAGAACTTTGGATTATTCTATTAGAATGTCACCTTGATTAAAGGATTTACAAAATTACTATTAGCTCAACATTGATTAAAGGACTTTTTACTACCACAATGGTTAGAAAGTAACAAAAAAAAATATTTGTAAAATAAAACTCACTTTACAAATTTAGATCTCCATTTGGTTCATTTTTCAATTCATTATCTAGCCTCCATCATAATCTACATGACTGATCTGATTGGTATTCCTTCAAGAAATCACACTTCACTAATCTTCTCACTTCTCTTGTTCTACTCTATCCTTTACTAGTTCTCCTTAAGATTGCCAATCAATAATGAACCAACCTTTAAAAAAATTTATTATTGCCAATCAATAATGAACCTACCTTTAAAAAATTTTATTATGCCTCCTTATTTGTTGTTTAAACATCACCAAGAGATTAGGTTTAGATTAGATCCATTGGATCTATCCATCATTTTGTTCTTCCTCTTCTTTCTTGATACTTTTAGAAACTCCTTCTTAAATATTGACTTTGATCACACAATAGACTCTATTTGTGCATTAAATATGCCAACTCATCAATCCTTATCATCCATGTATTTTAACTAATCCCAAAATTCAACTATGTTGGTCTCAAACTTGATTATTTCATAAACTATCATTTTTTTGATGCTTAGTCATCACTATGTAGCTCAATCACCAATGTTCTATCTCACTCAACTTTTATTGGCTCACTTGGTCTTCATTATGCTTAATTTCTACTCCAACTATCTTGGCTATAACTATCACTCAGCTAATATTGTTTACTCGACTAACCTTTAAGTTCCTTAATCTTTTGCTTCAATAGCCTTGTAAAATTATCACTTGATCAAGTAAATTGTTTTACTCAATTATTTTTATTTTCTTCTAAATATCAACTCAACAGTCTTCCTTACTTCATATAATCATTAAATAACCTATTAGCTTGTCAAATATTAATTGATCAAGTACCTATTATAATTTTTTCATACTAACTCCTCTTCACTCAAAAAATTCAATAGATTTTCTAGTTATCTCTCTTTTCAAATCCTCTTTAACAATCAATAGATATGGAACTCAACATAGATATTAAATGTCTTACTACTAGCATTTGAAATCAATGAAAACATAACAATTTTCCCAATTGTATTTTCCAACAATCTCCCTCTTTGGAATACCTCTAGTTACCATGAAAAGACAAAAGACATCATCATGGTGTATTAGTAATAGTTCCCTCTATTATTTAATATAGTTTTCCATCAATATTCTTAGTTTCATTATCATTCTCACCTATGAACTCACTTAGACTTCTCTCTCTAATATACCAATTATATATTCTTTAATACTAACACCAATTCTATTACCAATTTTATTAGAAACACCTTTTGTTATATTCTCTTCTCATAATTTATTTTCTCTCTCTGAGCACTGGATGATAAGACCTCTAGTTATATTCTCCCTCTAATATGAATCCAACTTCATATGTCCCCCTCTTTTGATCTGTATATATAATTTTCATCATGATATGGTAATTATATGACTTCTCCCTCTTTGACAATAGTGTCGAAGACACCAACCATTCACATGTATAACTTCTTCCTCTTTTCTCTAGCATACATATCTTCTTTAATCTATCACTATTTGATTGATATTTAAAATTCATTTCATCTTTCATCTTTACCTTGACTCCTTACAGTCACATCTTCTTCATTCTTCAATTCACCCTTTTAGAATCCTTAGGTAGCTCCTAAAGTGTGACTTCCTACATCAATGTGTAATATATATTGATCATAAAATTTGATGCAATGTTGCATCTCTCCTTAGCTTGCTTCGGATAGGGGAATGATGCCTAGATTTCCTTTTATATACTCATAAGAATCCTTAGGTAATGCCTCATTGAATATGTCATATATCTTCTCTTTTATGTTCACATATTCCAATCTCACTTATTTGTCTTTTACCTACTCTCTCAAGTAATAATACTTGATATAAATGTGTTTTATCTTTGTGTACATAATAAGATTCTTACATATGTTTATAGCACTTGTGTTATCACAATATATCACAATAGGTTTAGTTATCTCTTCCTTCATACCTTTCAAAAATTTCTTGATCCAAACAATGTTAGAACAATTGACTACTACAACAACATATTCTACATCTATCATGGATTGAGAAATACAATTTTGTTTCTTGCTTGTCCATGAAATCAATCTCCTACCTAGAAATAAATCACCTCCACTTGTACTCTTTCTATCATGTATGTTTGATATCCAACCAGTATATGTATATACTTTTAGCTTAAACATGTCACTCTTTTTGTACCATAATGTCATGCCCTAAATTTAACAAGGAAAAACACAACCAAAAAAAAAAATCTGAAAGGTGAACTAGAAGTAATATGTATCAATCTTTACTTTTTTGAATGTTCTATTGAATAGTGAGGTATGACATAATGGCTAGGTAATGTTGTCATATCAAAATTCACACCCTATCCTCAAAGTGAGTCATTACTTATGTGATTGTGAAACACAAGTTATGCATCAGTGTGGTTACAATGGTTTTGTAGTTATTTTTGTGAAGATTTTTTATAATATTCCTTGGTAAAAGACTTAACTCATTACATCATATGTCCAATTTTTTTTAATCCTAAATTATTAGGTTACAACAGGACTATCTTGATGAAAGTCTTGCACTATATCCTTTAACCACTTCCACCAACTAGATGTTTTATCACTAGGTATTTTAAATCATTTATTATTTATTCATTCTCCAAATTATATGATTTATTACAATTTACTAATCCTTTGTTATTATCTAAAAAATATACCATTATTGTTTAATGAAAATAAAAAAGGTAATATGAAGATTCAATTAAGAATTATGATTCTTAGATTATTCCATGAAATAGTAAATTTATGTTTCTAACTAGCAAACATTACCTGATTACCAACTACTTAACAATTTCTAATACATATACTTACCAATATATATATATATATAGTTACTAAATAAATCCTACCATTCTATGTCTATTCACTACAATCAATGAATCTCTATTTGTTTAAAACATTAAATGCCTACTAATCACCTTTATCCTACTAACCACTAACTACATTCACATCTCTTCCTAACTTACAAATATTAAATTTAAACCACACTCTAATTTCTTATCACCTACTAAACTATAAGAATACTAACCATCTTACTACTTTACCCCAAGCTTAAACATTTTTTACTAACACACACCTTAATCTTTCTTTCTACCTTCCCAATCCTATGCCCTAGCTATTTACATCCTTAATAATTCCATTTAACAACCTACTTTATTAATCTTATTTTCACCAAAACATAACTTTACTTGCTTAAGTTTAATACCTAACTATTCCTATGCCCCCATCCCAACTTATTCATTATTTAAACCTAACATTTCCTCCCCCCAAGAAAATTTTTATGGACTTAGGGTCACATGCCCCATTTAACCTTTTTGCAAGGTTGGCGGTCAATAGTCCTATCTTACCCTAGGTGCCTAGGAAACATCATGACATGGCAGCTGTAGTAATCCCAAGGAGAGATGACCAAGGTACCTCACATCAGCATGGTCAACTTTTCCAAGAACTAAAACACTCCTCCCACTTCCCAAGCACTGAACTACCTCTCCCTGGGCATGGAAAGTTAGTGGGTTTCAAACATAAAGCTTGTTCACTTTTTCAACTATTAGGCATCTAGAAAAGTGGTTTGACTCATGTCAAAACAACCAAAAAAAGTCTCCATCATTGTTTATCACATGAGCCCAAAATGTGGCAGAGGTAAAAGCTACCTAGTGGAGACCACAACCACTTTTTCATGGTAATTTTTTTTGTTTGAACAAGAAATTAAGGTGATGCCTAGGTAGTAAGGTTTTTTAAGATTGATATATAGATAATATTCTTTATTTTTCTTGGTTCAAGTGTGTTGCACGTATAATTTATTTTAATTTATTTTCTTTGTAGCATATTTGATTTTTATATTTATTTATGTCACTTTCAGAAATCTTGTGACTTTAAGAATGACTTAGGAGACCTAGTGTTAGCCATTTTATATTGTAACCCCCAAGCCTTATAGGTCCTTACTAGGAGTATCAAGCATATTCCCTTATTATTTTATTGATCTATAATCTTTGAGAAGGAATTATTTCCTTTCCCCATACATTTTCCAAAGGCATAATATGCACCTACAGGCTTGTCTCCTTATGGGTTTTTAACTATGTCATTTAGAATTCATTTTCTTCTACTCTTCTCTTAGGAGGCTATGTTTATGAGTTTTCATTGATTTATTTTTGATGTCTTTATTAATTCTTAACTTGCAAGTGTATATTATTATATCATATATCTCCTCTAAGGATCTATTAGATTTGGAATCCAAATGAACTAATATTCATGCATGTACAGTGAACTAATAATTTTCTTCCATTATATTAAATGCATAGCTTATAATCTTACAATGCAATCAACAATATTAAATCAACTATATCAAAAGAAATCTTATACACAACAACTATGCAATGTTCCTAACAATCATTTATAGATCATCAAAAGGAGGGTTTTAGTTCATAATTTTCTCCCTATTACATCCAATCACATAATGTGGAAACTTACAATGAATATTTCCTTGCAAGTAACTATATACAATTTCTCAACCTTTCCTTACACAATTTCAACAATATATAATGAGAAACAAATATTTTATACATCACAATGAAATAATAATGGAGACTTGATATCACAACACATTTGGGATGACATGGGACATTGGTCAAGGGTGAAACCCTAATATCCGCAAAACCTACATACACACACAAACTAGGAACCATGGAGGCTCACCTCCCATCCTAGTCTTCTATGAAGCCACCCACCGAGCAGGGGAAACAAGGTCTAAATGGGATACACACACACATCATTTTCCAATGCATGAAATACATCACCTAACACAAAAAAAATCCCTCCCATGGCTTGCACATTGATTTAGAATCATTTCACATTGG
The DNA here is from genome assembly GCA_028749045.1 of Cupressus sempervirens. Classification (NCBI taxonomy): domain Eukaryota; kingdom Viridiplantae; phylum Streptophyta; class Pinopsida; order Cupressales; family Cupressaceae; genus Cupressus; species Cupressus sempervirens. Next base: position 145,317,883 of record CM053791.1, read on the forward strand.
GTGAAGGTGGACTCTTCAAAGGGGAGATGCCATATTCAAACAACATATTGCAATTACATTTTGCCCCTCAAGGACATCATAAAAATCTCCTCCTTCTTACACAAAAAACCCCTTGTATCTCCCAAAACAATAAAGATATATGGCTTCAATGGAGCCCATACTCCATGAAATAAATAAACAACCCCTCATCATGAGCTAAATTTTCTCAACCACAATGTTGAGCCCAGCTAACCCCTTCACCCAAGACTTGTCTTCCCTCCCAAGGGTGAGTTAAGTCTTCACATCCATGATCATATTCAACAGTCAAATCAAAACAAGAAAATCAAGAAAGAAATCCAATAAATTTGCATAAACGCAATACACATTCACTCTGTCGCAACATAATACCAAAATCTACCATACAAGATTTACAATACAATGCATGATCCCATGACAAATACTCCATGCTTGCAATTAATTTTTCAATAATAAAAGAAATAAAATGGACATGGTTTGAAACACCAACATTAGTCCAAGCGAAAGGCAATGAAAGTTGTTGTAGAGCTCCCTTAATCTCACTCCAAACCCTAACTATCTCTAAACTTAGAGGGTGGGTGAAAAACCCACTAATTTGACCAAGACTCTCTAATAAGGCCTTCCCACTAACTATTTTAGCAAAGACACCAAGATACTTCCTCTCACAAACTTGTCTCGCTCTAAATTTTCTATATTTGACTTAGTGGAAACATGGGAGAAAACACATGTGACAGCTCCAATTTTGAACAAATGGAAGAATAAATGGGTAAAGGGGCCTACTAGGTTGTTTAGGCATTAACACGGTAAAAATTAGGTCCCTAACATGATATACTATCATATGGGTAACTTATTTTTATATAAAAGACACTTTGAGACCACCTAATAACCCCTCAAAACCCTAGCCAAGTCCAAATTCGAATTTCCTTTGATTGTGACCCATCCTACCCCTTGTCAAGTGGGTTTACTTACTCATTAACAAGGTTATTAGTTTTAGGATAAATTTCCACCATGAGAAAAACCCTAAATGACATGTCAATTACACACAAAGTCTACAAGTGTCAAGGGACACATAAAAGTACATTCCATATCACCATGACATGTCCTTAATGCATCTTTAAGATTAAACATTTCCACATACAAGAAAACTTACATTTACTAAATAAAATACATCACAACGAGGCTTTTGAATCTTCCAAAGATTTTCCTTTGTTAAATTATGTTCACATAGGTTCAGAACTTGTTTCCCCCAAGAATTTCTATGGTTCCACTTCCTACACATTAAACTTGAGCATCAGTAGTCTAAGGAGGTTGTATAAAATATATATCATAGATGCATATACTTTAAAATTTTATGAAATCCTTATTAACATAATCCAAATCAAGTTTCCTTTCCTAATTATTTCAATTAAATCATTCAAGATGTTAGAATATCAAATCTGCATATCATAAATCATCATGATCAATTTAACATGCATCTCCATATCATAGATCATCGTAATCAATTTAACATTTATTTGCATATGATAAATCATCATAATCAAATTAACATTTTGCATCATATTATAATCTAATATTATCATGTAATAAAACTACATCCATATGTGTTTGATCATTTCAATCACAATATTAGGTTCTTAATGCATAACATAGATGCAAAACACTAATGTAATGTCAAAATCAATAGATAAAACAAACCACTATCCATCTAAGTCTCGAATAATTATCAAAATATTAAAGTCTCAAATATCAAAATGCAAGTAAAATATCTATGCTATGACGGGTCAAGGTGAGGCCTCACAAATAATCCATAGTCTGTTGTTTCTTTTGGATATATCAATATCTTTTTCACAACCATCATGTGATTCTTTGTAGGATTAGCAAAAAATGTAGCAAAAATTCCAATAGTTAATGCAATGATGAGTCTCCTATATACAACATATTGCAAATTTATAATCATTGACCTATATAATGGTTGATTCACCTTAGCTTAATCATCATTCTTTGAAATTTTATGTCTAGTCACTGTTGGCACTCCAACTGGTCTTGAGTTTTCCATTCCAAAGGTCTTTAATATCTTATTGATATACCTTGATTATGTAATTTAAATACCTTTCTTCATCTAATAAACTTGCAAGCTAACAAATAATTTAATCTCACCAAACATTGACATCTAAAATTCCTTCTTCATCTCATTAGAAAATAAGTTACACATTAGATATTGTCCTCCAAATATGGCATCATCAACAAAAAATTCAGCTAGCAATATCTTACTTTCAAATTCACTCTTCAAGTATAGAGTGATATTGTCATTAGTTCTTGCAAAACCAATTTTCATAAAACAAGTATGTAACCATTAATATCATGCTCTAGGGTCTTGCTTCAAACATTATAATTCTTTGTGCTATTTACATACCATATTCCTCTTGTTAAAATCAAGATCAATGTAGACTTTTTCCTCCAAGATTCCATTCAACAATGTAGATTTAACATCCATTTCATATACTTTGAATCCTTTGTAAACAACATATGCAATAAAAATTCTAACTCCTTCCAACCTTGTAATTAGGGAAAATTTATCACCATATTCAACTCCTTCCTCTTGTGCATATACCTTACAAACTAATCTATATTTGTTCCTTATGACTTCACCTTTCTCATTCAACTTATTTTTGAAAACCCACTTAGTTTCAATTTCATTCTTGTCCTTTGGTCTAGGTGCCAATGTCCATGTCTTTTTTTTCTCCAAATGATCAATTTCTTCACTCATTTCCTTTATTCAATCCTCATTATAAAAATATTATTTAACTAATTTAGGTTCAACTTCAAATAATAAACATCTATAATTTTTTCAACTTACTTCTTAACATGACTCTAAAATATTTGCTTCTAATTATTTGGTCTAGTGTATGATTTGTCCTTACATATTTTACTAAAATGGGTTCATGTATTCTTTATTCTTCATGTATTTCACTTGGTTCTTCTTTCTCTTTTATGTTAGGTATCTCTAGCTTAAACTTGGCTTGGTTGGTCTAGTGTTTGGTTTCCTTTCTTTGATGTTTGGCTTCTTCTATCTAGGACACAACTCCTAGAGCCTAATGCTTAGCAATCTATTGATGCTTAGAAAAGTCCTTCTACCAAACCTTGATAGTGCTTGGATGTTGATGTTCAACAATATCCTTCTCTAGTTAAATTAAGGTACTAGATTCACCTTCATATATATAGACAAACTTTATGTAGTCTTTAGGTTCTTTGCATTCCTCTTCATTATTTTTTGTGAATTCATCAACTCTAACATTTTCACTTTCCACAATTTTGTTAGTGCTATAATTAGAACACTTATATTCCTTTCTCTTAGTGGAATATCCTAGGAAAGTACATTCATCACTCTTTACATCCTTCAATATGTAACATTTTCTTGCAAAAAAATTAAAATAGTTTACATGAGGTGCATAGCTATACTAGAATTCAAAAGATATTTTGTTTGCACTTTTCTTCACTTGAACCCAATTTCGAGTATAGATTGTAGTGCTTATAGCTTCTCTCCAATAATTTTGTGAAATATTTTTCTCCATCATTAGTGTTCTTTTATAGTCCATGATTGATCCATTCCTTCTTTTAGCTATTCTATTATATGGTGGAGTCCTTGGTACACTCAATTGTCTCTTGATTTCTTTGTCATTATAGAATATGTTGAACTCATTTGATATGAATTCACCACCTCTATCTAATCTTCATAACTTTAGACTCTTTCCTATTTCTTTTTTAACTCTAGACAAATACCACTTAAACATTTAAAATGCATCATACTTTTCTTTTAGAAATATCATAGTCATCATTCTATAAAGTCATCAAAAAAAAAGAATAAAATATTTTTCACCATAATATATTTGCACTTCAATAGGACTATTAAAAATTAGTATAAGCCAACTCCAAAATATCATAAGAAGAATAAGTTTTTCTCTTGAAACTAGACTTTTTCATTTTACCTATTTGACATTGTTTGCATATCATTTTATCACATTTTCTTAATTTGGTAACTATCTTCCTCTTTTCATATTACTAATGCTTACAAAATTATCAAAGTTCACATGATATAGTCTCTTATTCCACAGCTAAATATCTTCAAATTGAGAAAATAGATAAGTATGTTCATATAGGTCTAGATAGAACAAGTTACCTCTTGTTTGATCACCACTTCTAGTTAGTTCACCAGTATCATCAAAGATATTTTCCTTTCTATTTTAAAATTCAACTCGATAGCATGAACTAATCAATTTTTCCACACTCAAAGTTATATTTTAATAAATCAACCCAATATGCATTGTCACATCCAATCTTATCATTCAATTTTAATTTATCATCTACCTTCCACATAACATGGTGCATCATTGCAAAACTTAACACTACTTCCATTATAATGTTCTATCTTTCCAAACTTATTTGTTTCACTATTCATATGTTGTGAACACTCACCATCAATTATCCATATGTCATTCTTACTCACATGTGAGATTAAAGAAGTTTTCTCATCTTCATCTGAATCACTATCAAAACTATCTTCTTTGGAAAAATAAAAAGATTTCTTACCTTTTTTCTTTGTAGTCTATGTTACATCAATCATCTCTTCTTTCTATTCTTCCTCTATATTTTTTGTCCTTCCTTTCTTTCTTTTCATCTCTCTCAAGAAATCTTGCAAAAATATGACTAACTTTGTTGTGTGTAAAATATATAATAGGGATTTTTCCTTTGTATTTTCCTTTTCCTCTTGGTATATTTCTTGCAAATAATGCTTCAAGATCATCAATATCATCATTTGATTCACTATCACTATCCACATTTTTAATCTTCTTCTTTCTCTTAGATCCATCAAGGGTTAGTTGAGACATGAAAGCAGATTCAATGCTAGAAAGTGAATAATTATCAAAATTTGATAACTCAAATGCAGTAAGTCTACCAATTATCTATCTAAGGTTAGATCATTTCTAGGTGTACACCCCAACTCTTTAATTGCACATACTCTAATTGTATAGATAGGAAGTAAAGTCCTCAATACCTTACTTATCACAGTCTCATCAGATATGATTCCTTTAGCTACATTGATAGCATTCACAACCTCCTTGATTTGGATAGAATATTGTGCAACATTTTCTCCTTCACATCATCAAATTTAGTATAACTGAGTGCAAGTAACAAATCTATCTTCATTTGGTTATGTTCTTGCTTCATCTTCATTTTCTCAATATTCATAGGTCTAGGTACTTCAATATATACATTTTCTAGGTACTATGTTGCAAAATATCCAACTTCAAATAGATGTTATTTCATTATATATTTCCATGTTGTAAAGTTGTCCTTATTTAGCTTAGGTACCTCTCTCTTGTACATCTTGATTTTTTAGTTGAGTCCTTCAAACTTTCCTTACAAGCACTAGATGACTATTAGAATATTTAGAATAACTAAGAGAGGGGGTGAATAAATTATCCTCGAGTCTAGATGTACCAATTTAACATTTAATAACTTCAAATAGCTTAAACAATCTCATTAAACCACTTAGTCTATATAGCATCTAATAGGTACACAACCCAAGAACAGAATGGACACAACAGAAAAGGGAAATTATATTAACTAAGAAAATAAGCTAGTACAAATAGTACAGAGAAAATAAACTTCAGAACATGCCCTAAGGGCTTACAATAGCATAAATCTAGAGAATATTTCTCCTACCTTGATGGGTACACAACCCAAGAACAGAATGGACACAACAGAAAAGGGAAATTATATTAACTGAGAAAATAAGCTAGTACAAATAGTACAGAGAAAATAAACTTCAGAACATGCCCTAAGGGCTTACAATAGCATAAATCTAGAGAATATTTCTCCTTTTAGCACCTCCTCTCAAACTCGACTCTGAACTGCCTTTTACAATGCGAGAAATCTCCTTAAATAGACCTCGAAGGGTTAAGGACTAGGAGTACATTCTAGAAAGTGCTAGTAGGCATCCACTAACGAAATAGAAGGTTCCGAAAGCTGCGTTAGAAGTCGGTGCAAATTTGGAAGAATCCAAAAACGGTAACTGAACTTCCGGGAGGCATAACTTTTGAACCGTAGCTCCGATTGATGAACCGTTTACATTTTTGGAAAGCTCTTGAAGCACTCTATAGCCCTATGGACCAGCTTCATTCGTCCCCCATTTTTCAACCCTTTTTGAGGTCATTTAATGCCCCAAACTTGACTTTGAAGCATTCTTAGGAGGTCTCCAAAACTCAAAAAACTGCAATAACTTTCAAACCATGGGGCCTATTGACCTGATTCTTTTTTTGGAATGCTCTAAATCATGATTAAATTCATTTGGCCAATTCACACCTTCTAGTTTACCAAAATGATGGCCCAAATACATGCTCCTATTTTTTTGGGATTTTCAAACACACTGATAGTTGAACTATGAGAGTTGGAACCTTTATTTGAGCCAAATGGGTATCCAAAAATGTAAAGACATGAAATAGAAACTAAGTCTAAGTATTTTTTTTGGGTGACACAGGATTGCCCTTATACCTCTGGATGCTCCTGCATCAGACACCCAGGGTAGATTGAAAAGTGACCCTGTCACTTTATGGATGGTAGAGGAAATCCCAAATGGGAAACCTCAGCTGCTGAAATCCAAGTTGAGTCCTCGATCGGCCATCCTTTCAATTTGACCAAATACTCTTCATACTATCTGTTTCTGGTACTCCTACCCACACGATGATCTAGAATGTCTTCTATCTCCTCCTTCTTAGAAGTAGGAATTGGACATGGCTCTAAAACCAGCTCCTCATCTGCACCATCATCATGATACTCTGTTAAATCTGCAATGTTGAAAATGGGAGAAATGTAAATACCATCTGGCAGCTCCACCTCATATGCATTTCCTGAGTTATGTTTCTTCAAAACTTTGCAAGGGCCAAATTTCTTCATTTTTCAGCTTGTTGTAAGTACCAACTAGAAATATTTCTTTTCATAAGTGCACCATGACTAGATCCCCTACTTGGAATTCCTTATGTCTTCTCCTTTGATCAGCCCTAGCTTTATACTCTTGATTCATCTTGACAATGTGTGCTTGAACCTCCTCATGTAGACGCTTGATGTGTTCAGCAAATTCCTCAGCTTCAGTACTTGTTCTCTCCCCTTGTTCTATCTTCCTCAATTTTGGTACAGTCCTTGGGCTATTCCCATATACAATTTGGAATGGTGATTTTCCAGTACTCCTATTTATAGAGTTATTATAAGCAAATTCTACCTGTGGTATAATCAAATCCCATCCCTTGGGCTTATCCCCAACTAAACATCTTAGCAAATTTCCTAGACTTCTGTTTACCACTTCTGTTTGGCCATCAATCTGCGGGTGATGCGTGGAACTGAATTTCAAGTCCGTTCTCAACTTTTTCCACAATGTCCTCCAGAAATACCCCACAAATTTAGTGTCTCTGTCAGAAACTATACTCCTTGGAAGACCATGTAGTCTTACCACCTCTTTGAAAAACAAGTCTGCAATATGGGCAACATCATGAGTTTTGTGGCATGGAATGAAATGTGCCATTTTGGAGAACCTATCAACCACCATGAATACTGAGTCATCACCCCTTTGTGTCCTTGGCAATCCAAGAAAAAATCCATACTTATGTCCTCCCATGGCCTTGATGGAATAGGCAATGGCTGATATAGACCAGTATTGTGACTAAACCCCTTGGCAACTTGGCAAACCTGGCAACTTTGTACGAACTTCTTCACATCCTATGAAATTTGAGGCCAAAAATAATGTTCTCTAAGAATGGAAATGGTCTTATCCTAACCAAAATGTCCTGCCATCCCTCCACTATGTTTCTCCTTAATCAAATTTTCCCTCATGGAACTCCTTGGAATGCACAATTGACTACCTTTGAACAACATGCCATCCTGAATCAAATAGTCTAACCACTTGGTTCTATCTACAGCAATAGGTTCTTTACAAGCTTTGCATGCTTCAGCAAAATTAGGATCCTCGGGGTACAAATTCTTGAGTTCATCAAACCCAACTACTTCAACCTGCATTGTTGTAAGCAACAACTGTCTCCTATTTAGTGCATCTGCAACCCTATTAGATTTTCCACTTCTATGCTTCAACACAAATGTATAACTTTGCAAGAATTCTACCCACTTCATATGCCTCTGATTCAATTTACCTTGGCTATTTAGGTACTATAATGCCTGATGATCAGTATACAAAACAAATTCCTTTGGCAATAAATAATGCCTCCATTTCTTTAAGGCCTAAACTATTGCATAGAACTCTTGATCATAAACAAAATACTTCTTTGCATCATTCAATTTTTCACTAAAATATGCAATAGGCTTACCTTCTTGGCTTAATACAGCCCCAATAGCACTACCACTAGCATCACAATCCACCTAGAATACTTTTCTAAAATCTGGAATTGCCAACACAGGCTGTTCAGTCACCTTCTTCTTCAGCAATTCAAAACTTCTCGTAGCTGTTGCAGTCCATTTGAACTCTTTTCTATCCCCTCTTATTGTATTAGTTAGGGGTGCACATATGCCACTGAAATTCTTAATAAACTTCCTATAAAAACTAACCAGACCATGAAATGATCTTACCTCAGTAGCAGACCTTGGAGTAGGCCATTCCAAGATGGCTTTTACCTTCTCTGGATCCATTTTGAGACCTTCAGGTGATATAACAAATCCCAAATAGACTAACTCCCTTTTTGCAAAGACACACTTCTTTAGATTAATTAATAGTTTCTCTTCCCTTAGCCTTTCAAGGACACTACAAATATGCAGTAAATGTTCTTCCAAAGTCTTGCTGAAAATTAAAATATCATCCAAATAGAAAATAACAAATTTTCCCAAGAACTTCTTAAGTACCTCATTCATGAGCCGCATGAAGGTGCTTGGGGTGTTTGTCAATCCAAAGGGCATGACTAACCACTCATAAAGACCCTCCTTGGTCTTGAAGGCTATTTTCCACTCATCTTCTTCTCGAATCCGTATCTGATGATAGCCACTCTTCAGATCTATCTTTGTGAAGTACTGAGCTCCACTCAAGCAGTCCATAAGATCATCCATCCTTGGTAAAGGAAACTGGTACTTGATGGTTATCCTATTTATAGCTCAAGAATTTGTACACATCCTCCACTCTCCATCCTTCTTTGGTGTGAGTACTACAGGCACTGCACATGGACTCAGGCTCTCTTGAATCAAGCCCTTCCTCAAAAACTCCTGAACCTGTCTATTTAGCTCCTCTGTTTAGTAGGATTCATCCTATGAGTAGCCTTGTTAGGAAAACTAGCTTCTGCAATCAGATCTATCTGATGACTGATTTGCCTTACTGGTGGCAATCCATCTGGAATATTATCAGAGATAATATCTCCAAACTCCCCTAGTAAATTTGAAACTTCAAGTTGTATTTCACTACTACCTTCTTTATCTTTCCTAGGAATCAAAGCATAGCACATATGCTGATGTTTCATGCCATCTAAAAACTTCCTTCCATCAACAAGACAAATCTTAGCACTGCTACATACCTTTTCACCTTCCTTTTTCATGGGCTTCAATTTGTGGTGAACTCCATCCTTTGTTAGAGAGTATGTGTTTGCATGTCCATCATGCACTGCATGTCTATCAAACTTCCATGGTCTACCCAACAATAGATGGAAAACATCCATCGAAATAACATCACAAAGAACTTCATCATGGTAACTCCCAATTTTAAATTTCACTAAACATTTTTCACTTACCAGGACCTTATGATCATCTTTTACCCAAGAGATCCGATAGGGCTAGGGAGGTTTCTCCCTCTTGAGCTTCAACTTAGAGACCATCTCTTCTGATACCAAGTTATCAGTGCTACCACCATCAATGATCACATCACAACATTTATCCTCACACTTGCATCTAGTATGGAACAAACTCCTCCATTGTCCTGGTTCATTCTCACCACTTAGTTGGACTCTTTCATTTACCAAGGTCTCTCCTCTTTTTGCATCCTCTGAATGTGATGATTGTGCATCCTCATCCACATGAGCAACCCTAGCTTGGCCCTCAGCTCTCCTATCTATCCTTCCTTGTCATTGAGGGCATTCGAAGGCATGATGACCTTCTTCATTGCAATGGAAATAGGTACCACAGAAGCCTCCTCTTCCTTTTCCACATCCTTTACCTCTTCCTCTTTGATTTACAAAGTCTTGATCATGGGAGCGGTTGAAACCCTCATTCCTCTGGTTTCTACTAGTACCCACATCTTCATTTTTCTTTTGAGTTTCATTGTGGCCTCCAGATGATCTACCACTTCCCCTTCCTCCTTGACCGCGCCCTCTTTGTCTTCCTTCAAACCTTTTATTTAGCTTCTCTTCAACTTGTAGGGAAAACTGGTATGCCTCTTCAATGCTGGTCATTCTTACCAGACTTAATTCCTCCTGGATGCTAGATCACAACCCACTGATATGACGAGAAACCTTCTCCTTATTTGCTTCTGCATGCCCCGCTCTAATCAAGAGTCGATAAAACTCCTCTGTATATTCTTGGACTAATCTTCCTGCTTGCTTTAACCCATGCATCTTCTTAAACAGATCAAGCTCGTAGTCCACAGGAATGAACTGCTTCTTCAATTTGTCCACCATGCGATCCCATCTTGTGATCTTCTCCTTTCCTCTTCTAAGTCTTTCCAGTTGAACCTCTTGCCACTAGATTTTGGCATGGCCTTTCAGTTTGGACTTTGCAAACTTAACCCTATCTGGGTCCCTTATATCCTCATACTCAAAGTATTCTTCTAGTTCATTGATCCAATCGATCAACTCATCTGATTTCAGATTTCCTGAAAATATACCCACTTCAATTGTAGGTCTTTTCCCAAACTTAGTAATGGCCCTAAAAAGCCTTTCCTCTACAGGATTCAGATCTTCCCCGTCAACTTCCTCTTCTGGTCCCATTACTTCCTCTTCATTGTCATCCTCACTATTGTCACCTGCGACAACATTTGCTCCTCTACGAAGCTCCTCTTGCAATGCTTGTACCTACCTTTGGAGGGCTCTAACCTCCTTAGGATTAATAGCTCTGGCCCTTCCACCATGCTCTCTTTGTGGAGGCATCTTCTAACTCGAACCCACAACCACATAGTCCTGGTGCAAACTGCCTCGCAGTCAGCGCTCTGTTTACACACTTAGGAAAACCAGCTCTGATACCACTTGATGGGTACACAACCCAAGAATAGAATGGACACAACAGAAAAGGGAAATTATATTAACTGAGAAAATAAGCGAGTACAAATAGTACAGAGAAAATAAACTTCAGAACATGCCCTAAGGGCTTACAATAGCATAAATCTAGAGAATATTTCTCCTTTTAGCACCTCCTCTCAAACTCCACTCTGAACTGCCTTTTACAATGCCAGAAATCTCCTTAAATAGACCCCGGAGGGTTAAGGACTAGGAGTAAATTCTAGAAAGTGCTAGTAGGCATCCATCGATGAAATAGAAGGTTCCGGAAGCTGCGTTAGAAGTCGGTGCAAATCTAGAAGAATCCAAAAATGGTAACCAAACTTTCGGGAGGCATAACTTTTGAACCGTAGCTCCGATTGACGAACTGTTTACATTTTCAGAAATCTCTTGAAGCGCTCTATAGCCCTATGGACCAGCTTTGCTCATCCCCCATTTTTTGACCCTTTTTGAGGTCATTTAATGCCCCAAACCTGACTTTGAAGCATTCTTAGGAGGTCTCCAAAACTTGAAAAATTGCAATAACTTTCAAACCGTGGGGCCTATTGACCCGATTCTTTTTTCTAGAATGCTCTAAATCATGATTACATTCATCTGGCCAATTCACACCTTCTAGTTTATCAAAATGATGGCCCAAATGCATGCTCCTATTTTTTCAGGATTTTCAAACGCACTGATAGTTGAACTATGAGAGTTGGAACCTTTATTTGAGCCAAATGGGTATCCAAAAATGTAAAGACATGAAATAGAAACTAAGTCTAAGTACATTTTTTTGGGTGACACAGGATTGCCCTTATACCTCTGGATGCTCCTGCATCAGCATCTCATCAGCAACTTAACATTCTTTAACTCTATGTTTTGTATATGTGTCGACCAATAGTAAAATAAACAATTGTATTACTAACATGCATTATATAATATTCACACAAGTAAATGAAACCATAATTTAACATGGGAACCCAATTTGGGAGAACCCACCAATAACATGCTACCAATTTTTCACTCTTCTGAAGTGTGCTTGGTTAAGATCCAACCCTATTAAAGGTTACAAAACACACTATTAAGTGTGGTCCTATTAAAGAATTTAATCACCCTATTAGGAGTATCCTAGCTAGAGGACATTGGATCATTCCTTTAAAATATCACCTTGATTAAAGGATTTACAAAATGGCTATTAGGTCAACCTTTAATAAAGGATTTCTATTTCCACAATGGTTAGAAAGTAACAATAGGTTTGATATGTAAAACACAACTCACTTTGCAAATTTAGATTTCCATTTAACTCATTTGTTGGCTCATTAACTAGCCTCCATCATAATCTCAATCACTAATCTTCTTGGTATCCCTTCAAGCAATCACACTTCACCAATTTTTTCATTTCTCCTCTTCTGCTCTAATCTTTGCAGTTTCTCCTTAATATCACCAATAAAAAATGAACCAACCTTATAAAATATATCTTATGTCTCCTTAAATAGGAAATTTTGATCTTTTTCCATTTAAACATCACTATAGATCTTAGGGTTAGGTTAGATCCATTGAATCTATCCATCATTTTGTTCATCCTATCCTTTCTTGATACTTCTAGAAACTCCTTAAATATTTTGATTTGATTACATAATAAACTCTATTCATGCATTAAATATTCTAACTCATCAATCCTTATCATCTACATATTTTGACTAATCCAAAAAATTCAACTATGTCATCCTCAAACTTTATTCTTTCACAAACTATCATTTTGATGACACTTGGCCATCACTATGTAGCTTGATTGCTATTTTTTTTGTCTTGCTCATTTTCCACTACTTCTCTCAATCTTCATTATGTTTGGTCACTACTCCAACTTTCTTAGCTATTACTATCACTTGTCTAATACTATTTACTTGACTAACGTTTAAGATCCTTAAATTTATGCTTCAATAGCCTTGTAAAACTATCACTTGGTCATGCTTACTATTTTACTCAATTGCATGTCTTCTCTTATAAATATCAAATCAATTGTGTTCCTTACTTCATATAATTATTAAAAAATTGTGGTTGAGAGTTGTTGAAGGTTGTTGAAGCCTAAGGAAGAGTTAGAGGAGAAAATTTGTATTGCTTCATATGAAGGCTTAAGAGATGGATCTGAATATGGCATACCAAGCATGATGGTTTAAGGAGGTGAAGGCTTGAAGGGGTGAAAAACATATCAAAGATGAAGAATATTGAAAGCCAAGTAGAAAGGAGACCTAAATAGAAATCTATAATATACAAGTAAGTTCTTTTGTTCTCATATCAAGTCCTACTATTACTCTCTAACAATTGTATTAGTTTGGATAAATCCTTTGGATTAAGGTTGACCTAAAAATCATGAGTAAATATAGGGTGACATTATAATGTAATATTCTAAAGTCCTCTAACAAGTCTCACTCCTCATAGGGTGATTAAAATCCTTTAACTATTTGATGTGCAAAGCTACAAAGATGACAAGTATTTCATGCTATTTGTTGATGACTATTCTAGGATGATGATAGTTATATTTTTAAGAGACAATTCTTATGCTTTTAAAATGTTTAAGTGGAACTTGGTAAGGGTTGAAAAAGAAATAGGTAAAATCTTCAAATGTCTAAGATTTGACAGAGGTGGAGAGTTTACATCAAATGAATTCAATAATTTTTTAGTGACACAAGAATCAAAAGAAAAACTTCTACACCTAGAATCCCTCCACAAAAAGGTATTGCTAAAAAAAGAGATAGATAAGATATGGATTGTGTTAAGACATTGATGATGGAGAAGAATTTTTCTTTTAAATACTGGAGAGAAGCTATCAGTATAGTTATGTAAACCTTAAACAAAGTACAAGTCAAGAAAGGTACAAATCTTACACCTTTTGAGTTATGGTATGGACACTCACCCAATATTAAATATTTTAAGGTATTTGGAAGAAATTTATACATTCTAAAGAATAAAAAAAAAGGAAAATTTGATGCAAAAAGTGATGAAGGTATATTCCTAGGCTATTCCACAAGAAATAAATCTTATAATTGTTTAAATACTAACACTAACAAAATTTTAGAAAGTGCAAATATAAAGATTGGTGAATATACAAAGGTACATAACGATGAACCAAAGAAAAAACTTAAAGACTACAAAACCTTTATGTATTAACATGAAGGCATGAATGATGAAACTGAGAACCAATTTTTTAATTAACAAGAATCTGTGACTACAAAGTTGCATACAATGGATGCTAAGTTGCATTCAAGAGTTGAGTTACAATCAAAAGCTTAGATATATTCTAATGTTGAGATTAATTAACAAGATAGAAATGTTGAATTACCTAATAGAGAACTATGTAATGAACCTAAAATAGAACTTCATGAAATACCTATTGTCAAAGAAAGAAGAATAGAATCAAGGCTATTAGAATATGTAAGAAGACATCACCCTGGAGAACAAATCATTGGTAGAAAAGAAGATGGACCAATGACAAGGATTATATTTAGAAATGAATCATGTTTTTTAAGTGTGAATATACCTAGAAGAGTGAAAGATGCATTAGAAAATGAAGATTGGATTCAAGCCATGATTGAACAAATTGATCAGATTGAGAAGAATAAGACATGGTCACTTCTACCTAGACCATAGGATAAGAATTTTATTGGAACCAAGTAGGTATATAGGAAAAAATTAGATGAGAATGGTAAAGTAACAAGGAATAAGGAAATATTATTTTGCAAAGGATATTCACAAGAAGAGGACGTTGACTATGGAGAAACATTTGTCCCAATTGCAAGATTGGAAGGAGTAAGAATTTTTCTTCCTTAATCTAATTATAAAGAATTCAAAGTTTATCAAATGGATATAAAGTCTACATTTTTTAATGGTATACTGGAAGAAGAGGTTTACATTGAACAACCGAAAGGATTTTTTTATCCAAACAAGAAGAACATAGTGTGTAGATTACACAAGGCTTTATATGGTTTAAATCAAGCATGGTATGAAAGGCTACATAATTATCTTGTGAAGACTAGTTTTGAGAAGATAGATGATAATAACAACTTATATTTGAAGATAGAAGGAGGTAAAGGTATTCTACTATCTGAAATATTTGTTGATGATATCATATTTGGAGGACAAAATGCTTTATGTAAGACATTTGCAGATGAAATGATGAAAGAATTCAAATTATCTATGTTTGGAGAGATAAAGTTTTTTGTTGATTTACAAGTATATTAGATGAAGTATGGTATTTACATTACTCAATCCAAGTATGTGAATGAAATCTTGAAAACTTTTGGTATGCAAGATTCAAAACTAGTTAGTACTCCTATGGTGACAGGACATAAACTATCTAAGATTGATGATTCTCTAGAGGTAAATCAAACATTGTATAGGTCTATGATTAGTAAATTGCAATATTTAGTTCATAGCATACATGATATTGCCTTAGATGTTGGGATTTTTCCAAGGTTTTTTGCAAATCCTAAAGATAATAATTTAATAGCTATCAAAAGGATAATGAGATATTTGAAAGGGACAGAAGATTATGGTTTATACTAAAAGAAGAATGACAGGTTTGAATTGAGAGCCCACACTAATGCTGATTTGGCTGGAAACATTGATGATATAATGAGTACAATTGGGGGAGCATTTTTCTTGGAAAATAGATTAGTTAGCTAGACTAGTAAGAAACAAAATTGTATTTCACAATCTACTACTGAAGCTAAATATGTGGCTACTATAGTGAATTTTACCAATGTTGTGTGGATTAAATAGTTACTAAAAGGAATGCAGGAGGAAATCACTAAACCAATAGTGATTTACTATGATAACATAAGTGTTATAAGCATATCAAAGGATCTTGTTATGCATACAAAGACAAATCACATTGCAATCAAGTATCATTACTTGAGAGATTTGGAACAAGACAAAGAAATGAGAATGGAATATGTGAATACAAAAGAACAAATACCTAATATTTTCATAAAGGCTTTACCTAAGGATTCTCATGAGTATTTAAGAGGTAAACTAAGGGTGATACCCCTATATCAAGCTACTTAAGAAGTATAGGTAGTGCCCTACATCGATTGAGTTGCATATTATCTTTTAAAATTTGATGGAAAGGATTTTACTTTAGGACCTGCCTAAAGTAAAGAAGGATCTAAAACAAAATAATTGTAGTCACATGGAAGGAAATAGAGGGAGAACCTAAATTGTTGATATCTACTTGATGAGATTGAAAGTCTTTAGCATTGTTGTCAAATAGTGAGAAATATTCTGAGAGGGAGAAATGATACTAAGGGAGAAATACCTAGAGAAAAATTAAGAAGGATAAATAACTTAAGAGAAAGATTGTAGTCAAAGAGGGAGTCATAAGAAGACAAAGAAAAGAGAGATCTATAGAATTGATTAGAGATAATTTGTTACTAGCCTATATAGAAGATGAAAAGACACTAATTAAAGGAGAGATTTCAATACAGGGTATTAAGTTTCTTTTTGGTATTGTTGTTGAAATTGGTTTTGCATCAATACCAAAGAGGGAGATTGTTAAAAAAATAAGATTTTTGAAAGTATAAGAATGTGGAACAATCATTATTTTTTCATTCATGTCAAATCTGCTACTTGTTGGAGAGACAAATATTTACTTTGGTATGAATTCTATTATTTAATTGATTGATGAAGAGTGTAATGCCCCACCCAAAGATCCTTGGAACAAGGATTCAATTCAAGCCAAGATTTTTAAAAAAAAATTACAAGTATGAATGCACAAGAAAACATTATACAAGGATCACAAAGATCACAATGAAAGACTTAACCATAATTCTGGCAACCAATAAATCTCTAAACACCACTACCAAACTATCACACACAAATAGAGACCAAAAATAGCCATGCACAAGATGAAGCTACAATCACTCAGCAACTAAATACTACACTGGAAGATAAATGCAAACTCCTAAAATTTGGCTAAAAGTTTGAAATCCTAAAGCCCTAAAATTTCCTAGAATCTTTATCTTAGCTCCCAGAGGTCTAGAACCTATCTCAAAAGACTCATTGCATATATTAAAATATATCTTAAGTATTTTATACCCTATAGAAATACTATTTTGTACTAGAAATGTGAAAAATATAACAAGGTGTCCAAATCCAACTTTCAAAACTTCCTCAGCCAAGCCTAACTACTCCCTATTTCTCGCACAAGGAAATACACTAGTCCCAATTTTTGCATGAGACTTTGCATCACTGTGCAAAAGAAAGTACATTTCTCTATATGAGGATATGCATTTCTCTATGTAAAGATTCACTAATCAGCACAAGAATACACAACATTCCATGTGAGGCTTTTTTTCTTAGTGCAAGGAAGTACATTCTTGTGCGAGAAACTATCCTTCCTATGTAAGAAAATACAATAACACAACAAAGGCAAGATTAAAAAGCATAAAATATGAAACCCTCCAACTAGGGAGTACCAAACCCAAGTAAATTGAGGATTGATAGCTCGAGAACACCAAAGAGAACAAATAGCTCTAACGTCCAAACCAAAACAACATATGAAAGAACATACAGAAAGAAACATCATAGTACACACCAATAACATCACAATAATTGAACAACCAAACTAAGTACGCAGTTCCTCCCAACCATTAATAACATCATTAGACCATCATAGGTCCTAGCCATTCCTCACACGTAACATCCCAAACTACTGACCAATTTTTTGGTGTTATCTTATGAGGACATCATTGCAAAAACATGTTATAACATAAGAATAATGAAATGTAACATGCTAGAAGTAAAGCATAAGATTATCCAATAGATCAACCACATCATCTATCATATGTTAAACATCATAATATAGGATTGCATCAAATAAAATAGCATCATCTAAACATGATATCCAAGCATTCTAATGAAAGCATAAATCACAAGAAAGCATACTCTGAAAGCCCAAAGTATCAAGTGAAAACATCCAACAACAATCACACTAGGACAAAAGACCATCTATGTACACTAGTCCCCAGTAGTAGTATATGTAGCTACACATACCAAGCATGTAAAACCTATAGGTTCACTCCCACTACATTGATAGAGATAATGATCCAACCATAAACACACATAAAACAAATGTTCATGGCTAACACTCATGCCAGACAATATGATGACTGAAACCAAGAACATAGACAATGCATCAACTACAAGTCCTAGTTAGACACTCAATGAGATACTAAGTAGGGTTTGAAATCATGGAGAGACACTTGGCATCAATGAGCCCAAGCTCAGATCATGTAGATTCAACTCCCTCAATTGAAAGGCTCTAGCATAGATTATTATCTTAAGTTTTTTTTACCACCTAGTGTTTTATTTAGTTATCACTTGATTAAAACTTCTTCTGCCAACCCTCTAGGCACAATGATCATCAGGTTGCAAGATAATAGCCCCCTCCATATGCTACCCTACCCTACCCATGCTCACCCAATGATGAGTACCCATAAGCATGCATATTCCCAACCCAACCCCCAAATGATCATAACTTCCAACAAGTCCATGGAAGATAGGGCCTCACAAGTCACCTGACAAATGTATGCACATGTGATCATGTGTGTTGCACCACCATCACAAATATCATAACACAAGGACTAGATGAGAACACAAAAAAAGATATCACTCAACCAAAAATAGTCTTGGGAGGAAAGATTCTACATGAATCCCAAAAACAATAAAATCTACATCATGAACTCACTCAACCAACCTCAATCTAGGAGTTTGAATTCTACATGAATCCCAATGATGCCACAAGACCAAACATCATGAACCCACTCAACTAGCCTCAATCCAAGAGTATGGATTTTACATGAATCCTAGTGTCCATGAAACAATAACAAGGGTCTAAAAGAAACAATAACACCGCGTATAATATCACTCACTAAACACAAAGTTGGGAGTATAGATACGGCATGCATCCCAATGCAAACATAAAAGTGCAACACTTGTCTAACTAACATCCAAATGGATGATCCATGTCCATGACCAAACTTGTCCCAAGAAAACCTAAGAAAATAGGGTAGCACTCAAAACAAGGTAAAAACCCCAAAATTGGAAAACTTCAAAATTAGAATCCATTAGGTCTTTGGGCACAAAAACCCTAAAAATCCAATAAAATTTAGGTCTAGAGATCGTATGCCAAAATGGCCAACATAATGGTGTAAAACCCCAAACCCCCATCCCAAAAATAGGGAAAATGTTCATACCCAACCAACCATGCAGAAGTAGCAAACAAAAATGGAGGGGAACACCAGTTCTCAGCCTCTTAACAAATGGTTACCAAAAATAGAAACTAAAATGGAGTAGAAACAATAAAATAGGAGAGCCCTACCTCATAGCCAAAAGGTCAAAATGGGAATCTAAACTATAAAATAAAAATCCCCCAAAAGTGGCCAAAAATTGTAGCAAGCCAAGGTCTCCCCAAGCTGGATCCAATGAGACCAACCTCGCTATGATCCCACGCTTGTAGCTCCCACAATGAACAAAATAGTAAATCCTCATGAAGAGGATTTTGGGTTTTACTCTCAAAATTTTTAATTCAAAAGTGAGAAATGAGTAATTAAATTCCTTTTTCAATACTTATTCACATTTTGAGTGAATAATTGATTAGGGAAAATAACCAACCAACCTAGCTAAACCCTAAATTGACCCAAACAAAAATAGGTTATTCCTAGAAATAGGAATTCATCTATGGAAAAGTTGCTAGAAATTAAATTCAATAAAATTAAAATACCAAAAACCCAAAAACACAAAAATTTCCTTACCAACTTTCACAACAATGCGAACCTCTAAATGCATAGACACGCTCACTGGTATAATCACATAATGCAAATGAGTTTAGATTCAATAATCACCGAAAGGATTAATTAAATAATTAAAATAAGGATATATCAACCATAAAAGGATGACATTGGTAAAATATAAATAGTTGAATCACTAACTCCATGTGCCACTACCAAGAATATAAATCCTACACATTAAACAACATGATCAAGCGCAATTTCATATAAGTTGGATCCAATGAGACCAACCTCATGATGATCCCACACTTGTAGCTCCCAAAACAAACAAAATAGTAAACCTGCATGAAGAGGATTTTGGGTTTTACTCTCAAACTTTCTAATTCAAAAGTGAGAAGTAAGGAATTAAATTCCTTTTTTGATACTTATTCACTTTTCAAGTGAGTAATTGATTAGGTAAAATAACTAACCAACCTAGTTAAACCCTAAATTGAGCCAAAAAAAATAGATTATTCCTAGAAATAGGAATTCATCTATGGAAAAGCTACTAGAAATTAAATTAAATTAAATTAAAATCCCAAAAACCCAAAAACACAGAAATTTCCTTACCAACTTTCACAATAATGCGAACCTCTAAATGCATAGACACACTCTCTGGTATAATCACATGATGCAAATGAGTTTAGATTTAATAATCATTGGAAGGATTAATTAAATAATTAAAATAAGGATATGTCGACCATATAGGGATGACATTGGTAAAATATGAATAGTTGAATCACTAACTCCATGTGCCACTGTCAAGGATATAAATCCTACACATTAAACAACACAATCAAGCATAATTTCATATAATAACATGAAGCAATATATGTATTAAATGACTAATTTAACCATTTATTTAATAATAGAAAATAGTCCATTTACATCACTCGCATTCACATATAGCATAATGAAGCAAGAATGAAGTAAATAACCATTGCATTAAATCCATCACATAACATAATCAGAGATATATGAGTTTAGATTTAATATACTAAAAGGATTAATTAAATAATTAAAATAAGGATATGTCGTCCATACAAGGATGGCATTGGTAAAGTATGAATAGTTGAATCACTAACTCCATGTGCCACTACTAGGGATATAAATCCTATACATTAAACAACATGATCAAGTGCAATTTCATATAATAACATAGCCGAAGAAATATATGTGTTAAATGACTAATTTAACCATTTATTTAATAATATCAAAATAGTCCATTTACATCACTTGCATTTGCATATAGCATAATGAAACAAGAATGAATTAAATAACCATAGCATTAAATCCATCACTCAACTAGCCTCAATCCAAGAGTATGGATTTTACATGAATCCTAGTGTTCATGAAACAATAACAAGGTTCTAAAAGAAACAATAACACCAAGTATAAAATCACTCAAAAAAACAACATTGGGAGTATAGATATGGCATGCATCCCAATGCAAACATAAAAGTGCAACACTAGTCTGACTAACAACAAATGAATGATCCAGGTCCATGACCAAACTTGTGTCAAGAAAACCTAAGAAAATAGAGTAGCACCCAAAACAAGGTAAAAACTCAAAATTGGAAAACTTCAAAATTAGAATCCATTAAGTCTTTGGGCACAAAAACCTTGAAAATCTAATAAAATTTAGGTCTAGACATTGTATGCAAAAATGGTTAGCATAATGGAGCAAAACCCCAAACCCCCATCCCAAAAATAGGGAAAATGTTCATACCCAACCAACCATGCAGAAGTAGCAAATAGAAATGGAGGGGAACACTAGTTCTCAGCCTCCTAACAAATGGCTACCAAAAATAGAAACTGAAATGGAGTAGAAATAATAAAATGAGAGAGCCCTACGTCACAGCCAAAAGGTTAAAATGGAAATCTGAACTATAAAATAAAAATCCCCCAAAAGTGGCTAAAAATTACAGCAATCCAAGGTCTCCTTGAGCTCGATCCAACAAGACCAACCTTGTGATGATCCCACACTTGTAGCTTGCACAATGAATGAAATAGTAAATCCTCATGAAGAGGATTTTGAGTTTTACTCTCAATCTTTCTAATTCAAAAGTGAGAAGTGAGGAATTAAATTCATTTTTCAATACTTATTCACTTTTTGTGTGAATAATTGATTAGGGAAAATAACCAACCAACCTAGTTAAACCCTAAATTGACCCAAAAAAAAATAGGTTATTGTATCTATGGAAAAGTTGCCAAAAATTAAAATCCCAAAAATCCTAAAACACAGAAATTTCCTTACCAACTTTCCTAACAATGCAAACCTCTAAATGCATTGACATGCTCACTGGTATAATCACATAATGTAAATGAGTTCAGATATAATCACTAAAAGGATTAATTAAATAATTAAAATAAGGATATGTCGACCATACAAGGATGGCATTGGTAAAATATGAATAGTTGAATCACTAACTCCATGTGCCACTGCCAGGGATATAAATCCTACACATTAAACAACACAATCAAGTGCAATTTCATGTAATAATATATCCAAAGAAATATATGTATTAAATGACTAATTTAACCATTTATTTAATAATACCAAAATAGTCCATTTACATCACTCACATTCACATATAGCATAATGAAGCAAGAATGAAGTAAATAACTATAGCATTAAATCCATCACACAACATAATCAGAGATATGTCCAAATACCGGATAACCAAATATCATCATAAAGCACACTATCATCTCAAAATGACATCATCATGCAATATGATCAACTAAACAAGATAATAGTCTAACATCTATGATATTGAAATCAAAGTATAATATTTGACCCTCACATCATCTCAAATGTAAAATACAACATGAGTAACAAAATATCTCTCGGATCAAAATATGACAAGGTAAATATCCACAATACATAACTAATGAATCCAACATGGATAATCCATTTCTAATTATTTAAACATTCAATAATGGTTGCTTAAACAACATTAAAAAGACACTTAAAACACATAAGCAAACACATTCATAAAGATGAATAACCATTGCTATAGGAACCTAGTCTAGTGTAGCATGGTAATAGTACATAGGGAAATCTCTATACACATCTCAGGCTAATCATAGAACAACATCATGATACCACAGAAATCTTGGTAACAACTGGCACAAACCTCAGTGAACCATCTAAGACATCATAGTCTCATAATCAGTCATAAGCATAAACAAAACAATAGATACAGTAACATAAATCCAATCACCTCAAGGGTGTAGACCACTCATGGTCCCAATCACAATCCATCACAACAAAAGATCAAATGGGTTGCATCCATCAGGATGACTTATAGAAGTCAAATGGGAGAGACACTACAAAGAGGATTTGAATAATATAGGATAACAAGAGTACTTAGAGAAATGTTGAGTTATATGGTGAATAAAAGGAGTAGTAAGACTAGATAAGAGTTTTATGACAATGTATTATTTATCTACTTAAGGCTACAATAATTGGATAGACTACCTAAGTGAAGAAGAAGAAGGAAAGAAAAATGTGTCTGCTAAGCTTGACTGAGTAAATAGTAGGAGTCAGGAGATGATTGTTCAAGTTGAGTAGAAAATTAGTTAGTGCCAAGAAAAGTGAAGAAATAATATATGTTGAGTACATTTAGTATGTGTTAACTAGTGACAGTAAAAAGATAGTATGTGTCAAGTAAAGTTTAGTGGATGCCAAGCAACCCAATGTAGCCTAATGTGTGTCAAGTATCAAAGGTTAGTTATTGTCGAGTGATAGCAATAAGAGTTTTATCAAGCTGACAAAGTTGATTTCTTGGATTTTGTGAGGCATGTGGAAGATAAGATTGATGAGCTAGAGGCACAGAATTCAAGATAAACTAGTTTGAGGCATATCTGATAAGGATTGTAAAGGAAGCTTCTAGAGGAAGAACAAAATAGAGAGATGGTTAGATTTAATGAATCTTACCTAATCCTTAAATGCATAGTTGTGGTTAAGTGGAAAAAGATCTAAATTCTCTATTTAAGAGGATACTAAGCTAGAAGCAATGGTGGTTGAGAGTTGTTGAAGGTTGGTGAAGCCTAATAAAGAGTTAGAGAAGCAAAGCTTATTGCTTTATATGAAGGCTTAAGAGATGGATATGAATATGGCATACCAAGCATAAAGGTTTAAGGAGGTGAAGTCTTTAAGGGGTGAACAAGCTATTATAGATTAAGAAGATTGAAAGCCAAGAAGAATGGAGACCTAAATAGAGATCTGTAATCTACAATGAGTTTGTGTTTTATCAAATCAAGTCCTATTGTTACTCTCTAACAATTGTATTGGTTTGGATAAATCCTTTGCATTAAGGTTGACCTAACATTCATGAGTAAATCCTTTAATAGGATAAAATTCTAATGGAATGTTCTAAAGTCCTCTAATAAGGCTCACTCCTAATAGGGTGATTGAAATATTTTAACTAGGTCACATTTAACATTGTGCATTGTAGCCTTTAACAGGGTTGGCTCCTAACAAGGCTCACTTCAGAAGAGTGAAAATTGGTATCATGTTACTAGTGGTTTTTCCCAAATTGAGTTTTCACATTAAATCCTTTTGTCAAATATGTGATTGAATCTGCTATATGTTTACATTTTTGCAAAGTTGTTTTGACCTAGGATAGTAAGCTGCAAAATTTTAAGGTATTAGATGATCTAATGGATGCATGCCTAATATGAGTATATGGATATGGATATGTTAAGTGAAAAAAAGTTTTATTTGTGCATTTGGACCTTGGATAACTAATTCACCACCCCCCCTCTCATTTATTCAATAGATATGGAACTCAATACAGATAGTAAATGTCTTTTCAGCGAGGTTTGATATAAATGAAAAGATAATTTTTTTTCCAACTTTAGTCTCCAACAACAAGATCCTAACTATTGTTATGATATTAAACCTTTTGTCTATTTAGAGAGTTTACTTTAGATGACATAACAAAAATATAAAATTGGTATCATCATACAACAAATGAAAGACCTACAAACTGAGATAGATGATTTTAAAATTAAAAGGCAGCCAAAGTCTTACACCATGAATGACATATATCCCTACCATATTAATCAATCAATCAACATTACTTCAATCACATCACAAGTTAATGAACATCTATTTACTTCCTCAAATCTCCCACAGAGGATTTTAGAAACAAAATCAATTGGAAATATGGCATTCTTTGGACATTAATCAAGTATAATCAAGAATAAACCTATGGTACCACACATTCAATCAACCAGTGACTTTCAATATGCAAGCATCAACATGGTATAACCAACAAGATCGCACAAATGAACAAAAATTCTAATCTAGTCCTTTCAATCATTTTCATCAAAAAAATATTAATAATCATCATCTTCTTTTTCAACAAGATGAAATACCCATGTCTAGCAATGGCACATAAACCTCCCATAAAGAATTTTTTCTTCAAGAAGCCTCCATGATTCCTACCTTTCCTCAATCTCCTAAAATTTCACAATGGGAACATATTCCATTTCTAGTAAATGATATATCCAAAAATGAGACTTCCCAAGGGCTATCCACACTTTATTTCCAAGTCAATATCTTTCATGATGTAATTCCATTCTACAACTCAACTTTCCTAGATCCAATGCCACCATATACTTCATTCCTAAAAAAAACCATCTCATAGAGTCTCATTCAAAGTATATCTCCCTTGTGCCAAAATATTGAACCCTCTCATCTATCTTCCTTAGATACCCTTTTTCAAGATGATAATCAATATCATGAAGATACAAGTCCTAAAACAAATCAAGTTCAAGATCCCAACAATCACCATCACTATTCAATTTTTAACATTGAATCCATCTTTTTGGAGTCTCATAAAGATTCTACCACCTATGTCTATCCTATCAATGATGATCCCCATCTATCCATAAATCAAATTTTCATTCCCAATCTTATGGATGTTCTAATTCCTATTTGTATGAAAGATCATAAAATCCTATTCATTATTCCAAATGATTCCATTCATATTCAAGAGAAAACCACCCTTAAAATAGAGTCCAAAAATCATTTTCCAAGTCAAGATCAAAGTATCCCTTCACCTTCATATATATCCACCACCAAGATTCCATCATCTCTCCATATCCTCCTTATGATCCTACCATTCAATCAACTCCAATTCTTAATCTTTACATGGATGGGTGCCAAATTCTTCCAATACCCCATCCATAGTCCAACACATATTTTACAGCTTTTCATCCATCTTATCCAATCCTTTGGATAAACCTCTCACACTTCATCCGACCATCCATCTCATTTCCATTTGTCATTACCAACATCTTTGAGCATACCATCAAAAGCTATGGTCTATTATTTTAGATCTTTGAAGATCACTATCCAAGGAAAATTATGATTGAGTCCTTTCTCTATTTTGTATCATGTGTCCATTATTTCCTAAAAAATATCAAAAAGGTCAAAAAATATTCAAAAAAATGAAAAAGAATAATAATAATAATAATAATAATAATAATAATGTCTAATAGTGAAAACTCATAAAATTAATGCTTTGGATAAGTACCATGATGAAAACTTGGAATACAAACGTCATGTATAAGTTACGAACTTATTGCATCACATATTTGGGGGTACATTTCATCCATGTAATCCTATAATATCACATCCCTTTCATTTCCTTCATTATTCTATGTCCCCCATATCACTTGTCTTATTAACATCCATATATTTTTTTCCTAATTTTGATCTTGAAAAGGCTAGTAATATCCATGGAAGCACCACATGTCCTATCTAATTCATTTTTTCATATAAATTATCCTATCAACATCCCTTTGGTCCATATACATTACCCCATCTATATCCCTTTGGTCCATATTTATTATCTTATCACAACCTTCAGTCAATATCCCTTATCTTGTCCATTCTTGATCTTGTTCCACCTATCATTAACCTATTCAAATTCCTCTCTTGATCTTGATAGAAAAATAAAAGGAAATAAAAATGCAAAGATATTATCAAAACCATCTTAACATGTCCATTCCTACATTTCTTACCAATCAATGCACCATATCATCACTCTATCTTGTCATGTTCAATCTCTAATCTTGTCAAAAACATGTCATCACATCTTGTGGATAGTCCTTAACATCCAAACATCTCAAGGCATATTAAAGAAGCCTTTATCATTCATCCATCTACTAGTCCATCCATCAATACCTTGCCTTGCCAAACATTGGGGGAAATCTTAAAGTCTTGAAAATCATCAAAAACATTCAAATACAAGTCCCAAAAATTTTCAAAAACATTTGGACAATTAACTTAAAAAATTCAAAAACATTCAAAAAATGTCTTGAAAAAAATTCAAAACATCCATAAAATGGCTTGAAAAAATCTTCAAAAATATTTAGAAAGTGTCCTAAAAAATTCAAAAGACCTGAGGAAAATTATCAAAAACATCATATACAATCTTGAAATTTTTTTTTACAAAACATCAAAATCTCTATAATACACTACTACATTTAACCTTATTTTTCTACCAAAACTTTCAACCATCAACTAAATAAGTTTAGGTTGGTCGAGATGTTAAGGTCAAAAAATTTTTTTTTGCACATGTAAGCCCCATGTTCGTCAAAATTTTGACCGACACGGTGCTTAAAAAAAAAACACATTTGTTTGTCTTTCAAAAACACATTTCTTTGTCTTTCATGCATCTGTGGGTTTTTGGTATTTTTTCAAGAGTTTTGAAGATAGCTGGTCATTGCATACCATCAGCTTTGAACATTTTCACAAGAGTTTTGAAGACTTAGGGAAAATGCTTGCTTCACACTCTCTCGCCGTCAACTTTGTCACATAATCAGATGATATTAGTGTTTGGATACATTTCTTGCAAACCAAAATTCCATAATCTTGGATCCTATAAATACAAGATCCGCAAAACATATGCCTTTCACACCCTACATTTTCAGATTTGGGAAGAAAAAGGATCAAATGGTAAAAGTGGAGATTGAAATCAAAGACTAGTACACTGAATCTTTAATATCGTAAGTAAAATAGACCATCATTCATTGAGGAATAGATTTTTCTAATGTGATTTTGGTATGATTAAAATCAGCTAAGCCAACACTATATAGGGTTTTGGCTTTATCAAAAATTTCATAACTAAGCAATTTTAATTTGGGTATTCTGGATTTGGAATTAAGAAAGCAGTTCTGAGAGTGTAATGGGTAAGCATTTTTTGTTTGGATTTTTAGGTTTTGGAAGTAAGGAAATAGCACTAAAACTATGATGGGTTTTATTTAATAGAGTATTTTAAGTCCATTAAAAATTAGATTTCCACAGTGCATTCTAGCAGTGAATAGTGTTTCTGGATTAAACTGTGTTTTGAAAGTTTTAGTATAAAATCTAGAAGCATTATGGATACCAAAAATTTGGAACACAACTATCTCCAGAAGAATTATTCAATATGCTATGTCCATTTGGATGCCTTGACATGAGAGCCTAGAATCTTATATAATTAGGTATTAGTTTTGATTTTTGTATCATATACTGTCGTGAGATTTGCTTTTCTCGGTTGGAAATTTCAAGGTTAAAGTCGGCTTATAGTGCTTTGTTGTTGTGGTGTGTGATCAACTTTATTTTTAAACAATTGTAGGCCTATTGTTTGATGTGTAGGTAGGAATGAAATTTATACTATTATGAAAGCCCAAGTTCTTGTTATAGCTCAGTACACATAAAAAAAATTTCAATTATAGACTATCTTTTATCTGAGATTTGCTTCTTGGTGGAAAAATTCCTAGATAAAGTGAGTATATGGTGCTTTGTTATTGTTTTGTGATCCAATCCATTTTTCTTACTGATCACTGTGTTGGTGGGACTAGAAATTATAAATGCCTATTATTTGAGGATGCTTGGATGGGTTAGGAATTCAAGCTAGATCAACATTCATGAATTGCCCTCCAACCAAGCTTAATTTAATAAAAATTATGTTAATACAACAATACATATATTGTAAAATAAATAGGTGGTTGCAATAAAAATAGCACAAGAGTCAAAATTTTTGATCCATATCACTCATTCTGATACGATTGCTCTAGAAATTTTGAAGTAATAGGTGGTTTCTCTCCACAAATTTTTGTTTAGATTGTTTCAGAAACTTTTTTTATAATACAACTCTTTATGTATTTGAATATTTATCTAGATATGGTAATTACTATTATTGCCCTTAAGCTTACATACAGACAACAAATAGAAACAGAATACCAATAGATTGATTACCTATCAAAATTACATAGCAAAAGCAAAGTGTGAAGCATACTAACAGATAGGATGAGTCTTGTATCCAAGGCCTTCACGGTGCATATATCTCTTGACAAATTGATTGAGTCAATTTTTTATCAGTTAATGTTATTGAACCCTCTAAAAAATTATCATGTGTCCCACTTAATAATTATTTTTCTAAAGCTAGAGTAGAGTTTGCTTAAAACTTATGTATCCAATTTATCTACTAAAGCTTATTTTGAGATCAGAATCATTGCATGAGTGCAACTCAAATTGTTGTGCTACATAGAAAATTTTATAGATTCTAGTGGTTCTATTGCTGGAAAAAAAACTTGGATTGGGATGAGGCAGCACCAATAGCATTGATTTACGGTACAAAAGTGAATACAATAAAGTGTCTGGGAAGAATTCATTAAGTTTTACTTTCAACTCTGGAATTAATTTCTAACCCCTTTGATAATTGAAGATGAGGAAAATTCTTTTGACAATTGGACATGTAATCAAAGCTTTAGTTCTTTTTGTTTGTCTTAGAAATAATTTGCAATTTAAGAGAGTGGAAATGAGGGAAGGTCAAGTATGAAGCATTTTTATGTCAAAAACTTTGATTGTGGATTTCTTCAACTTTTATATTTTGATTTGCTATAACTTATGGAGCATGTAATTTATTCTTATGCTTGAATTTGCAATTCTTCTATGGAGGAATTCTACATCTCCAAGCATTTTTTTCCAAATACCAAGTTACATGTAACTAGAAGAGGAATTAATCCATCCTTGTGACACCTAAAAGTCACAACTCTAAGTAAACAACAATAGGATTTGTGGCACCTAATTAGGTAGCATTTTGATGTAAAACTTGGCCTGAACCATATCATACTCTTTAGTGTCTTTTCAATTAATTTTTCTATATCTTGGGCAAGAATGATGTCACCAATAAATTACACTTATATACAGCTACTAGGAGATGTTAGTACATCCTGAACCCAATTGTCTTGGTGGTTGTTTGATACCACATTCTTTAGCAATGAGTAATTATTATTGTTTTCTTGATCTTATCCATTATTGTATACTAGAGGTGTTTTTTTGGTAGAAGGGTGCTACTACAACTGTGTTTCTTTTTCTTTGCTTCATTTTACTAAACATTCCCTATCAAAAAAATATTGATTATTTTTCAATATTAAAATGTATGAGGGTATGTGAAGACTTTGCTTGTTATCCACAGAAACTGATTGAGAAACACATGAAGTTTTGACAACTCATGCACCCTTGCCTCCTCAACTAGTTTTATTTTAAGGTAACAAGTAACAAAAATTTTCTCATTCTCATTGTGCTTTAGATTCATGGTAGAGGTTTATTTCACTAGTTGAGCACAAATTGGATGCAACATAAATGCTTTGTCTTTTATTCTAGACAAAGTGGATCTACATGATGGAAACTCACATTGGTTCCTATAAGGGTACTAACTCTATCTTCAAAAAAAATTATAGGATATCCAAATTCAGGAGAGAATACTAATTTAGAAGGGAAAATTTGTGTTGTTTTCATTAATAAAAGAAAAGCCTATGATTCAATGTGGTAGTAATTGGTGAACATTATCTTTAGCAATTAGTAGTTGATAGTTGTTTTTTGACTTCAAACAGACCTGACTATAAGATTTATTGTGTGCACTAGAAAAATCATGTGCATTTGCACCATTTTTTTGAAAATCATCTTCAAATCCTCTATTATTATCTTTTAGGTCTGTGTTAATTAATTAGACATATCTTTTGTCTTCATCTTTTCTAGATCTAGATTGCTTTGCATATAATATTGATTTGTGTGATTTAAATGTTTTCTTTGAAAATCGGCATAGTTTGTATCATGTTCAAACCTCATCTATGATGCTTTTTCTTGACAATCCACATAATCTATTTGAGAAACACACAAAAATTTAACAAGTCGTACACCCTTGCCTGCTAAAATGATTTTATTTTCAGCTAACAGGTAACAAAATTTCTCCAAATCAAGGCTGTGCCATTCTTTCCTTTTTAGGTGAATTACAAAACTAGCTCTCAACACAAACTAGATCCACCATTGATGCTTTCCTTTTCATTCTAGACAACATGGATATGCATGATGGCACCCTACAATTATTCTAATTAGGGTGCTAATCTTGTTTCTGTAAGGCCATTCAACTTCATAAAACAATGCTAGTTTAGAAAGAAAAACTTGTATTTCTTTGGCTCCTCATTAATAAAATCAAAACTTTTTTTAATTTGGTAATAATTGGTGAACACGATCTATGGTAGGGAGTAGCTAATAGTTGTTTTCTAGAATCAAGTGCACCTGAGATGAAGAATTCTAGTGCAAATTGGCAAAATTGTGGGTGTTCGCACTATTTTTCTTAGTGGCATCCTCAAATCCTTCTTGATGATCTTTTAGGACTACTTTTTATTTAGGCACATATTTCCTTTTCATCCTTTTTAAATTTGGATTACTCAGTATGCAATGTAAATCTGTGTTATTTAACTCACTTCTATTTTATCTTTTACTTTAAAAAGTAACCTTGTTTGTTTTATGTAGAGACCTAATCTATGACCTATTTTTCCTTCAAACTACCATTTCGAACAACCTAAGATCCAATATCAAGTGTAGTACTGGACTATTCCTTATTAAAACCTCATATTGTTTTAAAGTGTAGTGGTTCTAGCACTATATATAGTCACATTCCTTTGTTAATCTATCATGACCTTTGTTTTTGTAAGATAGGCATGAAACTTCTCTTGAAAATCACTACTTTCCAACACAGAAGCTTTGTAGCAATCCTTGGATATATTTAAAATCCTATGGAAAAAAGATGAATCATTTCTTAAAAAACTTGCTCCTTCCATACAAAAAGCTACTTTTGAATTGTAGATATCAACCAAGTTATTAACAAGCTCCTGCCATTCTCAGTATCATGGAACTCATAAAAAATTGAATCCATAAAATTAAGTAGCATACTATGTTTATGCCCAAAATATCTTTAGGTTATAACCAACACCTTGGACAAGATTATAAAATAGCAACACCAAGTAGTAGATTTAAATAAATGTTTGTCATGAGCTATGGCTAATTGGCCACATTCTAGATAACTATAGATTCAATCATAGGGATCTAATAAATGCTAAAATCTATTTTTCATTTTTGAATTGATAGAAGAGCATTCTAAACATAAAATAGTATCAATGTGTTTGGTTTAATAAGAAGTTTCTTGGGTCACTTTGAATTAGAAATGATTTGAATTTCAAGATTGAAAATGAAACACTTATTACATTTTAGCTATTTTTCCAATTGATATGTTCATCTATTGACCAAGGGAAGGCTAAATCAAGAGAGCTTTTAGTAGTGTACAGAATCACAATGTCATGGCTTAACATGAATATAGTCATAATTATAAGTTGTTGAACTTAATTCTATAGATCAAATATATCTTAATACATCTACTGAGCAAGTTCCATTTTTTCAGTTTTGTTTGATCCTCATTGCAAGTCTACAAAGTGATGTTGCACAAAACATATTTGGATTCTGGATAGCTACATAACTTTCAACTATTGAAACATCACTATTCTGGCTTTACATGAATTGGTATGGTGAAAATAAAGTACAAAGTAGATTTTCAATAATATCTATAATAAGTTTTACTGAATGCTCAAATTCCAACTTAATTACCAATCTGAAATAAATTGAGATGATATTTACATAATTACAGGGGAAATCTTTCTTGGCATAATAGTTGCATTATGAGGGACCGGTCCATCTGACCAACTAAACTATGAGTGAACTAGGGCCTTACCACATATATTGCACATGAATTACCTTTTGAACTAGGGCCTTACCACATATATTGCACATGAATTATAAGGGATCATTTTCTAATAGGTTTGCACATGAATTACTAATGCAGGCAAAGGATGAATAACCAAGGCCAAAGGCTCACCTAGCTATCCAAACCACCCTACAAGAGTAAACACAATGGAAGCAAACACAAGTGGAAAGCAACCAAAGGAGGAGAAGAGGGAAATACTTCTATTGATTCATCAAAATATCTTCATACATGCCTAGCTATGAGGCCTTCTAGGTTATAGCCAATTACAATACATTCACATTCAAAGATCCAATAGAAAATTTGCACTTTCAGTTTTGCTCCCTCAAAACTTTCCTTCTTCCAAAAAATTACTTAGCTCTAAGCCTAAACTCTCTATTTATACTTGCCAAAATGGCTTACAGAACATTCTAGAACATTACATAAGAGGAAGGCTGACCCAACAATGGTCTGGACCCATCCCAAGAAAAGATCTTAAATTAAATGTCGCAAATGAAATAATTTCCACAAGTTGACTCGCAAAAATCATGTCCAAATACTGGCACTCAACATACACTAGGTAACTCGGCACCTGAAGGAATGCTACAATAACTCACCACCTAAAGGGTGCTATAGTAACTCAACACCTGAAGAGTGTGATAGGAACTCGGCACCTGAAGAGTGCTATAGTAACTTGACACTTGAAGAGTGTGACAGGAACTTGGCACTTGAAGAGTGTGACAGGAACTCGACACCTGAAGAGTGCTACAGTAACTCAGCACCTGAAGAGTGCGACAGGAACTTGGCACCTGAAGAGTGCTACAGGAACTTAGCACCTAAAGAGTGTGATAGGAACTCAACACCTGAAGAGTGTGACAGGAACTTGGCACCTGAAGAGTGCTATAGGAACTCGACACCTGAAGAGTGCTACAGTAACTTGGCACCTAAACTCGATAGCAACTGCAAAAGAAGCAAAAAAAGAGCAGGATAACAAGGCAACCTAGGATGCTCCTACATCAGACAACTGAGGTTGGTAGAAATGATTCTCCTAAATCATTGAGATGTCCCAACCTGAGCTGAATCCAACTTAAATTGAGAGATCCATGAAGCATCTTCAATAGGTTTTTTCTTTCACTTCACCAAATATTCATAGTACTCTTTTCCTCTTGTCCTCTTGCCAACTCTTTGATCCAATATTTGTTCAACTTCTTTAATCTATTTCTTAGGATAATCATCTGGTATAACAACTTCATCCTTTGACTCATGATACTTATACAAATCAGCAATGTTAAATATAGGAGATATATCCATGTCATTAGGTAACACAACTTCATAAGCATTACCACTTTCAAACTTCTTCAGGATCTTACAAGGCCCAAATTTTTTCATCTTCAACTTGCTATATGTTCCAATTGGGACTCTTCCTTTCTTTAGATGAACCATCACCTCATCACCAACCTGAAAATCATGGTGTCTTCTAGACTGATCAGATTTCTCCTTACACTTCTGATTACTTTGTTCCAACCTCAACTTCACTTCTTTATGCAAGGATTCCATAAAGTCAACAAATTCTTCTCCTGCAGCGCTTTTATTTTCTTCACCAACAACATCTCTCAAATCTGATATACCTCTAGGATGCATTCCAGTAATAATCTCAAAAGGTATCTTCCCTGTACTCCTATTCACAGAATTGTTATATGAAAATTCAGATTGTGCCAATACCATCTCCCAATTTCTTGGCTTATTCCCAACTAAACATCTCAGCAAATTACCCAAGCTTCTATTCACAACCTCTGTCTTTCCATCTGTTTGTGGATGGAATGTAGAAATAAACTTCAATTTAGTGCCCATTTTCTTCCACAAAGTCTTCCAAAAATAACCAACAAACTTCCTGTCTCTATCTGAAATAATGCTTCTTGGTAATCCATGCAATCTCATAATCTCTTTAAAGAAAAGTTCAGCGACATGCTCAGCATCTGATGTCATCTTACATGGTATAAAATGAGCCATCTTAGAAAATCTATCCACTACAACAAATATGGAATCATACCCCTTCACCGTTTTAGGCAATCCAAGAATAATATCCATACTGATATCAGTCCAAGGTTTCTCAGGAATAGTAATAGGTGTATAAAAACCAGTATTTTGACTCACTCCCTTTGCAACTTGACAAACTCCATAGCTCTTTACAAATTTCTGAACATCCTTATACATTTGTGGCCAATAATATTTCTCTTTCAGAAAACTCAATGTTTTATCAATTCCAAAATGTCCAGCTAATCCACCACTATGCTTTTCCTTAATCAAATTCAACCTCATAGGACTTCTAGGAATACACAACTGAATTCCTTTGAACAACATACCTTCTTGAATGAAATATTCATCATACTTACTTATGTGATCTATTAGATTTGGTGCTCTGCACTCTCTCCATGCCTCAGAAAAATCAGGATCAACATCATATAACTCTTTCATCTCATCAAAAACAAGAACTTCAACCTTCATTTCAGTCAAAAAAGAATGTATTCTACTCAATGCATCAGTAACTTTGTTAGTAACTCCACTCTTATGCTTGATCACAAATGTAAAACTTTGCAAATACTCAACCTACTTCATGTGTCTTTGATTCAATTTATGTTGACTTCCCAAGTATTGTAAAGCTTTATGATTAGTGTACAACACAAACTTCTTAGGCATCAAATAATGTCTTCATTTCTTCAATGCTTGAACAATAGCATAAAACTCTTGATCATACACAGAATATTTCCTTTTAGCATCATTCAAATTTTCACTAAAGAAAGCAACAGGCTTACCTTCTTGACTTAATACAGCTCCTATTGCATTACCACTTGCATCACATTCAACTTGAAATACTTTGTTGAAATTAGCTAAAGCCAATATAGGTAATTCAGAAACCTTTTGTTTCAAAGTCTCAAAACTCTTATTAGCTCCATGCGTCCACTTGAATTCCTTTTTATCTCCCCTCATTGTTTCAGTCATAGCATTACAAACAACACTAAATTTTTTTATAAACTTTTTATAAAAACTAGCTAAACCATGAAATGATCTTACCTCACTCACATTCTCAGGTGTAGGCCATTTCAAAATTCCTTTAACCTTCTCAGGATCCATCTTCAAACCATCAGCTGAAATCACAAACCCCAAATACACAATCTCTTCTTGCATAAAAGAACACTTTTTCAGATTGATCATCAACTTTTCCTTTTTCAACCTCTGCAATACTTGCCTAATATGCTCAAGATGTTCTTCCTTAGTCTTACTGAATATCAGAATATCATCCAAACAAACAATCACAAACTTACCCAAGAATCTTTTCAGAACTTCATTCATCAACCTCATGAAAGTACTAGGTGCATTAGTCAAACCAAAAGGCATAACCAACCATTCATACAAACCATCTTTGGTCTTGAAAGCAGTCTTCCATTCATCACCTTCTCTGATTGTGATCTGATGATAGCCACTCTTCAAATCCATCTTGGTAAAATACTTTGCTCCACTCAAACAATCCATTATGTCATCCATTCTTGGCATAGGAAACCTATATTTCATTGTTATCTTGTTAATGGGTCTGGAATCAGTACACATTCTCCATTCTCCATTCTTTTTAGGTGCTAATATAGTAGGTACAAGACATGGACTCAAGCTTTCTCTAATCAAACCTTTTTGCAATAGTTCATGCACTTATCTGTTAAGTTCTTCATTCTTTGTAGGTGTCAATCTATATGGTGCTTTGTTTGGCAAACTAGCTCCAGGGATTAGGTGCATACAATGACTTATACTTCTTACTGGAGGTAAACCATCAGGACTATCTTCAACAATAATTCCTTTATACTCATTCAGCAACTCTGCAATTTCTCCTAGCACTTGGTCAATACTAACATCTGTCACTCGGTCACCACTGACTGGCACTCGGTTAACATTGTTTTTTGGCACTTGATCTCCATTGACAAAACTCAATTTTCTTGGAATTATAGCAAAACAAACTTGATTCTTTTTACTTCTTTTTCAAATTGATTCCCATTAACCATGCAAATTTTTATAGTAGTAAAATTAACCTCATCTAGAACTTCAATCAAAGGCAACAATGTTGTTTCTTCCCATTTACCCAAAGAGTATATTGATTCAATCTTCCATTTGTACAACATATCTATCATATTGCCAAGGTCTACCCAACAAAATATGACAACAATCCACGGGCATAATATCACACAAAACTTCATCAAAGTAATGTCCAATTTTGAACCTTACAAGGCATTGCTCACTTACCAATATCTTATGCTCACCTTTGATCCATGAAACATGATAAGGTTTGGGATGTTTCAGCCTCTGCAACTGCAACTTTGTAACCAGCTCTTTTGATGCCATATTTTTAGAACTTCCACTATCAATGATCACTTTACAACATTTTCTAGCCATCTTACATCTTTTCTTGAAAAGACTTCTCCTTAAAATAGGTTCCTCATCACTTCCCTTATTGCATAAGGTTCTTCTCACCATCAAATTTTCTCCAACTTCAAGTCCACTTGGTGAACCCTCATCATCTTCTTGTATCACAACATTTCTGCTACCTTGTCTACTTTCAGAGGATCTACATTCAAAAGATCTATGTCCCTCTTTACCACATCTAAAACAATTACCATGAAATCCACCTCTAGAATAAGAATTACCTCTTCCTCGGTAAGAATTAGTGCCTCCTCGGTAAGAATTACCACTTTTCCATTCATTCTTGCCTTTTTCATCATTCTTCCATTCAGATTTGTCTTTATCCTATATAGAACTATTAGATCTACCACTTTCTCCATAAGATCTACCTCTGCCTCTCTGGAATCTACCACCTCTACCTCTCTGTCTTTGTTCATACTTCTTTTCCAAGATCTCCTCAGCCTTCAAGGCATACTAGTATGCTTCTTCTACACTTTCTAGCTTCAAAAAACTTATTTCATCTTGTATTCCAGATCTCAATCCATTAATATACCTTGCAATTTTCTCAACATCATCATCCACATGTCCAGATCTAATGTCCAATCTATAGAATTCCTCAGTATACTCTTTCACAGTCATGTCTTTTTGTTTCAAATTTTTCATCTTTCTCAACAAGCTAACTTGATAATCAGCAGGAAGGAATTTGTTCTTTACCTTGTTCACCATCTTTGGCCAAGTTCTGATGTTCTCCTTTCCTCTCCTTTGTCTATCAGTTTGCATGTGTTCCCACCATAATGATGCATGACCTTTAAACCTAGTGACTGAAATATTCACCTTGTTATTATTAGGAGTATTTTCATACTCAAATAACTTCTCCATATCAGAGATCCAATCTAGTATAGCATTGGTGTCCAATTTTCCATCATAAGGAACAACTTCTACAATAGGCTTTGAATTCACTCTAGACAGTACTCTCAACAATCTTGCTTCATCTTGGTCTTCTTTAGTTTCTGGATTATGGTTTGGTGCTACTGCTTCATCATCACTTACATCATCAAGATGTGCTCCTCTCCTTTGGGCTATCTCCACAACATCTAATCTGGCTACAATTTGTCTCAACTGATCCAATATAGCATTATCAACATTATTTCCTCTACCACGAACCATCTTTACAAATCAGGTTCCTGCAAGATCGTAACCCTCTGCAAGTTATAGGTCAAATCCACAGATCTGCCACCCTACAACCAAAACCAAATCAAGGTTCTACATGATCCAATCTCTATAAGGATGCACCTTAGGCTCTGATACCAACTGACGTAGGCAAAGGATGAATAACTAGGGCCAAAGGCTCACCCAACTATCCAAACCACCCTGCAGGAGTAAACACAACAGAAGCAAACACAAGTGGACAACAACCAAAGGAGGAGAAGAGGGAAATACTTCTATTGATTCATCAAAATATCTTCATACATGCCCAATTGTGAGGCCTTCTAGGTTACGACCAATTACAATACATTCACATTCAAAGATCCAATAGAAAATTTGCACTTTCAGTTCTGCTCTCTCAAAACTTTCCTTCTTCCAAAAACTTACTTAGCTCTAAGCCTAAACTCTCTATTTATACTTGCCAAAATGGCTTACAGAACATTCTAGAACATTACATAAGAGGAAGGCTGACCCAACAATGGTCTAGACTCATCTCATGAAAAGATCTTAAATTAAATGTCGCAAATGAAATAATTCTTGCAAGTCGGCTTGTAGAAATCACGTCCAAATACTGGCACTCGGCATACACTGGGTAACTCAGCACCTAAAGGAATGCTACAAAAACTTAGCACCTGAAGGGTGCTATAGTAACTTGGCACCTAAAGAGTGCGGCATGAGCTTAGCACCTGAAGAGTGCTACAGTAACTCGGCACCTGAAGAGTGTGACAGGAACTCAGCATCTGAAGAGTGCAACAATAACTCGACACCTGAAGAGTGTGACAAGAACTCGGCACCTAAAGAGTGCTACAGTAACTCAGCACTTGAAGAGTGCAATAAGAACTCGACACCTAAAGAGCGGGATAGGAACTCAGCACCTAAAGAGTCCTACAGTAACTCGACACCTGAACTCGGCACCAACTGCAAAAGAATCAAAAAAAGAGCAGGATAACAAGGCAACCCAGAATGCTCTTGCATCAATTACCTTTTGAACTAGGGCCTTACCACCTATATTTCCTCTAGTGGGGCCTAAACAAGCCTCTCAAAAAATGAGTGGTATCTCACCCTTGGTTAAGTATCATTGGAGGAGACCATTATAGGATCTCTGATATAAGACATTTGACAAGACAAGATAGCAATCAAAGAGTTTTCTTATCCTAATATAAGCATTTTCATCAACTCTATCAGGGAATTTTTTTCTCTTCAGATACCCATAGATGCCAACAAACCATTCTTCTAAGTCTACATGTACACAAATGGGATCACCAAGGTTTGGAAATTCTGATACTAGATGAGATCTCCACACTTGTAGCACAAATTGACAAAACATTATTG
Organism: Cupressus sempervirens; assembly: GCA_028749045.1. Lineage (NCBI taxonomy): Eukaryota > Viridiplantae > Streptophyta > Pinopsida > Cupressales > Cupressaceae > Cupressus > Cupressus sempervirens. The sequence goes on from CM053791.1 coordinate 145,358,017, forward strand.
TGTTGTAATGGTAAAAATCAAGCAGAAGATCTTCTCCTTCATGTTCAAAGTTTATGCTCATCTATATTCTAGTCTTGATTGACCCAGAACCAGTGAATCTTGGATAATCATTATTCGATTGTAGGAACATGTATTCATTTTCTTATATGTTTCAACTTAACTTACTTAATGTTCTTAGGATTATTTTGTGTTAAATCTTATTGATACACAATCAATTGGATTGGAATGCTTAGGACTTTGGCTACAATTCTAAAGAGGAATTATTGGAGCTTGCTTTCCTGCCTTGAACTCATTCCACCTTTAGTTCTCAACATTGATGTAGAGACCTAGGTATACTTTCAGTTATTCACAATAAGAGGGACTTTCCTAGTGTTCTCATAACACAATCAAGCTTCTTCATAAGATCATTCTCCTTGACCCAATCAACTCCAAACCTTATTAGAGTGCACATACCATTCTCTTGTGCCACCATAGGCTCTACATCTTAGAAATCATCCCATGTCACTCAAATGGATCCACCAAGCAATCTTGTTCAACAACCATCAAATGCCCACAATGCCTCAATAGTCTCCAATCTTGACTTCACTTCAACTAGGTGTTTTTGTCACCTTCACACATCTCAAACAACTTTAACTAACCTATTTCCAAGGTTACCAAATGCTCATCTTATTATCTGATACCAAAAACCCACTACAAGCCCTTCATTAGGCCTATTTCCCAATTAGCCTTGCGTAATCAGTTTTTCACACTTTTCTCGTACTTTTCCCAAAACTCTTAGAAAACTAAGACCATATCTAGATACCCTTTTGGATTCTACACATCATACTTCAAATTCTTGTGCTACTTCCTTGGACCAAATGCCCAAACCAACACTGCTGCCCCATAATTAACCCTCTTTTAGCCCTTCTATTACAAAGAAACCACTAAAATATCTCATCTCACAAACCATCTAACCTCAAATAGAGTTGTCTTTTCATCCAAAAACAAAGGATTTTCAAATTCATAGGAGTTTCCATCAAGTTTTACACACCCAACCAACAAACCCTCCTTCCTAGGTGCCTAAACCAAGGGTTTTACCAAATTCACCTTTCCAAACATTTCTTGATCCTTCCAATGGATCCAACACCTTCATATAGTGCTAACATGACCTTCCTTGTCATAAAATATAATCCTCCTTCAGATGGAACCTCCAGACCTATGACTATCCCAACACCTAGTAACCCTCAAAAAGCCCTCTGTCACCATTAGTGACCTTTATCTTCCATTTCCCTGCATATCTCTACATAAACATCATAATATAGATACATTACACAGTAAATTACCCTTTCCCATGAGTCACAATTCCATTATAGTAGTGGGAGGGGTTAAATCAATTAAATGTAACTCAAATTGGTTTCTTTGTCACGTGACAGTGACAATTAATTAATTCACTACTACAAAATCTTTAATAAATGATTGTTCTTATAGGAAAGAAACCTTAAAACATTCTAATTCTTTTGGAGATTCAGATCAAAGGCTTTTAAAACCAAAGAAATTGTACAATAAAACAAAGACAATGAAATATAATGTGATTGTTCTGTGACTGTTCTGAACAGGCGGAGAAATACTATTTCTTTATTTGAATTTTAAAATATTTTACAATATGATCTTCAACTCCTTCCCCTTTGGATACGTCAATACATCTTGTTTTATAAACTTTGTACCCTTTCCAAACTATCTAACTTCCCAAAAAACCGACCAACTCCCTGTAGACACCTAAAAACCTTTAGAAAATAAAGTATTTTTATTTTCTGAAAAATTCCTGATGACATCATCATTTATTAATTAATTAATTATTTAATTAATTTATTCATTTTTATTCCATTAAATCCCTTTATCTTAATTAAAAATATTTAATTAAGGAATCCCTCCCAAAAATGTTTAAATCTTATTTAAACATTATTTCCTTATTTATTAATTATTTAATTAATAAATTGACCAAAAAACACAAAATAAATAAAATATTTATTTTTTTCCCAAAACTTGGCCAATTTCCTTAAGACCACTAACCTCTTCCAAAATCTTCTAATCCTTCTTTAATTTTAATTAAAGGCTAATCCCATCATTTCCTACCCCTAATCCCAACTCAAAATATTTAATTAAGATTAAATATTAATCCTCGTGTTTATTAAAAAAGTTTTAATAAATATCTCCTCAACCCAAACCCTTGAAATAAATAAAACTTTATTTATTTGATAAAAATCTAATTTATCCTCATCCTAAAAAGTTCTCGACTCTTCTAGAAAGTCTTCATCCTCATCCTAGGAAGTTCTAGACTATTCTAGAAAGTCTTTATCCTCATCCAAAGTCTAGACTCTTCTAGAAGATGTCTTTAAACCTAATCCTAATCCCCTCCTAACCTTGTCACATTCTCTAAACATGGGTTAAGACTTACTAACCCAAGCCAAAAGTTAACAAATATCTCCTCCTTCACCCACCCTCATTAAATGCCATCCACTTGCCTATCCCTAAGCTAATCCTAAACCATCCTAATCCATCCTCTAATCATTTGCATAATCCTAAGAAAGCTTAAAACCCTCCTAATCAAGCCCAAGTCAAAATTGCTCTCATCTCCCTCAAAATATCTCAACCATAAAACTTTATGAAGCCCACAATGTCATAAATGACTCTTCCAAGCCCTTTTATTGCTCTTACAAGCCATTATGAGGGTCTTTATGAAGATTTTATCCCTTGAGCCTCCTTTGTTGACTCATCCTTCCCCTTTCCTCCATCCTCTCACCCTATGACATGTGTCACTCCCTGATTGGCTGTAAGGAAGCACAATCCATGTGCTCTCTTCTCATGCAATCTGAGCCCTCCATGAGCTTTTTCCCATCCTTGCATCTTAGCCCTCAATCCCTCAAGCCTCTTGCCTATAAATTGGATCCTTTTGCTTTGCAAAATAACACAATCCATGAAGTAAAGTCATAATGCCATTTTGAGAAGCCATTTTACATCAAAACCATACACTCACACCCAAATTCCAACTCCATTTGAAGCCCTTTTTGAAGCATAAAGCTTGAGCATACATCCTATCTATTTAGACAAAGCTACTCAACAAGAGAGCTTCTCATTGAGAGAGCCCATTAATGGCTCATATTCTCAATTGAGAGCTCATCTTAGTCTATCTTGAAGTTTATGAATTTTGTTTAGTTTGTAGAAGCTTTATTTAAATTTGGTTTCTATTAGCATACTAACATTGCTCATATACACTCCCTAACTGTCTCCTAACAACCACTTGACAGTTTTGAATAACTTTTAATAAGAGTTCTGCACCATAACCTCAGGCAATCAAAGACTAAATACCTTTTAGTACAATTCCTAAATGACTCAATACTCCTTAATAAGACTTAATGACTCTCAAATAGTGCAATGTTCCTAATGACTCCTTAACTTCTTGATTCCCTTATTATGGCCTATTGTTAACACTTTGACAATTTGACATATTTTGGTATTGTACTTATTTGCATTACATATGCTAATCATGACCTTTTGACCACATTTAACCATCCTAATACCTTCTAGGATTCCATTTTCCCTTGAAACATCATAAATGACCCTAGGTACTGTTATTGTGTCCACAACACATGCCCCATTCCTCACTAGCAATGGGGACCCCCCTTTTTTTCCAACTCCCAGACTCACAATTCGAGAGTCGGGAGAAGAATTTTTGTTTGAAAGTTGAGTCCAAAAATCACAAGAAAAACCAAAAAATTGAAAAAAAAAAATTTGACGTATATTTAATTCCTTATACTTAAGATATATTTTAATATATGCAAATAATATTTTGAGATAGGTTTCAGACCTCCCCAAGATAAGGTAAAGATTCTAGGAAATTTCAGGGCTTTAGAAATCTAGACTTAACCAAATTTCAGGGCTTCAGAAATCTAGACTTAGTCAAATTTCAAGGTTTCAAGATTTCAGACTTAGCCAAATTTTAAGATTCACCTCCAATTTTTTTTGAGTAGCTAGTGTGTCTTTACTATGCATTGTTAACTCTATGGACTAATGTTTTCTTCTTTTGTAGGTAAAAATGGCATCCTCAACTTGTTGAGGTCATAACTTTTGACTTGGGCTTTAGAATTCAAAACCACTTACACTGTTGGAAAGAAGAACTAAAGATCTAATTTCAGTCCCTAATATAGAAGGATTGGATAGGTGGAGAGAAGACAAAGGTCAAAGATATAGAAGTTGGACACATAAAGCAAATCAAGTTCCTCATCTTATGTAGCTATTGGAGATAAGATTCAATGTAGGTGCCTTGAGATTTTCAATTGAAGAAGAGAGGGAGTGCAAATTTATGAAAGTAATTGGCTATAAAGAGGGTGTAAATCATCAAAGAGGGCATGAAGTGTATACAAAAAGTGATCTAAAACCTCATTTGAGCAAAACCTAGAAACCGTTTTCAAAATTGAGAACTTTGATTTTTTGGCGAATTGAGCTCCGTAGGTCCGCAGCTCTGCAGGTATGTAGCTCCGTAGGTTCGTAGCTTCGTAGGTATGTAGCTCTACATTTTTGAGCTCCACAATTCAGAGGTGCACTGACAGTTGACTGCCAATTCCAAAAATATCACTTTCCATGCATTGGGAGCACATTTTGATGGCAAGTTAACTCCGACACAAATCAAGAAAAGGGCCAGCTTCTATTTTTGGTGTCTCCATGCAATTATACTTTAAATGATGGCTTCCTCCTACTTTCTCTCTCATGCTTTCATTGTTTTTGACATGTAAAGGGCTCATGCATCTAATTAATGAATAAAATATGGATGGAGTCCCTCTAAGCACGAGTTAGATTGTCAGTTTATATATATTTAGTTTGTTTAAATGTTTTAAAAGCATTTTATTGCATCAAGATATCTCTCACTCTCAAAAAAAATTGAGGAGAAGATTTCTTATAAATACCCCATTGTAAAATGTAAAAAGGGCCGCCGTTATTATGCAATAAAGTTATGCTTTTGGTGCTAGCATTTGGAGTGTAGTTATTTTTGCCTGAATGTGTCATTGTTTTGTGAATTTTATTCATGAGATTGTGATTTAGCCAAAGGTTTATTGTGTTGTTTTTGGTTGTTCAATCTTTTAGTTCTAGTGTTTTCTACAGATATATGAATTTTATTGACATAACAAGCTTGAGAAGAGATCACCTGATTGTGTCTATATAGCTTTTTGTCTCGCATGAGTGCACTTTTTGTGGCCTTGCGATTTGATGAAAAGTGAAACATCATTCGATTTGTTAAAGATTCTCACCGACGATTGCATTAGTGGATTTTAGGAAGCACTACTCCTATTTTCATTGGTTTCCTACTAATTTCTTCAAAGGTTTAACTAGCAGCGTGTTGTGTTTTGTAGCTTATGTCCATTTAGAAATTTCAATTTCAAGTTATTTGATTTCATGTTATTTTCTTTCAGTTTTGTTATTTGCTTTGCTAACCCCCTGTTAGAATAGGACCTCATAGTAGTTGCATTGTTAGAGTTGCATTCATTGAAAAAATAGAAAATACAAAAATATTGTTCGTTTGGTGTTATATTTTGAGACAACGAATAGATTTTACTTGATTCCAAGGTAAAATAGTTTTTGGAACCAACAAAGGCCTCCACGTGAACATTCACATTTATCTTCTACTAAGCAGATTTTGGTATGTCGCAAGACAAACACTGAACCTTGGAGTGGATCCTTAAAAAGATTTTCTTTTCAAGAGAGGAATTACACTATGGATTCCTACCATTGACCTCATGCAAAATGAACACATAATAGGTACATTCAAGTTTCCATTTCAAAAGGTTCAAAATCAACACTAAGTGCACACTAAAATCTAAATCAAACTCAAAGCATCAATCAAGGATAAAATGAACCTCATTTACAAATATTTTAAAGTTCTTTTAAAAATCTAATGAAAACTAAGAGTCCTAAATGGTTGCCAAAAATTGTCCTAAAAGCTTTGTTATTTGTTCCAAACAAATGTCTTGTTGCAAAATCTTGAATGTTTGTTAGGTTTTTCATGCATCAAAACAATCTAGGAATATCATTTTTGGGCTTAAAATATGAAAACTAGAACACAAAATCTTGAATGAAAACCAAAGTCCAAAGAGTCATTTTCACTTTTGAGTTCAAAACAATCTTGAATGATCTAAGGTTAGAACAAAGCACTTCAAAGTTCTTAAAACAACACACAAAATCTCAATCTTGAATGCTCAAAGGAAAAAGCTTGAATGTTTAATCACTTGTCTTTGAATGCATGTTGGTAAAATCACTCTTGAGTGCCATGGATTAAAATCAAGTTTGTTTTATTTATGAATGCATGATTAAAACAAAAAATCTAATCTTGAATGCCATAGATCAAATAATCATCTTTTGGGGCATAAAAAGAATCCACATTTTTGAAATCTTCTAAGTTATAAAAACTAATAAAGATGCTTTGAGTAAGTTTGTAGTTGGACTCACCCTCTTTAATCACCCATCAATTTAACCATTGGTTGCAATTTCAGCACCATCTATGGGGATGGGTCGACCTAAGAGGGTGTTAAGTGCTCCACAAAGATCAAACTCCACTCACTTGGGTCTTTAGTGGTTTTTCTAAGTTAGAAAATTCCTTGAATGTGCATTAATCTTGCTCAAACTTCATTTGGGCATAAAAATTGGACAAATCTTGACATGGAGGGCCTTCGGGCGTGCGCTTGGCAATCGAGTTTCACACATCTTTGTTTTGGGCTTAAAACAAACTCACACTCAATCTTGAATGCCTAACAATCAATGAACATTGCATGGTTTGGACGCATTTTCAATGACGCTCGCATTTCTTATGTTGACGATCTCTCGACTTTCATTATGCTGACGATGCTATCGAATTGGAATGAACATTGTATGCCATAATCACAAGTTTCTTCAATCATAGCTTACAAAATCTAAATCATCAATTGGAATAAACGTGTGTCTTTTAAAGCCCAAGATCATGTATGTGGTCTTGTTTTACACTTTTTAGGAGGCCTGCTTGGGGATTTCATCACCCCTTGGGACGACCTCAACTCCAGTGTTCCGACGGAGTATAAAAATTGGGAGGTGAATCCAAAGACACCTCTCTTGGAATCAAGATTTTGTCACTCGGGCTAAGCCTCAAGGAACTTTATATCTTTGAGAAGTGAAAGAGGAGAAGTGGGTTACCGCTCCTCTCGACTGTGTTACATCTTTTTGGTTTCATCTACAAATTGGGCCTCACGTACCTTGCGTATATCGAGGACTCCCTAGCTATAACAAATTTCATCCTTGTAGAAAACTTCCTAGGATGTTGGTGTGTTTGACGTGCTTGCTCCAAAATTTTGTTTGCTTGTTTGTTCATAGCTTTTGAATGAATGTTTGCCAACTTTGGTCAAAATCCCAAAAAAGCAAAAATCTCCTAGCTCAAGGCATACTTAGCATAGTCACTGCCTCATCAAAAAATCATCCAAGCTCCCCCACTGCAATCAAATATATCTAGTTCCTTGCTTTAGAAAAATACCAAATCAAAAGTCTCTACAAATCATCCCCCCCAGCCAGCTAGCAACCCAATCCAAAATCACACCCAAGCCTTTAGAGAGTTGTTGTCATTCTGCTAGAATTTGTTATCCATTCAATCTGACCAATCCACCAGCCTCACCAAGGTTATCCCTTTGACAGAGCTTTGTCTAAGGTAATCTAGCTTTGTCACTTGTTATCCCTCATCACCTTGAGCTAAAGGTTTGGATCCACAAGTGGTCAATCTCGTGTCATGTCCATAAGATCATTAGTCTATCCTTAAGTTGACACAATCTCCACCAATCCAGCGCACAGGAAAGAAAAACTCTCACTTTTTGACAGCATGACCTTGAAGTCTTCCATCCACAGGAAAGCCAAAAATCTCCAGCCAATCCTCCTTAGGTCTGTCATACAGCTTTGACTCTCCCTAGGAAATCCTTCATCAGCCAATCCAAAATCTGCACTTAATCCAAATCCAACCATGAGCTTCCATGTTCATCCATATGCAAGACCCCATCCCCATCTGACTCATCATCAAAACATGAAATCCCAAACCTATCATGATGTGTTCAGTCGTATTGTCCTTGCTCCTGCCACCTCCTATTCCAATGATGATGAAAATATTGTTGACTATGACGGGTATATTGAAAGCCTTAGAAACATTCCCCCAAGCATCCCATAAAATCCATGCATTCTTCCAAACTATCTAGTCATGCCATCTGATACCCCAACTTCTCCTCCATCACCCAATCAACCAAGGTTCCAATCTTCCACCCCCATCACACTAGCTATTCCTGTCAATCCACCTCCACCTCTGACACACGAGTCTCCAAGGAATCTCCTAGAGGAAATACAAGAAAAGTCACCTCCAACAGTCAGTAAGCCATGTCATCTAATCCAACCATGTGAAGTAGTTAGTAATGAAGGTTCCCCATCTATAATATCACCTCCATCTCCCATAGCTATCATCCCCATACCATCCATCAAATTGCTTAAAATCCTTCCACTTCCTGCAAGCATCAAAATCCCACCATCTGTCAAAACCCTCCAAATCCTATCCACATCACCTCCAAGCATTTCCAAAATCTCCCATAATGACCCTTATGCATCCATCTTCTACTCACCCATCTCCACTACTGAATCTCCCATCTATCCATCCGCAGCCTTTGAAGAGTCCATCCCTTGACCTCCTATCGCACCATCCACTCCAAACCAATCCTATCAAGATCCTGCCCAAAAGCATGTTGACATCCCCCAAAGCATAAATGAAGATATCATCGTACCATGTCTTCTATCCATAGTGCAGTCACTATCCCCTCCATCTCCGAAATCTCAAGCCATACCTCCTCTACTGCAGGATATCTTTTCATCCCATCAGCTAAATCGAGATCCTATCCTACCATCTCCTCCACTCCATGCTTCCATCTTACCACCTATCCAAGCTATTTCACCATCTATAATATACCCTCTTGGTTCACTTACATTCATCCATAGTGGCCTCCTCTCAGTAAAAGAATTAAGAACAATATCTCCCCATTGCAATACATCTAATAAAGAACTTCTACCATTTTCTACAAGCAAAAAGTTTCCTCAGCTCATTCAAATGCTCAATTGATGGCATTATCAAGGTCAAGGTTTAGGACCACAAGAGCAAGGAATCATAAAGCCTATTATTGCACAAAAGAATCCAGGATTTCATGGTCTTGGATATGTATCCAAAGGCTCACCAGCTAAAAGTTTTGGTACATGCCATCCCCAAACCAAGCCTATCTCCAGGCTCACCATGCCATCCTCCCATCATTCCTTCAAGAAATCTTATGTCATCTCCCCTCCACCATCTTTGCAACCCAAAACAACCTACCATATCCCCCCTTCATCTGCTAAATCCATTTTGGGTCCCTATGTACCAAAATCTACCATCAGCCATCCTCCTATCATCCAGCATAAAAATCCCACTCCTTTAATTCCTATTCAGGATCAACAAAGGCACATCTCTCTACCTATCATCCATCATCCTCCCACTATAAGCTCCTACATATCCTCTCCATCTCGCAAAGCTTCTCATAACCATCTTTCCAAATCTTACCACAATAATGTGAATGCCAACTTCAAAATGCATAAAGCTAAAAATCCATATCCTAGGCAATCATATGTCTATTCTAAAAAACATACTCCAAAAAGGAAAAATCCAATCAAAGAATGGAAAACAATGCAAAAGCCTATGAAAAGAAAATCCAAAACCATGTGGATCCCAAAGAAAAAAGTTGAAACCCAATGCATAATGGCATCCACCATTGCTAATCCCCCATCCAGTGACTCATGTCCCCCATCTCCTAACTCCATCTTGGGTGCCTATATCCCCAAGCGCGCTTCCACAAATCCTCCATCAAGCCCCCATCTACCATCTATCCCCCATATGCTCTTTTCACACCCATCCCAACATGTGCCAATGTTGCTCTTGCAAGCATCCCCATCTCATGCTCCTTTCTAAACTTTTCATCCCTCCATCTCCTACCATCAATCCCATCTAATCCAATCTATTGCATAAATCACACATCCGGTGTACCAACAACTAGCAACAAAATTGAACATTCCAATAGCCAGTGAAAAATCCCAAGAATGCCAAAATAGCTTAAGAAAGCCAAAATCATTCCAGCTAAGTCCAAAGTCAAAATGTCAAAAAAAATAAAGAAAAATAAAGTGTCCACTGGTGAAAACTTGGAAATTCAAGCGCCTTGGACAAGTGCCATGATGAAAACTTGGCAAACAAGCATCATGCGTAATCCCGCCATCCCCAGCTTAGCCTATCACCCTCATGCTTTTGGTCATCTCTTCACATCCAACTCCATCTTCCAATCTATCAACCTATCCTCCACCCTCCACCTTCCATCTCACACCATCCACTTATCTCCTGCAGCTTCAGCCAACCATCCCAACTATCGTCCATCTCCCTAGCCCCTTCAGCTTTTTCCATCCTAGCTTCAATCCTATCACATCCATCATAAGACCTCCTTCTGCATGTTATCTTCTGATTGGGGGCACTATATTCCTTGGAGATCTTGTCTTGTCCATCCTCCCTTGTCATTGGTATCTAGCTCTAGGCTATCCTTATGCAAACCCAATGTCATCTCTTTATATCCATCATAATCCTAGCTATCTACCAACCTCTCCAGCCATCTCATCCTGCTCCTCTAGCTATCCTTGGTCACAAAATCTCTCATCATCATTGGATGCATCCTGCCAAATCCATATCTTTCGCTATCACCCCACCCTTAGCTTTCGCATATTGCACAACATCGAACCATCTCGCTATCCTATCATCCTGAGCTTTTGCCTGCTTGTAACCATCTTGGTCAGCTTCAGCTTGTAAATATCTTGGTCTGTCAGCTTTTACATCCTCTTTAGCTTAGTACCATGGTATCTATCTAGCGTTCGTGTCAATTTGTCCTTGATCAGCATCTTGCACCCATCGCACATCTTGGTTAGCTATTCCAATGCATCCTTTAGCTAGATTTCCTGTCACCAAAGTGTTATCTTTCTTAGTTCAGCTTGCCAAATGCATCACTCATCCAAATCCACCAGCTTAGGTGCTCTCTGATAGGTCCTTGTAGGATATAGCTTTCCTCATGTCTGATCTTGGTCCGTTAGTACCTCGTCCTACCCATCTCGTTGGCAAACAATTCTCTTTTGGATTTTCGCTTTTTTTTTATTTGGACTCTTCCTTGTTGGGTCTTGAAATATCTTTTCCAAGCAATCTCCTTGTTCCCTCCTCAAGGTTGTCACGATCTTCCATATCATAGTATACTACGAATGGGGCAATCAGAGCATAAGGTCTTGATCATGTCTTTTGCTTGTTTTATTTTCTGCTTGTGGGTTACCCAGTGTCATTTCCACACTACTTCCTCTGTGATTCATGTGTGATACTGGGGCAATCCTTGTGTATTTGTTTTGAGTTAGTTCGTCAGTCCTCTGGACAGTTCGTGAAAAGGCCTTGATGTTCTTGGTAACCTTGGAAATTAACTAACAGTCCTATAGCAAATCTAGTGCTCAACTACATGGTGGTACTTCTCTTTGAAGTATCCCCCCACTCAAAAAGCTTCAATGGTTTTCCTTCATCTCCATTATCCCCCATCCATATCCAACATCCGTCTCTCCTACCCTAGCTTATGCATCAGTATCTCTTTGAATCACTCCTCACCTTTAGCTTTAGGGATCCATAATCCTAGTCTTAGGGATCCACCAATCTAAATCAATCCACCAAGCCTCATCTTTCAAGATCCACAATCCTAGTCCTAGGGATCTCTGAAACCCATCTTCCACCAATCTGACTCTTTGAAATCCTATTGCATCAGCTTTATAATCCCCTCATCCATCTCCCTATCCTAGATTCATTTTTATAGTGCTCCACTCCTTCATCCTCCACCTTCCCTAAAGTCTTAAGCTTGCTTCCTTTTGTGCATCTGATTCTCCTTTATCATTCTCCCATAGTGAGAGTTTGAGCTAATTCAGCCCCTTCTCTTTGCCAATCCGAGTCTTCTTGCTCATCTCAGATTCTTATAGTTTTCAAGAAGTCGTCGAGCCTCACTTTCTCTGCCCGCCGCCTTCTTGAGGGGGCATCTTGCAGTCCATTCTCTCCTCTTCTGCTCTAGCCTTGGGCATCTTATTTTCTTATCTTTGACGCCATGCCACTTGTGGCATCACATCAAAGAGGGGCAAAATGTAGACACCTAAAAACCTTTACAAAATAAAGTATTTTTATTTTTTGAAAAATTTCTAATGACATCATCATTTATTAATTAATTAATTTATTTTTATTCCATTAAATCCCTTAATCAAAATTAAAAATATTTAATTAAGGAATCCCTCCCAAAAATGTTTAAATCTTATTTAAACATTATTTCTTTATTTATTAATTATTTAATTAATAAATTGACCAAAAAACCCAAAATAAATAAATAAATTATTTTTTGCCCAAAACTTGGCCAATTTCCTTAAGACCACTAACCTCTTCCAAAATCTTCTAATCCTTCTTTAATTTTGATTAAATGCTAATCCCATCATTTCCTACCCCTAATCCCAACTCAAAATATTTAATTAAGATTAAATATTAATCCACATGTTTATTAAAAAAGTTTTAATAAATATCTCCTCAACCCAAACCCTTGAAATAAATAAAACTTTATTTATTTCCTAAAAATCTAATTTATCCTCATCCTAAGAAGTTCTAGACTCTTCTAGAAAGTCTTCATCCTCATCCTAGGAAGTTCTAGACTATTCTAGAAAGTCATTATCCTCATCCAAAGTCTAGACTCTTCTAGAAGATGTCTTTAAACCTAATCCTAATCCCCTCCTAACCTTGTCACATTCTCTAAACATGGGTTAAGACTTACTAACCCAAGCCAAAAGTTAACAAATATCTCCTCCTTCACCCACCCTCATTAAATGCCATCCACTTGCCTATCCCTAAGCTAATCCTAAACCATCCTAATCCATCCTCTAATCATTTGCACAATCCTAAGCAAGCTTAAAACCCTCCTAATCAAGCCCAAGTCGAAATTGCTCTCATCTCCCTCAAAATATCTCAACCATAAAACTTTATGAAGCCCACAAGGTCATAAATGACTCTTCCAAGCCCTTTTATTTCTCTTACAAGCCATTATGAGGGTCTTTATGAAGATTTTATCCCTTGAGCCTCCTTTGTTGACTCATCCTTCCCCTTTCCTCCATCCACTCACCCTGTGACATGTGTCACTCCCTGATTGGCTATAAGGAAGCACAATTCATGTGCTCTCTTCTCATGCAATCTGAGCTCTCCATGAGCTTTTTCCCATCCTTGCATCTTAGCCCTCAATCCCTCAAGCCTCTTGCCTATAAATTGGATCCTTCTCCTTTGCAAAATAACACAATCCATGAAGTAAAGTCATAATGCCATTTTGAGAAGCCATTTTACATCAAAACCATACACTCATACCCAAATTCCAACTCCATTTGAAGCCCATTTTGAAGCATAAAGCTTGAGCATACATCCTATCTATTTAGACAAAGCCACTCAACAAGAGAGCTTCTCATTGAGAGAGCCCATTAATGGCTCATATTCTCAATTGAGAGCTCATCTTAGTCTATCTTGAAGTTTATGAATTTTGTTTAGTTTGTAGAAGCTTTATTTAAATTTGGTTTCTATTAGCATACTAACATTGCTCATATACACTCCCTAACTGTCTCCTAACAGCCACTTGATAGTTTTGAATAACTTTTAATAATAGTTCTGCACCATAACCTCGGGCAATCAAAGCCTAAATACCTTTTAGTACAATTCCTAAATGACTCGATACTCCTTAATAAGACTTAATGACTCTCAAATACTGCAATGTTCCTAATGACTCATTAACTTCTTGATTCCCTTATTATGGCCTATTGTTAACACTTGGACAATTTGACATATTTTGGTATTGTACTTATTTGCATTACATATGCTAATCATGACCTTTTGACCACATTTAACCATCCTAATACCTTCTAGGATTCCATTTTCCCTTGAAACATCATAAATGACCCTAGGTACTGTTATGGTGTCCACAACACATGCCCCATTCCTCACTAGGAATGGGGACCCCCCTTTTTTTTCAACTCCCAGACTCACAATTTGAGAGTCGGGAGAAGAATTTTTGTTTGAAAGTTGAGTCCAAAAATCACAAGAAAATTTGAAAATTTCAAAAAAAAAAGTTGACGTATATTTAATTCCTTATACTTAAGATATATTTTAATATATGGAAAGAATCTTTTGAGATAGGTTTCAGACCTCCCCAAGATAAGGTAAAGATTCTAGGAAATTTCAAGGCTTTAGAAATCCAAACTTTACCAAATTTCAGGGCTTCAGAAATCTAGACTTAGTCAAATTTCAAGGTTTCAAGATTTCAGACTTAGCCAGATTTTAGGATTCACCTCCGATTTTTTTTGAGTAGCTAGTGTGTCTATACTATGCATTGTTAACTCTACGGACTAATGTTTTCTTCTTTTGTAGGTAAAAATGGCATCTTCAACTTGTTGAGGTCATAACTTTTGACTCGGGCTTCAGAATTCAGAACAACTTACACTGTTGGAAAGAAGAACTAAAGATCTAATTTCAGTTCCTAAAATAGAAGGATTGGACAGGTGGAGAGAAGACAAAGGTCAAAGATATAGAAGTTGGACACATAAAGAAAATCAAGTTCCTCATCTTATGTAGCTATTGGAGATAAGATTCAATGTAGGTGCCTTGAGATTTTCAATTGAAGAAGAGAGGGAGTGCAAATTTATGAAAGTAATTGGCTATAAAGAGGGTGTAAATCATCAAATAGGGGCATGGAGTGTATACAAAAAGTGATCTAAAACCTCATTTGAGCAAAACCTAGAAACCATTTTCAAAATTGAGAACTTTGATTTTTTTGCGAATTGAGCTTCGTAGGTCCGCAGCTCTGCAGGTACGTAGCTCCGTAGGTCCGCAGCTTCGTAGGTATGTAGCTCTACATTTTTGAGCTCCACAATTCAGAGGTGCACCGACAGTTGACTGCCAGTTCCAAAAATATCACTTTCCATGCATTGGGAGCACATTTTGATGGCAAGTTAACTCCGACACACATTAAGAAAAGGGCCAGCTTCTATTTTTGGTGTCTCCATGCACTTCTACTTTGACTGATGGCTTCCTCCTACTTTCTCTCTCATGCTTTCATTGTTTTTGACATGTAAAGGGCTCATGCATCTAATTAATGAATAAAATATGGATGGAGTCCCTCTAAGCACGAGTTAGATTGTTAGTTTGTATATATTTAGTTTTTTAAAATGTTTTAAAAGCATTTTATTGCATCAAGATATCTCTCACTCTCAACACAAATTGAGGAGAATATTTCTTATAAATACCCCATTGTAAAATGTAAAAAGGGCCGCCATTATTATGCAATAAAGTTATGCTTTTGGTGCCAGCATTTGGAATGTAGTTATTTTTTCCTGAATGTGTCATTGTTTTGTGAATTTTATTCATGAGATTGTGATTGAGCCAAAGGTTTATTGTGTTGTTTTTGGTTGTGCAATCTTTTAGTTCTAGTGTTTGCTATAGATATATGAATTTTATTGACGTAACGAGCTTAAGAAGAGATCACCTGATTGTGTCTATATAGCTTTTTGTCTCGCATGAGCGCACTTTTTGTGGCCTTGCGATTTGATGAAAAGTGAAACATCATTCGATTTGTTAAAGATTCGCACCGACGATTGCATTAGTGGATTTTAGGAAGCACTACTCCTATTTTCATTGATTTCCTACTAATTTCTTCAAAGGTTTAACTAGCAGCGTGTTGTGTTTTGTAGCTGATGTCCATTTAGAAATTTCAATTTCAAGTTATTTGATTTCATGTTATTTGCTTTCAGTTTTTTTATTTTCTTTGCTAACCCCCTGTTAGAATAGGACCTCATAGTAGTTGCATTGTTAGAGTTGCATTCATTGAAAAAATAGAAAATACAAAAATATCGTTCTTTTGGTGTTATATTTTGAGACAACGAATAGATTTTACTTGATTCCAAGGTAAAAGAGTTTTTGGAACCAACAAAGGCCTCCTGGTGAACATTCACATTTATCTTCTACTAAGTGGATTTTGGTATGTCGCAAGACAAACACTGAACCTTGGAGTGGATCCTTAAAAATATTTTCTTTTAAAGAGAGGAATTACACTATGGATTCCTACCATTGACCTCATGCAAAATGAACACACAATAGGTACATTCTAATTCCCATAATGCCATTTAGGCTTACATAATTGTTCTTAATACAAAATTGATCATAAAACATATTTGAAGGATCATTTCATGGTCTCATTACAACCAATGACCTATCATGGTCATGTTCACATCTTGTTTCCTTTAGTGTCTTCTTGTGTCCTCATCCTTGGCCTTGATGCTCTTGCATCAGACATCTTTAAACTACAAGACAAAATGACTTGTCAAACATTTGGGTTTTATATTTCATCTAAAATCAAAATGCTAAGAAGAAAAATCCAATGAAGACATCCTACTTAGATGATTTCTATGAGTATAATATCTATTCTTTTAATACAATTTGTATTCTATGGTTTCTAGAAAAAATGAGAATTTCAATTAGAACACTTAATCACAAAATTAATCCAGTCTATTTTCTCCTTGAAGAACATATCTAACAGCTCCTTTCTCATTTATGGATTCCCACAAAATATTTATCAACACTTACCTTATTTCTTGTAACAAAATGTTGCATTTCTAAACTAAGATCTACAAGAATTTGAACCCTTGAAATATAATATTCCTTTATAAACTCTAAGTTTAACACTAAATCCATTTGAGTTTAGATATCTTGATCTCTAATTTCTTTTTCAAAATCATTCTCCAAGGTGAAATTTGCCAATCTGCTCTTCTTATATGCTTATGGAATTTTTTTGGATGTTCCAAAGAATTTCAACATCCAACCTTTATAGACATTTGAGTCCTAAATTCACATCCCTTAATGTTAGGCCCAAATGGTCTAAGGATTAAGTTTTTTTAAATTGTACAACCACCATGAGGCCAAACTTGCATAAGCTAATTGATTTGTAATTAAGTGAAATTTGAATTCTTCCTTTGATCCTTAGGCCAACCCACTTAGGCCTATTTTTCAACAAATTTCAATTGCAATTATTTCATAGCTAAAATTGTAATGATCTTAGGCTCACGAGTTTTTGAGATTTACCCATCTTTTGAGCTCACATGTTCTTGATTGAAGATTGCATTAATATGTTTCAATCTTTTAGTCATCTTCATTAGTTGATTCATTAATCACATTAGTCATTACTATCAGGATTAGTCATCCTAATTAACTTTCACCTTGTGACATCTCTTTGAGGCATTTTGCAAATAACTAAGATACATTGTCTATAAATCCATATTTTGCAAACATCTAAGCCTTCTAGAAATTATAGGATCATTTTAGTTACATTTGAAAACATTAATCAACAATTTCCATATGTACAGATATAAACATTAACTACAACATTTCCAATTTATTTTCAGGTATATTTTCCTATGAAGAAAGACTACGCCTGACAATATGAACCCAGAAAAAAATATGAGATAATGGCTACATTTTGAGCTTAGTTCCAAAGAAAACATGATAAATTTTATTTTCCTTTCAAAAAGTGTAAGGGCTTAAAGAATCGAAGAATTCTAATCACAATAGCCGAGACTCATTGTAGGCAATATAGTCATGTTTAAGGGGGCCACGATTTTTGTCCATTGCTGAATGTGGATTTCCTACTGGAGGAACATGGAGGTGTGAATATCCAAGCTGAGGATAACACTCCCATGGAAGAAGATGATAATGTGCCAGAGGACATGATTGAAGGAGATGGTATTGGGGCAGGTGATGAAGAGGCTCACAATGATGATACTAGAAAATTTGATAATGATGATGAAGATGGTCTTGATATACCTTTACTTGGGAAGGCACACAAGCCCTTATACGAAGGCTCCCAAACAACTCTACTCTTAGCTATAGTGTTGTTGATGAACTTAAAGGTTATGAATGGTATATCCAATGTAGCAATGTCACATATGCTAAGGTATGTCATTTTTGTCATCTTCAATGTTAGCATACAATTAATATTCATTATATTAACAATGCATATTTGTTATTGTAGGTTGATTAGTGAGTTTTTGTTACCACCATCAAACATTTTGCCTCGTTCATACTAAGAATTATCTAACATTATGGATCAGATTGGAATAAAGTATTAGACAATAAAATACATGTCTCAATGATCATATTCTATATCATAAATAACATGAATTTGCAACAAAATTCCTTGATTGTCATGTTAGTAGATATTGGTTAGATCAAATAACAAAAAAAGTGCCTCACAAGGTTCTTTGGTACATTCCCATTATTCCACGTCTTCAATAGTTATTCAGGTGTGCTAGCTTGGCACAATTTATGAATTACCATGCACGCAATAGAAGTCAAGATGACATTATGCGAATCCCTACTGATGGTTTTTCATTTAAAGAGATAGAAGAAACATGGTCACACTTTAAAGAAGAACCTTGTAATCTAAAGCTTTCATTGGTGGTAGATGATGTCAATCCATATGGAGATATGAGATCTATTTACTTAGTGTGGCCTATTTTTTTTATTAACAATAACATTCCTCCTTGGATGTCCATAAAGAGGGAACACATAATTTTGTTAATGATTGTGCTAGGTATGTTTTTATTGTATAGTTATCTAAATTAATTTATAAATCTAGTGCATGAAAATGGTCATAATAACTACATAATGTTTATGTTCATTCAATTGCTAGGTAAATACCAAGTTAAAGATATAAACATGTATATTGAGCCCCTAATTGATGAGTTTTTGAAGTTATGGAATGGCGTCACTATGTATGACATCTCTAGACCAATAGGACATCAACAATTTCAATTTCATGCAATGCTTGTATGAACAATACATGATGCCCCTGGGCTAACTCATTTTTGCAGTATGTTATATTATTAAGATCACATATTTTTGGTATCTCATAGTGCTTATACATTACTATCGAATGTACATGATCCAATTATACATGATCTTTTAGGTCTTCAGACAAAGGGAAAATTTTCATGTCTAGTTTGTGGTCTGAAGATGAAATGTCGTCATTCAAGAAGTTTAAGAAAGTAGGTATTTGATGAGTTTAGATACTTTCTCCACAATAATTATAAGTATCAAATTGCCAAAAAAAATCTTTTCAATGGGAAAGAAGAGACATCATCAAGGCCACGAAGAATGACACCTCATTTATGGAAGTTGGAATATGATCAACTAAATCGTCAAGGTAATCTCCACTTTATCATCTGAAGTTTAAAATTTGTATTTTGATATTGTCTTATATTTACTAATGTCATAGTTGATGCTCATGAAGGTCATCAAGGCATCAATGACCAACTTCCTAGAGGAATGAAAAGTTATCCTACTCAATTTAGTAGGATACCATACTACAAGGATCTCCCAATCACGCATTTTTTTGATGCTATGTGTATTGGAAAGAATGTAATAGAGACATTATGGAAAATGTTGGATGGATGGCATGATAGAGAACAAATTGTCAAAATTTGTACTGACATTCATGAATCCAATCATGCACTAAAAGTTTCCATTGAATCAAATAGCAATGGAGACCACATAAATACAAGTGCCCTTCCTTGGTTATTAACAGAGCAACAAAGTTATGCATTAAAAGAAGTCATAAAAAAAGGAAAAATTTCAATAGGATTTTCTACAAATATAAGAACTCTTCTACCAAAGAAAGGTGATTTTGGGCTAGGGTTGAAAACACATGATTGGCATACCTTCCTCAAGGTAAGTCATGTTCTCTATTTACAATATATTTGTAAGATTGAATGTAGTACCAATTACATTATTTAATAATATATTGAAATGATTATTTTTTAATGATTGTAGTTCATCCTAGCTCTATCCCTTTCACAATAGTTTTCCAATAGTATTAAACAAGTTATATATGATCTTGAAAATAACATGAGGTCAAAAGTGTTTTTTTTTAGATTTGTAGGTTTTTATCTAAAATCTATTGTATAATTTTATTTGAAATCTCCTTTATGTATTTTTGTGTGTTGAATCTCTTTTAGGTGGTTATCATCTAAATAAATTGATAAAAAAGATATAAAATATTGGAAGAGAAAAATTCCACAGCTTATGTGTGAAATGAAAAAGTGTTTACCTCCAACATTTTTCAATGCTCAAGAACACTACCTCATACATCAAGTTGAGGAGATTGAATTGTGTGAACTTGTACAAGCTAGATCAATGTGGATGGTTGAAAGGCACTTGTATTTATGAAGGGATTGGTTCGACAAAGAGCACGTCCTGAGGGTTCTATGATAGAGGGATATATGATATACCAGACCATGGTGTATATTAGTGAATATCTTCCAAAGTTTGCAGCAGATATCTATATAGATCACATTTGGGATCCCAATTGTAATGACAAATTCAAAGGGGAATACTTGACGGGGAAAGGTAGATTAAGGAGGGTGAGAGGTAATTATATGTTTTTTTTTTTAATTTAATAATTCTTATCCATCATCAATATATATAAGTTGTTTCTAACTAGTGTAATTGTCTTATTTATAGTTGGTCATGAGTGGGATGCACTACATTTGTATATTGCAAACAATCTTGATTGGATGATAGTATGGATTGAATAGTCTCAAGAAAATGGTTGCTCATTAAAATGGGATGGTTTTGCATTGTTGGTTAAAGAAGCTCATCGTAATGGATGTTGGTGTTTGAAAATGTTGGAGGGTTTTCAATTATCCCAATGAGAATATAACACATCTAGGGGCAGCTAACTCCCATTTTCAACATGCCATTTTAGACACCGGGCCAACTATAAGGCATGACCCTTCTTCTACTTTAGGCTTTGCTAAACTTAGGTGGGTAGACCTCAGATTCAATTAATAACGTACTAGTACAAAAACATATCCCTGAATCTATTAAATAGATGAAAACCCTTATATCTCCTAATGACTTGTGAAATGACATAGATCTATAGTAGCAAATTGCAATTCTATGATATTCACAAGCTAAGTGAGGGCTAAACTATTCTATCTCTTCAACATAAAAATGGAAAGAACGTTTGATTAATAATGTTGAATTTAAAAAAAACCTCAGATATGCAACAGTAAGACTTCAATGATCTTGTAGCTAACTAGTGCCTACTCCATTGGGAAAATCCATGAATCAAATGCATACATATAGATATCTGATACTTATTTATATATTCAAATATACGATCTATCTATTTACCTTGTAAATAAAAACCTGCGCTTAATCTAGACCTCATTCTTAAATGATATCCTTCTCAATAAAATTGCAACCCTGTTGATTCACTAAAGCATTTACATAACCCCTTGAGTTACAAGCAACAATAAGACAACATACAACCTTAAGGGACTGCAACTACAATCTAGGCCCTTTGTTCAAAGATTGTAAAACATTGAAGCTCACTAAGATAAGAGACAAGATTCAAGATGAAACTCAACTTGCTACTGCTCTTTGCATTTATTTCCTCAAAATTAATACAGTCATATGCATGAAAATGAAAACAAGAAAACACCTAATAGGTCTGAACTAGCTGTATTATCCTTCCTAAAGTTGTTCATACAAGAAGAATTTTCTGAAAGAAATGTGGTATCATAGTATGCGAACACATCAAAACTGGATCCAAAACATGGTATCACAATAGTGACTAGTTTTTCTCCAAAGAGTGGAACCTGTACAATGAGAAAGAAAGAGAAAGATATAGCAAGAAGTGAATTCCAGGATCTATTATGCAACTAACATCTGTCCACTTGAAATTCCCTCTCTTTGCCATGAAAAGACTCTCTCTAATCTTTCTCCTCAACTACCAAAATCAAATCATCATCATTTGTTTCTAAAAGAAAGAAATATCTGAGATATTTGATTCACCATTATAACTAATTTTGATGCCAAGCTGAACTCGTGGTAAAAGTGAAAAATCAGTTGAATATGGCCTTCAGAATGCAAAATAATCTTTTCTAGCTTATCTTTACCACATTTAGGCTTCAAAAGGTCTTCAAATCTACTCTTTAACAAACTCTGATGCTTAATGAGCGAATTTACCTGTTTTGCTACCAATACCCTAGGAAACACAAATTGACCTACATAGCAAACTGGTTTATACCTATGCACAAATTGACCTCAAAAATAGAAAATTCAGCTCGTTCTAGTTCTAGTGGTAGATTGGAGCATCTATTTTGGATTAAAATCATCCCTGTTATGGCTATTTGAAAATTAGGCCTCTGCTCCATGGCTCCATGGCATTTTGCAAAAATTTAAACTTTTACCAAAGCTTAAACTATATTAAAATTTCAAACTTTATTTAAAAAGAGATGCACGTGAGTTTAGACTTCAGATGAGGGAAAACTAAAAATATTAAAATTAAAAATTTCCCCAAATTCCCCACCATTTTCTATCTGGGTCAAACCTATTGACCAACCTTGCCACATGTCATCACATGATTTGTCCACCTTGCCACCATGTTAGTGACACGTGTCATCTTCTCGCTATATCACCATGTTATCTTTCCTACAACTTTCCTTTGGTGATATAGCGAGAACCCTCGAATCTGCCACATGGCATGATCTAGTGCATTACAAGATTTTCTTGCCACATCACAGTCTACTTTGAAATTTGTGCCATGTGGCACCTTGCAATTGGTCTAATGATTGCCACATTATCTCCTCCTTATTTCACATGCTCTCTGGTCACCACTTGTCACTCCCTAGTTTGTTAACTGCATATTCAAGCGGGACCCACATTATTTTTACCTTGGATTTTACTTTCGTTGGCTTTTGAAGGTTTTTCGGCAACTCGCTATGTCGCTAGCTAGAAAACTTGGGATTTTTTGGCTAGCAACATAGCAACTAGCCAAATTTTTTGACTTCTCCAATGGCTTGAAACATTACTGACATCACCTTGTTTTGTGAATGTCTTCATTCAAAACTTTAGTTGTCTCCTCGCTAGCTAACTGTCCATCCACGGGCCCACAAGAGCAACTAGCCTTGTGTCTCAAAAGGCATGAGCCTTTTAGACACTCTTAGATTGTATGTTGGCATATTTAAAAAGTGTAAAGGTCCCCCACAAAAAGAATATGGGATAAATGGTTTAACGCTTTCCCTTCATTCGGTGTTATATGTTTTGATAAAATGACAGAGTCGGCCTCCTTTGAATGCACTTACACCTCCATCAATCAATTTTCCAATTAAACATTAAAACATAAAGTGCTACTAATCACCATTTAAACCTCTCTTTTTTTGTCGTGGGGCTTGTCATGGATCTCTTGCAGGCCTGACCTGTACACTCTGCTATGTGGGCATCCTCTCATCTTTTCTCGATTAGATATTGCAATTGCCCAACTATAAAAAGGCATCATGCAATGAAGGACAAAGCCATGTAGCCTCATCATATTTTTTACATGCTTCTTCAATTAAATCACCTTTGAAGGAGAGCTTGAATCTGATCCTACGTTATTTGCACTTTCCTTTTTTGTAGCAAACAAAAGAATCCATTGTCGAGAATGACCCTCTTCATCACCAAGGAATCCTCTATTCTTAACTAGCGGCTCTCCTTGGTTAACTATGGGGCTCTTTCCTTATGCATGGAGGTTCATAAAAAGTTGCGGCTTCATTCCTTATACCATGGGCTCCCTCTATGTTGCAGTTATATAAAACATGGGCAATTGCTACAGATTGGATAATTCATTTTGTTGAAAACATGGAGCTTCATTTTTAATGCATGTTCTTTCCCTTATGTTGCTTGCTCTGTTGCTTGGCATGAGGCTGCCCCTTGACATGGCATGATTTTAATTTGACCTGCTTGGCTATGAGTTACTCTGTTTAGCATGAATCCCTTATTTATTTGTGTGTTCCTTTAAAACTCCTATTCTACTCTCTAGGTTGCCTTCTCTATTTGCTCCAAGCTGCTCCTTTGTCGGTTCCTTCAAATGTCTACGTTTTTGGCTTAAATACACCCATATCAATGCCTTGCTAATGGTCTCCTTTCCTACTCTATCTCCATGATGGCTCACCCTTATCTTTTACATCCTTAAAGGCATCTACCATCTGCTCTTTATATTTGGCTACCTCCCGTACTTTGACTAGGAGAGTGCCCCTGCCACTTTTAAATTGGATTGCATCTTTTTCAGATGACCCACCAGTGTCAAGGTTAAATGTTTCAATATCCTGATCAATGGGTTCAACTTCATATTCAATTGAAAATTCATTTTCAACCTTATTTAGTGACTTCAAGAAGTATGAAAATCCTATTTTTTTATCTCCACAGTTTACTACAGAGAGAGCACCAACTGTTGTATAGGAATCAAAGGGAAATTGTAAGGATGCTAGAGGAATAAAAATGAACATGGATAATATTGGTGACAATTTACCAGTCTTTGAAGGCACTTCTATTTCTATTCAAACACCACTTGAAAACAATTCCCTTGTCAAAAAAAAAACTCCCCACTGTATGCTGGAGATTTCTCTGCATTATCCAAATATATTAATAATACTTGCTCTTACATCATGATTTTCAGATTGAGGAAATGACTTGGAGATACTTAGTTTTCAAGTATCTTCATCATATTCCCTACCATTCCTTCCTTAATCCCTTCAAACCTCAAATTTGGTTCTCAAAAGTACATTTTATTCAAGGTTTTTGCAAACAACCCCTACATTTTCTTTGTCATGAAGCCCCATTGTTGCCCATTTATAGCATCTTAATATCTCATGATACTCAGGACATGGATGTTTTATATTTCTTCTTTGATTACATGCACTTTCCTCTTATCTAACTGTGAATAAATTTTCAATTTTAAAACATCCTCTATTTGTGTTGAAACCTGTCAATTTTGGATGAATTGATCAGGCCCCAAAGTGGGTCCAGCTAAAAAAAATTTCATTTGTGAACAACTGAACATCTCAGACTGATCTACCAATCATCTTGAACTAATTGAAATCAAACTTGATTTCTGAATGATCATTTAAAACTCATTTTTAACTCTATTTTGCAAACTATCAATTTTGCATCAAGAGGTCCTTTGACTGGCCTTAAAAATTGATCCAAACCTCTGATCGAGCTCTGAGAATTGGCACATTGATTCTCTATTCTGCATTCTTGCACCATCTCAAATCTCATCTCATGATGAGTTTGGGGTCAAAAGATATTCACTATCAAAGTTGCCTTCTCAGAATCACCTGTAGATAAACATGTCAAAAAACAATAAATTGGGTTCAGATTTGGCTTCAAAAACTGGGTAAATTGACACTTGGAAGGATGAAAATTGGGACATTGGTTCAGTGTCATGAGGAGAGTATAAGTCTATGATTTGAGTTCATGAAAAATAACAAGACGCAAATGGGAATCAGTCAAAGTGAGCTACTTAGATTTTGCAAATTGGAAACACTGACAGAAAAGAAATTTTTGCAAATGGAATTGACCTGGAAAAGTGTGTAAATGGATTCATCAAGACCTAACAATTGGCACACTTGAAGAATTTTAAAAGTACAACATAGTGGTACAATCCATTTGATCTCACCTATCATAGATTTTGAGTTATAACATCATGAACAGGGGTTCTGACAAATCTTCAAATACTGACACCACTAAAAAGATAGAAATTGAGTTTAGAATTACGTTTGAAAACTCATCAAACAGATTCATCAAGACTTAAAAATTTAAACATAACAAGTCTCTAACATTTAAAATGAAACACAAAAGGAATTTTAGCATTTTGGTCAACTCGGTCAAAATTATAGCATGTCAAATAGGGTTTCCCAAAATTATGCACAATGTGCATCAACATGACAAATTTAAATGACCAACTTTGAGGGATTCAAAACCTATCAAATAGACTCAAAACAACTCAAAATCTAAAAAATAGGTTCTCGAGTATGGACACTAGACACTCCCAAAGTGGTGGGTCATGACACAATTCTGGGTGTGAGATATTCAATGACAAACACAGCTTCTTGTCTCTATTTGACACTTTGGTGAAAAATGCAGATTTGAAATTTGTTCAAAACGAGACTTCACAGAATGGCTTAGAATGGTGATTTAACTTCATGGAATAGGTAGGCATACTGAATGGAAGGTGTTAGAAACATTGAACACCTCTTAGGCCTCGAATGGATAACTGGGTACATATGCACTTAAAAGCATTCATAGGGGTTGATTTTCTCAATAGTGCTCAAAATTTGGGCTACAATTTTGAGCGCCAATAATGGAGATCCCAATGTTACGCCAATGGTACTTGATCTAATATATGGCTTAAGAGATACAAAGGTATGCATAAGATTATTAATCATGAGACAGAAGTTTAATATCAACTCACAGATCAATGAGAAGATTCTTGACATGTTTGAATAATTGCAAGTCAAACACCACAAAGCTATGTACTACCATGGCTATAAATTCTACACAAAAAAGTTAGACGAAGTGAAGAAAACTTGTGATTCCAGTATAAGTGTTGTCTTTGCAGTCACCAATATTTCATCTAGAACTGACATACATCCTCAACAATCTGAAAATTGATACTATGGAATTTTGGATGATATACTTGAGTGTGACTTTAATTCATTCAAAATAGTTATATTTGTTGTCAAATGGTTCAAGTTATGATTGAATCGAAATGATCCTAATAGGACTATTATTGAACATGATAGTGAATTTACTATGATTAATACAAGGTCATTTGAGCCAGTCAAAGATGAGCCTTATGTTCTTCCAAGCCAATGCGAGCAAGTGTTTTATTTTGATTTTCCACACAAACCAATTTGGTCATTTTTTGTTAGACATGACCCAAGAGGAAGGTCGGTAAATTATAATGTGATCAAAGAAGAAGATATTGAAGAAGCACAAGAGGAAATAAATGATTATCAGGAACAATAGTTACCCAGTGATGAAGAAGAAGAAGATGGTGATGATTTTGGTCATGCTAATGATAATGGTGATAATGATGATGATGATGCTAATGATGATCATGATCATGGTGGTGAAGATGGTGATGATCATGGTGATGATGGTCATGATGATGATAGTGATCAAGATGATGAAGATGGTGGTGGTGATGACGACGATCAAAGTGACAAGTATGATGATGATGATGATGATGAAATGGATGAAGATCATGATGATCAATGAAATGTCTAGGTAGGATCAATGTCAACTATGATGGGGTCTTGTATGACCAAATTTTTCTTTCCAAACCATATGTGCACATATAAACATTAAGTAGAACATGTCAAATATTTTTTTAGATATAAACATTAGTTACACTAAATTTTTAACTTAAGACAAGTTATTTACATATACAATCTACTTTATTATTAATATGTTTTTTGGTAAGTCTATTACTTTAATTTTGCTGCTGATTTCTAAGACTTACTAATTTTTTTCGCAGGGCGATCTGGATGCACCATCTTAGACACCTTCAATAGAGGTAAACATTAATTATTGTAAATTTTAATGTTAATATAGAAACAAATTTCATATTATTATGTTCTTTTCTTCATGGCTTTGGAGTTATTTTGATGAAATTATACTGATATTTGATGTCACAAATGATAGGAAAAAGCTAGAATGATCACTGATCAAATGCGACCTAAAATATGGGTGTCATATCTACATGACATCACCCTTAGTACTGAACTTGTATATTAAGAAAATATACATTGATGAACTTGTTAACATTATCATTGAGGGTGATAGAAGTGAGGAGAAAGAGGCACTGAGAACAAAATTGGATCGTAGAATCCAATATTTGAAGGTAAGTAGTAATTCGACTAAAGTAGTAATAGAAGTTCAATAGATATTAATATTTTATAGTATCTTATGGATCATGATCTCTAATTTTATGTATTCTTGTATAGACGTATGTGCTAGTTGCAACATCACATGGTGAACATGGTGAGGGTTGTTACGCACAACCTTTTTGTAAGTAACACTTTGTTTGCTTTGATCAACATTATAACACTTACCTTTTTTTTTGTGTATGTTTCTCACTAGTATCCCATTTGATCTTTATCCATTGAAAATTTCTTTGCTAACAATATTCTATTCTTTAGCTCATGATGAAGTGTGGACTCCTCCTTTAGTTGGCAGTCCAGTATTGCCTGGTGCATTGTCGGCAACAAGGACCATGCAAACATCCTCGTCTATGCCCACTAGAACTAGTAAAACCTTGCTTTTCTATATTTTGTAATGTGCTATATTTTGTAATGTATTTCTACAAGTTGATGAACAATGAAGTAGCATATCAGTGCTTAAATGATGTCTACAGAAGCCTGCATACACACAAACGCATGCATACATACATACATACATACATATATACCCACACATAGAGAGACATGGAGATAGGCAAGGAGGTAGACCAATAGAGAGCAGTACTAGAATTGTCATTTAATTATCATGATGTTTCAGTTGATAGACCAATAGAGAGTAGTACTACTGAAGCTGATCCATTTCCTGGAGCAGTTCATGTGATTAGTACTGGTTTGTATGAAGGGAGATTGTTGTTGAATAAGAAAACTGTGTTTCTATTAAAAGAATGAAAGCATCCAAGTGCTTTAAAATTTTTATTATTTAAAGTCTAAATTTAGTTTACTTTTACATTACTCATTTTGGATTGATAAATCCTTTATGTTTTTGTAGGTAATAATGCTTTCTTTAAACATCTTTTTCATATGACATTGAGACTATTTGGACCCACCATATGTAAAAGGTATGTAGTTTCATATCATTGCTAAATAATTTTTCTTTTCTTCTATTTATTGTAATATATTAAAGTTATTGATCTAACAATCTATTTGTTTTTAAAAAGGTGGAATTTACAAGCTGTGGAATTAAAAAATCAGCTAATTGCATCTTTTGAGGAGAAATTTGGAAAAAACATTTTTGACACTAGCCTACTTTTGAAAAGAGCAGCAAAGCATATAAAGACTATGAGGGATCAATATAGAAGGGCTCTTAAGGATAACCCAAAGTATGATCATCCTCCTATGATTCCACTGATGGAGTGGAATGAAATAATAGAAGATGCAAAGGAGAAAAGGCTATGTGAAGATAGAGATAATGAAGTAGCACAAGGAAAAAAGAGGTATGTCATTATAGTGTTAAGTAAATTGTTCATGTACTAATTATTGATATTTGTAAATATATAATCTAAGATGTTTGGAATTTTTCATAGATTGCAGGACACATCCGTGGCTAGAAAAATGAGAGTAGAAAAGGTTGGCCAACACAAACTTGGCTCTGGTGGCTATATGAATCTCTAGTCTTGACTTGTAAGTAGAGAAATGAAATTTCATTTATTTTTTCAGTATAATGTTACAAACAATTTTGTTTAATGAAACCATACGTGGAAAACTAACGTTATCAAGCAAAAAATACAGGGCATAGAATTCAATGTGGAAGTCACAGATGAAGATATAAAAATTGCCTTGAAGGAAGGCTATAAAGTTGTGGCTACATGCCTATGCAAAGAATCTTTAAGCCTTGCCCAAGAATCTAGTGTACCAAATGATATCTCACAAGTAAATTGTTCTGATGAAAAGTAAATGAAATTGAATAGTTGAGAAGATTCTTTTTTGGTATTAGTTTTAAACGTAAATTAACTACATAACAATGTGCATAACATTTTACTACAACCTTCATATCCTACCATAGAACCTGCTCATGACAAAGGCCATGATGTGCATTAAAGTGGTGGAGGTATTAATTTGCTATTGGAAATTAATTATGCAATTATGAATACAATTTAACATATTCAATTGCAATTTGATGTGTATCATTTTTTTGAATATTTTAGAGCATGTTGAACATCATGCTGAAGGACTGGACCATGTTCCAAGTGTTCAACATGTTGGCACGGTGGGAAATCAAAATGTTAATGTACATGATGTGGCTTTTTTAGGTAAGAAAAATGC
Organism: Cupressus sempervirens; assembly: GCA_028749045.1. Lineage (NCBI taxonomy): Eukaryota > Viridiplantae > Streptophyta > Pinopsida > Cupressales > Cupressaceae > Cupressus > Cupressus sempervirens. The sequence continues at coordinate 145,388,077 of CM053791.1, forward strand.
ATGTTATGTTGTACTCATACTTAATTACAGACTTGTAATAGTTAGAAAAAGAAAAAGAGTATGCCAATTTATCCCATTCACTTGCTCTTGCAATAGAGCCCCATTTAGTGTAGTAGCCTCATGCTCCTCCAAAGAGAAGGACCCATCATAATTTGACATTGCACATGCCATAAGAGGAGGAGAATGATGTAGATATGGATGCTCCTATGAACACTTTTCTTAAGAGAGCTTAGAAAAACAAAAAAAGAAATGATGTTTTAAAAATCTTCTTCGATAAACCTTGTTGGATAATGAAAGAACTTTGTTTTAAGTAATTATGTATGAATGATTCGTATTAATACAAATTTTTATTTTATGTTAATGAATTTTTTTATGTTTTCATGAAGTCTTGATTAGTATTGTGTATTAATGAATTTTATATCATATTAATGAATGTTATGTGATTGTATTGATTGAATGTTATAGTTCATAAATGGATGAATGAATGAATGAAGTATGTAATTAAATGATAATGGGTACTTTAATTGATTTTAGGGGGAGGGGGGTGAGGCTATATGAGCTTCCACCTTCATGTGGTTGGCCTTGTTAAGTAGAGAATATTATAGTATTCTTGAAACCAAGTGAAGCTCAAACTAACATAAAATGGACACTTTGCATGTCGTAGGTCTAAAATGATCCACAACTACTACCACCCATAACATAGAATGAAAATGTGATATGGGATTTAAGTGTGGCTACCTATAATGTTTGATATTTGATCATTTTGTTCCCTTTATATATTTACATTCTCAAGGTAGATATGGCAAAGTCATTGTGGTTTAGCAATTTTAACTTTTGAGTCTCACTAAACTTGTTATTATTGAATATGACTAATAGGTGATAGTTACCCTAAAAAACTAGTAAGTCTCTAACTTTAGGAAACCATCAAAACACTCCTCTTGAATAGGTTCACTCCCTTGATTCATTTCAAACAACTTATCAATTCAACTTGCCTTTGTTTCAACTTCTCTCTCCTTGGGAACACTCCTAATTCACCCCTCCTGTAACCAACTCTTGATCTTTGTACTCAAAGGCTCCCCTGATCCTTACAATGCTTCAATACCCTTCAAATAACATAAATAAGGAGTTCCAACTCCTACCAAACATTAGTTTTGTCTCAAACTTAAAACTGCCTTCAATAAGCCTGTCCTATTAGCCCTGTCCTGCAAGTAATCTGCACTTTACTTCCAAACTTCTCAAACAACCTAGTAACCTCTTCACATTTTCAAATACCCTTTATTGAGTTCTTCAAACCCTATGAATATTAGTCCTTTCATCCTCTGATTGATGAACCTTTCTATGACTACTCCTACATGCAACTAGGCCTAATTAGCCCTCCATTTACAAAACAACTCCTCTTTTCTCTTACTTCCAACATTCCAAACTTGACATAGTCTTAAGGAATCTATTAAATAGAAGGATTCCTAAATTTTTTTGAACTTCCACTCACACCTAAGCATTCTTTCATCAAACCCTTATTTTAAGGGTTTTTAGCCTAGGGCTCTCTAGAAAAGACCCTTAATAGTTTCACAAAACCTTTCTAATGGTTTAGACACCTTATAATATACTCCCTCAATTGTTTCCAACACTCCTTTATCCACTCCAACCCTCAGATCGCAATATTCACCATGTGGTGCTTTCTAAGTGCACGCTCACTATTTGTTCATCAGTCACCCACTGTTCCTTTCTTTGTTCACTATCACTTGCATCTTAATCATAGTAAAAAAATCATATTTATAGGCTTAAGTACCTCTCTCACAAGTTACATTTTAATCACAAAAAGTGGGAGAGGTAAATTTCCTTAAATTTCTTCAAAACAGTGACAGGCTGTCACGTTTCATGTGACAGCAGAGAACTTCAAATAGATCATTTAGAAGAAACTTGCAATATTACACTTTTAGTGCCTTTTTGGGGAATTATCAAATATTACGTGTAAGTTGATATTATATGTGTTGTTTCTTTTCAATTAGGTTGGCATGTGCTCAAACCAGTGATGGTTGTGGCAACATTTAAATCAACTTGTAAAAGAACCTTGACTGGTTCACGAGATAGGAGTGCAACCACAATAAACAAAGGAAAATTAGATTCCTCTCAAAATGGTGCCCACAAGAGATCAAGGAGAAATGAAACTTCAAGTAACTATTCTCAATCCTCCTCATCAGCAAACATTTTTTTGAATGGGCAAATGGATTTTGGAAATGCAACAGTTAATCCCCTTTTTAGAGGATCCACAGTACTAGAAGAAGCCTCCAGACTTATAGAGAAAAGCAAGGTGGACTCAAGTGATAGAGAGGGTAATCATTGTATTGTATTAGACCTAATGATTTCAATAACTATCAATTTGAGGCTGTATGTGGGTAGATGTGAGGACATTTAGTGTCTCAGAACCATTCCATTAATCCTCAAAATACATCTAATCAAATGGCTAATGTAGATAGTGAACAAAGAGGAAGGTCTATATCTTGTTGCAAATATTATGAATCTAAGGTATAGTTTGATTGTTATTTAGGCTTTGATGCTGAAGTTGGCTCATTCATAATATTTATCCATCAGAACTATTCCACTTTTTGGTATGTCATATTTTAGATTCATAAAGATGGATACAATTTCTAGCTCAAGTGATTTATTTTTAATACACATGCTATTCTTATTCATTACTAGCAAAGTGACATGGATCAAGCATCTAATAAGTTGGGGCTAGGCCAAGTAAAAAATATTGGTATTGTTGAAAATAAAAGATACAGTCGAAATAAGCTTGCCAGAGATCAAGTCCACTTGTAGCAAGGGATACAGAGATGCTCAAATCAACAAAGTGGTTCACAATCCTTGGATGGCTATTCTGTAAGTCCTTGATATCAATTGCTCTGCATAGTTATTGTAATTTTTTGTATGAATTATTGTTTTTGATAATTCACATACATAATGAACTACAAAAACTTCATTTGTTTCTTTTCCCTTTCCCAAATCATTAATTTTCATAGTTGTCCATCGCATATTTGTTACTACAATGGGTGAAAGGTTATGTGCCACAATTATCGAAATTACAAAAAAATTAGCTCATAAAAAATTATAACACTTGCTCATGTATAAAAGAGGAGTTCTAAAACATGGAATTTCCAATGAATAGACATCTATCCTTTTAGATACTTGGAGGCATCACTCTTCATAGCAACATAACAACAATGAAAACTTTTGAGTTTTGTAGCAGTCATAGCTATATGTTGAACACATTACCTGTGCATAGCTAGAAACTAGGCCATGTGACATTTTATGCAAACCAGTCTATGGGTAAATTTTTTGTAATTTCTCTTAATACAAAATTTTATCTAGTCTTTTCAGAATAGTTGTATTAGCTTATTATTATATAACTTTATATATATATATATATATATATATATATATATATATATATATATATATATATATATATATATATATATATATATATATATATATATATATATATATATATATATATATATATATATATATATATATATATCAATTATGTCTTTTTGTTTAACATTCTCTTAATTATGAAATGTCCCTTAGCATTGTATCTACAACCATTGTATCATCTGAAGGAATCAAAGGCTAAAATAAAGAGTTTATATAACCTTAATGAACTAATGAATCTATTAAAGAACCATTAAGATCTAATAGTAGTTACTCACCAGATTTTGTCATCAATCCCATTCAAAGAAGAATGTATTTAGATTGCATAATCAAACACTTACCTTTACATACAATAGAACCAAACTTGGAAAGAACTAAAACCCCAAACAAGGCTTTTTACTATCCATAATATTTGCAGAAAATTTTTGAACAAACTTCATCATTATTGTTTCAAATCAATATTTTAGATCCCACTACCTGATCCACCATCAGGATGAATCTCATGTTTGGATTGCAAACTAAAGCTCCTTATATAGATGGCTTGAATAAAATGTATGATACCTTTCATTGGTCCACATCCATGGAAAATAATAAATGCATAAACTAGTTGGTACTAATATTTTTAATGAGATTGACAATTACAAATCATTTAATGGCACAAACTATTTGCCACATCTAATTAGGCTCCCAATAGGTTATATATATAGTCATCCCAAGTACAATTCTAGAGTTCCATGAGGAGTTAGATTATAAGATTTTAACAACCTTTTAAATACTTGTATTACTTATAGTTGCATACATAGAGCTAATTTTAGCATTTTATTTTCTTTCTGCAAGTTATTGTTCTTATAACAAGGGATCCTGTTGCTTTTTTTTAAAGTATAATTCTTTTTAGGGCTATCTTACTTGTAGCCTTCGAGGACCTTGAAACTTTAGACCCATTTGATTCAGGAAAGATAGCTTTGTTGAACTATACAAAGGTAGGTACTGGTATAGAGCTTAGGTCTTGTAGTTGAGAAATTCATGTGATTAGTGAAAACCATAGAAAAGTGACAACACATGGAAGCAAATTGTTAAACTAGATTTTGATGTTTGCATTGTGTATGGTCTAGCCAAAGTATTAGGTGTAGTACTTCACAAATAAATTAATAACTTGTGATATGTAATCTATGCTAACAAGTCTAATTTAATCTTTAGCTCATCAACGTCCATAGTGTCAACCACAACTTTTTAATAACTGGCAATGGAGATAAGCATAAGTCACAAGTACATTTTAAGTACAATACCAAAAGTACATATATTTATTTGAAATAAATTTCACTTTTTTGCTCTAAAGCTACCATCTTCTCTAGGCTTTGCTGATATGGGACCTACTTATATCCATTGCTTCTGGAGCATGGATCTATATCATTTTAGCTCTGCTCAAATGTCATGCATTAAAATCTAGTCTTTAGTTTTTTTTGCCTTGAGGTGAACTGTTCCAAAGTAACCTTTATCTTTTAAAACATCAGTTGTTTCAATATTCCAGTGTGAGGTTGTCTAATGAATGAGATAAATATCAATAAGCACTAGTCCCTTTATAAAAAATTCTTCCCCAAAGACGAGATCAATTTTTAATAAGGTTTTTTAGTTCTTTCCTTTACCTATATTTTGACCATCTTTGATGTTCTTCAATTCAGGTCCTATTTTTTTATATTTCAATATTTGAATTAATTCATGTTGATTTTTGTGTTTATGACATATGTCTAATCCATTTTGGGACATTTGTAAACTATCCCTCTACACAAAATACGCAATGCTTACTTCCAGCCATATCTTGTTTATGTTGCACAACTCTTAGTTGCTATTATTGCCAAACCCTTATTTTGTCAACCCAACATTTGCCCAGTTCTGAAGACATTTCAAAGTTTAAAATTTAAATCATTTATAAAGAAAACCTTCAATGAGTAATGTCTTGGCAAGTAATAGTCACTCAGTTTCTATATCCAAGTGGATTATTGATTTATAGCATGCAGATTTGTATGAGCTATAATACATGGTTAATGATATAATGCTTTTCATTCTATATTTTCCCAAATTTGAGCAGTTACTCTTATTTCTTATGAATACATTAGTATTAATAATTAGATTTCATGAATTACTTATGTTATCTATTCTCTCCTATTTTTGACTTTTAGAAGTTAAAAAGAGATCTAATTTATTTCTGACAAGATAGAGCTACAGTTAAGACCCATTATTTTTGGTCATCATGACTTCGGTTTACCTACAATACCATGTTATTTTTCAATAGATTGGTGACTTGCACTATTAAAGGATCTGTTTCATACTCGATTACTGAGGTTTATAAATTTCTTACAGGTTCAAGGGGGTGTAATCATGTATATAGATATGGCACATATTATCTATTCTTAATTCAGAATCAACAACTTGCCTCAGATTATATAGCTAAATCCAACCATCCTGCTCTTTGTCAAACAAAAAAAAAGTAAACAAAGATAAACTTTTTGTCAGTGCTTATATCAAACAAGAAAAGGAATGTACTAATTTACATATCAATTCTCCTATTCTGCTAACTCCTTTCTCTGGGACACCCCAACAGTCCTCCTTGGTCTTCAGAAATCACTTTTCTTACTCCCAAGGAAATATTTTAGAGAATGTAAAAAGCAAGTGCTTTGGTCTTCTGGAACCTAAGTTCTTATCCTTGGGTCCCTAGAAATTCTCTAAAGGGAATATAAACAGCAAGAAATCCTGGTCTTCTAGAACCTAAGTTCTCATCCTTGGGTCCCTAGAAATGCTCTAAAGGGGTGACCTCGACACTGCTAAGGTTGTAGGAGGCCTTTTCTATAATAGTGCAACCTACCTTAAATACGCTTTGGGATTTGGATCTTCAAGGAATAATATCACTTCAATGCAATACCTTAATTTTAGCTAAGGACAATAAAATCAACTCAGTGAAAATTTTTGATAATCCAGTGTATTGTTAATCCCGTGAACAAGGATTTCTATAAAAATAGCATCTTGTAAGCAAATAAATCCTCATTCATGTTTGACCATATTTAACTAGATGTAATGTTAGATTTCTTTTTTCATAGAAGGGATCAACTAATAACTTATTCAAAATATCAAGCCCACCAGTAAGCTTATAAAATTTTGCAATTTATCATCATTAATTTGTAATTTGCAAAGCTTTGGGGCTTACAAACTTGCAACATTTGTTTATACCAACTGAAGAATCTTGTTCTTTCTTTTCTCAATTCTTTCACATGCATAAGAACTATGTTCGCAAACTATAGAAACTTGTCTAGGAAAATCTTTGATAATAATATCATCTTAATATTGGATGACTATATCTAGTTCTACATGTTTAACAATATCAATTAAAAAATGAACTTAGAAAAAAACATCAGAGCACCATTTTGAAACTCGTAGATACTTTCTGTGATATGAAATAATCGAATTGGGTAGAGAAGGATAAGAACAAATAGGACATAGTAAAATGAACCAAAATGAAAAATAAGGGAATATATAAAAACAAAATCAAGATAGCTCAAATTCCAAGAATTATCAAATCTATTCGCTAGGGTGATTAGAGCTCCACTACAGGAAAGAGCTACAAATGTACATTCATTTGGGCCTCATAATTCCTTGTATAGCCTCTCTGATCCCCAGGAAAAAAAAATCCAATAAGAGCTTTTGTAGGCCCAATTTATTCCAATTGGCACTCAAACTATAGGCATATATTTCATGTGTTGTTAGAATTAACAAATGTCTGTCATAAACAATGGCTACTGTTCGTGAACTTTCTACAAACCCTACCACTATTTATGCTACAGCCACCAAGGGTAGGCCCTTCAAGTATCATTGCAGCTAGTGGGAATGTCATGGAGTTCACTATGGATGACTAGCTTGCATACAACAGCTATGAAGGTCATGTGTGTTGCTGATTGGCTCCCAGAGATAGAGAAGAAGGATGCTTTTTCTGGGCTTTGCAGTGATGGTGCTCCAATCATGCTTGGTTGCATGAGATCAAATATGCATGCCAAGTTTCATGTATCTTAGATACAATGCAGGGATTGCATAAAAAAAGTTATGTTGATAAATGCATCAATCAGGCATGAGGTCACATCTACATGCCAAGCTTCATGTATCTCAGATACAGTGTAGGGATTGCATAAGAAAAGTTATGTTGATAAATGCTCTGTCAAACATGGACTGCCTTCATACAATGTACATGATTTTTCTCAATCATATAACTAATTATATATTCTTCATATTAGTTGATGTCGGTGTTTTTCAAGCACTCTATAAAATAGTTCACATGCATTGCATATGATATGACATTTTGCATGCATCCTGCACTCTCTCTCATCTGGCTGATGATGGATTATGCAGAGTGATCTGAAACCATGATGCTAAAAAACACACAATCAAATCCAAAATGAACTTGCACTACAAATGGATTGTGGAAATATGATATTGGTACTTTTGCACACATGTCTACCAGGACAATAATAACTTAAACATATATTTGTCCTAGTAGACATGCATACAAAATTAACAATATCAGATTTCCACAATCCATTTGTAGTGCAAGTTCATTTTTTATTTGATTGTGTGTGTTTTTTAGAATCATGGTTTCAGATAAGTCTATGTAATCCATCATCAGCCGGATGAGAGAGTACAGGATGCATGCAAAATATCATATCATACACAAGGCATGTGAAATATTTTATAGAATGCTTGAAAAAAATTTACACCTACCAATTGGTTGAAATTTCCACCAACACCTGGAGTTTTTCTAACTTTTTTGGTGGAAATTTCCAACTTCATTGGTCGAAACTTTCTACCTTCATTGGTTGAAATTTCCACCAATGCCTGAATTTTTTCCTACCTTTGTTGGTGGAAATTTCCACCTTCATTGGTCAAAATTTCCACCAATGCCTGAATTTTTTCCTACCTTTGTTGGTGGAAATTTCCACCTTCATTGGTCAAAAATTTCTACCTTCATTGGTCAAAATTTCTACCAATGCTTGAATTTTTTCCTACCTTTGTTGGTGGAAATTTCCACCTTCATTGGTCAAAGCTTTCTACCTTCATTGGTCAAAATTTCTACCAATGCTTGATTTTTTTCCTACCTTTGTTGGTCAAAATTTCCACCTTCATTGGTCAAAAATTTCTACCTTCATTGTTCTAAATTTTCACCTGTTAGAGTAAATAATTAATTATTAATTATTTATTCTATTTACTTAAGCTTACTTAGGTTAATTTGCATTTATTTATTAGTTGTAGTCTAGGAGTTTGTTATAAGTTGTTGAAAATACGAGAGTTTTTTCTCTCCGAAGTCATACTTATCCTCTCACATTGTTTGAAGACTTTCCACCTCATGTGGATGTATGCTTAGTTGTCACACTTATCTCCTAGCATCTTCTAGCTTCTTCTAGGAGATTCCTTGAGCTCTTTATATTTGGGCTCCCTCATTGTATTTTCACAACATAATAATATCACTTCTTGCATATTGTAAATACATTTTTTCTTGTGTTGCAATATCTTCCTCTCTCTCATGTCCATTTAGGGTTTTTCCCTTGCTCCTTGCTCTTCCTTCCTTGGCTTCCCTTTGACAGGTTTTTGCATGCAAGTGATCTTGGGCGTCTTCGAAGTTGGATTTCATCAACTCCAACACCACCAATGCTTGAATTTTTTCCTACCTTTGTTGGTCAAAATTTCCACCTTCATTGGTTAAAACTTTCTACCTTCATTGGTCAAAATTTCCACCAACGCCTGAATTTTTTCCTACCAATGTTGGTCAAAATTTCCACCTTCATTGGTCAAAACTTTCCACCTTCATTGGTCAAAATTTTGACCAATTCTTGATTGAACTTGGATGATGGCTCTAGAAGGTTTTCGACCAATGGATTGGTCAAAATTTTGACCAATCAATAAGTTGGTCAAAATTTTGACCAATGTGTTGGTCAAATTTGGTCAAAATTTTGTCAAAAGCTAGGTCAAAAATTTGACCAATAAAGGTCAAAAAATAAACCCAAATGTACAAGTGATAAAATATCATTCACAATAATCAGAAAGTGACAATCAAACAAAGAGCTTCATAAATAAATAATGGACTCGTGAGATCTATAGATCAATCCAATTAATGATGTGTAATATTGTTAACATAAATAGTTATGTGCATCCATTATTGATTTATCTTTCATGGTTATGTTCCAATTCTCCTCAAGGATACCACTAGGTGGTGAGAGAGGCTATGATGGTTTACCATCTTATTTTCTTTTTTTTATGTTTGGGGAGTGTTTTAATAAAATTATAGGGCAAGGATGATGTAGGTTGAATGTGATAAGAATAGTCATGCATCTAGCAGTCCTACACACCCATGTCTAAGAAAACCTAGAAGGATAATCAAACATTCCTTATTTTTTTCTACTTGTTGATCAAAGAAAGTGGCATTAGCTAGATTATCAATATCTAGGTGCACTTGTATATCTTCTTTTTCAATAAAGCATGATGATGAAAGCCTATGAAAAATATTCGGCAATGACTCAATACATCATCCATGTTGGTAGCACAAGTTCAATTCTTCTAAATCATTTATCCTAATTCATTCACATACCTCTTTCATGCTTCTCACTAACATTTCTTCTATCAGTCAAATCAAATTAGTCAATCAGTTTGTCAAGATTTTAAAATCTTGTTATCAACTTATCAACAATCAACGATCTTATGTCTTATATGGGATGTATATTTCCTAAAACTAGATGTTAGCACTAGTCTTATATAGGTTATATCCTCTCTAAAAAAAGATGTTTCTACTTATCTTATACATGGTGTATCTTCCCTAAAATCAAACATTCTCACTTGTCTTAGGATGGGTCATTCCTAAAACCAACCAAGATTCTTGACAAAAATCTTTATCGATCAAACAATCATCATCATGTAATAAGTGTTTACTTATTACTAACTATTCTTCTCTTTCATCATTTCATCTAAATATTTTTCATATTTTATCAAGAGATCATTTATGTATTTTTTGTAAAAATAATCTGCCAATGGGGCATTTAGGCCACTCACTATCACTAGGGCAAGTTGGGGCAGAACCTAATTTGAAATTCCATCACTAGTACAAGTTGGGGTGTAACCTATATGAAATTATTTGATTCAATGCTTATAATTGTATTATATCAAAGAGGAGAAAAGGTAGACACCAAAAAATGGACGTACTTGCACTTTTAGATTTAATGCACTAATTATTCTTTTATTAATTAAGGGTTGTAAATCATTAATTAATCATCTCATTTCCTCTATAATCAAATCTTTTCTTCATTTAATCATTCCTTAGTTTTAATTAAATAATTAATTTTATTTGATTATTTAACCTTTAAATTAATTTATCATTATCAATTAATTAAATTCAATTTCCTATAATTGAAATATTATTCAAATTAACTAGTTTATTCCTCTTCATTAAATTAAATTATTAATTTAATTTAATTTCATCTTCAATTCACATCAATTTCTATTTATATTTAATTTTATTTAATTTCAACTAATTTCATCTTTCAAATTTAATTGAATATTTAATTCAATTAAGTCTTCTAAAATCAAAAAATTAGAACATTTTCATAAATTAAAAAATTAATTTTTCTAAAAATTCAAAAATCGGAAATGATTTCAAAGTTTCTATTTTTAGTTTTTGGAAACTTTATCTCTCCAAAAATTTAAAACATCTTAGATTTTATCCTTTGTCTTTTTTAGTTTAAAATTGGAAACCTTCCAATCATCTCTCCATTCTCTTTCATCATTCTCTATTGATCATGATTTTCTCAAATCGATCTTAACCCTTTATGGATTTCTTGAAATCCTATATAAATAACTCTCTCTCTCAATTCTATATAGAACTTATACAAATTTTCATCACTCGGTTTTACATGAAACATTTATTGATTTGATATCATCTTGTTATCATTTTGAATCATATCTTTTACCATTTTTTAGAGTTCAGAATTAAGGTGTTGCCTGATGCACACCTAAGTGCAATCACTCATGGAAATGAAGATAAGAAATAGAAGCTTGGAGTATTTGTCAATTTGCATGCATTCATTTGTGTGTCTTATTTCTAATAATATATTTCTTATTTTATTCTTTTTTGGGTTGAATGATTAAGTAGTTCTATATATTGATTAAATCAATGCTACTAATAGTATTTTTGAGTCTTTTAGAATTCTCCTATGAAAATTTGATCAAGAACATGAGATCACAGATAAATCTAAAGAAGAAAATCTACCTATCAACATTATAAGTCAAGAGGATGAAGACTTTGTCCCTTCTATTTGTATCCTTTTGGATGAGAATAAACAATCAATTAATCATAGTGTTGAACCTTTTACATCCCAAAAAAATAATTACTCATATGTTGAAGATGTTAGAAAATTTAGAATAATTGAGAGGGGGGCGAATTAGTTATCCAAGGTCCAGATGTACTAATTCAATAATTAAACACTTTAACTACTTCAGATCTAAGCATCTATTACCTCAGTCTCTATAGTAGATTATTAATAACATCAACTGGTAGTCCACCATCCTAATGATAACAAACTTGTAGAATGTAAAACATTAATAGTAAATCATCACAAATAACATCCATGCAAGTTGACACTAGGATTTAAGATGAAAACCCAATTTGGGAGAAACCATTAGTAACATCTCACCAATTTTTCACTCTTCAAAAGTGAGATTCTTTAGGAGCCAGGCCTATTAAAGGTTACAAAGCATGATCTAAATATGACCTTGTTAAAGGATTTAATCACCCTATTAGGAGTGGCCTTGTTAGAGGACTTTAGAACATGCCATTAGAATGCCAGTTTGATTAAAGGATTGATATATGACTATTAGGTTGACATTGATTAAAGGATTTCAATATTGATTAAATGGTTAGAAAGTAGTTCAACAAGTTTGATCTAACTAATACAACTCACTTTTCAAATAAAAATTATGGTTAGGCTCACATGTTGATCCATTGACTAGCCTTCATTATCATCTCTTTCTCTTATTCATTTGGCAACCCTTCAAGCAATCACTCTTCACCTCTTCGCAACACCTCTCGACCTTCTTGATTAATTTTTCCAATCAGTAGCATCAACAAATTCCTGCCCCATTTTAGGTTACCCTTATACCTCCTTAAATAGGTAATTCATATCCTTTTCCACATAAACATCATCGTAGGTCTTAGGATTAGGTCAAATTCATCAAATAATTTCATCATTTAGTCTCCTCTTTTCTCCTCTAGAAACTTCTCCTTGAATCCTTGCATAGAAATCCTTGAACACACTTTCCCTTGATTTAAATTATCTAGCTCATCATTTGTTATCTTCAACATGTTTTACATATTCCAAGAAATTAACTATGTCATGGTTACCTCATAAATTGTCAAATGTTGTCCCTTAGCTAACACTATTCTCTAACACTCGATCATAATTGGGTTACTCAATCACTACTAGCATTTATATTTTGAACATAAATTGATGCTTAGTCAATATTGATTCTTGTTCACCACTACTTCTTCTCGGAAAATACTCGTGCTTGATCAACACTAGCATCACTCGGCATATACATTAAATTCCTTAATCTTCTGCACTTTTTTCAGTCAAGCCTATGTATTTAGTCATTCTTTGATAAATACTTCAAGGCTTCAATGCAAATATCTTCTTTATATATATCATGGTTAAACAATCACTTTATCTTGTCAAAGTTACCATAGCTCTAGTTACTGTGCAATCCAAAACATGTACTACTTCAAGAAAATTCCCTCTATGTCTAGTATCAAATCTTCATTAATATCCTTAGTTTCATTGTGATTCTCATCTTTGTGTTCAAAAATCTCTTTATTTTAGTTTTATTCTAATTTTTATCCATGTAGCTCACATAAGATCGTATTAGAGCATGAAATATGGACTCCCTCTTTAGCAATACCTCACATGAGTTTTTCTTCTTTGCAACATCTCTTTCTAAATACTATGTCTCCCTCTTTCATGTATGGCTTCTCTTTATTGTTCACTTGATATACTCTCCCTCTTTATGACTCTCCCTCTTCATGGTAACTCAATCTCTCCCTCTTTGACAAAAATTTCAAAGAAACTTTATCTATTTCATACATTTTGATCATATAGATATTCTTATGTCATTATTGAATTAATTGTCTTTCATTTTTCTTCACTCTTTGCCACTTCCTTTACTACTTTACGAAACCCATAAAGTATGACTTTCTACATCAACTTGTAAGATATTCTGATCATCATATTTGATGGAAAGCTCTATCTTAGCTTAAGTAGCCTTGTATAGGGGAATCACCCCTAATTTACCTCCTAGATATTCATGTGCATCCTTAGGTAAATCCTTGGAGAAAACATCAACTATATGATCCTTAGTGTTCATATACTCCAATCTCACTTTTTTGTCTTGAACTAACATGTTTAGAATAACTAAGAAGGGGGGGTGAATCAGTTACTCAAGGTCCATAAGTAGCTTTTGAGAAATAAAATATCAAAACAATCATTGTTCTACTTATCATGTTATTGCTCAGTCTCTATTGTACTGATAAAAAAAATTACTATCCTAAACATAATGTACTTTGCTAAATGTAAACTTCATCAAATGTAAAACATATAAAATATTCAATACAAGTTTGACACTAAAATTTATGTGGAAACCTAATTTGGGAAAAACCACCAACAACATGTCACCACTTTTTCATTCTTTTGAAGTAAGCTCTGTTAGGAGTCAACCCTATTAAAGGTTATAATACACACTATTAAATGTGAATTGGTAAGAAGATTTAATCACCATGTTAGGAGTGCCCTTGTTAGAAGATTTTGATTATTCCATTTAGAATTCCATCTTCCTAAAGGATTTACATAGATTGTTAAGTCCTTCAAATGACTATTAGGTTAACTTTTGTTAAAAGGATTTCAATACAAACTATTTACAATGATTAGAAAGAAAATAGTAAGGTTTTGATGTGTATGATTACAACTCACTTTTGCAAGTTCATATCATTGTTTGGTTCATATGTTGATTCACTGATAATATCCCCCTTTTCATTTATGTTCTTGGTTCATTTTTCAACCCTTTAAGAAATCAATCTTCTCCTTTCAACAAAATGTAAGCCATTTGCTCAAATTTACTTATCAATATCAGCAACATCTATGCAAGAAATCTCCTTTTTCTTTGCTCTCACTCTTACACCCTTGTGCATCTTTGTTTCACCTTTCTCTATGTGCCTTCCTCTCTTTCTTTAAAGTTCAACTCAATACCTCCTTAAATAGGTAATTCTTTCTTTGTTATTTTCCATGATCACCATAGATCTTAGTGTTTATGATCTGGTTCATTAGATTCATTGTATATGTTCATCTTTATTCTTTTCTAGAAAAGAATCATCCAACTCATCAATGTTGTCTTCAACACAGTTTAGATATCCCAAGAAATTAACTAAGTCAGTTGGAAATCATGATTTCTTCAAATTCATTGAAAATTTTGCTACTCACAAATCACTAAGTTCTGACGCTCAATCATTGTAAAAATTTTGTCTCAACATCAATTAACTTTCTCGGTTGATACTAATGCTTGGTCAATACTAAATTTTCTTAGCACTTACTATGTCTAGATTGACACTAGCATCACTTGACATTCCTTAATCTTTTACTTGACTTAGCTTTATATTCTTGATATAAACAATCACTCTGTCTTATCAAAATATAACTAATCAAATGTCCATTGTAGCTTCCTTTACATTACTTGACCTTTCCTCTAGGTGCTATTGTTATGAGAAATCTCTCAAATCCTCTTCATGAATCAAATATATATGACATTTAGATTAGATAGAAATATCTCTTATCAATAGATTTGACATTAACGAAAAAATAACAATTGTTCCAATTGTAAGTTTCTAGAAATCCCCCTATTTGGCATTGATGTCAACACCTCAATATCATAACACCTCAATGTATCTTACAATATATATCTATTCAAGAATATAAAAATCTCTATCTTTATTACCATACAATCCAAAATATTTCATTATCATGAGTGATCAATATCCTTAGTTTCATTTTGATTGATCTTCTCCCTCTGAGGTAATAGATCTCCCTCTTTGGTATATCTCTTTTTGTATATCTTTCCCTCTCTTGTATATCTTTCCTGTTGAGATCTAATTGAAAAATTCATTACTAAAGCATTTTTTTGAAAGATTGTTGAAGCAAAAAATGTGTTTCAATCATTGTTTTGTTACTGCTGTCAAACCTACTATTTGTTGGTAAGAGAATTGCTTACAAGATTCAAGTACTATCACTTAGTTGATTGATGAAGAGGATTTGATCAAAAAGATGTAACAATAGCACCAAAAGGAAAGGTTGAGTTATGGATATGTAATTAAGTAAAAGGATTAGTTAAGACAATGGTGAAATGATGTATTGATAATCTACTTAAGGTTACAAAAGATGGCTACACTTAGAAACTTTAGAAGAACAAGTTGCAAAAAGATTTTCTGCCAAGCTCAACCAAGATGATAGTAGGTATCAAGAAAAGTTAGTACAAGATGAGTAGAAAATTAGTTGGAGCCAAGTAAAAGAAAATTCTAGTGTATGCCGAGTAAAATAGTTGATGTCGAGCAAACACAGTATGTGCCAAGTATCTATAAACTTTAATTAATGCTGAACGAACTCATAGTTGATATCAAACAATGTAGTATGTGTCAAGCATCAGATGATTGATAATGACGAGCTGCTACATTATTAGAAAATTCAAAGATTCACCAAATTTGAGCTAACAAGTTTGTTTTCTTGAACTTTGTAAACTAGGTGGAAGATAAGAATGATGAGTTGGTGGCACAGAATTTGAGGTAGACCATTTCTAGGAAAATTCAAATGGATTCTAGGAGAAGTTTATTGAATAAAGATGGGATATGAGGTAGATACATTATATCCTACCTAATCCATCCAAACCCTAAAATGGATGATGGAGAAGAAAGCAAAAAAGTATTCTAATTTCCTATTTAAGGAATATCTAGTCATGAAGCAAAGTATTAAGGGGGATATATTGAGAAGGTCAGAGAAGACCAAGGAAGAATAGAGATAGAAATTTAAGGACTCTGCTTCGTCAAGTGATCAAAAAGGGTAACTACATTGGCATGTTGAGCAAGAAGGCTTAAGGAGATATATTCTTAAAGGGTAACAGGCTATCAGAACTACAAAGTATGAAAAGTCAAGCAAAATTGAGGACTGAACGATGATCTAAAATCTACAAGAGAAGTTATAATTTGTATCAGATCAAAGCTCTACTGTTACTTTCTAATAATTGTATTAATCTAGGGTAAAATCCTTTGGACTAATGTTGATGTAATAGTCATTAGAAAATCCTTTAATAGGGTGGCATTCCAAGTGAATGGCCTAAATTCCTCTAACAAGGTGATTGAAATCCCTTAACCAGATCACATTTAATAGTGTGTATTATATCCTTTAATAGGGTTGGCCTTTCACAAGGCATCACTTTAGAAGAGTGAAAAAGGAGTACCATGTTATTGGTGGTTTTTCCCAAATTTGGTTTCCATGTTAAATCATTGTGTCAAGTGTGTTGATGAATCTTTATGTTTCATGTTTATATTGTTGCAAGTTGATTTTATAGTAACTTGCAAGTTTTAGTGATAAACTTGGATGCATGCACAGATATGAATGTTTAATGGGTTCACTAAGCTAAATAAAAAGTTTTATTTGTATATCTGGACCTTGAATAATTGATTCATCCCCCCTCTTAGTTATTCTAAAGAATTCTAACAATTGGTATTAGAGCCATCTGCTAAAGAGGACTAGTTTGAAGCTACTAGAAGCACAAAGAACAAGACGTCCAAAAGAGAAGTACCCAAGCTTAATAGAGACAAATTTCCTGCATGGAAAAGTCTAATGAAGCTACATCTTTGAGGAATAGGAGATTATGCACAATCTACCATCTCATTTGAACATGTTGATCCTATTGGAGATATGAAGAAGAAGGAAAAACACAATCAGGCAATGTTGGAGATTGCCTCTTCCCTAAGCTATGTAGAGTTTGATAACATCAAAGAATGTGACACTACAAAGAAGATGTGGGATGTGTTGCACACCATCTATGGAGAAGACAAAAATGTTCAAAGAGCCAAATTTGAGAGCCTCAGAGGTAAATTTGTTGACATGAGATTGGAAGAAGGTAAGAATATTGCTCAATATGTTGCTAGAATAAAAGAAATTAGTGCAATAAGAGGAGATGATACTATTTTAAGCAAAGTGTTAAGAATACTACTATATATATATGTTATTAGAGTATCTACAATCCAACAATTGAGGTGTATTATAGGAAATAATCTAACTCTTGAAGGTCTAGTAGGTAAACTCACTGCTTTTGGATTATCCAACTTTGACAATTACAAACTAGAGAGTCTTGAATTTTCTTTCAAGGCTAAGTTGTTATTGAAAGATTATGATGAGAAGAAGTAGAAGAAGAAAAGAAAGATAAAACTTGTGTCCAGTGACAATGATACTGATGAAGAAGATGTTGAAAAATTGGAAGCACTGCTGGCAAGAAGATTCCACAAAGGAAAAGGAAAGTTCAAAGATAACTTACCCATCATTTGTTTTAGTTGCAATGAAATTGGTCATATTATTGCTAGATGTCCAAAAAAGAAAAACTATAGAGGAAGTGATAAGTAAAAAGGTAGAAGAAATGAAGATAGCAAGGATTATAAAAATAAAGGCAAGAAATGCTACATTCCAAAGAGGATGATTCTGATGAACATGATGATGAAGTAGTTTATGTTGTGACGAAGGACGAATTAGATGAAGATGAGGTGATTGCACTTGTGACTTGTGTGAACAAAAATGATAGTTGGACCATTGATAGTGGATGCTCACATCACATGAAAAGAGATAAAAGTAAGTCCATTACCTTAAACTATTATGATGGAAATAGTGTTAGATTTGGTAATGATGCTCCATGTCTGATAAAAGAAAAAGGTTCAATCAAACTTACAAATAAAATATCATGTGACAATACTTACTATGTTGAAGGACTAAATTATAATCTATTGAGTGTGTCACAAATAAACAATTTAGGATATGAAGTTGAATTTGGAAACAAGATTGCTAAGATATATGACACAAATGGGAAACTAATAGGAAAAGGAGATCAAACTAGAAGAAATTTATTTTACCTTGATATAGAGGATGCTACTTGTCTTGTTGTGAAATTTGATGATGTATGGCTATGGTACAAAAGATTATGTCATGTTAAATTTGATAACTTGATTAGTATCAGTAACATGAATAACATTAGAGGATTTCCCAAGCTGAAAAAAGCTTGATAATGTGATATGCAAACAATGTTAGCTAGCAAAATGACTAAGTCAAGTTTAAAAAGAAAAACTAATACCTCTAAAGAGATACTAGAGATTGTTCACATTGACTTGTGTGGACCAATAGAAGTGCAAAGCTACAAGGGAGACAAGTAAATAATGTTATTTGTAGATGATTATTTTAGAATGATGACAATCATGTTTTTAAAACAAAAATTTGATTCTTTTCAAATGTTTAAGTGGTTCTTGGCAAGAGTTGAGAAAGACATAGGTGAAAGTCTTAAATGTTTGAGATCAGACAGAGGAGGATAATTCACATCAAATGAGTTTGAAATGATCTGTAATGATAGAGGAATCAAAAGACAAACATCTGCACCTAAAACCCCTGCACAAAAATGGAATTGTTGAAAGAAAAAATAGGTCAATAATGGACTATGCTAGGACACTTATAATGGAGAAGAATGTTGCTCTAAAATATTGGAGAGAAGCTATAAGCGTAGTTGTTTATACCTTGAATCAAGTGCAAATCAAGAAAGGTACTCATTCAACACCTTTTGAATTATGGTATGGATACCCACTCAATGTTAAATACTTTAAGGTGTTTGGGAGCAAATGTTACATTCTTAAAGATGCTAGAAATGGTAAGTTTGATGCAAAAAGTGAAGAAGGTATATTCCTTGGCTACTCCACAAGAAGTAAAGCATACACGCGTTTGAATACTAACACTAACAAAATTGTGGAAAGTGCAAATGTGAATTTTGATGAATATGCAAAAGTTCATGATGTCAAACCTATCAAAAGGCCAAAAGAATAAAAATCATTTGTATACTTATATAAAGGAATGCTTGCTAAAGAAGAAGCTAAAAATCAATTTGGAAACCAATAGCAAGTTTCAATAACTGCCGAGTTATAGCCTGAGAATGCCAAATTGAATTTAGGAACCGAGCCATATTCAAATACCAAGTTACAAAATGAAAGAACTAAACATTCTAATTCTAAGATTAGTGTACATGAAAGAGATGCTGAGATACCTAAAAATATATACATAGTGACTTTGAAGTTGAAAGACAAAATGAAGAAACAAGAACTAAGCTAGGACTATCCAATATGTTAGAAGACATCATCCCGTTAATCAAATTATTGGAAACAACAATGCTAGACCAATGACAAGAAATAGATTGAGAAGTGAATGATTTTTTCTAAGCATGAAAGAACCCAAGATAGTAAAAGATGCATTAGAAGATGATGGCTGGTACAAATCCATGGAAGAAGAGATTAAGTAGATAGATAAAAAAAAAACTTGCAGTCTAGTTCCTAGACTTGAAGATAAAAATGTGATTGGTACCAAGGGGGTGTTTAGAAATAAGTTAGATGAAAATTGTGAAATAACAAGGAACAAAGCAAGACTATTTTGCAAAGGATATGCATAGGAGGAAGGAATTGACTATGGTGAAAAATTTGTCCCTATTGTAAGATTGGAAGGAGTAAGAACTCTACTTGCTTATGTTGCATACAAAGGATTCATAGTCTATTAGATGGATGTTAAGTCTGCATTTCTAAATAGAATAATAGAAGATGAAGTTTACAAAGAGCAGCTAGAAGGATTTGTTGATGAAAATAATAAGAATATGGTATGTAAACTACACAAATCTCTTTATAGTTTGAAACAAGCACCAAGAGCATGGTATGAGAGACTTCATAAGTATCTTATGAAGATTGGCTTTTAAAGAACTAATGATAACAATAATCTATACATAAAGATAGAAAAAGGTAAAGGTATTCTATTATTTGAAATTTTTGTTGATGATATAATATTTGGAGTACAAGATGCTTTATGCAAGGATTTTGTTGATCAGATGAGACATGAATTTGAAATGTCAATGTTTGGAGAAATCAAATTCTTTATGGGACTACAAGTATATCAACTGAAGTATGGCATATTTATCACTCAGTTAAAGTACATCAAGGAAATATTGAAAACATTTGGGCTAGAAGATTCAAAACTAATAAACACACCTATGATAACATGACACAAACTATCAAAGAATGATGATTCTGCTAAAGTGAATCAAACACTATACAGGTCTATGATTGGCAAGCTACAATATGTTGTACATAGAAAACCTGATATTGCATTATTTGTAGGGATAGTTGCAAGTTTCTCTACAAATCTTAGGGAGAAACATTTAATGGCTATCAAAAGAATAATAAGATACTTGAAAGAAACAGAAGAATGAAAAGTTTGATTTGAGAGCCTACACTAATGCTGACTAGGGTGGAAATATAGATGACAAAAAGAGCACCAATGGAGTAACACTTTTCTTAGGAAAGAGACTAATTACATTGACTAGTAAGAAACAAAGTTGTACCTCATAGTCTACAGCTAATGCTTAATATTGTATGTGTGAATATGTGGCCTCTGTTAACACACACACTTCAACACGGCCTTTATATGCAAATTCATCCTAGAATGAACATGATATTGTTCACCCAAGAATTGTCTAGCAAGGTGACCTATTTCCTTCTATCTAGATGGATTTTACCGATTTAATATCCTCAAATTTGAGGTGTAGGCAACCAGACCCTCTAAGACTGAAGGATTTAAGAATGCAGCTAATTCTATATGAGTGTGCAATTTAGTCTAAGTGCATTATGAAATTAATCTAAGAACTTATAAAAAAAACTAGATTAAATGTATGCATTTTAACTCTAAATTTCATTAATATGAGAATGAGAATATATGAATATAATAAGCTAGATGAGTGTGTAATGCAGTAGCAATTCGATTCAACCTCTGCAATGAGGAATTATGAGTTCCTTAAGTAGAATTCCTAGAATCTATCAACGGGTGAGATCAACTTGGATCAATGGTTAGGATTGAAAGAAAGAATTAGTTAAAATAGAAACTTCCTTGTGTAGATGAAGTGAACTATTTCTGATCTAAGTGTGATGAGCAGTCAACTAAACTTGCCATGAGTGAGAGAGTAAGTTAACTGGATTGATTCTAATTTGAGAGGTAGTCCACTCAAAGTTTCCATTTAGAACTGAAGAGAAGATTTAGGAAGAATATTTAATTTAATAAAATGAGATATTCTCTCATAAATACCTTTTTATTTAATTAAATAATTTTTCTTAATTAATTAGAGACACTTTTCTATTTAATTAAATAATTTCATTTAATTAATTAAGATAAGCATATTTATTAAATTAAATAAATTTAACCCCATAGTACATTAGCCTTAGGAGATAATTTAATTTAATAAAGTATGAATACTTTAGATTAAATTAAATTTAAATCAAATAGGTTTAATGTGGCTAATATGAGTGAGTACTATGGGAACTAAATAGGAAATATTATGAATGCAAATTAGGGTTTTCTGTATTTGACAATTAAGTCAAGTAGCAAATATCAGAACAAGAATTTTCCTAATGAAATAGGACTTTAGCAATTATCACGATAGACCAGAATTGGTATCATGGCAATGAGCCAATTTTGGGGTATTACAAATATGTTGTTGCTGCTATAAATTGCACAAACATTGTATGGATCAAGCATCTACTCAAAGGAATGAGGGAAGAAATAATGGAACCTGTGATACTTTATTGTGATAATACTAGTTCTATTAAAATATCAAAGAATCTAGTGATGCAAACTAAGACAAGTCACATTGAAATCAAGTATCATTACTTGAGAGAGCAAGTTGAAGATAAAAAGGTGAAGATGGAATATGTTAACTCAAAGGAAAAAAATTGTTGATATCTTCACAAAACCATTACCTAAGGATGTACATGAATATCTAAAAGGTAAATAAAGGGTAATACCCCAATCAAAGACTGTCTAAGTAACATGAGGATTGCCCTATATCAAACAAGTTGATTGCCAAATGTCACAAATTGATGAAGGGGGTCTTACTTTAGGTGCTGCATGAACTAATCAAATTGTTGAAATTCCAAATTAGTCATAAGAAAGTGATAGAGGGAGAAACTGGAGATACTACAAAGTTTTATATCTGCATGTTGAGATGAAAAGATTATGTCTTTGGCATTGTTTTCAAATAGGGAGAAACAATGTTAAACTGACCATCATTAGAGGGAGAAAGGAGATCATCATCAAAGGGAGAAAGAGTTATTCTACTAATTAGAATGAGAAAGTATATTAGAGGAAGACATAAAGAGTTTTCTATCTTAGAGGGAGTTAATTACTAGAGAACTCTTCATCTACCTAGTAAGAGGGAGTTATAAGAAGAAACTTAGAGGGAGTCATAAGAAAGAATTTTATAATCTAATTAGAAGATGGAAGTTACTGATAGATGGAGAAATTTTTATTCAAATTTTCTTTTTGGTATTGTCTTATTATTTTAACTTAGTCAAATTGGTCAAACAAAGTGTTTTACCACTTAGGTGACTTAGTTGATCAGTTTGGTTTTCCATCAATGCCAAAGAGGGAGAGTGTTGAGATTTGATTGAAAAGATCATTGCTGAAGGATATTGTTGAAAGATTGTTGAAGCAAAAAGTGTGTTTTAATCATTATTTTGTCACTGATGTCAAACTTTCTATTTGCTAGTAAGACACTTACTTATAAGATTCAAGTATTATCACTTAGTTGATTGATGAAAAGGATTTGATCAATAAGATGTAACAATAGAACCTAGAGGAAAGGTTGAGTTATGGATATGTAATGAAGTACAAGGATCATTTAAGACAATGGTGAAATGATGTATTGATAATCTACTTAAGGTTACAAAGGTTGGCTACACTTAGAAACTTTAGAAGAACAAGTTGCACAAAGTTTGTCTACCAAGCTTGACTGAGTTGATAGTAGGTGCTGAGAAAAGTTAGTGTAAGTTGAGAACAAAATTAGTTGGAGCTTAGTAAAAGAAAATTCTAGTGTATGCTGAGTAAAACAGTTGATGCCAAGAAAATATAGTATGTGTCGAGCATCAGTAAACTTTAATTGATGCTAAGTGAACTCATAATTAATGCCAAGAAATGTAGTATGTGTTGAGCATCATAAGATTAATAATGGTGAGCTGTTGCATAATTACAAAATTCAAAGATTCGCCAAATCTAAGCTAACAAGTTTTTTTTCTTGAAGTTTGTGAACCAAGTGGAAGATAAGAATGATGAGTTGGTGGCATAGAATTTGAGGTAAACCATTTCTAGGTGAATTCAAATGGATTCTAGGAGAAATTTCTAGAATAAAGATGGGATGTGTAGTAGATACATTGTATCCTACCTAATCCATCCAAACCTTAAAATGGACGATGGAGAACAAAGAAAAAAACTATTCTTATTTCTTATTTAAGGAATATCTAGTCATGAAGCAAAGTATCAAGGGGGATTTATTGAATAGGTCAGAGAAGACCAAGGAAGAATAGAGATAGAGATTTAAGGACTACTTTGTCAAGTGATCAAAAAGGGTGACTGTATTGGAGTGCTGAGCAAGAAGGCTTAAGGAGATATATGCTTGAAGGGTGAACAAGCTATTAGAACTAAAAAGTATGAAAGCCAAGAAAAATTGAGGTTTGAACGGTGATCTAAAATCTATAAGAGAAGTTGTAAGTTGTATCAGATCAAAGGTCTATTGTTACTTTCTAATAATTGTATCAGTCAAGGGTAAAATCCTTTGGACTAAGGTTGACTTAATAGTCATTAGAAAATCCTTTAACAAGGTGGAATTCCAGTGAATGGCCTAAAGTCCTCTAGCAAGGCTCACTTATAATAGGGTGATTAAAATCCCTCAACCAGTTCACATTTAATAGTGTGTGTTGTAACCTTTAATAGAGTTGGCCTTTCATAGGGCATCACTTCAGAAGAGTGAAAAAAGAGTAGCATGTTACTGGTTGTTTTTTTCCAAATTGGGTTTCCATGTTAAATTATTGTGTCAAGTGTGTTGATTAATCTTTATATGTTTCATGTTTATATTTTTGTAAGTTGATTTTACAGTAACCTACAAGTTTTAGTGATAAACTTAAATCTATGCATAGATATGAATGTTTAATGGGTTCACTAAGCTAAGTGAAAAGTTTTATTTATACATCTAGACCTTAAATAACTAATTCATCCTCCCCCCCCCACCAAGTTATTCTAAATAATTCTAACATTTCCCTCTTTGAAAATAATGCAAAAGACACTTACCTTTCTTGGCTTTAATCACTTTATAATCATAGTTATGTAGATATTTGCATGTTTGGCTAATTTTTGTCATCTGTTTATGACTAATCATTTATATTGTAAAGGATTGTCTACCTTAGGAATCTCCCAAAGTAGAATTGTTTTGCATCAGTGTGTAAGATATTATGATTAGCACATTTGATGCAATGCACCTTTTCTCCTCAAGTTACTTTTTTAGGGGAATCACCCCTAATTTACCTCTAAGATATTCATGAGCATCTTTAGGTAAGGCTTTAGTGAATATGTCAACAATATATTATTTTGTGTGCAAATATTTTAACTTCACTTATTTGTCTTGAACTAGTTCCTCAAGTAGTGATACTTGATAGCAATGTACTTTGTCCTTGTGTGTATAACTAGATTCTTTAAAATATTAATAGAACTTGTGCTATCACAATAGATAATCATTGGATCTATAATCTCTTTTTTCATTCCTTTTAGTAATTTCTTGATCTACACAATGTTTGAATAGTTCATTGCGGCTACCACATACTTGGATTTAGTTGTTGATTTTTAAATACAATTATGTTTCTTTCTTTTGCATGACACTAATCTCTTTCCTAGAAATAATGCACCTCCAATAGTGCTTTTCATATCATCAATATTTTCTATCCAATTAGAGTCAATGAATATCTTTAGTTCACATCTATCACTTCTCTTGTAATAAAATCCATAGTCTTTTGTAACGTTTAGATATCTCATTATCATTTTCATTTCCATCATGTTATTCTCCTTGGGATTTTTTGACAATCTAGCAACTATCCCAACTACTAATGCAATATTAGGTCTACTATGAACAACATATTGTAATTTTCTAATCATGGATCTATATAATGTCTAGTTCACATCAAAAAATTCATCATTCCTAGATAACTTATGTCTTGTAAGCATAGGTGTGCATACTAGTCTTGAACATTTCATTCCAAAAGTCTTTAATATCTCCTTGATGTATTTGGATTTAGTAATTAATATACCAAACTTCATTTGACATACTTGCAATCCAACAAAGAATTTTATTTCACCAAAGATAGACATTTCAAATTCTTTCTTCATTTCATTAGTAAATGATTTTCATAATACTTCTCTTCCTCCAAATATAATGTCATCAACAAAGATTTTAGATGGAATTACTTCATTGTTCTTACCATTCTTCAAATATAGATTATAGTTATCATTTATCCTTTCAAAATCAATCTTCACCAAATAATTATGTAGTCTTTCATACCATGCTCTTGGGTCTTATTTCAATCCATAAAGAGCTTTGTTTAGTTTTCATACCATATTCTTCTATCTGGATTTATAAATCCTTCAAGTTGTTCAATGTACACTTTTTGCTCAAGTATACTATTTAGAAATGTAGATTTGACATACATTTGATATACCTTGAAATTCTTGTAGGCTAAATATGCAAGAAGAGTTCTAACTCCTTCATGTCTTTCCACAAGAGAAAAATTTAATCCATAATAAAATCTTTCTTTTTAGGCATATCCTTTGGATACCAATCTTTCCCTATTTCTAGTGACTTCACCATTTTCATTGAGTTTATTTCTAAAACCCCATTTTGTTCCAATATTATTTTTGTCTTTAGGTCTTGGCACTAAGGTCCAAGTATTTTTCTTCTCAATCTATTCAATTTCCTCATTCATTGTCTAAATCCAATCTTCATTTTCTACAACATCCTTTACTAATTTATGCTCAAATTCAAAAAGTAAACATGTATCATCTTTGAGTCTTTTTCTTGTCATGACACTTGATTCAGCATCACCAATGATTTGTTTAGGTTTTTTATATCTTCTTACAAACTTTGCTACCTCAGGTGGTTTTCTTCTCTATTCTTCAATATTTTCATCTTGAAAAGTGATTTCAAGCTCATTTTCTCTTTCTTGTTTAGGTTTTTGTCCAAATTCTACATGTTCAAAATTTTCTATTTAATGGTTGGCATTTCCTATCTATGACTCAACATCTTCAGTCTGTTGCTCAACACCCACTATCTTCTACTTGATAACTTTTTGTTGCACTCCATCATTTCCATTCTGTTGGGAAACTGCAACTTGATTTTCTTGTTCACTTGGAGTGTTGGGAGCACCATCATCTACAAAGATGAATGTACTATAATCTTCAGTTTCTTCATTACATGTAATGTCAATTCTTTTTGCAAACTCATCATCTTTCACATCTTTCTTGACTTGTACTTTATTTAGGGTATAGATAATAGTGCTAACAGATTCTCTCAAATACTTATTTGATGCATTCTTCGCTATCATCAATGTTCTTGCACAATCCATTGTTGATTTGTTTCTTCTTTCAGCTATCCCATTCTGAGGAGGGGTTCTTGGTGTTGACATCTATCTTTTGATTCCTCTATCATTGTAAAATGTATTGAACTCATTGGAAATGAATTCACTACCTCTGTCAGATCTTAAACACTTCAAGCTCTTCCCTATTTCTTTTTCAACTCTAGCTAAATACAACTTGAATAACTAAAAAGCATCAGATTTAGCTTTAAGGAACATCAAATCATCATCCTAGATTAGTCATCAACAAATATAATGAAACATTTATCTCCATAATATCTTTGGACATCAATAGGTCGACACAGTTCAGTATGACCTAATTCCAAAATATCATTAGGAGTGTATATTTTTCTCTTGAAACTAGACTTGGTCATTTTTCCCAATTAACATTGTTTACACATAGCATCATTAGGCTTCTTTAGTTTAGGAAACCCTCTTACTTTCTTAATTTTACTAACATTCACCAAATTTTTTAAGTTCACATGACATAACCTCTTGTGTCATAACCAAAAATCTTCTTATTGCGCAAACAAATAGTTCTCATTAAATTAATTTAGATAAAACAAGTTACCTCTTGTCTAATCACCACTTTCAATCAGCTTTTTATTAGCATCATATATCTTGGCCTTCCTATGATGGAATTCAACTCTATAACCTAATTTCTTCATCTATGAAACACTCAAAAAATTATAATTAATTATTTCAACCTAGTAAACATTATCACATTTGATCTTGTCAATCAGTTGAATAGTCCCTTTACCTTTTAGAACACATGGGATATCATTACCAAGTTTAACACATCCACCTTTATATGGACCAATATCCTCAAATTTATATTTATCACGAGTCATATGATTGGAGCATCCACTATGAATTATCCATCTGACACTTTTGTTCACATATGGGATTAATGCAGTTTTCTCATCTTCATCAGAATCTTTTTTCATAGCAACATAGACAACTTCATCATCATTAATTTTAAATTCATTATATGTTTCTTCTTTAGGAATATAATAAAATTTCTTACCTTTTTCATCCTTGTTTCTCTTGCAATCTCATTTTTCTCTTCTTCCTTTGTACTTTGTTTCCTTTCTTTTATCCTTATCCTCTTTGTCAAGACACCTAGCAACCATATGACCAACTTTGTTGCATGAAAAATAAATAATAGTTAGTTTACCTTTGAATTTACCTCTTCCTCTTCCAAACCTTTTTGCAATTTTATCACTATCAATTATCCATCTGACACTTTTGTTCACATATGGGATTAATGCAGTTTTCTCATCTTCATCAGAATCTTCTTTCATAGCAACATAGACAACTTCATCATCATTACTTTTAAATTCATTATATGTTTCTTCTTTAGGAATATAATAAAATTTCTTACCTTTTTCATCCTTTTTTCTCTTGCAATCTCATTTCTCTCTTCTTCCTTTGTACTTTGTTTCCTTTCTTTTATCCTTATCCTCTTTGTCAGGACACCTAGAAACCATATGACCAACTTTGTTGCATGAAAAATAAATAATAGTTAGTTTATATTTGCATTTACCTCTTCCTCTTCCAAACCTTTTTGTAATAATGACATAAAGATCATCACGATCATCATCATAACTGCCACTATCGCTCTTCACATGTTTTCCTTTATTTTTGCTATAAACCAATTGTGACTTAAAGGAAAATTCACTAGACACAAGTTTATAGTAATCAAAGTTAGACATCTCAAAATTAGTAAGTCTACCAATT
The DNA here is from genome assembly GCA_028749045.1 of Cupressus sempervirens. NCBI lineage: Eukaryota > Viridiplantae > Streptophyta > Pinopsida > Cupressales > Cupressaceae > Cupressus > Cupressus sempervirens. The sequence goes on from CM053791.1 coordinate 145,417,103, forward strand.
ACACCTTCCAAGGTCAAAGTTTTACCCGGTGTGCATCTCAATTCTTGAATTGTATATACTCTAATGGCATATATAGGAATTAGAGTCCTTAATACCTTGCTTAGCACTATTTCATCTTTGATTTCTCCATTTGCACCATGAATAGCATTAACAATTTATTTGACTTTGTGCAGTATTACACTATGTTCTCACCTTCCATCATTCTCATGCCATCAAATTTACCTCACTAGCTCTCTAATTTGGCTCTCAAGACATTGCCATCACCTCCATATATGATCTTCAATTTGTCCCACATTTTCTTTGCACTATCACATTCTTTTATATAAGATCAAACTCAGTGTACCTTAGGGTTGAGACAATCTCCAACATTGCTTGATTGTATTTTTTCTTTTGCTTAAATTGATCAGTAGTCAAAGGACTAGTTGTTATCTTTACATACTCAGTGTTCATTAAGTTGATATCAACATCACTGATACTTTTCCATGTAGGAAAGTTCTCCATGTTAATCTTTGGTACCCCTCTTTTGTGAGTCATGACCTTTAGCTTTAAGTACATTCAAACTTTTCTCAATAAGCACTTAGCTCTAATACCAATTGTTAGAAATATTTTGAATAACTAAGAGGGAGGGTGATTCAATTACTCAAGGTCCATAAGTACCATTTGAATAATAAAATATCAAAACATTCAATTTTTTTCTTATCCTAATGTTGTTTGGTCTCTACTATAGTGATAAAAAAAATTAGTATCCTAAACATAACATACTTTGTTGAATGTAAAATTCATCACATGTAAAACATATAAAACATTCAATACAAGTTTGACACTAGGATTTTACATGGAAACCTAATTTTTGAAAAACCACAAACAACATGTCACAACTTTTTCACTCTTTTGAAGTGAGCTATATCAGGATCCAATCCTATTAAAGCTTACAATACACACTATTAAATGTGACCTAGTTAGAGGATTTAATCACCATGTTAAGAGTGGCCTTGTTATAGTACTTTTATCATTCCATTTAGAATGTCACCTTTCTAAAGGATTTACATATATTGTTAAGTCCTTCAATTGACTATTAGGTCAACCTCTGTTAAAAGGATTTCAATACAAAAATTTTACAATGATTAGAAAGAAAATAGTATGGTTTTGATCTATATGATTACAAATCACTTTGTAGGTTCAAATCACTATATAGTTCAAGTGTTGATTCACTGATAAGCTCCCCCTTGTCATTTTTTTTCTTGATTCAATTAGAAACCCTTCAAGAAATCAATCTTATCCTTTAACAAAACTTAATACATTTTCTCAAATTCACTTATCAATATCAACAACATCTATGCAAGCATTATCCTTTTACTTTGCTCTCACTCTTACACACTTATGTTCACCCTTGTGTATCTTTGTTCCACCTTTTTCTATGTGCCTTCCTCTCTCTTTAAAGTTTATCTTAGTACCTCCTTAAATAGGTAATTCTTGCATTGTCATTTTCCATTATCACCATAGATCTTAGGGTCTACGATCTAGATCATCAAATTTATTGTATATGCTCATCTTCATTCTTCTCTAAAAAATTATCATCCTTCAAATTTGATCATAGGTATTATACCTAATCCTCTCCTTGAATTTAATGTTCCAACTCATCAATCTTATCTTCAACACTATTTACATATATCAAGAAATCAATTGAGTTGGCTAGAAATCATGATTTCCTCAAATTGTTGCTCAGTATTCACTAAGTTCTAACTCTCAACCATCACTTAATCACTCATTCATTATAAAATTTATGGCTTGGAATCAACTAAGCTACTTAGCCTAATCTTCCTCTTCATTTTTGGGTGAACTCTATTTTTAAGGAAGTTGGTGAGGCTTTAGGGGATTTTCGTATGGTTGATCCCCAATCCTTTGAGCATTTCCATTCTACTTATGCAAGGATTATAGTTGATATTGATGTCTCTAAGGGTCTCCTAGCTAAGCTTCTTTTACATCATTCAAAGGAATCTTGGACTCAGTCGATTGATTATGAGGGCCTCCCTTTTAGGTGTAAAATTTTTTTCAATACAGGTCATTTGGCTGCTAAGTGTGAGTATAGAAACTCTTCTAACAAATGGCCCTCCTCCTAGTGGAAGGGTGTTCTAGAACAACATTATATAGTTTAAAAATCCTCTACAGTGGATGGGGATTCTGGTTCTGTGTTGGTGAATGCTTCTGCTTCCAAGGTGGATGCCCAAGATGGTTGTTTTGGTCCTCTTGGTGCAATTTCTGGTCTTGTTAATAGTGTTGTGGATCCCATTGTAGAACTAGGTCAAGACTCTAGTTCTAAGGTTGCTATGGGCTTGGTACACTCTATTTCTATTATCTTTGATACTAGTGCTATTTCTAGTACCCCTATTTCTGAATCTAGTCGAGATAATGTGAATACTGACTCTAGAAATAAAGTGAAAGTATCTAATCTATGTGTTAATGCTGATTCTCTGAATACTAGTCCCATATTAGTGGATTTCCCTAGCCAAAAGGATGTATGTCCTTTTGATGCTATTGCTGGAACTAGTATTCAATCCAGTGGTTGCTGCTCTAGATCACTAGATGTTGTGATGGCTAGTCCTAGCCATAGTTTGGATGATTTTCCAACTTTTTTGGATGCTCAAAAGTGGTAGTCAAAGGCTGCGTTGGTTGAGGAGGGATGGATACTTGTAAAAAAAAAAAGATCTAAAAAGTCTCACCCTCAATTTGATATGATTTTATGTTCTCATAAAAAGGGAGTGAAATCAAAATCTTAGTCCTTGCTTTTCTAGTCTAGGAGGTTTCTCTGGTTTATCCAGTCTGTCTTTCTAGGTCCCTAACTTGGGTTTGATGGTTTGAGGTCCGCTACCTGGTTCTGTTGTACTGCTAGTTTTAGGTCTGTTTAAAACCTGGTAGAGCTTCATGGTAAATCTTTCTTTATATTGTAAAGGGTTTCGGAGCCCCTTCAAAACTTGCTTTTACCTTAATCTAAAACTAAGCTACTCAGTAAACACTATATTCTCTCAGCAATTACTATGGCTCAGTTGACAGTAGCATCACTTGGCATTCCTTAATCTTTTACTCTATTGCTTGGCTTAGCTTTACATTCTTAATAAACAATCATTATATCTTATCAAAGTCTAACTAACCAGATGTCCATTGTAGCTTCATTTACATAACTCAACCTTTTCTCTAGGTGTTATTTTTATAAGAAATCTCTCAAATCCTCTTCATAAATCAAATCAATATGACATTTAGATCAAGTAGCAATATGTCTTATCAGTAGATTTGACATAAATGACAAAATAACAATTGTTCCAATTGTATGTTTCCAACACTAACTCTCTCAAGTAATGGTACTTGATAACAATGTGTTTTTTCTTTATGTGCATCACAAGATTCTTTGATATGTTTATAGCACTAGTGTTGTCACAATATATAACAACTATATTGGTGATCATTTCCTTCATCCCTTTCAATAATTTCTTGATCCACATGATGTTTGAACAATTCATTGTTGCAGCCACATATTTAGCATTAGTTGTTGATTGAGAAATATAGTTTTTCTTCTTGCTTGTCTATGAAACTAGTTTCTTACCTAGAAAGAAAGCTCCTCCACTTGTTCTCTTTTTCTCATCAAGATTTCCTTCCCAATTGGCATTTTTGTACACTTTCAATTCAAACTTGTCATTCTTCTTGTAATACAATCCATAGTCTTTTGTTCCTTTTAGATATCTCAGTATCCTTTTTACTAGCATCATTTGACTCTCCTTAGGATTTTCATAAAATCATGTAACAATCCCAACTACTAATGAAATATTAGGTCTATTATGAAAAATATATTGTAACTTTACAATCATCGATCTATACAATGCCGAGTTCACATCATTAGAATCATCATTCTTGGATAGCTTATATCTTGTAGCCATAGGTGTGAGTCTTCCACTCCAAATTTTTTTAATATCTCCTTGATGTATTTGGATTGAGTGAGGTAGATACCTTGCTTCATTTGATATACTTTTAAACCAACAAAGAATTTGATCTCACCAAACATAGATATTTCAATTCTTTCTTCATCTCATCTATAAATGATTTGCATAATACATTTTTTTCTCCAAATATGATATCATCAACAAAGATTTCAAATAACAATATTTTTTTGTTACTAGTTATTTTCAAGCATATATTTTTGTTATCATTAGTTATAGCAAATCCAATCATCACCAAATAATTGTACAACCTCTCATACCATTCTCTAGGGGCTTGTTTCAAACCATATATGCCCTTGTGAAGTTTACATTCTAGTTGTTCAATGTAAAATTTTTCCAATATTTCTTTCAGAAATGTAGATTTGACATCCATTTTGTATACTTTAGATCATTTGTAAGAAAAATTGGTGACTAGTTTTCTAACTCCTAATCTTGCAACTGGGGTAAATGTTTCCCAATAGTCAGTTCCTTCTTCTTGTGCATATCCTTTGCATACTAGTCTATCCTTATTCCTTTTGACTTCACCTTTTTCATTTATCTTGTTCCTGAATACCCACTTTGTTTTAGTAACATTTTTGTCCTTTTATCTAAGTAATAGTATGCAGGTTTTGTTCTTCTCTATTTTCTCAATTTCTTCATTCATTGAATGAATCCAATCTTTATTCTCCAAAGCATATTTTACTTATTTAGGTTCAAAATAAAAAAGTAAACATGTATCATTTCTAATTCTTTTCCTAATTATAACTCCATATTCTTTGTCTACAATGATTTCCTCAAGTGCATAATGTCTTCTTACATACTTTGCTAGTATAGGTTCTTTCTTTCTCTCTTCTTCCATAGGTTCTTCTTGAAAAATGATTTCAAGTTCATTTTCTCTATTTGGTTTAGGATCTCATTGCATGACATTCTCTTTTTGATGTTTGACATCTACTACTTGTATCTCGACACCATTCTATTATTGCTCAAAAACCTGTTATTGTAACTCATTATTTACATTTTGTATTTGATTTGTATCTTTGTTCTCTTTCTTAGGTAGGGTGCAAGGAGAACCTTCATTCATATATATTAATGTGCTATAATCTTCAAGTTATGTCTTGCATTCAACTTCATTCTTTTTTGCATATTTATCAACTTTTACATTTTCACTTTCCACAACTTTGTTAGTGTTAGAATTCAAGCATTTATAACCTTTTATCTTAGTCGTTCATATCCTAGGAATATGCCTTCATTACTCTTAGCATCATGTTTTCCATTTATATTATCCTTTAGTATATAAATTTTCTTCCAAAAACTTTAAAATACTTCACATTAGGTGCTTATTCATACCATAACTCAAAGGTTATAACATTTGTACCTTTCTTGACATGTACTCTATTCAAAGTATAGATTTTTGTACTTATAGCTTCTCTCTAGTATTCCTATGATGCATTCTTCTCTATCATCAGTGTTCTACTATAATCCATGATTGATCTATTTCTTCTTTTAGCTATTCCATTTTGGGAAGGGCTCCTTGGTGCTAACATCTTCCTTTTGATTCCTCTATCATTGCAAAATATATTGAATTCATTAGAGATAAATTATTCACCTCTAGTAGATCTCAAGAACTTCATACTCTTACTTTTTTCCTTTTCAACTTTGGCCAAATACCACTTAAAAAATTGAATGGCATCATATTCTTCTTTAAGAAACATCATAGGCATCATCCTAGAATAGTCATCAACAAATAGAATGAAATTTTTGTCTCCACAATAGACTTGCACACCAATAGGTCCACAAATATCAATATGAACCAATTCAAAAATATCATTAGATGTGTGTGTATCTCTCTTGAAACCATACTTTGTCATTTTTTCTAATTGACATTGTTTACATATAGCATTATCAGGGTTCTTTAGTTTTGGAAAACCTCTTACTCTTTTCATCTTACTAATATTTATCAAATTATCAAAGTTCACCTAACATAACCTCTTATTCCATAATCATATATCTTCATGTTGTGCAAACAAATATGTCTCAATAGATAAATCTAGATAGAACAAGTTACCTCTTGTTTGATCACCACTTTCAATCAGTTCATCAGTAGCATCAAATATCTTACCCTTTTTGTGATGGAATCCAACTCTATATCCTAATTAGTTCAACTGTGAAACACTCAACAAGTTCTAGTTAAGTCCTTTAACCCAATAAACATTGTCATACTTGATCTTATAAGCCAATTTTATTGATCCTTTACCTTTCACAAGACATGGTGCATCATTACCAAACTTAACACAACTACCCTTGTATCGTTCCATGGTTTCAAATTCAATTTTATCAGTAGTCATGTATGTGAACAACCACTATAAATTATCCACCATTCACCTTTACTCACATACGAAATTAATGTAGTTTTCTCATCTTCATTAGAATCTTCTTTCATAGCAACATAAATAACTTTTTCATTATAACTTTCATATTCACTATCAATTTCTTGTTCAAAAATATAATAGGGTTTCTTACTTTTGTCTTTGTAGTCCTTGTTTCTTTCATTGTCTCTATCATCTCTTCTACCTTTTTACTTATTTTCCCTTCTTTCATCCTTGTCTTCTCTACTAGGACATCTTGCAGTAATATGACCAACTTTATTAATGAAAAATAGATTATAGGAAGTTTACCTTTTTATTTTCCTCTACCTCTTAGACGTCTTCTAGCCATTAGTGTTTGAAGCTCATCAAGTTCATCATTAGAAACATCACTATCACTTTTCACATGTTTTCCTTTGTGTTTTGTACTAAGAACCAATTATGATTTAAAAGAAGATTCAATAGTGGTAGGAGTGAAGTTATCAAAATTTGACACTTCAAAAGTAGTAAGCCTACCAATCACACCTTCTAAAGTTAGGTTATTTCCAGGAGTACATCTCAATTCTTGTATCACAAAAATCCTAATAGCATAGATAGGAACTAGAGTTCTCAGTACCTTGTTAATTATAGTCTCATCATCAAATTTTCCATTTTTCTCCTCTTAAGGCATTAACAACCTCTTTGATTCTCCCATAATACTAGACAATATTCTCAACTTCCATCATTCTTATTTCATCAAACTTACCTCTCAAACTTTCTGATTTTGCCCTCAAGACATTTTTGTCTCCTCCATAGATGGTCTTTGATGTATTCCATATTTCCTTGGTAGTTTTGCATTCTTTTATGTCATCAAACTCAATGTAGTTTAGGGCTAATGAAATCTCCAACATAACTTGGTTGTGTTCTTGCTTCTCTTTTAGTTGTTGTGATGTTAAAGGAAGAACTATTATCTTCACATATGCATTATCCACAAAGTGTATTGCACCATCTCCAATTCCTACTAGATGCAGTCTCGTAAAGCTTTTTCATGCAAGGAAGTTCTCTTTGTTCAACCTTGGCACCTTCTTTTTGTACATCTTAATATTTAGCTTCAAGCATCTTCAAGATTTTATTTACAAGTACCAACTCTCTAATACCAATAGTTAGAATATTTAGAATAACTAAGAAGGGGGGTGAATCATTTATCCAAGGTCTAGATGTACCAATTTAACAATTAAACACTTCAACTACTTCAAAACTAAGAATCCATTAGCTTAGCCTCTAAAGTAGATTATTAATAACATAAACTAGCAACCCACTTTTCTAATAATAATAGACATAAGAACTATAAATCATCAATAGTAAATCATCACAAATAATCTCCACACAAGTTGACACTAGATTTTAATGTGGAAACTCAATTTGAGAAAAACCACAAGTAACATGTTACCAATTTTTTACTCTTCTGAAGTGAGCTCTATTAGGAGTCAATCCTATTGAAGGCTACAAAACACATTGTTAAATATGACCTTGTTAACGGATTTAATCACCCTATTAGGAGTGGCCTTGTTAGAGGACTTTAAAGTATTCCATTAGAATATCACGTTGAATAAATGATTTATATATGACTATTAGGTCAACCTTGATTAAAGGGTTTCAATAAGGATACAATGGTTAAAAAGTAACAACAAGTTTGATCAGACTAATACAACTCACTTTGCAAATATAGATTACACTTTGGCTTACTTGTTGTTCCATTAATTGGTCTACATTGTCATCTCTATCTCTGATTTTCTTGTAAACCCTTCAAGAAATGGCTATTCACCTCTTCACAAAACTTCTTAGCCTTCTTTCTTACATTCACCAACTAATAGCATCAACAAATGTCTACCCCATTTTAGGTTACCCTTGTGCCTCCTTAAATAGGTAATTCTGATCTTTTTTCACTTAAACACCACTTTAGATCTTAGGATTAAGTCAATTTCATCAAATCCTTCCATCATTTAGTCTCCTCTTTTCTCCTCTAGAAACTTCTCTAAACTTCTCCTTCAATCCTTGTATAGAAATGCTCATATGTGGTTTCCCTTTATTTAAATGACCTAGTGCATCATTCTTTATCTTCAACATGTTTTACATATTCCAAGTAATCAATTGTTTTGTCTAGAAATCATGATTACCTCATAAATTGTAAAATTTTATTCCTTGACCATCACTATGCTCTTACACTAAGTCATCACTGGGTTACTCAATTTCTACTAACACTACTTATGCTCATCACATACTATCACTTAGTCAACACTATCATTTCTTGACATATACATCAAGTTCCTTAATCTCCTTCTCTTTTTCTTGGTGAAGCCTATGCATTTAGTCATTCTTTGATCACCACTTCAAGGCTTCAATGCAACTATCTTATTTACTTATAGCATGATTAAACAATCACTTTATCTTGTCAAAGTCTAACTAGTCAAGTGTCAATTTTAATTCATCTCATAATTTAACCTTTCCTCTAGGTGCTTTTGTTATGAACAACTTTTCAAGTTCTCTTCATGAATTATCTAGATATTGTTGAAATCTACAGGTGGAAAGATTTACTTCTGAGAGGGCGGGGGGGGGGGGGGTGAATTTGAAGTAACTAGCCTTTAACCTTTTAAAACTTTTTAGATGAAATCATTCACATGCATCAAATTCATCTAATAGACATGAAAATAAAGACATTCATGAAAATAGATAACACAAGATTATGGTAACCTAGAAACCCTCCAAAAATAAGAAGGTAAAATTGGGGTGGGGATGACACCCACAAAGTATCACTGCAACAATATGTAACTATTTAAGGTTACAAAGTTTGACCACTTCAATGGTCTACCCTATGAAAGGCTTGTCATATTAAAGACTGTACACCCTATTAAAAGAAACTTGGTTAAAGGATTTACAAACACGCACTCAGAATGTTACCCTATTAAAGGATTTAGCACCTTGTTGAAAGGCTTACAACATGGCTATTAAACCAACCTATCATCATAGGATTTTCATTCCTAATACAATGACTAGAGATTATTAGAAAGTCTTGACCTGATGACTTACAATCTTCAATTGCTAATTCCATATCCTTGTTCTACTTTGTCTATTCTAATCCTTCTTGATCTAATATATCTCTCCTTGAAATTTTGATACTCTATTCTTGATCAACTAAATTCTACAATGTTGTTCTACTCATTCTATGTCTTTACACCCCTCTATATTTTTCTAGAATTCTCCCATAAACTCTTACTCATATGCACACACAATTGGGTTTTATCCTCCTTTTAAAGGCTTTGAAGACTTAGGGTTAGGTATGAATCTACGATCAATATTCATTCTTCTTTTCCCACTCAATTCTTTCACTTTTTCTATTGGTTGCATGCTTTCTCCATTTTTCTCATTGGTTTCATGCTGATTACATAAGTAATACCAAACATTCAATCTTATCTTCAAGATCCTTCGAGATTCATCCTGAGTTAGCTCAAAAATGGTTTACATCTGAGTTTGTGAAGGCACAAACTCATATGTTGATTCTATGTTACTCAGCACTTACTAATTGTTGATGCTTGTACATATAGGAATTTTGTCTTACTCGGCTCCTATAGTAATTCTATTTTTCTCAAAAACTATACTTTTCTTTGCACCTATAGTGACTCAGCATCACTTATCACTTAGTACTTGAACTTTTCTTGGCACCTGAAGTTCATTCAGCACCTATTGAATCTCTGGATTGGCACACACTATAGCTCGACTTATGTATTATACTTAGCATCAACTTAAGAATTGGTTAAGTGTGTTGACACTCAATTGTCAAAACTAATTTGAGATCAACAATCTCCCCCTTTGACATGAGTGGAAAAAACACTTAACTAAGCATTATGAATCTAATCTCTATGAGTATACTACACATTTTGTTCAGCATATATACAAAACTTGTTCAAAATTTTGTAGAAGACTATATACCTCAAAAACTTGTAACTCCCCCTAAGCTGATGTGCCATTCCTATAACCAAAATTTCATTCATGTAACCAAAGACTCTTGTGTTGAATTTGTCTCATGCTAATGTGTTTGATACTCGTTGCCTTGTCTATACTCTGTATCTACTTTGTTTGTACTCCCCTTTGTTTTTGCTCGCCCTTTCATAGCTTCTTGCAATTTTTGCATCCTTTTGGTTGTATCTCCTTATTACTTCTTGTAAGAATTTGCCTAAGGGAAAAATTCACCTAAGAACTAAGAACTCAAACACAAGCACACAGTAGACCAAAGAGAGAGAGAGCATGATCATAATAATAATGTATTCAATAACTGGGTTCATAGAGTACACTAGGAGTGCCTGAATATAAAGGCCTCAAAAGAGCTTCTAGAATGCATAGAAGTTAGAACCATGAAGTGTCATACAACCAAGCACATGTCCACTAGATATGGATTATCCTCCATTAAGCACAAAAGTAAGTGCAGTGATGTGAGGATAAGTCAACAAGGGTGGGACATGTAAAATAGTGTTGTAGACACCATGTGCTCAAATAGAGTTGTGTACTCCTGTGTTGTCAACATGACAACTCACAAGGTGTGCAAACTCCTAAGTGTCTCACAAATAAAAATAATAAAATAATACAAACTAATTAAATAATGCATTAACCTAAGTAAACTTAAGTAAGTGTAAATATTAAAGTACTTATTTACACCAACACTTCCTTTATATACACATCCATTCTTATTATCTCCTAGCTTTATTATGTCTCCCTTTTTTATGAATATCTCCCCCTTTATTTGCTATTTTCATAATGTATTATCTCCCCAATTCTTATTATATGCATAATGAATATCTCCCCCTTTTTGACACTTATGTCAAAGGGCCCTAAGAATGAATAGAATATTTAGCCAAAAATGTTTTATTTACCTCCATTATCATCTTCAAAGAAGCATCCCAATTGTCTAATGAAATTTTTAGTGCTTTGTGCTAGATGGTTGTCTCTACTACAAGATGTACAAGGCCTTCTAAGGTATAAATATTAGGGTCTTTCTTTAAAACATTTTTTGCATAGACCATTTCCTTATGTACTACTTCTAGGTGTGGGGTGATAACAGACCGTATTTGTCTTAATTTGACCTTAACATTGGCCTCTTATGTTGTTAATATAACTATCGCCTTCTGAGTATGAAGCATTGTTGCAAAATGCTTCTCACTTTGAGCTGGATCTTTAGGTAGCTACATGCTAGATATCTTAAGATTCCTCTCCAAGCTCAATATTCTCTGGCTAGTTTCTTGGTGTGAAATATGACAAGTCACACAATTTGGAGTACAATGAGAACATATTCTCAAGTACTATTTTCTCCTTTTCTACTTTCTTAGCCAGTTTAACCTATGATAGTGCTATCTCACTGGATATCTTCTCATTAACTTTCGTTTGAAATTTCTTTTTAGATCACTCTAATAATTTAACATTAGTATCAAGGTCTTTGTTTTTTTGACCTCATCTACTATGTTGGACAATTTCTTCATGATGGGCTTTGTTTCATCAGGTATAGGCAAGTTGAGTGCATCAAGGAATATGTCTTTGATTTCTACCAATGCTTGCTTTTGTCTATACTCATTTCTAAGTATTTCCTAGTTCTTCTTCCTCTCAAGTGCCTCTTACACTTCATTTATGTATGCTAGGTTTATTGTCTTATAGTCATAACTAGGTATGACTATCTACTCATCAAGTGTATGGTCTCCATAGTGAAGTACCCTTGCTACCTTGGTAGAGCTCGAGCCTAGTGTTGAGATTTGTACAGGTACTGCATCTCTACTCGGCTATTTGGTAGGAATCCTCGTAGTAGGTAGATTAACCAATGTCTGTATTGCCTCTTGCTCTCTTTCTTTGGGAGGTTTTCTTCTCTTCCTTATCTTCTCCACTTCTATCTTGATCAATGATAATGATTTGAGGAGGTGCACCTTGGCTTTGTGCTATAGTAACATCTTGTCCTATTTGCTCCTTTGATGCCTCCTCAACAGTTATTGTTGTTATTACTATTAGATCAACCTTAGTAGTTGTGTCCTATGTTGCTTTCTCTTTTGTTTGATCATTTTTAGCTTTGGGAGATTGTGAAGGGAGTTCTTGTGTATTCACCTTCTCCTTCGTAATTTCTGCTACAACTTTTTGGAACTCTTCTACACTCACCAAAATAGGATTTGTGCACAATTGTGATTGCAATGTTGTTTGGTGAAGGATTTTTTGAGATCCTCTATAGTTAGTGGATTGATGTTCTGACCTAAGGTGTCAAGAACATCCTTAATAGTTATATTTTCTATAGGTGTTTTATGTGGAGGACTTGGTGGTGGCAATTGGGTGTCTTGGACACTCTATTCTGGCTGCTGCTCCTTAGATATTCCCTCTTTACCTTGCAATGTCTTCTCCACTATTACCTTTTCTTTTTCTTTCTCTCCTTCTTCATCCTTTTCATTCTCCTCTTCTTCCTCATCATTTCTTCCCTCAAAGGTATCTTCCTACCCTTCCTTAATAGTAGTCAATCCATAAATTAATTTCCACATTTGTGTGGATTTCTTTACAAAATCCTCTATTTTATTCTGTAAAATGCTGAAGGCTCTATATTTGGGTACAAATTTGCTCCCATGTTTCTTACTAGCCTTGCTTATTTGACTTTTAGTAAGGTCTAGCATCACATGAGCCAATGTTTACTTCATTATTTCCTTTTCCATATTAAGGCATTAATTCCATTTATTCTCTACAATGGAGCTTAACTCTTTAGGCATAGAATTGTCAAGTTCAAGTGGGGTAGTCTTGAACTTGGCCATCATAGTGTAGATAGACTCTTCCACTATGTTTTTCTCTTCTCTTGAAAATTTATTAAAATCAATTGCTTTTAATCCAATCAAATCTACATTGTCTCTAATGTTATCACATATATTTTCTAAATTAGATTTGGTGGAGTGTCTTACCAATCTGAATTGATCATCGCCAGATTCTGTCTTTTCTTCATCTGACTCTAGGGGTGCAACATATTTTCTTCTTTTCTTTTTTTTGTAGGCCCTCCTTGCTCTGTGTTTTTTTTCTTCCCCTATTCCTTTTCGACTTGTGTTGTTTCCCTACTATTTTTCATTGTAGTTGGCTTGGTTGGGCTCATCTTTGTTGCTTTCTTGTTCCCTTTGGGTTCTGCAACTGGTTGTTTCTGTGTCTTTCTTTTCTTTGTCTCAGTTTTGGTGCTTCCTACTTGACACCTTATTCTTATTCTATGTCCTCACCCATGCCTTAGGTTAATGCAAGTGTCTCCTATCCTTGTTCTTCTTCATCATCTTCAACTTCTTCATCTTCTTCTTCTTCTTCTTCTGCAATGCCTTCACCAAATTTGGCTTTAAGTCTCTTTACAAGTTTGTCCTTCTTCTTCAGTGTGGAGGTAGTCTTTAACTCCATATATACCTTTGACCTTACCAAGTCATAAGTACCAAAATGTGGTGCACTCTTGTCCACTTCCTTAGCTAATAATGCAGTTATAGCTTCAAATGCTTCATCTATATTTATCTCATAGCCAGGAGGCCTTAGCCATCTAACTCTTGGTATGGATGCTTGTATGTATGTATAAAAAATATATACAAGAAAGCATACATCATTTACATGCTTTTCTACCAATAAAACTAGTATTCTTAGCCTCTTCTTCATGGTCTTCTTGAAGTATTCAAAATAGCTAGTCATTAGGGTCTCAAAATTAACTCTCATTTGTTCTATATATTCATTTACTTGAGCTATTATAGACCTATTTTCTTTCTAAAAAACTTTACCAAAATATGGAAATTCATTCTATACATAGAAAAATATGCAAATCAAAATTGCTCCAAACTTGCACTATGCTTCCTTAGTTTTCCTTATTTCTGCTAAGTTTGCATTGATTTGTTGCAATTGTAGTTCTACAAGATCATAAGTATGATCATTTTTCACTAGTTTGTAACCCACATCCACTGCAATGCATGGTACATTGATAAGTCCACTAGATTGGTAGAACTTATGTGCAATAACTCTAATAGAAAAGTCAAGAAGAGGGTCTTGGATGTAGTCTATTGTCATTCCTCTCTTGTTCCACTTGGCACTAGTGTTCTTTTCAATTGCTTCCTTAGAATCACTTCTAAGGGTCTTTGGCCAATCTAAGGTTGGATACCATGTCACTCTATGTACAATTTTTTTGTTACTTTTACTGACCATCCTCCAACTATAAACTTCCATCATGTATCCTACTAAGCATTGTCTTGATACATTCAGTTTTGAAAACTATGGGGAATTCTAGGGCACGCGTCGAACCCTTCTTCTCAATGATTTGATACTCTTCTTTCAAAACTCCATTTTCACACAATCTATCATAGGCTTCCCTCATCTCCATGTCTCACATGGCTCCAATTTTCTAGTTGTAACATCTTCTAACATCTTGGACCATAACTACCTTAGGGGGTATAATGGATAAGGGTCCAACTAGGTCATTTTTGTATGCCACCTCTAGGATTGGCCAAAAATCTAGTTATTTTACTTCATTTGACACTAGTTGGACCTCAAATGGTTATTTTTCCTATGGTTTCCTAGAATTCGAGGCCATTTGTGCTAGCTAGGGTTTTAATATGAAGAAATTTAAAACTGCGTAGCTTGACACAAATGTAAATACCTTGAATTCAATGAAACTATGTTGAATCACTATTGAAATAGGCTCAAATGTTGAATTCTCTACTTTGAAGTCATTTTGCACTCTTCTTCATCTTTTCTCTTTGTTTGCAATGAAGAAAAATGATTCAAAATGCAATACTATACCCTATTTTCATGGCATTTAATGCTTAGTGCATTTACAGTTGTCCACTTAGCTTCCATTGTCTTTCCACAACTCAGCATCCACAAAAGTTTCCCTCACTTAGCTTCAACTAAAATTTTACTCAGCATTTGAAGGAAATTCGACAACACTTATAAAATCTTGAAGTTTTAACTTTTGCATCTCTATTCATGCTGGTCTTTTCCTTTTCAGTACTTTCTTGTTTAGGAACTAATGTATGATAAAGCTTTGTATATCAATTCCACATGCCTACTTATGCTTAGTTTGATGAAGTGTGACCACTTGACCTTTTAGGTAAAATAATCCCTTCATTTGATGTGGTACTCCCATGTTTCTTCTTCCATGTCTTATTCATTTCTCCTCTAATGTGTTCAACATCCACCTTCTCTTTTCCTTTATTGATCTTTGAGTTGGGTGCCTTTGATCTTGCAATTCTTGCTAATATGGCCAATCTTCAAACAACTGAAACATGTGGTTTGACTTAACCATCTACTATAGTTTCCACTAAAATGTGTTCTTTTGCAATTTTCAGGGATGTGTCCATATTCCTAATAGTAATGGTAGCTATACCTGGTGTTGTAGTCCCAATTGTAGTGATGTCCATGGTTATTTCCTCTTGCTGGCTAATTAGGTTTCCAAATAGACTTTGATCTACACTCAAAAGATCTATGTCCATACTTCTTGCAATTGTAATAGTGACCTTCAAATCTTGGTGTTCTAATAGCCCTAGTCCTGCAGTAATGTGCTTGATGTCCTTGCTTGTTGCACTTATGATAGTGACTCACATTCTTAGGTTTGTCATGTTGATGGGCATTCTCACTCCTACAAACATTAGAGGTATGTCCTTTCTTACCATAGAAATGACAAGCAGGTTTAGTGTTCTTACATCTGTTACTCCTTTCTTCTGCAATCTTGGATGACTCTCCTTTTTCAATGCTGATGTAACCTAATCCTGAAGTATAATTGCTAGGATTTGGTGATTCTAGTAGTTGCTCAAAGTACTTAATGGCCTCATTTGGTTTTTTTAAGCTCTCTACAATTTTCTTCTCTCTTTTCAAGTCACTTTGTAGTTGTTCATTTTTCATCTTCAGTGTAGAGATCTCAATGTCCTTGAAATTCAGATCATGGTGTGCATTCATCATCTGACTTAGGGTGTCTAGCTACATATTTGAAATTCCTACAATCTCAATTGACTTTTCTTCTAGTCTATTGTCAAGATTTCTCTTGTCTTCTTCTAGCATAGCCTTATCTTCAATGGCTCTTTTCTTCTATTCAGTCACCTCACAAAGCATTGTAGCTTGTAACTCTTGTTTAATCTTGAGAGTTCTAATTTCTTCTACTTGAGCTCTGTTCTTCTCCACTAGGTCTGCTATTGCTGCATCAAATTCTTTGGAATCTCCATTTTCAAACAATTTTGAGGTTTCAATCTCCTTGTATTGTGTATCATTCTCAGCTATGGCAATCTCTCTTCTTTTCTTTAAGGATTTTCTTAGTTCTTCTCTTGCTTCTTCCAAAGTGTATAGATCAAGTTGTACATAAATTGTGTGATTCTCTATGATCTTCCCAAGTTTGTAGACTTCCATTTTCAAATCTTTTCTCCAATTTGTAAGGCTCCTCCTTGTGAGAACTTGGCTCTAATACCAAGTTTTGGAATTTACAAGTGGGAAGATTTACTTTTGAGAGGGGAGTGAATCAGAAGTAACTAACCTTTAGCCTTTTAAAAAAATTAGCTAAAATCATTCACATGCATCTAATTCATCTAATAAACATGAAAATAAAGACATGCATAAAAATAGATAACACAAGACTTTGGTAAGCTAGAAACCCTCCAAAAATAAGAAGGCAAAACTGGGGTGGGGATGACACCCACAAAGTATCACTGTACCAATATGTAACTGTTTAAGGTTACAAAGTTTGACCACTTCCAATGGTCTGCCCTATGAAAGGCCTGTCCTATTAAAGACTTTACACCATGTTAAAAGTGATCTGGTTAAAGGATTTACAAACACTCACTTGGAATGTTACCCTGTTAAAGGATTTAGCACCTCGTTGAAAGGCTTACAACATGGCTATTAAACCAACCTATCATCATAGGATTTTCATTCCTAATACAATGGCTAGAGAGTATTAGAAAGTCTTGACGTAATGACTTGCAATCTTCAATTGATGATTCCAGAGCCTTGTTTTTCTCTATCTATTTTGATCCTTGCTTGATCTAATATATCTCTCCTCAAAATTTTGATACTTTGTTCTTGATCAACTAAATTCCGCAATGTTGTTCTGCTCTTTCTAAGTCTTTACACCCCTCTGTACTTCACTAGCATTCTCCCATAAACTCTTACTCACACACACACACACATAATGGGGTTTCATCCTCCTTTTAAATGCTTTGAAGACTTAGGGTTAGGTATGAATCTATGATCAATATTCATTCTTCTTTTCCTGCTCAATTCTTTCACTTTTCCTATTGGTTGCATGCTTTTTCCATTTTTCTCATTGGTTGCATGTTGATTACATAGGTAATGCAAAAGATTCAATCTTATCTTCAAGATCCTTTGAGATTCATCCTGAGTCAGCTCAAAAATGGTTTACATTTGAATTTGTGAAGGTACAAACTCATATGTTGATTCTGTGTTACTCGACACTTATTAATTGTTGATGATCGACACGTATAGGAATTTTTTCTTACTCGGCTCCTATAGTAATTTGGTTTTTCTCAACATCTATACTTTTCTTGGCACTTATAGTGACTCGGCATCAATTATCACTTGGCACTTGAACTTCACTTAGCACTTGAAGTTCACTCGACACCTATTGAATCTCTATCTTGGCACACACTGTAGCTCAACTTTTGTATTATACTCGACATCAATTTAAGAATTAGTTAAGTGTGTTGACACTCGATTGTAAAAAGAAATCTGAGACCAAGAGATATGACACTCAAATCATATATAAAGGTGTCTTACCAATTAGGTTTGTCATCAATGAAAACATTACAATTGTTCCAATTATAGTTTCCAATAGAGGATCCTAATAGAGACTGAATTGACAAGAATACTGCATAGCTACTAGAGAGGAAATATACTGCTGATTTAAATGACTATAAGTAGGATTATTTTTTAGTTGAGTTTACACAATGGTACATCGATGTCATTCACAACTATGCTAAGAAACATGATATTTAGGATGAGTCAACTATTAAGTTTGATGAGTCAAACTCACATATTTCTCTTGTTGCCCAAGTTTATAATATTAGGGGATCAATTGATTTAGGAATCTTTGAGGAGGACCTTATAGACTATGAATTTATTTTTATTAGATATTATTCCTATCACATTAATATCTTGGAATCCTCCATATCTCTTCCACTGATATATCCCAATACTATTCATTGGTTGCAACATAATGAACAAACTGAGCTCTTAGCAGCTAGTTTTTTATTTTTTGGCTTTACTCTAGGTTTTAGGTCCTTGTAAAACTTGGCTTGTTCTTAATGTTGATCAATTTTTTAATGTTAAAGAGTTTCGAGTCCCTTAAAAACTTATTTTTACCTTAATCTAGAATAAATTGAGCTCTTGACTTTCCAAAATGATTATGATATTGCTCGCTACCTAATGCTAGGAGCTCGTGGTCTCTTCCACAAATAAACATAATACAAGTATGACTGAGGCAAACATCAAGTATATTTTTCATAAAATAAAAATAAATATGGAAAAGAATAAGCACTCAAATGGTGAAAACCACTTTGTGGTGGTGTCAAAGCCTAAAATGGTAAAAAGAAAAGATATATGCAAGGGTGAAAACCTCCCTGAGGTAGCTAAGGATGATATAATTAGTATTTTTCCCTTACATTTCTAGGAAAATTATTTAGTTTTGATAATGCCTACTCAGCTGATAAATATTGGATTAGAAGAAACACCACATATCATTCACTTAGTACAGTCCTTGTCATGAGAAAAAGAGAATGAGTTCACTACTTTATTTATGGATAAAAATATAAATTTTTCTTGGACCTATGTCGATAATGTTAGGGCTTGACACTAATCTCATTATGCATCATTTTTCCATCATGCCCAATGTTAAACCTATCAAACTAAAACTAAAAAAGATGCCTTCACATGTAGATCTATTGGTCCAAGCTAAATTAGAAAAGGTCCTACATATTAATTTTATCCAAGCTAATGACTATGTTCAATGGAAATCAAATACCATACCTATCTCAAGGCATGATAAATCCATTTGCATTTGTACTAACTTCTGATATTTAAACAAATATTTCTAGAAGGATAATTTTCCACTCCCAAACATGGGCATGATGGCAGACATGATGACATGATATGAATTTTACTCTCTAATGAATGGATTCTTGAGTTATAATCAAATTATAATAT
Organism: Cupressus sempervirens; assembly: GCA_028749045.1. Taxonomy (NCBI): domain Eukaryota; kingdom Viridiplantae; phylum Streptophyta; class Pinopsida; order Cupressales; family Cupressaceae; genus Cupressus; species Cupressus sempervirens. Next base: position 145,436,637 of record CM053791.1, read on the forward strand.
CCCTTGAAGATCAAGAGAAATTTTCTTTCACTTGTGCATAGGAAACCTTTAGCTAGAAAATCATGCCATTTGGACTAAGAAAAAGTAGAACTACATATCAACAAGCTATGACTAGAATATTTCATGACATGATGCATAAGTCAATAAAAGAGTGTGTGGATGAAACCATGCATGTCTAAGTAAAGGAATACACATCTTGAATATTTTGGTTTGATCCTAGATCAGATGGAACTATTCAAGCTTATATTAAATCTTAAAAAGTGTGCATTTGGAGTTACCTTAGGAAAACTACTTGGTTATATAATTTTAGCTAAAGGAATTGAGGTAGGCCTTGAAAAGTCCCAAGTATTTGATATTGAATACTCAAAGCTATTCACAATATTATGGATATGCAAAGTCTTCAAAGACATCTTAAATCTATTAGGAAGTTCATTTCTCAACTCGTGGATAAAGCACAACCATTTAACCAGCATCTTTATAAATGTGCTAAGTGTGTGTGGAATGAGGAATGTGATTTTTTTTAATCAAATTAAGGTATACTTGGCTAATGTTTCTATTTTATGCCTCATATCCCATATAAACCTCAATTTCTTTATATTTTAGCTACAACTATATCCTTGGGGGAATTATTAAGACAACAAGATGAGACACAAAAGGGAAAAGCTATATGTTATATCATAAAAAAAATTGTAGCTTATGGGATCAACTATAAAAATATTTAGAAAGCTTTCCTAGAATTATTTTTTGCATCCCAAAAACCCATACATTACATGCTTGCACATACTATACAAATCACCATGCACATGATGGAAGTGTTGAAAAAATCTATTTGCATTGGTGCATTATCTTATTGATGGAATTTTGCTAGCTGATAAATGATGTCTTTTCCTATAATAGCCTTACAATTGATGTATTCAATATCAAATACTAATAGAATCATCATTCATTTAGCTAATTGACTAGTAATTATAGCTTTACCTAGTATGTATACTAAATGAATGATTATTCTATCAGTATTTGATATTGAATACATCAATTGTAAGGCTATTACAGGAAAAGACATCATTTATCAACTAGCAAAATTCCCTCAATAAGATAACGCACCAATACAAATAGATTTTTTCAACTCTTCCATCATGTGCATGACTAAGTGCACTTGGAAGATGTTCTTTGATGGTTACTATACACAAAATGGCTCTAGTGTTGTATTTCTATTGCTCATACCTCAAGGATACACTATGCCAAAGTATTTCAAGTTGTAATTTTCTTGAACAAACAAAATAATTGAGTATGAGGCTCTCACAAATGGAATCAAAATAGCTATTGAATGGAGGATTCCACAATTGCACATCTTTGGAGATTTTCATCTCATCATCAATGAGGAAAATGATGAATATAAAATAAAAGATGAAAAATTGATACCCTATAAAAATATGATTGATGATCTTAAGAACTACTTCACTTTTGTCAAATTTGAGCATATTCCTAGAGCTAAGAATAATATAATTGATGCTATGGCTACATTGGATTATATCCTATAGTTACATGAACATGATTCTCAATATGAATTCCTAGTAGAAGAGATATGGTATCCCGCATATGACTCCCCTAGAAACTAAGTTATTTTCATCATCATTGGTTGTGATTCCTCTTGATATGTTAACATCTATTCCTACTTTCTTGACCAAATCATCCTTGAAAACCTTACTCATTATGATAAATGACAACTTATCTGCAATGCCTCTCGCTATACCCTCATCTTTGGTGACTTGTTTAAGAGGGGAATAGATGAAATACTTTTCAGGTTCTTATAGAGACAATAATATGAATGTGAATTAACTAAAGCCCCTGAGGGTGTATGTGGATCTCACTCTAATGGTCTTGAACTTTCTTGAAAACTACTTAGGACTGGTTACTACTAGCCTACAAAGCAGACTAATGCCACTAGATATGCTAAATATTGTAAGAAGGTTCATATGCATGACAATTTTATTTATGTTCCAAATAGGGAACTCATACAATCTATCACACATTAGCCTTTTCAATAGAGGGCCTTTGATTTGGTAGGTAAGATATCATTAATAGGGCATAAGTTTACTATATCACAACTACTAAATAATTTACTAAATGGGTTGAGGCTATACCACTTTATGGTACTACAAGAAAGTAAGTATCCTTATTCATCCTAAACTACAACTTTTGTTGATATAGTATGTCATCCTCTATAGTTATTGATAATGGAGGATACTTTAAGAAAAAAATTCTGAAATAGTTATGTAAGAAGTTAAAGATAAAACAAAAATGTTGCTAATATACCATCCTTAGGGAAAAGGACAAGCTAAAGAATCAAACTAAACTCTCCTAAAAGTATTGCACATAACTATTGGTAAATCTAGTAGGGATTGATGTCTTTAGATCAACCATGCTTTATGGTCTTATATAATTAGTAGATATACACCTATAGGAGATATTCCTTTCTCCCTTGTCTATGGGTTTGAAGTTTTTTTATCTCTCAAAGCTGGCATACCATCACTCAAAGTCTCCTTAAAAAGGTTTGTGAAAGATGAAGACTATAGAATCTCACACATTAGAGAACTTGAGCTATTAGATGAATGCAAAAAAAATTCCTTTGATCACATAAGAATATATTATAAATGGATGTCAAGAAGCTACAACAAGAAGGTTTATCACAGAGCTTTTGAGGTTGGTGACTTGGTTTTGAAAGAGAACCTTAAGAATCAACAAAATCAACAATAGAAAGGAAAGTTTTAACCCAATTGGATGGGTCCTTATATCATCAAATTTTCCTTTGGATCAAGTGATTATCACCTATCAACACTAAAGGGAGAAATTCTCTTGGAGCCTATTAACACTTTTCATCTCAAGAATTTCTATGCATGATGCTCTTTTAATCCAAAGCTCTTTACATAGCTTATGATCCTAAAAAATTAAGAAAATTGAAATATAATCTTGAAGAAATCTTAAACTATTCTAAAAAATAATCATCTTAGTGAAAACCTAAAAAATAGTAACTTTGACATATCACCAAAAAAATAAAAATAAATTCATTTTTTTAAATAAAAAATCATGAAAAAAAACTAAACTAAAAAAAAAATTGAATGGTGAAAAGATTGAAACAGGTGCTACCAGAGACATTTTGTTGCTTTCATCTATCATCTTGTGGACTTGACCATGAATCACTTAAAATTTTATTGTGTATACTTGTCTCCTTGATCTAGAATTGGTCTTTATCTAGACCTATGGGGTGTAACTCATATTATCTTTGGTCTCTAGGACATGTTGGTGTTTCTTAACACCTCCAATAGTGTTTCTCAACATTTCCCATCTCAACATTTAGTGTTTATTAACACTTATTAGATAGTCTAACTTGAATCAACATCATGTTATTAGTCTAAGACTGTGCAATATATCTCACTTGTAAGCATAAAACCTAGAGAGTCAGGAAAAAAAAAACCTTGTTACATTGCACTCAAACAAAAATGACTAAAACATGCTTGATGTTTTTCTTTGTTTGTTGCATTTTATTGTTGATTTTTTTGATGTTCTATACATATTCTCTCTAGGATGTCACTCAACTAGAGAACTGGGGGCATGGGTCATTTTTTTCCTCTATCTTCTACTTGTGGGTATTGTTTTGACGATTTTATGTGTTCTAGTGCATTGGGTGTCTATGATAAGTGCCTTGTCTTAGTTGGAAATCCACGTATACATTGACCCAATTCATTTGGACTCTTAGATGAGTTGGAATTATGTCCTTGACTATTACAATATTTTTTCTCCAATGCCATGCTTATGGCCATCTCAACACTTATGTCTTGTTGTGTTTATGTCTTGTTGTGAACAAAATCTTGCTATATTAGTTGGGAATCTAAGAATGAGGCATATTGACCTCTATTTCTTTGATTCTTATGTTAGGTTCCTAAATCTTATCTAATATAGATCATATTCATATCTACATAGTTGTACTTGTACTAGTGATAGTTGTATGATCTTATGATATCCCTAATAAGGCTCAATGATAAAAATAAAGACCTGCTTAACCTACTATAGGTTTTACATTTGCATGAGGAGAGAGTCTCCTTCATCATCGTCAAACATGTAGTCAATTGTGCTCATCCTCACATTTCTTCATATCTTCTTGATCATACCTTCCTCTCTTATCATTTTGGTCATTATCACTTCTCCTCTATCCTCTAATCAAAGGGGTTTATTATATCATCTTGTTTTATCTTATTCAAAATAATAAGCATTAAAATCATAAATTTCTTAAACACATGTGAGAAAATCACATCTATATCATGGTACTAGAATGATAAAAGGGAGAATATGCATATCAACATAAAGGAAAGGAATAAAAAGAAACAAAAAATCCATGGCATGATCATTAAAATAAATATATGAGATAGGTACACAATAACACACAAGATGTATCCAATATATAAGATATATATCATGATGTATCAATACAACTATAATGAGATCAAAATTTAGAACAATTTCAAAATCTTGAATATGTCTAAATTCCCTAAGTACAAAGTATGCATGAGAGTTCATGAATGACTCCCACATTCCTATGTAGGAGGAGAAGGGAGATAAACATGTGTGCTACCCAAGAGATTTACCACTCCCTATGACCTCCCCACCCATTGAGAGCAGTCTAGTACCCTCCTATCTATCAATACTATACCTATATATGTAACATAATAATAGGCCTCCCGATCTTTGTGTCTCTCTATATCCTATTAGGCTCAATCTTGGTCTTGTATTAGGCCCTATCCTTGTGCTCTCTCATTTATTAATTGTTGATCATTGACCATTGTACTATAATTTTCAACTATTGTAACTTTACCTCTAATGCCCTAATATTCTTTGTGTATATGTTTTCCTCTCCTTGCTTCTCCTACTATTATGGAAGTTGTCTCTCACTAGATCTCTTATCCACCCATGACATCCTCACCAGTCTCTCATCCTTTGTCTCATCCTCCTTCATCAATGTATAAATACCCATTTAGCCTAAGGGCCTCTCTCTCTTCTTCTCCTAGTATGAGGACCTGGCTAGCTACTATAAGGGGAACCAACCATAGATCCAATACTACTGATATGTCTTCCTCCTCTTCCTCCACAATATCCTCCATCTTTCCCATCTCCTCCATCATCTCCCTCCTTTAGTTGGGGTACCCTCTCTATTGGATCTATGAATCTAAAGTAGGGATCTTGATGCAACCACTTTTGGTACTCAAGTGTCATACCCACATCTATAACATCTGGCAATAAATCCCATGCCACAATCTAGAGCTCTTGTGTCTCCTACATGAAGATATCATATTTGAGCATAGGACCCCATCATAAGGTCTCCTCCAAAGGATAGGGAGCATAATTTTTAATCTATGTTCTAATCCCCTACTGACAGTGAAACTATCTCCACACTCAGATAATAAAAAAAATCTCAACTAACCCCAAGTGTTTTCTCAATAATGGCCTTCTATAAAACATGTATGGTGTCTCCTCCCTCCTATGTCTCACATATCCAATAGCATGTCCAACTCACAACATTGATATCATCTAGTTAGTGTCTCTAATAGGGATTCTAACCCAACCAAGTTTTATATATCTAGTGGATTTGTATATGTAGGGTTGTCCTCTATAGCTCAACTACACTATAAGATGGGCACTTATTTATTCTCCAATGCCTAGTCCTAAGAAATCAAAACCTTGAATGACCAACTCTTCTCCTCCCCATAAAAATGCTATGCAACTCTTAGTACATATAATGAAAATGGAGGACCCCCAAGCTAGATAATGGGGATAGAATAATAGGTCCATCACTAACCTCTCCCAACGACACTAGAAGCCTCGTTGGCTCCTATCTACACTAAGTACACATCCAATCAAAGAGTATAATATACACACTATTATATAGTCATCTCCATATAATGACATCATCTGTACCCACAAGATATGTCTATCCATGATGATCTTGTCATTGAATAACCTAGGCATCATGGCTATCCCATCTCTAGGAATATGATCAAATTATACCTTCAACAAGTAGTAGATTAATATTAGTATCTGTCATCATGAGAATATCATAAGTTGAGAAGTGAAAGGAAAATAATACCAATATTGACTAGATCTCCTCAACATGGAAAAGGAAGGATATGATAGATATCCTCCAAAGTGATAGTGACCTTTCTGGTTGAAAAATGAAAAGTGTTATGCTTTGAATGAAACCTCTCAATAAGTGTAGTCAAAAGGTTGTGATTTGCCTCAATATGGGAAAATGTACAATAGATAACCAAAACCCATGGCATCTAAGGCAATTGTATCCTCATCTAAAAATGTTGCATTAATCATAGGCTCACATAATAGGAACATCTAACATAAAAATTTGGGAGCCTTTGCTACATTTTGAAACAAGGAAAATATGTTAGAACACATCAATGGTATACTAGAAAGCATCTAAGTACATCAAGGAATCATTCATAATAGTTAACAAGTGAATTGATTAGTCTAAAAATAAATTAAGTAATCAAATTTAATTGAGAAAGAAAAGAAATGTGAATACGGTTTCATACAAATTTTACCTTTGTTAACATGATATTTTGTATAGTGTTGTGCAATATTTGAGTAGCCCTCATGCAAAGATTTGGAAAACTAGTGGGCAATAAAACTATGAAATGGGAAATGTCGTATGGTGGCTTCTAAAATTCATATAATAATCTACTCTATCGTATGAAAAATAAAGTTTCTAAGTTAACAAATATGAAAAATATCACAAACAAAATAAAAAACAAGTTTGGTTTTCTATTAAATATTGGTGCAAGGTAGTCCTGAGTCCTGTTATGCCTCTGCCTCATCTAAAATCAATGCTCTTGGATGAGAAGTTATATTTTATCTCACAAAAGTGTCTCAACTCACTAAAAGACAAATAAATAAACAATTTTAAACTGACCATTTTGGACCCCTTATATAGAATTTTGACCTAATTTTTTAATATTTAAAATTTCCAAAAAAATTACACCCTAACCTAATTTTGACATCCAAGACTCACTTGTGGCATCAAAATTAAAATCTAGATTTATCTCACTTACCAAAATCATAATTAAAATAAATTCCATTCTCCTCTACGCAGTTGACTAACCCTCTTGAGGAAACTCTTTCAAATCTTTCAAGTCAAATTTTATCCACATATTCTTATCATTCTCATCTCTTCATCGTCATTATATCATCATATTTATTCTTCATATGACATAATTTAATTTCTATACCTTTCTAGTCAAACTAGTCAAATTAGGGCACATTCTCATTTCCTGGTGGTCAAACTCGATATGCTTTCTAAATCATTCATCTATCATTTTGATCCTTTTTTAATCTCAGTTTGATCAAATTGATCTCATTTTTTCATTTCATCTATATCCTTTCTATTTTTATCTTGAGGGGACAAGAATAATAAATCATTGATCTTTAAAAATTGTAAATTGATTATGTTATAATATGTTATCTTCGCTAGGGGCATCTCAACTTCATCACTTCACATCAAATTAGGAATTCTTCAATATTTTTTCTCAAGAAAAACTCTTTATCCAGTCTAATCACTCTTGGATATATTAGCTCTCAGTTATACTATTGTCTTATCATTTAGGATTATTAAACTATGCATTCAAGATTATCAACCCTACTAACCTTGATTCACGACTAGTTTAGAGTAAGTTATCTCACTATGCTTTGTTCAATTAGGTTCAAAGTTAGATCTCTTATTATCTATCATTGTAATTATTTGACTCAACGTTTGTACTAAAATCACTCACACACTGACTGAAAGAAGGGCAAATGCAATCATTGAATTGTGGTCTAGTAAACTGTAAGCCCCTTTTTTGAGTATTTTTAATCCATGTGCTAGACCACATTATGGTTAATAAATATTACATATTTAATTAATCAAAAATAATTAATCAAATCATCATTCTATTATTTGACCGCCTTATCCTATGTTTTATTTAATTAAAAGAAATCGTCCCCTTTTAATAAAATAAAAATCCCCTTTATTCTATGTGTGCATGAAAAGGAATTTTCTAATTTAAAAGTAAAAAGATAAGAAATTTTCTACAACATAAATGTAAAATTTCCAAGGTGAGTGGAATCTCTTGACTTTTATAAAATGATTTGTCTCTTTATATCCACCACTCATTCTTTTGCCTCTTAATGTCATTCACTCCTTTTGCCTCTTGATAATCTTGAGCACATGGATCAACTAAGACTCAATCTCCACCATTTCTTTTGCCTCTTAATCTTGAGTGTCTACTTTTCTTTAAAAGGAGATGACCACTTTGACAACACTCACTTTCCCTCTTGCATATTGCATTCTACTTTAGTATTTCTTTTAATTTCAATTAGCTTAACTCACATAGCTTAATTAAGGGGAAGTAATATTTCATCATGTTATTTTATTTTACTTTACTTGCATTTGCATCTCTCATTTAGCTTAATCTTGAATTTCATTCTTAGATTATTCTTACATCCTCATTATAGCTTACTCATTACATTGCATATTCACATGGATTCTTGGATACTTGCATCCTTATTGCTTGTAAACTTTGAATCTCTTATTCCATGGTGCACCTGGCCAAGTTTTCCATTGTTTGGTTCCTTGCACATCATGGATAGAGAGCTATAAGTCACCTCTCAAGATTCCTAATCCATGATATTCCTTGAGAATAATGGTTTATCGAGGTGAGCTTAATTTTTAGCATACAAATGTTGATGTAGAAAATGAAAAAGAATTAGCATCTTTCAGAAACATTTTTTTGCCAAAAATGCCAAACAACATTAAAAGAGTGGTGGTGCTTCAAAAAGTGTTGGTTATTACTTGTGTTTTATAAAATCACACATCTTGGGATAAATATTTTTTGTTAGCGTAGAACCCTAACTAATATCTCTTGAATATATTTAAATGACTAGCACTTGCACTAAGAATAGGTGCAAGGGTATAGTCAATAGTTGTATAAGGTCAACTATTTTGAGAATATGTATAGAAACTACATATAGATGAATCTTTTTAAAACATCTTTGTGATAATAATTGATGATTCCCAATGTATGAAGTGAATCCTATGAATAGTAATGTGAGAATCATTAACCATAATGTGTCATCATCCCAAGGACATGTCATTATAATTATAGATGTGATTTACTATTAATCCCAAAAAGGAATAATTTTTTTTTTTAAAGAAGGAAACAAACACTAAATATATTAAATATATTTTCTAGACTTATTAATACATATTCTTTCTATTAAAAAAATAACATAGTCAAGAAAAATGAGTATTGATTTAGAACAATGATTTTTGCACCTCTGAGAGAACTAGCACAAGCAATACATTTGAACAAATCTTCTTAAACAACACATTTAAACAAATATTCTCAAACAAAATTTGAACAAAATATCTTCTTCTTTTTCTCCCATGTGTTGAGATTACAATTACCGCATAATCATACCAAATGTGTGCATGTCATTGTGATTGTGATATGAAATATACACCATCTTTGCATGCAATGATTGCTTTAAAAACAAGAACTAATTTATTTTTAAAAATAATATATTTTCAATATGACTTATTGAAGACCCTATTGTAGTAACTACAATATTATTTGAAATATATAGACTTCCATAAGAAATACTTTCTTACCATTGATACATATTATTTTGATTTTAAATACCTGTAAAACTCCTCTTCATTATTCAAAAATAAACTATCTTAAACATTAATTTTATTCTAAAATTATAGTTACAAAAGATCTCTCTAATTATTAGATTAATATAATTATACAAAACTATAACCTAAAATATTGTAACTAATAAGCACAAATATTTATATTCTTCTTAAACGCAACTTATTTTGGTAATGAAGAAAATACAAAAATCTAAATGGTTATCTGGATAGTTTTAAATGCATGAGTCCTCCATTTCAAGAATACCTATGTTAGTAACCTTCAATAAATAATGGCATTGCAATCGTGTGCTACAAATATGAAAATGCAATATGTGGTAATTAGTTTATCAAATGTGTGGAAGTAGCATTTGAAATATAGGAACTAATTAAAGTCCTTCACATTCTATGATTAAAAAATGATTTTACAAAATAAAAAATAAATTTAAATCATTGAACAAATCTCAAAATAGGAAAAATGCGTAAAACCTTCTAAAATTTTAGGATTGATAGTTATATTCTCTACTTTCTGTAGAACAAGATTTTAGTGTGCAATGAACATTAACATTAAAGAAAGCATTCACAAACTAAAACTAAATTCACATATATGCTTGGAAAAAGAAAGCAAACAAGAAATGCAAACCTCAAAAGAGAAAACACTCCATGCTTCCTTGATTTTGTAGATGTGTCCTTTGATGTGGGTGTATGCTCAAATGCTCAAAGTCGCTTCAATGGTGGAGATGGATAATAGCAAATTGGTAGCTTTGTGAGCTCTCAATTTGGCATTATAAGGGTATGGGTATGGCTTTTGGCTCTCAAAAGGGCATGGTAACTTTAGCTCAAAGATTGTTCATTAAATGGCTTGGGATGGGATTCAATTTATAGGCCAAGGGGTAGAGGGATGGAGGGCTTAGATGCAAGGATGGGGAGATGGTTAAGGAGGGCTAAGATGCACTCAAAGGAGAGCACATGGATTGTGCTTGTTTAGCACCAATGGGAAGGTGACACTTGTCACAAGGAGGATGAGTGTGAGAGGATAGGGTAAGGGGTTGGTTAAAGGCATGATGAGTGGGGTTGAGTATGTAAGAGAGATGTAAGAGGAATGAGTGTGGAAGAGGGAAGAGTGTGGAAGATGGATGTAAGATTCATGAGTGGGCTTGTAAGAGTCTTTTATGGTTTGTAAGAGCACTCATGACTTGGTGGTTGGGATTTTTTGAGGGAGACTTTGGTTTGGTTTAGGAAATTCTTAAACTTGTTTAGGGAATGTGACAACATTAGGGGGTGGATTAGGCTTGGATTTAGGATTAGATTAGGAATGTTAGAGATGTGCAAGTGGATGGCATTAATGAGGGTGGGTGAGTTAGTGGCTAAGCTAGTTTAGTATGGGTGGATGGGGTGGATTAGGCTAAATGGATGATTAGGGATAGGTTAGGGGTTTTTGAATTTGAGGATTTCATTTATCAAATAGATTTATTAAATTAATCAACTAGGGATGGCAAAGGATTAATTAAATAAGAATTTAATTAATGATGCCTTTAGAGATGGCTAAATTAGATTACCAAAGCAGTGTAATCAAATTTAGGTGTCTACATTTTGCCCCTCTTTGACATAGTGTTGAGACAACACTATTTCAAAAAAGTTCGAATGAAGATGACATGAAGAAGATTTTTTAGCAACAAGGTTGCCCCAGTCTCGGATAAGAAGAGGTGAGACTAGACTTAGATGATGCCCCCTCAAGAAGGCGGCGGGGAGAGAAATGAGGCTCGACGACTTCTTGAAAAGTACAAGAAATTGAGATGAGCTAAGACACAGGTTGGCAAAGAGAAGGGGCTGAATTAGCTCAAACTCTCACTACGGGAGAATGATAAAGGAGAATCAGATGCACAAGAGTAAAGCAAGCTTCAAAATTTCCAGGATTGGGGGGGGGGGGGATGGAGGAGCGGAGCGCTATAAAAGGAATCCAGGGATAGGGGGATGAATGATGGAATGATAAAGCTGATGCAACAGGATTTCAAAGAGTCAGATTGGCAGAAGATGGGTTTCAGAGATCCCTAGGACTAGGATTGTGGATCTTGAAAGATGAGGCTTGGTGGATTGATTTGATTGGTGGATCCCTAAGACTAGGATTGTGGATCCCTAAAGCTAAGCATGAGGAGTGATCCAAAGAGATACTGATGCATAAGCTGGGATAGGTGTTGGATATGGATGGGGGATAATTGAGATGAAGGGAATTCATTGAAGCTTTTTGAGCGGGGGGATACTTCAAAGAGAAGTACCAACATGTAGTTGAGCACTAGATTTTCTATAAGACTATTGGTTAATTGCCAAGGTTACCAAGAACATCAAGGCCTTTTCACCAACCGTCTAGAGGACTGACAAACTAACTCGAAACAAACACGCAAGGATTGCCCCAGTATCACACATGAATCCCAGAGGAAGCAGAGTGGAAACGACACTAGGAGAACCCACAAGCAAAAAAAGAAAACAAGAAAAAGACCTGATCAGGACCTTACGCTCTGATTGCCCCATTCGCAGCATACCATGATATGGAAGATCGTGGCAACCTTGAGGAGGGAACAAGGAGATTGCTTGGAAAAGATATTTCAAGACCCAAAACAAAAGATTCCAAATCAAAAGAAAGTGAAAATCCAAAAGAGAACCGTTTTCCAACAAGATGGGTAGGACAAGGTACTAACGGACCAAGATCAGACATGAGGAAAGCTATATCCTACAAGGATCTATCAGAGAGCACCTAAGCTGATGGATCTGGATGAGTGATGCATCTAGCAAGCTGAACTAAGAAGGATAACACTTTGGTGATAGGAGATCTAGCTAAAGGATGCATTGGAATAGCTAACCAAGGGTTGTGCGATGTGTGCAAGATGTTGATCAAGGAGGAACTGACACGAAAGTTGGATAGATATAATGGTACAAAGCTAAAGAGGATGTACAAGCTGATGAACCAAGATATTTACAAGCTGAAGCTAACCAAGGTAGTTACAAGCAGGCAAAAGCTCAGGATGATAGGATAGCAAGATGGTTCGATGCTGTGCAAGATGCGAAAGCTAAGGGTGGGGTGATAGAAAAAGATATGGATTTGGTAGGATGCATCCAATGATGATGAGAGATTTTGTGACCAAGGATAGCTAGAGGAGCAGGATGAGATGGCTGGATAGGATGGTAGATAGCTAGGATTATGATGGATATAAAGAGCTGACATTGGGTTTGCATGAGGATAGCCTAGAGCTAGATACCAATGACAAGGGAGGATGGACAAGACAAGATCTCCAAGGAATACAATTCCCCTAGTCAGAATATGACATGTGGAAGGAGTTCTTACAATGGATGTGATAGGATTGAAGCTAGGATGGAAAAGCTGAAGATGCTAGGGAGATGGATGATAGCTGTGATGGTTGGCAGAAGCTGTAGGAGATAAGTGGATGGTGTGAGATGGAAGCTGGAGGGTGGAGTATAGATGGATAGATTTGGAAGATGGAGTTGGAGGACAAGATGTGACCAAAAGCATGAGGATGATAGGCTAAGCTGGGGATGGTTGGATTACGCATGATGCTTGTTTGCCAAGTTTTCATCATGGTACTTGTCCAAGGCGCTTGTATTGCCAAGTTTTCACTAGTGGACTCTTTATTTTTCTTTTTTTCTTTTTTCTTTGACTTTTTTGACTTTGGATTTAGCTGGAATGATTTTGGCTTTCTTCATCTATTTTTGGCTTTTTCCTTGGGATTTTTCACTAGCTATTGGAATGTTCAATTTTGTTGCTAGCTGTTGGTACACCGGATGTGTGATTTATGCAATAGATTGGATTAGATGGGATTGATGTTAGGAGATGGAGGGATGAAAAGGCTAAAAATGAGCATGAGATGGGGATGCTTGCAGGATCAACATTGGCACATGTTGGGATAGGTGTGAAAAGAGCATATGGGGGATAGATGGTAGATGTGGGCTTGATGGAGGATTTGTGGAAGCGCACTTGGGGATATAGGCACCCAAGATGGAGTTAGGAGATGGGGGACATGAGTCACTAGATGGAGGATTAGCAACGGTGGGTGCCATTATGCATTTGGTTTCAACTTTTTTCTTTGGGATCCACATGGTTTTGGATTTTCTTTTCATAGGCATTTGCATTATTTTGCATTCTTTGATTGGATTTTTTCCTTTTTGGAGTATGTCTTTTAGAATAGACATATGATTGCCTAGGATGTGGATTTTTAGCTTTATGCATTTTGAAGTTGGCATTCACATTGCTATGGTAAGATTTGGGAAGATGGTTAGGAGAAGCTTTGTGAGATGAAGAGGATATGGAAGAGCATGTAGGGGGATGATGATGGATGATGTGCCCTAGTATGTGCCTTTGTTGATCTTGCATAGGAATGGATGGAATAGGATTTGAATGATGGCTAATAGGAGGATGGAGGATGGTAGATTTTGGGACATAGGGACCCAAAATGGATTTAGCGGATGAAGGAGGTATATGGTAGGTTGTTTTGGGTTGCAAAGATGGTGGAGGGGGGATAACATAAGATTTCTTGAAGGAGTGATGGGAGGCTGGCATGGGGGTTTTGGGGATAGGCTTGGTTTGGGGGTGTGGTATACCAACACCTTTAGATGGTGAGCCTTTGGATACATATCCAAGACCATGAAATCCTAGATTTTTTTGTGCAATAATAGGCTTTCTAATTCCTTGCTCTTGTGGTCCTAAACCTTGACCTTGATAATGCCATAGATTGAGCATTTGAACTAGCTGAGGATACTTTTTGCTTGCGAAAGATGGTGGAAGTGCTTTATCAGATGTACTGCAACAAGGAGATACTGTTCTTAATTCTTTTGCTAAGAGGAGGCCACCATGGATGAATGTAACTGAACCAGGAGGGTAGATTTTAGATGGTGGAATAGCTTGGATAGGTGGTAAGATGGAAGCATGGAGCGGAGGAGATGGTAGGATAGGATCTTGATTTAGCTGATGGGATGAAAAGATATCCTGCAGTAGAGGAGGCATGGCTTGAGGTTTTGGAGATGGAGGGGATGGTGACTGCACTATGGATGGAAGACATGGTACGATGATATCTTCGTTTATGCTTTGGGGGATGTCAACATGCTTTTGGGCAGGATCTTGATAGGATTGGATTGGAGTGGATGGTGCGATAGGAGGTGAAGGGATGGATTCTTCAAAGGTAGTGGATGGATAGATGGGAGATTCGGTAGTGGAGATGGGTGAGTAGAGGATGGATGGATAAGGATCATTATGGGAGATTTGGGAAATGCTTGGAGGTGAGGTGGATAGGATTTGGAGGGATTTGATAGGTGTTGGGTTTTTGATGCTTGTGGGAAGTGGAAGGATTTTAAGCAATTTGATGGATGGTATAGGGATGATAGCTATGGGAGATGGAGACGACATTATGGATGGGGAAGCTTCATCACTGACTACTTCACATGGTTGGATTAGATGACATGGCTTATCAACTACTGGAGGTTGCTTTTCTTGTATTTCCTCTAGGAGATTCCTTGGAGACTTGTGTGTCCAAGGTGGAGGTGAATTAACAGGAATAGCTAGTGTGATGGAGGTGGAAGATTGGAAGCTTGGTTGATTGGGTGATGGAGGAGAAGCTGGGATATCAGATGGCATGACTAGATAGTTTGGAATAACTTTTGGATTTTGGGGGATGGTTGGTGGAATGTTTCTAAGGCTCTCAAGATACCCTTCATAGTCAACAAGATCTTCCTCATCATTGGAATAGGAGGTGGCAGGAGCCAAGACAATATGATTGAATATATCATGATAGGATTGGTATTTCATGCTTTGACGATGAGTATGATGGGGATGGGGTCTTGCATATGGATGAACACGAAAGCTCATGGTTGGATTTGGATTAAGCTCAGATTTTGGATTGGCTGATGAAAGATTTCCTAGGGAGAGTCAAAGCTGTATGACAGACCTAAGGAGGATTAGTTGGAGATTTTTGGCTTTCGTGTGGATGGAAGACTTCAAGGGCATGCTGTCAAAAAGTGAGATTTTTTCTTTCATATGTGCAGGATTGGTGGAGATTGTGTCAACTTAAGGATAGACTAATGATCCTATGGGCATGACACAAGATTGACCACTTGTGGATCCCAACCTTTAGCTCAAGGTGATGAGGGATACAAGTGACAAAGCTGGGTTACCTTAGACAATGCTCTATCAGAGGGATAACTTTGGTGAGATTGGTTGATTGGTAGGATTGATTAGATAGCAAATTCTAGCAGAGTGACAACAACTCTCTAAAGGCTTGGGTGTGATTTTGGATTGGGTTGCTAGCTGGCTGGGGGGGATGATTTGGATGGACTTTGGATTTTGGATTTTTCTAAAGCAAAGAACTAAGGGAGCTTGGATGATCTTCTGATGAGGCAGTGACTACGCTAAGTATGCCTTGAGCTGGGAGATTTCTGTTTTTCTAGAATTTTGACCAAAGTTGGCAAACATTCATTCAAAGGCTATGAACAAACAAGCAGACAAAATTTTGGAGCAAGCACGTCAAACACACCAACATCCTAGGAAGCTTTCTACAAGGATGAAATTTGGTTTAGCTAGGGAGTCCTCGATATATGCAAGGTATGTGAGGCCCATATCCGTAGATGAAACCAAAAAGATGTCACACAGTCGAGAGGAGTGGTAACCCACTTCTCCTCTTTCACTTCTCAAGGGTATAAAGTTCTTTGAGGCTTAGCCCGAGTGACAAAATCTTGATCCCAAGAGAGGTGTCTTTCGATTCACCTCCCGATTCTTATACTCTGTCGGAACGCTGGAGTTGAGGTCGTCCCAAGGGGTGATGAAATCCCCAAACAGGCCTCCTAAAAAGAGAAACAAGGTTTTGGATCCTAATCTTATGCACCCAAGATGGCCTCGAAAGACGTCAAGGGGAGAGAAGACTTGGATGACCTTGGGCTAAAAAGAAAAGTTCTTTACCAATTGATGATTTAGATTTTATAAGCTATGATTGAAGACACTCGTGATTATGGCATACAATGTTCATTCCAACTTGACAACGTCGTCAACATAATGGAAATTGAGAATTTGTCAATGTAAGAAATGTGAGCGTCATTGAGATGCATCAAAACTGTGCAATGTTCATTGATTGTTAGGCATTCAAGATTGTGTTAGAGTGTTTTAAGCCCAAATTTAAAGTGTGAGATATTGCAATGATTAGTTGATTTTTGGCATTCAAGATTGTGTTCATTTTTTTTAAGCATGCATTCCAATAAAAGGTTGATTTTTATCCATGGCATTCAAGAGTGTGTTTTTGAACAACATTCATTCAAAGAAAAATGCTTTAAACATTCAAGTTCATTCCAATGAAAACCTAAGAAACATGATTAAGTTTGTTGTTCCAACCTGCAATAAGAAAAAAGAGCAATTTGATTAGTTGCCCAAAATCTTCTAAAATGAAAGCTTAATTATGGGAAAAAAAAATTTAACTTTTTTTGTTCTTTTCAATATGCGTAAAAATGCTTAGAATGGTCTATTTCCTACGGAACCACTAAAAGTTTTGACTTGGACAATGACTTGGACAAGACAACCAAAAACTAGGCGACAAATCTTGAAAAACAATATAACATGTGGAGATGCCAATCTGCGCAGATGCTAATCTGTGCAGACGCTGATCTACACAGACGTTGATCTGCGCAGACGATAGTCTGATGAAGAAAGTAGCTGGCGGCGTCAGAGACTACAGTTGGCAGATTGCAGCGGCGGAGACATCAGTTTGATAGGCAGAGACGCCAAAATTTGCGGATGACAGTTTGGGCTTTCGGAGACAGCGGTTGAGCTCGCGCAGACAACGGTTGTACAGGCATAGATGACGGTTGAACTTGCGGAGATGATGGTTGGGTTTGTGCAGACAATAGTTGAGATGGTGGAGATGACGATTGAGTTTGCGCAGATGACGTTTTGCAGAGATAACAGGCAGAGACACCAAATTGCAGAGACGATAGGCGGAGACGACACTGCGCAAAGTGAACCGACGGACACGGGTTTTTTTAGAATTTTTTGTTTTCTTGGTTATTTTTGGATTTTTGAGGGTATGTCTTCTTCTCTAGTGCGTCCTTCCACCTGCAAAAACAAGAAAACACACCTTGCAACAACTCAAACAACATAAACTATTAGATTGGTAGTTTTTAAGCACAAAATATAGATTGAAATGGATGAAAAAAATGACCCATAGCGGGGTCCCACCGGGCGTGCCAAAGTGTAGAACAAGATTTTTAGTGTGCAAGGAACATTAGTATTAAAGAAAGCATTCACAAACCAAAACTAAGTTCACATATATGCTTAGACAAATAAAACAAACAAGAGATGCAAACCTCAAAGGATGAAGCACTTCATTGCTTTCTTAATTTTGTAGATGTGTCCTTTGATGTGGGTGTATGCTCAAATGCTCAAAGTCGCTTCAATGGTGAAGATGGATAATAGCAAATTGGTAGCTTTGTGAGCTCTCAATTTGGCATTATAAGGGTATGGGTATGGCTTTTGGCTCTCAAAAGGGCATGGTAACTTTAGCTCAAAGCTTGTTGATTAAATGGCTTGGGATGGGATTCAATTTATAGGCCAAGGGGTAGAGGGATGGAGGCCTTAGATGCAAGGATGGGGAGATGGTTAAGGAGGGCTAAGATGCACTCAAAGGAGAGCACATGGATTGTGCTTGTTTAGCACCAATGGAAAGGTGACACTTGTCACAAGGAGGATGAGTGTGAGAGGATAGGGTAAGGGGTTGGTTAAAGGCATGATGAGTGGGGTTGAGTATGTAAGAGAGATGTAAGAGGAATGAGTGTGGAAGAGGGAAGAGTGTGGAAGATGGATGTAAGAGTCATGAGTGGGCTTGTAAGAGTCTTTTATGGTTTGTAAGAGCACTCATGACTTGGTGGTTGGGATTTTTTGAGGGAGACTTTGGTTTGGTTTAGGAAAGTCTTAAACTTGTTTAGGGAATGTGACAACATTAGGGGGTGGATTAGGCTTGGGTTTAGGATTAGATTAGGAATGGTAGAGATGTGAAAGTGGATGGTATTAATGAGGGTGGGTGAGTTAGTGGCTAAGCTAGTTTAGTATGGGTGGATGGGGTGGATTAGGCTAAATGGAGGATTAGGGATAGGTTAGGGGTTTTTGGATTTGAGGATTTTATTTATCAAATAGATTTATTTAATAAATGGGGATTTTTGGAATTAGATAGAAGAATAGGATTTAATTGATAAATAATAGGTTTATTTGATTTATCAATTAGGACTATAGATGATTAATTAAATTAATCAACTAGGGATGGCAAAGGATTAATTAAATAAGAATTTAATTAATGATGCCTTTAGAGATGGCTAAATTAGATTACCAAAGCAGTGTAATCAAATTTAGGTGTCTACACTTTCAGTTTGCAAAAATATAGCAACCCATCTGAGACACTTCATGGCACAAAGCTACTTTACCATCTTTTCCCTCTAGGTAGATATTTGTTATTGAATCTAGATATATTGGTATATTGTCCCACAACTATGCATGTGAATAATGTTGTGATATTTGTTTGTAGGAGTAAGTCTGTCAAATGCCACAACTGCTAGTCTAACAGAGGGATGCATGTTGTCTATGTATCCACATTTTGGGTACATGTCTACAAGGATTCTTATAACTACATCTAAAAAATAAAACCTTCTATCTTATTTAGTTCATGTCCCCATGTAGCTGCTTAACCTAGTTTTGTGCTTAAAAATAAGCATAAAAGTGTCCCCATGCGATATTTTACTTAGCACAAAAGGATAATTCAAAATTTCTTCCTATTTTAAAGGTGTAGTTATTGCCTAGCTATTGAAGACAAGTTGTTGAAAAAATAGGGAGCTAACTTTAAGCAACAATTGTATACTGAAAAAAAAAATCCAAGAATCTCTACAATTTTTCTTCCCTCCATTTGAAGGAAAATCTATCTCAAACATTTAAAGAGATATCAAAGAGAAGTGTGTGATTTTCGTTGCTAGCCTACTTATAGTATTATTATTTTATTTTAAAATTGTTATACAATTTAATAAACAAAGCAGTAATGAATGAGATATTATTCAATATCTTTGAGCTAATAATCATTTTAAATAAAATATTTTCATCAAGAATCTTCAACCACTTAAATGTTATGTTCTTTTTTATATATAAAAGAATAGGAATTATAGATGATTTACTTCTTTTTTTCTTTTTAATTATGTTTTACTTTTAAAACTATTTTATTTTGAGTTTATTTACTTGAAAGTTATTTTTGTATAGATTTTTTTTAACAACAATTATTGTAGATCACTTTGTTTGACATCTCTTGCTCTCTCATCTTGATCATGTATCATGTAGTGTGATTTGAAATGTTGATGGTAAAAATCTCCACACAATCTAATCCAGAAATTGATTTACATAACAATTATTGTATTGTTATCCATCAATTTAAGTAAAAATTGAAGAAAAAATCAGGTGTTCCAATAGAATCCCCACATATTCATATTATTATTGCAAACATAAGGATTGGTAAAGCTTAGTTAGATTTAGAATTTTATTAGAATTAGAGAAATGTTAAAAGTTATAATATATCATATTATCGGCTAATTATTGCATAAAAATAATATTCTTTACACATTTTTCCATCAGGACTATGAATTGAAACTACTAATGATAAATATAATTTTTTTTTTACACATTTTCCAAACATGAATATGAATTGAAACCACTAAACTGTAACAATTTTTTGACAATGACCAAACAACAAAGCCATTTGACTAGAGTTCCAACTTCACTTGATTACCCATGCCATCAAACAAAACAACAAGAGAATTATTCTTCGATGTCAAAATGTTAAATAAAAAAAAAAAAAAACTACTCGCAAATATTCTTTTTCAACCTTATGAAATGGAGTGAAAGAGAATGTAATCCACCTTAAATGGATAATATACCACCAAAAGAAATTCTATTTGTTTATAATTTTACTTTTTTCCATTCTCTTATACTAGCACTGTCGCTTGTCCTCATTCACTGACATTGTCATTTTCATCAAAAGTATGTCTTATAATTGTGATATTGCTATCAAGATTTAGTTATGTAATTTTTAAGAAAAACTCGTTGACTCCTGTTTCATGAGTAATTATTCACATGAATCCATCTCTCATGACAATAAATGGAATACTTAGCACTCATTGGATCTGGGTGATGCTCACAAAGGTAAAGCACCAAGTCGCTGCACAATGAATCTTGGAAGTTATGGAAATGTTTGAATAATTGGAATTCATAAATTTGGTGAATATAAGGTCATCCTCGACCTAATCAAAGGGTTGGTCAACATAACTTGTATTTTGGAAGAATATAGAAAATAATGTGTGTGCATTCATTGTCACAATTTTTCTTTCAAGTTGATCAAATTTGATTTAATTGATTGATTACCATTTATGTGCATGTTAGTCAATTAGAATTATGTGATTACTTTCTCAGTGTGTGTTCTTAGGTTCTTTTGTTTCAATTTGTAGTGTTTTTGAAAAATATTTCTTCTCTGGCCAGTTCATTGGTTCATCTAGAATAGGGGAGACAAAAATTCCGCTTCCATAAAATCCCATCGTGGGACTATCATGACCTATTGAAACATGGAAGGGAACTCAATGTATATAGTGAAAATACTAAAGTTGGAGGCCTAAAAGTATATTTTTCTATTTTTAGAACCTTGCCCTAGGTGAGTCAACAAGCACCCAGCTAAGAGCAAGACACATAATAGGGTATTGAAATATGGGTGGATGGATTAAGGAGTATGCTATTTGGATGTAGAAGTGTGGGATGGATATATAGGCCACTATGGAAGGTAAAGTAAATGTGGTTGAATCTCTATCAAGAAAGAACCTCTATGTTCTAATAGCCTTAAGAATTTAGGCTAGTTTGAGGTTGGGGTTGTACAGACACCTAGGGAACCTGTGACCCACAAAATCTTGAAGCTTTTCCAAAAGGGTATCTGGCATGGTGATTTGTTTCTAGGATCCTTAAAGGGTATTTTTGAGCAATTGGCCAAAACTACATTGGGAGGCCTAATTAGCGATACTAGGCCTACTAGCCCTACTTTTTAGGGATTTGGAGAGATCGAGTAGAAAGAAAGGTAAAGAGTTACACAAACCTACCTAAGAGGATTGAAATGCATATGTCTAAGACCCATCCAATATCCATAGGAATGTTGAACTTATATTTTTGAAGACTTGGAGAGACTTAGTGAGTAGAAGCCTATAGTATATGTAAAAGGACCAACCTTGGTGGTGAGTTTCTTATGGCTTGGAGATTAGTTTGGATCTCCTAAGGAGGAGGGTGTCTAGAGTGACCCCTAAGGACTGAAGAAGTGTCCTAGAGTAGACCAAAGAGGCAAGGTCTAGTTGAGAACCCTATAAACAAGTGATTTCTTTGAAGGTCTCCACCATTACTATTCAGCATGAACCATATATCAAAAGAAAAATAGAGAAAGAAGAAACTTGTAGCTTGATATTCTTGAATAATAGATGCATATTTATACAATAGATTGACCCACCAATATTCTAGAGTTACTGCTAAATAGATTGACAACAAAGTACTTCATGATTGACAACACACACATCAACTTGACACCTAGGTAAATCGATATGAGAGACACATCTAAAGACAACTAGTCATTTTTACATCTCAAACTCTTTCCCACATATGCAGCACACATGATTAGATATGATTTATTCGCTATAGTTGGAACATTGACTTCAACAGCTTAAACCTTGATGGCTTCTATAATCTTCATTTTTGAAAACACTCCAGGTAGTCCCATGATCTTAACTACACTAAATCCTGACATTTGAAGCAGCCTTTTGAATTCATGTTGGCTCCTCTCTTTTCCTCCATTTGCAAGGGCAATCATAAGCAAGTCCACCACCATTTCCATAGGCTTGTTTGGCTTTGACGCTTCTACCGTCATGTTTTCTGCAAGTACGAGTCTTCCACTCTCAGGCAAAGCCTTGTGGCAATTACCAAGTATCTTTAGGCAACTCTCGTCATCCCAATCTATTAATACATTCTACATCACCCACAAAGATTGCATTCATAACCTAATCAAAGGTGAATTCATCTAAGCAAAGCTCTTTCAGTCAACTAAAACTTAAGTGAGATGATGGAAAAGGTATCTTCACTCACCTTGAAAAATATGGCATCTCCAACGGGTATGCTATCAAACATACTGCCACCCACGTTCTCGATTCCTGCATGTATATTGCTTGGGGCTATGAGGTAAGGTTATGGAGATTCTAAAAGGACCATCCTTAAACATTGCACACAAATGGAAAAATTAAGCGTAGAAAAAAAAGTCAATTTTGATTATTTAACACTTAAATTATTACGTAGGAAATAAGCCTTAATGTACAATTTTTGAGCCGCCCGTTCCGAATGAGCATATCTTATATAAGAAAGGAGAGAGTAGATTTACCTGGGATAGATGGGGCAGTGTGAACGACATGAGGAAGATCGAAGTTGATTCCATGGATGTGGGGATAAGCCTTGACAATGAGGTCGAGGGCCGTTCCTTTTCCTCCTCCCATATCAACCAATGTTTTCACATCCTTGAAACCATCATAGCAGCTCAAGATTTGCTCCATACCTAGAACCGTGAGAGTCGACATGGAGTCGTTGACAACGCTGCTAACAAGTGGGTCATCCTTCCCATACGCCCACAAGTCCTTTCCATGGGCCATCTCGAAAGCATTGCAGTCTTGAAGCACACATTCATGGAGATGATGCCATGCCGCCATTAACACAGGGTGTGCTTCCATTAGGAGAAGCGGGACAAGGTTGCCTGGATTATTCTCCGTAACATAAAACCTCTTGGCACAATCAGTGAGCCCATATCGATCAATATCATCATCATGATGAGTCTGGATAAAAATGCCCTTGATAGATAGAAATGTGAGAATGCGAGAAAGGCAATGCAGATTGGGAGATTGAGTGGGTAGTTGTGAGGCGATCTCATCTAGAGAGAGGGATGCGTCGGGGCCTGCTTTTGCGATGATATCAGGAATGTTGAGAAGTACGGCGGATTTTAGAACGAGGGTGGGAACAAACGAGAGAATGGACGTGTCAAGGGCCTCGTCCAACTGATCAGCCGCAGCCATTGCCATTTCTATTTACTAGAAAGACAAATCTGAATTGCTTGATTTGATTGTTGCAGTGGAACTGATCGAGTTGGTCTTGGTCACCGTTATATATATAAAACTCTTCAGCGAAATGGCCTTGCGGGTAGTAATGGAAGTTGGGGAAACGACAAAGTTGACAGATTCCAAGCAGTGAACGCTTAGTGTGCTCTGCTTAAGCCATGGGGCCGATCTCAGAGTTGTTTACAAGATATCAAAATCAAGAATAGGACTGAAAGATATCAAAATCATTTCTGCATAATCAGTCGTGTATACGACAATGCTATATTCGGTATTGTCAACTTTGCTCCTCGTAAACAATGTCGAAGCTGTCAGTTATCTCAAGTTTCTATTTAAAATCAATATTTAAAACATAGCTAATATATCGGGTGCCTAGACCTTGATAGACAATGTGATGCGTGCCTTCTCTTCGCGTCGATTGTGAAGTTCTATGATAGAAAATTTTATTTTATAAACTTTTTTCAAACTTTAAAAACTAATTAATTACAACTAATATTTTATATTTATAGTTTTAAAGGATTATATTTTCTTATTCTTGACCAAATGCCTCATACTACACCATCATTATGTCGATAGTTTGATATGATAGATGTTAAACTAGCACTTGTAATAGTTTAATATAATGGTTAGTGGATAGTTTAGCTACTTTGGATACAAGTGCTAGTTTAATATATGGTTAGTGGATAGTTTACCTACTTTGGGTACAAGTGCTAGTTTAATATATGGTTAGTGGATAGTTTACTTGTACACATATATTATACCTATTTTGGTAAACTAGTGCAATAGGTGTTTAATATAATAGATGAAACTAGCACTTGTACACATATATTGTATAGTACAACACACACACGCACGTCTTTACTATTGTTTTTATAATTATAAATATATGCCTCTACATGTACTATTATTTTTTGCTTAGGTTTTCACATTTCTCCTCTTTTCATATAATTCTTGTGTAAGGATTGGTCTACTTCTTTCTATTACTATTCTTGCACTCTTTCTTCCTGATTATGGATCACAGAGAAATATTGATGCTAAAAGAGCACACAATCGAATCCAGAAATAAATTGATATTTACTAATGAATTGTATGCTAATTAAATACAAGTTTTGTCTTGTGATTTTATTTTTCACAATCTATAATCAATCAACTTTCTAAAATATTTTTTATGGAACCTTGAAAATGACACATTAAAGGTTGGAGTTAAGATGATTGTTGAATACAAGTTTACAAATATAAATGACTCCAGAAATTGACCCATTTATATGAAGTACAAGATTAAAGATTAGAGTTGTGATGATAGTTGAACCAAAGTTAGAGTTAGCATTTACAATTCAATTAAGAATGGAGTTAAAGAGTTCCTAATTCTTTAATTAGGTTTATGAATTATTAAGGGTAGAGATCGACTAATACATGTGTTAAGGTTTTTGTTGAAAAAGGGGAAAACTAATATGAGATTGTTATTAATCATTAATATTGGGGAAAATATAGGCAAAAAATCTAGAAATCATAAGGGAGATCAAATCAATTGTATTTCTCATTTTCCTTCTACTCATTTTTCACCTCCTTCTCCAGCTTCCCCTTTTTCCTTCCTTTCTTTTTCTCTTCTCTTTTTTTTTTGTATTTTTTTCTTCATCTTCTCCATTCTATATATGTCTTCTTCTTCTTCTTCTTCTTTGCCTCCTCCCCCTACCCCTCCTCCATTCTATTCCCTTCATCTATTTGTACTTCTAAAAAATTTAATTTCTTCTTATTCCTTTTTTTGTTCTCCTTATTATTATCCTTTTGCCTTTTTTTATTCTTCATCCAAATCATCTTTCCCTTATCCTTCTTTCTTTTGGTCTTCTTCTTCGCCACCTTTGTTCATCTTCATATTTTCCCCACTCTTTTTCTTATTCTTCATCTTCTCCCTCTTCTCTTTCACCTCCTCCCCCATCTTCTCCCTCATGTTTTTGCCCTTTTCTTGCCCCCACCCCACCTCCCCACCCCCCATTTTCCTCCTCCTCATCCTCCTTCTTTTTCTTGGTCTTCTCCTTCTCCACCTTATTCTCTCTTTTTATCTTTATCTTTTCCACACTCTTCTTCTTATTCTTCATCTTCTCCCTCTTCTCTTTCACCTCCTCCCTCATCTTCTGCCCATTTTCACCCTCCTATTTTTTTCCTTTTCTCCCTCATATTCTCTTTCACCTCCTCCCTCATCTTCTCCCTCATGTTTTTGCCCCTTCTCTCCTCCTCTTCCTCCTCCTTCTTCCTCTTCCTCTTCATCTTCCTCTTCCTCCCCCATATTCTCTTTCATCTCCTCCCCCATCTTCTCCCTCATGTTTTTGCCCCTTCTCTCCTCCTCCTCCTTCCTCTTCGTCTTCGTCTTCCTTCTCCTCCTCCTCCTCCCCCCTCTTCCTCTTCCTCCTCCTCCTCCTCTACTTATTCTTCTTCTTCTTCTTCTTCTCCTCCTCCTCCTCCTCCTCCTTCTCCTTCTCCTTCTTTGTCTCCTCCTCCTCCTCCTCCTCCTCCTTATTGTTCTCATCCTATTCTTCTTCTTCTTCTTCTCTTTCACCTCGTCCCTCATCTTCTCCCTCATTTTCTCCCTCATTTTTTTGCTCTTCTCTCCCCCATATTCTCTTTCACCTCCTCCCCCATCTTCTCCCTCATGTTTTTTTCCTTCTATCCCTCCCATTTTCCTCCTCCTCCTTCTTCTCCTTCTTCCTCTTCTTCCTCTTTTTCCTCTACTTCTTCCTCTTCTTCCACTTCTTCTTCTTCCTCCTCCTCCTCCTACTGCTTCTTCTTCTTCTTCTTGAAATGATGGCCAAGGATTCAATAAATCTTAATATAAAATGGAGGAGGGCCGAGTAGACAGATGCTTATGGTAAAAACCCTAATGGATTATCTTTGAATAGACAAATTTGGGTTCTTCCAATTAGTTTATCTAGTAAAGATTTGGGAGCCAATACAATTCCTCTTGGCCCTTCTAGGGTACATAATGGTTCTCCCTTGGTTATTCATTTGTATCATACAATCACGAATCATTAGACTTTTTCCCCATATTTGGAGGAAAATATTTAGATTAATTCCACTAGGGTTTTGGGGATGTCTTCTAATGAACTTGAAACCCTAATCATCAATGATATTTATACTAATGGGCTATGGATTTATTGTCAATCCAATGGTCTTTTTTCTAAATGGTACAAAGAAGATCCCTCTAGAACCCTAGCTCAAGATTGGCTCAAATCTTCCTTTAGGGGTCATGTAATAATTTATGATGCAAGAGCATCCTGGGTTGCCTTGCTATCATGCTCATTTTGTTTATTCTGATAGTCAAAGTTGAGTTCTAGTGGTTGCTGAGTTGCAATCATTGTCGAGTTCCTATATGTACCAAGCTGTCTAGTGTTGGCCAAACATTTCTATATGTGCCTAGTTGTCTAGTGTTGGCCAAGGGTTCCTTCATGTGCCAATTGAACCTGATGTTTGTTGATGCTTGGTTCCTTCTTTGACCAAGTTTTTTTGTGATGTGTTCTTAGTTTGAGCTAACTTGTGTATTTAATTTGGATCAAAAATTTGATGTAAGGATCTTGTCTTGGGATGTGTGTAGACTATTTTAAAGGTTGACCTTCTATTATGTAAAGATACCGAATATTTTGTAAGCTATTTTGGCAAGTATCAATAGGGGTGTCTAGGTTTAGGTTAGGTGTCACTTAGAGAGTCTAGATGGGAGAGTGAAGTTAAAGAGTTGGAAGTCCAAATTAAGGACCTATACATACTCTAAGTCTAGAATTTTGTAATTCTTATTGGCCATAACCTAGAAGGCCTTACATCTGGGAATTTATGCAAGAAATTTAATGTATCAATAAAATATTTGATCTTCCTTCTCTCATTGGTGTTGTTCTCTATGTTGTTTTCTTCCTTTGTGTTTACTCAGCAGGGTGGTTGGATAGTTAAGTGTGCCTCTGGCCCTAACTTTTCAACCCCTACTTGCATCAACTGGTATCAGAGCCTAAGATTCATCCTTGAGGAGATTGAATCATGTAGAACTCTAAGTTTGATTTGTTTGTAGGGTGATAGATCTACAAATTTGACCTACAACTTGCAGTGGATTACGATCTTACAGGAACCTATTTGCCAAGATGGTTCGAGGTAGAGAAAATGGTGGCATGCTATTATTGATGTATTAAGAAAAAATGCAGCCATATTAGATGTTGTGGTGACAACCTAGAGGAGAGGAGATCATCTAGATGATGTGAGTTATGACTAAGCAATGACACCAAACCCTAATCCAAAACTTGAGGAAGATCAAGATGACAAAATATTGTTGAGAGTGTTATCTAGGGAACATTCAAAGCCTGTTGTAGATGTTGTTCCTTATGATAAAAAATTGTACACCAATGTTGTGTTGGATTGGATCTCTAATATGGAGAAGTTCTTTGAGTTTTAAGAGACTCCTAATAATAGGAAGGTGAAAATTGTAGTCAGTAAATTGAAAGGCCATGCCTCACTATGGTGGGAGAATTTGCAAACTAATAGATAGAGAAGAGGAAAAGAGAAGATTAGAACCTGACTAAAAATGATGAACAATGTGAAGAATAAGTTCCTTCCTTCTGATTACCAAGTTATCTTGAAGAGGATGATGCAAAATTTGAGACAAAAGGACATGAATGTGAAGGACTAGACTGAGGAATTCTATAGATTGGACATAAGATATGGACATATGCATGATGAGGTTGAGAAATTTGCAAGATACCTAAATGGATTGAGATTTTGAATTCAAGATGAAATAATTTTTGTGAAATTGGAAAGTGTGGAAGAAGCATATCAATATGCCTTGAAAGATGAAGAGATCTTGAAAAAGAAGCATAAACAATGACAGAGAGGTAGAGTGGTAGATTCTAGAGAGGTAGAGGTAGTCCTTATGGAGAAAGTGATAGATCTGACAATTCTATGCAAGATAAGGAAAAATTTGAGTGGAAAAGTGATGATAAAGGAAAGTCCAAGTGGAAAGGTGGTAATTCTTATTGAGGAAGAGGTAATTCTTATTCTAGAGGTGGTTTTTGTGGTAATTGTTTCAGATGTGGAAAAGAAGGGAAAAGATCCTTTGAGTGTAGATACTCTAGTTAAAATGAATAAGGTAACATTAATATTGTGATTCAAGGAGATCTTGAGGGTTTACCTTGTGGACCTGAGGTTGGAGAATTTGATGGTAAGGAGAACTTTGTGTAATAAAATAGCTAATAAGGAACCTGTTTCGAGGAGAAGTCTTTTCAAAACTAGATGTAAGATGGTAGGAAAATGTTGTAAAGTGATCATTGATAGTGGAAGTTCAATAAATTTGGCATCAGAGGAGTTGGTTACAAAGTTGAAGTTGAAGAGGTTGAAACACCCTAAACCCTATCATGTTTCATGAGTCAAGGATGAGCATATATTGTTGGTAAGTGAGCAATGTGTTGTAAAATTCATGATTGCAAACTATTTTAGTGAAGTTTTGCGTAACATTATGTGTATGGATTATTGCCATATTCTGTTGTGTAGACCTTGACAGTATGATAGACATGTTGTGCATGATGGTAGATTAAATCAATATACACTTTGCGTGAATGGAGAAAATAAAATAGCATTTCCTTCAATGGAAGCCCCTGATGAAGTGAGTTGTACTACTATTAGAGTTTGCATGGTTAATGGAAAACAATTTGGAAAAGAGATGAAAGAGAGCCAAGTTTGTTTTTCTATAGTTCCTAAGGGGCCATGTTGTGCTAGTACTGACCAAGCAACAGAGTCTAGTAGTGATTGAGCAACAAATAGAGGATGAGAAAAAGAAGATAGTGAAGGCTGAGTAATAATAGAAACTGCTAGTTTTAGCCATGTGCCAACAAAAATTGAAAACTTGTTGAATGAGTACAAGGAGATTGTTATAGAGGATATTCTTGATGGTTTACCACCAGTAAGAAGAATAAGTCATTGTATGGATATGATTACTAGAGCTAGTTTACCAAATAAAGCACCATATAGATTGACACATACTGAGAATGAAGAAGTTAACAGGCAAGTACAAGATTTGTTGCAGAAAGGTTTGGTCAAAGAAATCTTGATTCCATGTGTTGTACCTATTATATTGGCACCTAAGAAGAATGGAAAATGGAGAATGTCTATTGATTTTAGAGCTATCAACAAGATAACAATAAAATATAGGTTTTCTATGCCAAGGATGGATGATATAATAGGTTGCTTGAGTGGAGAAAAATATTTTACCAAGATTGATTTGAAGAGTGGTTATCATTAGATCAAAATTAGAGAAGGTGATCAATGGAAGACTATTTTCAAGACAAAAGATAGTTTGTATGAATTGTTGGTTATGCCTTTTGGTTAGACTAATGCACCAAGTACTTTCATGAGATTGATGAATGAAGTTGTAAAGAGATTCTTGGGTAAGTTTGTGATTTTTTATTTGGATGATATTTTGATATTTAGTAAAACTAAGGAAGAACATCTTGAGCATGTTAAACAAGTATTCCAGAGATTGAAATAGGAGAAACTACTAGTTGATTTGAAGAAGTATTCCTTTATGCAAGAAGATATTGTGTATTTGGGATTTGTGATTTCAAATGATGGTTTGGAAATGGATTTTGAGAAGTTTAAAACAATTTTGGAATGGCCTACACTCAAGAATATGGGTGAGTTAAGATAATTTCATGGTTTGACTAGTTTCTACATGAAGTTTATAATGAATTTTAGTTCTATTTTTAATGCTATGAATGAGACTATAAGAGGAGATAAAAATGATTTCAAGTGGACACATGGAGTTGACAAGAGTTTTGAAACTCTGACATTAAAAGTAGTCAAGTTACCTTTATTGGCTTTGCCTAATTTCAATAAGGTATTTCAAGTTGAATCTAATGCAAGTGATAGTGCAATAGGAGCTATGTTGAGTCAAGAAGCTAAACCTGTTGCTTTCTTTAGTGAGAAGTTGAATGATGCTAAAGGGAAGTACAATGTGTGTGATCAAGAGTTTTATGCTATTGTTCAAGCCTTGAAGAAGTGGAGACATTATTTGATTTCTAAGGAGTTTGTGTTGTACATTGATCATAAAGCTTTACAGCATTTGGGAAGTCAACAAAAGTTGAATCAAATACATCTGAAGTGGGTTGAATATTTGTATAGTTTCACATTTATGATAGAGCATAAGAGTGGAGCTACTAACTGAGTTGTATATGCATTGAGAAGAAGAGGTTCTTTATTCACTGAGATGAAGGTTGAATTTCTTGGTTTTTATGAGATGAAGGAGTTGTATAATACTGACCCTAATTTTTCTGAGGCATGGAGAGAATGCAATGCACCAAATCTATCAAATCAAATGAGTACTTATGATGAATATTTCATTCAAGAAGGTATGTTTTCCAAAGGAATTCAATTTTGTATACCACAAAGTTCTATGATGATTAATTTGATTAAGGAAAAACATTGTGGTGGATTGCCTAGACATTTTGGTATTCGTAAGACATTGAGTTTTATTAAGGGAAAGTACTAGCGACCACATATGTATAGGGATGTTCAAAATTTCTTAAGGAGTTGTGGGATTTATCAAGTTGCAAAAGGAGTAAGTCAGAATACTAGATTGTATATACCTATTTCTGTTCCTGATAAGCCTTGGAGTGCCATCAATATGGATTTTGTTCTTAGATTACCTAAGACAACAAGAGGGTATGATTCCATATTTGTTGTTGTTGATAGATTTTCTAAGATAGAACATTTCATACATTGTAAGAATACATCAGATGCTGAGATTTTCTTCAAAAGAGATTGTTAGATTGCATGGATTGCTGAGAAGTATTATCTCTAACAGAGACAATAAATTTATTGGTTACTTTTGGAGGACTTTATGGAAGAAGATGAATATTGAATTGAAGTTTAGTTCTACATCCCATCCACAGACAGATAGATAGAAAAATATTGTGAATATAATCTTGGATAATTTATTGAGATGTTTGGTTGGACATATGCTCATGAGTAATTGAAATATGGTATTGGCACAAGCTGAGTTTGCATATAATAATTTTGTGAAGAGGAGTATAGGGAAAACACATTTTGAGATTGTTATTGGAATGCAACCTAAAGGTATATTAGATTTGAAGGATGTTATTGGTGTGGAGAAGAGAAGTACTAAAGGAGAAGTATTTGTTGACTTTATGAAGTCTTTGCACAAGGAAATGAAGCTAAGGTTGGAAAAAAGTAAAGAAGTATAAGGAGAATGTCGATAAGTCTAGAAGACATCATGTTTTTGAAGTTGGTTATGAGGTGATGGCTCATTTGAAGAAAGGAAGATTTCTTGTTGGAACATACAGTAAGCTGAAAATGAAGAAGTTTGGTCCTTGTAGATTTTTAAGGAATTTTGATAGTGGTAATGTTTATTAAGTTGAGATGACATGGATATATCTCCTATATTCAATGTTTCTAATTTGCATAAGTATCATGAGTTAGATGATAAAGTTTTGTGCCACATGATTATCCTAAGAAGCAGATTGAAGAGGTTGAACAGATTTGGATTAGAGAATTGGTAAGAACACAAGAGGAAAGTATTAGTATGAATATTTGGTGAAGTGAAAGAATAGACCAGTTGACGAAGCTACATGGATTTCTCAATCTGAGTTGGATTTAGCTAAGGTTGTGATACTTTCATGATTCAGGAGAAACATTTCTTTCAACCTCAGTTGTCTAATGTAGGAGCATCTCAAGTTGCCTTGCTATCCTTCTCATTTTGTTCATTCTATGAGTTAATGTCGAGTTCCAGTGGTTGTCGAGTTGCAATCATTGCCAAGTTCCTATATGTACCAAGCTGTCTAGTGTTGGCTGAGCATTTCTATATTTTCCAAGCTATCTAGTGTTGACCAAGCATTCTTTCATGTGTCGAGTGAACCTAATGTTTTTTGATGCTCAATTCCTAATTGGACCAAGTTTTTCTATGATTGGTTCTTAGTTTGAGTTGGCTTGTGTATTTAATTTGGATCAAGAATTTAATATAAGGATCTTGGCTTGGGAGGTGTACAAACCATTTTAAAGGTCGACCTTCTATTATGTAAAGATCTTGAATCTTTTGTAAGCCATTTTGGAAAGTATAAATAGGGGTGTCTAGGTTTAGGTTAGGTATCATTTATAGAGTCTAGATGGGAGAGTGAATTTAAAGAGCTAGAACTCTGAATTAAGGACCTGTGAAAACTTTAAGTTTTAGATTTTGTAAATCTTAATGGCCATAACTAGAAGGCCTTACAACCAGGCATGTATGTGAACAATATTATGAATCAATAAAGTATTTTGTGTTCCTTCTCTCCTTGGTGTGGTTCTCTATGTTGTTTTCTTCTATTGTGTTTTCTCAACAAGTTGGTTGGATAGTTAGGTGTGCCTCAGGCCCTAGCTTTTCAACCCCTCCTTACATAAATTTCTATCCTTACAAATAATGTTATTTTCTTATATTTCTCTACACTAGAATCAAGGAAAAATTTATTGTATGGAGATCCAATTTTTCTAAAAGAAAATCATTTAAAATTCATAAGATGGGAACCCAATTTATGCTCATTTTCTTTAGATAATATTAAGGAATAAAATGGATTATGCTGAAGGATGTCCTAGTAGAATTACTATAAACCTCTATTCTTAGTCGTATAGGAAATTTTTTGGGTGACTTTAGAGGGTTTGAGGATGATTTTGTTTCATCCGATAATGTTAAACTCCTTATTGAAATAGAATTTTATAAAGTAAATTTCAAAAATTTAAGGATCATTACAAATAATTATTTATATTACCTTGAACCAAAGATCTTCTTTAGTAGGATATCTAAGAAAGTCACTTGGTAATGCCCCCACCCCCTGTGCAAGAGATGTAATAAACTTAAATATTTTAAATCTCTAAAATCACAAGGGTTTACCTCTTATATGTCCTTCAACATAGAGGGAGGAGGTTTTATTATTTCAAATAGGCAATCCTCTCCCACATAAGCTATGATGGGAGCTCCTCTAGAGTCCTTTATTGAGGAAGAGGAAATTTTTTAAAATTAGGAGCTAGAGGAAGTGGCTCCCCTACCTTGCAAGAAAGTATCTATTACCTGATGAAGGGCCTTTTCTGGTAATATAGTCCATTCTAGAATTGTTTTTGAATCATATTGATGTATTTAGAAATGATATTTGTGTATCCCATGTTTCTTCCTAGACTCAAGTAGCAGAGGATTCTCTCACCCCAACTGTCATAGCCCCTCAAGCTCCTATTGTAGAAGAGGATGCCTTATCTCAAAATAGTAAAATCTCCTTTATTCATGGGATGAGCAAGGTAGAGAAAGAATCCTTTTGTGCTCAAATTATTAAAGATCTTATCAACTTGTGTAGAGAGGAATCAGTGAAAGAGGTCCTAACTATAGAAAAGGAAAAAATAATTGAAATTTTTTTGAAGCTTGGGGGAAAAGGTTATACCAACAAGGATCCTAGGAATGATTTAATAAGGATGAAGAATGAGGATTACCTTAGAGATTTGGAACAATCTCAGGAAACTCAAGCATGTCCAAATCTAAGAAAGGTCCCTAAAAAAAGAGGCAAGAAATCTCTTAATGAGCTAAGATCTCAAGATGCAAAGGCAAAAGGTCAAACCAAATTGAATAAACTATTTGATGTAGGGAAGGGGAAGTTCCTTTCCATAGAGAAATGAAGTTATTTATGTGGAATGTTAGGGGCTTAAATGCTCCTAACAAAGAATGCTTATTAAAATGTTGCCTCGCCCAATATAAACCTAACATAATTATGATTCAAGAAAGCAAAATAAACTAGGAATAGTTAAATTCTTTTGGGAAGAAATTGGCCTTTAGGAAAATCTTTGGAAGCCCTTCCATAGGGGGATCTGAAGGGTCGGTAATCATTTGGAACCCACGTTTAGTGTATCTCATTCGCATGAGGTGGGAAAGGTATTGGATATTTGTTCATGTTCAAAGTCTCAATTCTAATCTAAAATTCACCCTACTAAATATTTATGGGCCTACACTAACATGAGAGAAAAGATCCCTTTGGTTAGAATTGGACCATGTTTTGTAGTAAACTAATTCCCTTTGTATTTTGGGAGTGGATTTTAATGAAATATCAACCTCTTTTGAAAAGAGCAGAGGTTTGGAAAAACTATCTAAAGATTCACTGAATTTTAATAATTGGATGCACCAATCTTCCCTATTAGAAATCAAATCCAACCTAGAATAATAGAAGGCAAGGTTCTAGTGAAATAGTAGAAAAACTAGACATATTCCTTATCTCGGGAAAAATTCCTAATGAAGTTTCTCATCTTCTCTTTGAAACTCTCCCCTTCTCTAGACCTGATTACTACCTGATCCTTCCAACTTTTGAATTAGAAGGAACCCCTATTAGGATTCTATTTAAATTTGAAATTATGTGGTTCAAAGATGAATCTTTGATCAATCTAGTTGAAGGCTAGCAAGTTAACTCAGAAGTAGTAGGTTCAAGGTTGTATAAGGTGGTACAAAAACACAAGATAATCAGACAAACTTTATGCATTGGACTAAAACTAAATTTGGAAATATCTTTGATGCTAAAACTAAAATTGAATTTAACTTAGCCAATTTAAAATTAGAAGTCATGAAGAATGGTATGGACAAAAGCATGTATCTTAAGGGAAAATATCTTAGACTAAAACTAGAGGATATCCTACCAAAAGAGGAAATCTTTTGGAAACAAAAATCCAAGGAAACCTAGTTAAGGGAAGGAGACATAAATACTAAAATTTTCCACAAAAGTACTAAACAGAAAAGAGCCACTAAAAAAGTTTCTAAAATTAATAATAAGGATAACACCATAATAGAAACACCTACTAAAATTGCCAAAGGGGTGATCTCTTACTTTTAGAATATGCTAAACAACTTGGAAGGATCCTCTTTGGCCTTCCAAAAATCCTTAAAGAATATTTCAAAATTGATCTCAAAACAAGAAATTATTATTACATAAAATCTCTAAGGAAAATGTCATTAAGGCTTTTTTCCAAATGGCCCCAGATAAATCCCCAAGGCCTGATGGCTTCCCAAAATATTTTTTTTGAAAGTCCTGACACTTTCTAGGAGATGAGATCATAGAGGCCTTGTAGAGCTTAGAAATATATGTGGTCTCCTCAAAGAAGTCAACCATACCTTTCTTACTCGTATTCCTAAATAATATTCAACATAAAGTTTTAACAATTTCTAACCAATTGTATTATGCAATACTCTCTACAATTTATTATCCAAGGTTCTGGCCATTAAAATGTTAAATATTTTACTAGTTCTCATTAGTGAAGAGAAAATTGGCTTCATCCTAGGCATATCCATTTATGATGGGATAGTAATAGCCCAAGAAGATGCCCATTCCCTTCATTATAATGGTTCACAAAGAGTGATGATCAAATCAGACATTAGTAAGGCTTATGATAAAGTTGATTAAATATTACTTGAAAATGCTTACAAGATTTTAGCTTTTCAAACCAATGGATTAACCTAATCTTTGAATGCATCTCAACTTGAGAATTCTCAATCTTGATAAATGGGATGCTAGAGAGTTTCTTCTCACCCTCCAAAGGACTAAGACAAGGGGACCCTATATCCCCATCACTATTCATTATTATGTTTGAAGCATTGGGAAGAGCTTTAGGAAACTTTAAAATTAACCAATCCCTTAAGGTTATTCAATTATCCCAAGAGGAAGGAGTCACTACCCACCAACAATTTTTTGATGATACAATGCTATATGGGGAAGCCAATACCAAAGAAGAAAAATATTTTAAAAATATTCTCCAAGTGTACATGAAAGCTTCTGACTAGGAGATAAATTGATCTAATTCTAAAATCTTCTATTTAATACCAAGCTCACTATGGAATTGGAAATTAGTGAAATCTTGAACATTAAGAAAGGATCTTTCCCTTGTAGATATTTGGGTATTCAAATAGAATGGGAGAAGAGAAAATCTTCTAGTTGGGCTCTCTTAATAGGTAAAATGAAAGCAAGGGTCCAATCCTAGAAAGGAAAATGGTTGTCTTTAGTAGGGAGAATAACCATGCTCAAATCAGTCTTGTCAAGTATTCCAATCTTCCAATTATCAGTTTTGGAATCGCCAACTCAAAAGAAGGATAATATTAACAAAAAATTAAAAGACTTTCTTTGCAAGGTTCCAAAGATAAAAGAAAAAAATCCCTGCTAGCCTAGGACAAGGTTGGTCGTCCTATGTCAAAAGGATGATTTGGTGTCAAAAAATTGAAAAATCAAGTAATGGCTCTTTGTGCCAAGCTCATTTGAAGAATGTTTAAATTTCCCCACCTAAAATGGGAAAGGACACTGTATAAAAAATATTTACATTCTAATGATCTACTTATTGTCCTTAGTAATAGAAATCCTCATAGGGGTTCTAACTTATGAAACTTCATATTAAAGTGTAGATCAATTATTCTTAATAGAGTAACATTGAAAATTGGAAAGGGGGATCAGGTGAGATTTTGGATGGACTCTTGGGGAGATAGACTTGGTTCATATCTCATTAATTATGTTAAGGAATGTAACAACACTTTGGTAGGATGGAAATAGAAACCATTCTCAGACTTTAATATTCCTCCTGAGGAAGAAGAAAAACTTATTAAAATAATAAATGAAAGAAATATCACCTTCATAGGAAAAGAAGATAAACTAATATGAGATGGATTGAAAGATGGAGAATATAACTCAAAAGATGGCTACAACTACATCTATAATGTAAGGCATCACCCTAAGGTGGAATTTCCCTAGCCCCTTTTCTTGTCAAAAGCTAGTGCCTTCTCCTAGTTAGCCCTTCAAAGAAGAATATTAACTATGGATATAATTAGAAGGATTAGTTTTGGGGGCCCCCTTAGTGTCTCTTATTTGAAACATCTAAGGAAGATGCAAATCATATCTTATTGAATTGCTCATACACTTCAAAAGTTTGGAATTAGCTCTGTGGAAATGAATTATAGGATTACTCTTCCTAACTCTATAACATCCCTATATTTAATCTCTTGGCCTAAGTTAAATTCTTGAAATTAATATCATGCTTTGTGGATAATATCTCCTTCCATAATTCTTTAGCAATTACGGAAGGAGAGAAATAAAAGAATCTTCAAAAATACTAGTATGGCATGGGATCAACTTACTATAGAAAAAAGAAGTAGCCATTATTGAAACCCTCAATTGTAAAATCTTAAGCCTCAATGGGAAAACTAAACCAATGTCACCGTGGGATAATAAAATGAGAAACTAGTGGCTTGGTCTCAAACTAACCTCATTTTATGTTAAGGGAGGGAAGGAAAGCAAAGTAAAATGAGTGCTTTGTATTTGGTCCCCTTAAACTTAACTTTGCTGGTACTTCTAGGAGTACTCTGGGAAAATTAGTTATTAGATGTTGCATTAGAGATCACTAGGGTTAAATCTTTGCCAAATGTATGAAACCAATAGGTAACACTACTAATAATGAAGTTAAAATTAGAGCCCTAATTGAGGGCTTGTAGATATATTCCAAACTAAAATTGAGTAAGGTTGAAATAGAGGCTAACTCAACCATAGTAATTAATGCTTTAAGAAATCAATCTATGCCCAACTAGAGATTGAATTCTCTTCTAACCAAGGCATTGGAGTTAGCTAAAAATATTGAGAAAATATCTATTAACCATATTTATAGAGAATGAAACAATATGGATGATAAATTGGCTAACAAAGGAGCAGATGGGAAAAGCAATACTATATTTTTTCCCCACCCTTATCCACCATGATTATATGGGTCGACTTTGGAGAAATCAATTTTTCATCTTTATCCATTTTATCTTTTAAAAAATTTAATTAAAATGATGTTCTACAAAGTAGCTAATTTTAGACTTTAAGTGTGATTTCTATATAGTAGCTAATCAAGGGTGATTTAGCTATAGGGATTAAGTCCTTTAGAAGGTAATCCTAGCCTTATTGGAAACTAAACTCATTATTAACCAAAGCCTTGGATATAGATTGTTTTTTAAAATTCATGATTAAACACACACACACACACACACTAACATATAGAAAGGGTAATAAAATCGTGGTTAGCTACAAGAGGCAGAGGGTATCAATTAACTCACCCTCTTTTCTCATCCACAATCCCCTTGACTCTTAATATTTTAATTGTTAATCTAAACTATCACACCAATAACTAATATTTTATTAAAAAATATGATAGAAGTCTATTATATCTTGGAAGGATTCATTTTATGTATGTGGAAATATTTTTCTATTAATTAAGGCCCAAGACTATGTGGTGAGAACTTTTCGTGCATGAATCACTCCTTCCTATGTGTGTCTTAATTGCTTAAAACTCCTTGGGTAGTGTTGGCATTAACTTCCTTTTTTCATTATTTTCCCTTATTTATTGGGTAATGTTGGCATCATCTTGCATATCAAAAGCCATGGATACCCTGATCAAGCTCACTTCTCCATCTTGTCTCATGGCTTTTGATAGATCCATTAAGTTAGAAAGATTATGCAATTTGTGTCTGTAAGAAATAAGGTCATTTAGAGAGGTTTTATCCAGTGTTTGGGAACTCAATATATTAATTATCCCAACATGTTTCACTCCAATACAAACATAGTGGCCATGTTTATAGATGTTGCCTGCCATTTTTATGCCAATAATGACCTCATCGCTAGCATTTGTTGGGAACTATTTGATGAAAAATTGTTGGGTGATCTTGACAATGTACTGATGAACATCAGAGGGGACCTCATGATTCCCTTAGCTACAAAGTATAATATGATTTATGTAAGGGTGGGAACTAGTCCCAACTCACCAAACCATTTTCACTAAAGACCCAATTGGTTTTTGAGAGGATATAAGGGTTTACCAGAGAAATATTCAATTCCTCCTCTTCTTTGACTTTTCTATTTTGGACCCTATTGAAGAGGATTGGTTGGAAATTTACTTTGAGAGGGAAGGGATTTTGCATGAATTATCCCTAAAAGAAGCCGATGAGGATTTATGAGAAACTTTTAGAGAATAATATCGGTCGCAGTTATTTATTTTTGGAAAACTTCTCTTCTTTTCATTAGTTTTGTTTTGAATATGTAGACATCTTTAATTTTAGTCAATCAAATAAATTTATGCATATAAATAGTTTATAACTCAAAAGAAAAAAGTTACTATAGTTTGATGTTATTCAAAGCTTTTTTTTTGAAGTACATGCTCTTGAAATTTTGGAAGCTGATTTCATAAACTATAATCTATGAATCTAGTTTATTTTCATCATCTAATTTAGAGCCTTCTAATTTCAATTGCTTCCTTCATGAGCTGCCCTAGTTTATTTGTTAAGGTATTCCATTAAGCTAAATAAAATATATTCAATTTAGAGACTATTATAGATAGGCTTTATTTTTCTTCATCTTCTTTGGCAACAATATTTGATTTTATCATTTCTAGAATCCTTTCATTTGAAAGGACTGAATTCTTGTGGACGTGGATAAAATACATCCACAATACTTTTGAAAATAATGGTGGAGTAATCTTTTATAAAGAATGGACTAATGATAGAGATAGAGCCAGACCGAGAATGCTTCTTACTATGCTTCAATGTTTTATGGTTTAAACTTCATTACTCTATTAATAAGCCAAAAGCAACAACATCCATGCTTCAATGTCTTATGGCTTTAGCTTCATTACTCTGACATTAAGCCAAAAGTAACAACATCTGTGCTTAATTTTATAATTGACTAATTAGCTATATGGTTATATCTATTTTGAGCCTCCATAAGGGAATCCTAAAAAATGACTACTACCTCAACACCCTAGCTCTAACTCCCACCAGTGGCTAGAATGTTTAGATTCAATTAAAATGTAGGGTGTTTAGCAATGTTTTTGAGCTATTTGTTCTCTTCTCCTATTTAATCTGGGGCTTTTATAAGATTGTAATTGACCAAGGGCC
The DNA here is from genome assembly GCA_028749045.1 of Cupressus sempervirens. Classification (NCBI taxonomy): domain Eukaryota; kingdom Viridiplantae; phylum Streptophyta; class Pinopsida; order Cupressales; family Cupressaceae; genus Cupressus; species Cupressus sempervirens. The sequence continues at coordinate 145,477,496 of CM053791.1, forward strand.
TTAACAGAGAAATAAGGCATAGGACTTGGTAATTATCTATCTCATCAAAATGATATGGCTTTCCTTTACAATACATTTTAAGGATAATAAAGTACTACCCCTTTTTCTTGATTTTGCTACTGTTAACATCAAAACTATATAAAATCTTCATGATGGGGTAGCTTCATGCACTGCCTATTTTAATAATATCAAAATTTTCTTGAATGGAACTGCATAACACATCCCAGCAAGGATTAGATAAGTACACTATATAACAATCCAATCTTCCATTTATAAAATCACTTGTATGTAAGTATATTATATTATACTCTAATGATTTATAAAATATTATATTATTTTAATATTTAAAATAAAAGAATACATATATCAAATAAGATAATTAGTTAGTTATAGTCTCAACACAGGGTATGAAGGGAAGCATATACTCATTGGTTTCACCGAAAAGAAAAAGTCAATGCAATAGAGATCCTCCTTAATGAGAAATAATTACCTTTTGTAAATGAAGATACACCAATATAAGAAATAAACTCCTATCAATAAAGTTGTTGATAACTTGTGAATTCTCCAATAATCCAACCGTGAGATGATCCAATCCCAAATGTGTGTCTCCTTTCTTCTTCTATGCCAATTGAGTGCACTCGGTGCATTTTATTACATCAACGTTGTTGATAGGAGGAGCCTCTTTGGACGACAAATTTTCTAGGTACCGGCGTAGGACTTTTGTAATGGATTCCACCGATTCATCTCCACTAGTAGTATTAAAAAAGACCACCTTTAGTAGCCCATGATCGTTCTCTATAAGAGCAATGGCCAAGTGAACGAGAGTGAATCGAACACAATCACATTCTCGACATACTGTCAACCTAATTCTATAATTTTGGAAGTTCTCTGTAAAACCTTTGGAATCCATGATTTTTTATTATCCCACAACCTCCTCATTTAGAAGGTTTTGGGATATATTTTAAAAGGCTAGAAAGTCTAATGGGAAAAGTATAAAAGTAGAAAATAATGTTTCTAATTATTCTTTATGATAAGTAGACTATTAATTCTTATCATAAAAAAAAAATCAAACCTTTCAACAATCAAATATAATATAGAAAATTATGGCAACAACTCCCAATGTTATCATCAACTATCATCATTATACACTATCGACCCATGTATTAGACATTGATCTAAGTTAGCAACAATACATGCAAAAAAACATTGAATTCTTATTCATTGTTTGCGATTAATAAAGCAAGAACAAAAAATTTCCACTTTTTGACAATGGTGTGGTCCATTATTTAATATTTTATCAAACTAAAATTGTAAACATTTAGAAGATTTGAGAAACATTATAGAGGTAAGTTTATATTTACCCATGCTCATCTTCATGTTTCGATTCCCATCATTACTATCAGATTTTTGATAATTAAGTAAATACATAATAGAATGCATATCTTTGATAGCTTATATTATTTTAATACGAATATAGTTTTAATTCCATGGTGGAGCTCATGAAATATTATATTCCTTCATATCTACCATCTGGACTTAATTTTATCTACTTATAGTCCTTCATATCTACCATCTGGACTTAATTTTATCTACTTATAGTCCTTCATATCTACCAAGCCTAATCGGGCACCTGATCCAAAATCGGGTAAGCAAAAATAAAATTTCAAAAGTTGAGAAGGTGGGAAATAATTGTACACTTTTATTTATTTTTTAAAGAGGGGTAAATGCTTTGACCTGGAGCTATGAACTAGTGAGGCCACAAATGGGGGACCTCATCCCCATTAGATTTGAACCTTGATGGCAAGGATAACAACTCAACAACTTAACCATCACAACATGCCACCATTGGCAATAATTGTACATTTTAAATACAAAGTTAACAAAAATATTTAAATATGTTTTCACATTTAAAATATAATGATATATTTGAATATTATTATTTTTTATTTTTATTTTATATTATATAACAAATTTTATTGTTATAATATTATATATGATATTAAATACATGATTAGATAGGATATTAGTATCATACTACTATATATTATTATATAGTATTGTATATTATCTATATATTATTATTATTATATTAAATATATATTATTAGATAGTACTAGAAATTATCACACAACATTATATAGTTTATTAAATTACAATATGATTGATTGCCCTATGTCCCTAGGGGTCTTAGGACTCCTAGGGACATAGGGTAATCAATGCAATGGGTCCAATGGGGTCAAGAGCTAGCCCATGAACCTATTGGATCCATTGCATTGCGACATGTGTCCTTAGGGGTCTTAGGACCCCTAGAGAGGGTAATAAATGAATGGGTCCAATGGGTCATAGGCTAGCCCACGACCCCATTGGATCCATTGAATCACAACATATGTCCTTAGCGATCCTAGGAGCCCTAGGGACATAGAGAAATCGATGCAATGGGTCCAATGGGGTCATCGACTAGCGACCCCATTGGATCCATTGCATCATGACATGTGTTCGTAGGGGTCCTAGGACCCCTAAGGACATAGGGTAATCCATGCAATGGGTCCAATGGATCCACGAACTCATTGGACTCATTGCATTATGACATGTGTCCCTAGGGGTCCTAAGACCCCTAGAGACATGGGGTAATCAATGTAATGTGTCCCCATGACCCCATTAGACCCATTGTATTATGATAGGTAAGCATCCTAGGACCCCTAAGGACATAGGGTAATCCATGCAATGGATTTAATGGGGTTGCATGCTAGCGCATGACCCCATTGGACCCATCACATCACACCATGTGTCCTTAGGGATCCTAAGACCCCTAGGGACATAGGGTAATTGATGCAATGGGTCCAATTGGGTCATAGGCTAGCCCGCGACCCCATTGGACCCATTGCATCACATGTGTTCCAAGGGGTTCTAGGATCCCTAGGGACATACAATAATTGATGCAATGGTCCAATGGGGTCATGTGCTAGCCCACTACCCTATTTGACCCATTGCATTAGCTAGGGGTCCTAGGATCCCTAGGAATAGAGGGTGATTGATGCAATGGTTCCAATGGGGTTGTAGGCTAGCCCATGACCCCATTGGACCCATTGCATTCTGACATGTGTCCCTAAGGGTCCTAAGACCCCTAGGGACATAGGGTGATCAATGCTATGGGTCCAATGGGATTGTAGGCTAGCCCACGACCCCATTGGACCCATTGCATCACAACAGGTGTCCCTAAGGGTCCTAGGAACCCTAGCGACATAGGGTAATCAATGCAATGAGTCAAATGGGGTCATCAGCTAGCCAATGGGGTTGTGGGCTAGTCTATGACACCATTGGACCCACTTCATCATGACATGTGTCCCTAGGGGTCCTAAGACCCCTAGGGACATAGGGTAATTGGTGTAATGGGTCCAATGGGGTTCAATGGGATCATGGGCTAGCCCATGAGCCCATTAGACCCATTACATCATGATAGGTGTTCTAGGACCCCTAGGGACATAGTGTAATCAATGTAATGGACCCATTAAGGTCGTAGGCTAGCCCTTGACCCAATTGGACCCTTTGCATCGTGACATGTGTCCATAAGGGTCCTAATAATTTTAGGGACATGGGGTAATCGATGCAATGGGTCTAATGAGGTCTAGGACCCCTAAGGACACATTTTTAGATGTAATGGGTCCAATGGGGTCATAGGCTAGCCCACGACCCCATTGGACCCATTACATGTTGACATGTGTCCTTAGGGCTCCTAAGACCCCTAGGGACATAGGTCCAATGGGGTCATCAGCTAACCCATGACCCCATTGGACCCATTGCATCACAACATGTGTCCCTAAGGGTCCTTGGACCCCTAGGGACATAAGGCAATCGATGTAGTGGTTCCAATGGGGTCATAGGCTAGCCCACGACTACATTGGATCCATTACATTGTGACATGTGTCCCTAGGTGTTCTACGATTGCTAGGCACATAGGGTGATCAATGCAATGGGTCCAATGGGGTAGTAGGCTAGCCCACAACCCCATTGGATCCATTACATCATGAAATATGTCCCTAGAGGTCCTAGGACCCCTAGGACATAGGGTAATCAATGCAATGGGTCCAATAGGGTTGTGGGCTAGCCCAAGACCCCATTGGACCCATATGATTTCCCTTGCAAACGCAAGAAAAGAGAGGTGTCAACACGAGTTGGAAAGGATGCTTCAAATGTTAGGATTTAGTGTAGTGAAGATCATGGGACTACCTGGAGTGTTTTAAAAAATGAAGATTATAGAAGCCATCAAGTTTTAAGTTGTTGGAGTTAATGTTTTAACTATAGTGAATAAATCATATCTAATTATGTGTTATGCATCTATGGTAAAGAGTTTGAGATGTAAACAATGACCAGTTGTAGATGTTGTAGACATGTCTCTCATATCTAGTTAGGGTCAAGTTCATGTGTGTATTGTCAATCTTGAAGTAGTTTTTTGTCAATTTATTTAGAAATAATTTAGGAATATTGGTTGTCAATCTATTGTATAAATATGCATCTATTATTCAAGAATAACAAGCTATAAGCTTCTTTTTTCTCTATTTTTCTTTTGATATGTTTTATGCTAAATAGTAATGGTACAGAGCTTCCAAGAAAGCCCTTGTTTATAGGGTTTTGAACTAGACCTTGCCTCTTTGGTCTACTCTAGGACACTTCTTGAGTACTTAGGAGTCACTCTAGACACCCTCCTCCTTAGGAGATTCAATCTAATCTCCAAGTCACAAGAAACTCAAAAATCTTCTCCAAGTCTTCAAAACTCTAAGTTCAACATTCCCATGGATGGATGGGTCTTAGATATCTACATTTCAATCCTCTTAGGTAGGCTTTCCTAACTCTTTCCCTTTCTTTCTACTTGATATCTCCAAATACCTAAAAAGTAGGGCTAGTAGGCCTCGTAGCCCTAATTAGGCCTCCTAATGTAGTTTTGGCCAAATTTCTCAAAAACTCCCATTAAGGATCCTATAAATAAATCACCATGCCAGATACCCTTTTGGAAAAGCTTCAAGATTTTGTGAGTTACATGTTTCATAGGTGCCCATACAACCCTAAGCCCAAACTAGCCTAAATGCTTATGGTTATTGGAACATAGAGGTTCTTTCTTGATAGAGGTTCAACGACATTGACTTTACCTTCTATAGTTGCCTACATATCAATCCCACACTTCTACATCAAAATACCACACTTCTCAATCCATCCACCCATGCTTCAATGCCCTATTATGTTTATTGCTCCTAGTTGGGTGCTTGTTAACTCGCCTAGGGAAAGGTGAGCTAAAAATAGTATAAGACACTTTTAGGACTCAAACTTTAGTATTTACACCATATACATTGAGTTCCCTTCCATGTCCCAATAGGTCGTGATAGTCCCATGATGGGATTTTATGGAAGAGGCATTTTTGACTCCCTTACTTTGGAGGAACCAATGAACTAGCTAGAGAAGAAATAATTTTTTAAAACACTAAAAATGGAAAGAAAAGAAAATAAGAACACACTTAGAGAAATTAATTACATACTTTTGACTGACTAGCATGCACTTAAATGGTGATCAATCCATTAAATTAAAGTTTCTCCTCTCGCAAGTAAAACTACAATAATGAATGCATAAAAATTGTTTGCTATATTCCTCCAAAATACAAGTTATGTTGACCAACCCTTTGATCAGGTTGAGGATGATCTTATGTTCACCAAATTCATGAACTCTAACTATTCAAATAGTTCCATAACTACCAAGATTCTTTGCGGGGCTTCCTGATGGTGTTCCATTTATTGTCATGAGAGATGGATTCATGCAAATCATTACTCATGAAACATGAGTCAATGAGTTTGACTTAAAACTACACAACTAAATCTTGATAACGATATCACAATTAAAAGACATAGCTTTGATGGAAATTATAATGTCAGGGAGGACAAGCAATAGTGGTGGTATAAGAGAATGTAAAAAAGTTAAATTATAAAAAAATAGAATTTCTTTTGGTGTCATATTATCCATTCAAGGTGGATTCCATTCTCTTTCACTCCATTTTTTGGGGTTGAAATAGAATATTTGTGAGTTTTTTAATTTAAGTTTTTCATTTAACATTTTGACAACAAAGAATAATTCTCTTGTTTTGTTCGATGGTATGGGTAATCAAGTTAAGTTGAAACTCTAGTTAAATGGCTTTTTTGTTTGGTTGTTGTCAACGAATTGTTACCATTTAGTGGTTTCAATTTATAGTCTTGTTTGGAAAATGTGTAAAGAATATTATATTTATCATTGAGTAGTTTCAATTCATAGTCTTGATGGGAAAATGTGTAAAGAATATTATATTTATGCAATAATTAACCAATAATAAGATATATTTTAACTTTTAACGATTCTCTACTTGTAATAAAATTCTAAATCTAACTAAGCTTTACCAATTCTTAAGTTTACAATAATAATATGAATATGTGGGGATTCTATTGGAGCACCTATTTTTTCTTCAATTTTTACTTAAATTAATGGATAACAATGGAGGGAAGAAAAATTGTAGAGACTCCTAGATTTTTTTTCTAGTATTAAATTGTTGCTTAATGGTAACCCCCCATTTTTTCAACAACTTGTCTTCAATAGCTAGGCATCAATTGCACCCTAAAAATAGGAAGAAAGGTTGAATTATCCCTTTCTACTAAATGTAATATCACATGGGGACACTTTTATGCTTATTTTTAAACACAAAATTAGGTTAAGATGCTTCATGGGGACATGGATTTAATATAATGAATGGTTTTATATTTTTAGATCAATAGTTACAACAATCCTTGTAGACATGCACCCAGAATGTGGAAACATAGATAATGTGCATCCTTTGTTAGTCTAATAGTTGTGGCATTTGACTGGCTTACTCCTACGAATAAATATCACAACATTATTCACATGCACAGCTATGGGATGCTATATCAATCTATCTAGATTCAATAACAAATATCTACCTGCAGGGAAAAGATTGTAATGTAGCTTTGTATTGTGAAGTTTCTAGGATGGACTACTATATTTTTGTGGAATGAAAGCAAGGAAAATAACTATCAATCCTAAAATTTTAGAAGGTTTTACACATTTTTCCTACTTTGAGATTTGTTCAAAGATTTTAATTTGTTTCTTCTTTTGTAAAACCATTTTTTAATCATAGAGTGTGAAGAACTTTAATTAGTTCTTATATTTTAAATGTTACTTGCATACATTTGATAAACTACCCACATATTGGATTTTCATATTTACACTACATGATTGCAATGTCATTGTCTATTGAAGGTTATTTTTCGTAGGCATTCTTGAAGTGGAGGACTCATGGGCTTAAAACTATCTAGATAACCATCTAGATTTTTGTACTTTCTTCTTTACCAAAATAAATTGTGTTTAAGAAGAATATGAATATTTGTGTTTATTAGTTACAATATTTTAGGTGATAGTTTTGTACAATTATATTAATCTAATAATTAAAGAGATCTTTTGTAACTATAATTTTTAGAATAAAATTAATTTTTAAGATAGTTTATTTTTGAATAATGACAAGGATTTTTAAACATATTCAAAATTAAAATAATATGTATTAATGGCAAGAAAGTATTTCTTATGGAAGTCTATATATTTCCAATAATATTGTAATTACTATGATAGGCTCTTCAATAAGTCATAATGAAAAATATTATTTTTAGAAATAAATTAGTTCTTGTTTTTAAGGTAATAATTGCATGCAAAGATGGGGTATCTTTCATATCACAATCATAATGGCATGCACACATTGAGTACGGTTATGTGGTAGTTGTAATCTCAACACATGGAGAAAAAGAAGAAGATGATTTGTTCAAATGTTTTGTTTGAGAATATTTGTTCAAATGTGTTGTATAAGAAGATTTATTCAAATGCATTGTTTGTGCTAGTTCTCTCAAAGGTGCAAAAATAATTATTGTAAATCAATACTCATTTTTCTTGACTATGTCATTTTTTTATAGAAAGAATATTTATTAATAAGTCTAGAAAAGATATTTAATATATTTAGTGTTTGTTTCCTTCTAAAAAAAATTGTTTCTTCCTTTTTGGAATTAATAATACATAAAATTCATAATTATTATGACATGTCCTTGGGATGATGATACATCGTGGTTAATCTTCTCACATTACTATGCATAGGAGCCACTTCATACATTGGGAAGCATCACTTATTATCAAAAAAGATATTTTAAAAATATTCATCTATGTGTAGTTTGTATACATATTCTCAAAATAGTCAACCTTATACAACTATCAACTATACACTTGCACCTATTCTTAGTGCAAGTGCTAGTTGTTTAAATATATTTAGTAGCTATTAGTTAGGGTTCTATACTAATGGAAAACATTCATCTTGAAATGTGTGACTTGATAGAACACAAAGTAATAATCAACACTTTTTCAAGCACCGCCACTCTTTTATGTCACTTGACATTTTTTGGCAAAAAATGTTTATGAAAGACACTAATTCTTTTTCATTTTCTACACTAACATTTGTATGCTAAAAAGTGAGCACACCTTGATAAACCATTATTCTCAAAGAATATCATGGATTAGGAAGTTTGAGAGGTGACTTATAGCTCTCTATCCATGATCTGCACGGAGCCAAAGGATGGAGACCTTTGCAAGGTGCACTGTACAATGAGAGATTGAAAGAGTTCAAGCAATAAGGATGCAAGTATCCAAGAATCCAAGTGAATACGCAATGCAATGAGTAAACTTTAATGAGGATGCAAAAGTAATTTAAGAATGAAATTCAAGATTAAGCTAAATGAGAGATGTAAATGCAAGTAAATTAAACTAATATAACATGATGAAAGATTACTTCCCCTTAGTTAAGATATGTGAGTTAAGCTAATTGAAATTAAAGGAAATAATAAAGTAGAATGCACATATGCAAGAGTGAAAGTGTAAATTTGTATTTGGTAACCTATATACATATGTTTTTTATTAAGTAAAATGTTAGGAATAAGGTGTCCCAACCTTGGATAATTCCTATTCTTATTATTTATTTTGTAAAATGTATTTCTTGCAAATAATGTTGATGTGTCGGCATCTTGAATTGTGTATAAGGAGATCATAGCTAAAATGGTTATGATGGATTCCTATGACATGTAAGAGCTATGTCAGGAAGATCCAATGACAGGTGAAGACATGTGGCAACTGATAAATTTGAGTATTGTACACTCTACCCCAATAGTGGGGTTCAAGGCATCACCTCGAAAAAAAATTTGGTGTTCCTATTTTCTCGGAGAATGGTAAAACCCTAATACGGTTATCTTTGGGAGTAGCCCTAAAAGTGAAGAGCATGTTATAAGCATTTTTAGGGTTGTGAAGAGAAGGTATGCAAGAAAGTGTATTGTCAGTACTGTGAGTTGCTACTGGAGTCTTCTATTGTCACTGTTGAACTTGCATTGCAAGTGTATTGTAACCTTGTGTTGAATATAATACATTGTGCAGGTTCTGGAGGGGTGGGGTTGTTTTACCGGAAGGTTTTTCCCCATTGGAAAATCTTTGTGTTATCTATTTCTTTCTCTATCTATTTTATTTATGCTTGGTTTGCTGAAATATTGTTGTTTACATGATATTGAATCTGTAAGTGTAGAATATTTTAATAGGATTTGCACCATACTTCTCTTAAGAGATTAGTGTAGGAAGTTGTTTCCACACCTAAGTTTCCTTATAGAAAACATGTTTTAATGGGTTCCTAAAACCCTTACACATCAAAAGTAAAACCTAAAAAGAATACTTAAATTATTAGTCAAACTAAAGGAAACATAGTGAAATAGACCCCCCACAGGGAAAAGATAAAAACCAAAACAAACTAGGGGTGCAAGACCAAAAACTGAGGTCGAAAAGCCAAGAAGGCTACTCAAGTTATTTCTTTGAGTATTTTCATAGCACGAATTTCTAGCTCAAACATTCTTCCAACTAACTCCTTCATGCCAGATAGATCCTACTCAGGTTCTTTGATATCCTTCTTCTTTGTGCTGGATTTGGTTCTCTTCCTCAATCCTTCCTTAGGAGACCTATCTTTGGTGCTATTAGGAGAAAGATCATCCTCTTTTTTGGCCCTACATACATTTTTTTGATTGTTGAGGGTTTATATGACACCCCATTGTTTATTTTTGATTGATGTAGGGGAACAAGTAACTGCTCAAGTGTTCAAGAAATCAAAATGACAATATAACAATAACTCAATCAAGATGGATATGAGAGAGTGTGGAGAGAGCCCCCTTTTAAGGAAAAATAGACCATCAAGATTGAGAGGCAAAAGAAATGGTGGAGATTGAGTCTTAGTTGATCCATGTGCTCAATCAAGAGGCAAATAGAGTGAATGAGATTAAGAGGCAAAAGAATGAGTGGTGGAGATAAAGAGACAACATTATTTTTAAAAATTTAAGAGATTCCAATCATCTTGGAAAGTTTGCATTTATGTTGTAGAAATTTTCTTTTCTTTTTATCTTTAAATTAGAAAAATGCCTTTTCATGTGCACATAGAATAAAGGGTATTTTTATTTTAGTAAAAGGGGACAATTTCTTTCAATTAAATAAAACATAGGATAAGGTGGTCAAATGATAGGATAAAATCAAATAGCTCATAACTTGGAGATTTGATCAATAATTATTTATTAATTAATCATGCAATATTTATTAAACATATTGTGGTCTAGCATATGGATATAAAATAGTAAGAATAGGGGCTTATAGTTTACTAGACCAAAATTCAATGATTACATTTTCCCTTCTTTTAGTTCATGTGTGAGTGATCTCAGTTGGAACATTGAGTCAAAGAATGATGATGATATAAAATAAGAGATCTAACTTTGAACCTAATCAAACAAAGTATAGTGAGATAACTAACTCCAAACTAGTTGTGAATAAAAGTTAGGAGGGTTGATAATGTTGAATGCATAGATTGATAATCCTGAATGATAAGAAAATAGTAGAACTGAGAGATGATATATCCAAGAGTGATTAGATTGGATAAAGTGTTTTTCTTGAGAAAAAATATTGAATAATTCCTAAATTGATGTGAAGTGATGAAGTTGAGATGCCCCTAGAAAAGATAACATAATCAATTTACATTGTTTAAAGATTAGTGATATATTATTCTTGTCCCCTCATGATCAAAGTAGAAATGATATAGATGAGATGTGAAAATGAGATCAAATTGATCAAATTGAGATAAAATGAGGTCCAAACTGATAGATAAGTGATTTAGAAAGCATAGCACCAAGTTTGACCACTAGGAAATGAGAATGTGCCCTAATTTGATTAGTTTGACTAGAAAGGTATAGAAATGAAATTAAGTCAAATGAAAAATAAGTATAATGAGATAATGATGATGAACAGATGAGAATGATAAAAATATGAGGATATAATTTGACTTGAAAGATTTGAAAGAGTTTCCTCAAAAGGGTTAGTCAACTGCCTAAAAGAGAATGCAATTTATTTTAATTGTGATTTTGGTAAGCAAGATGAATCAGGATTTTGATTTTGATCCCAAAAGTGAATCTTTGATGTCAAAATTAGTTTAGGGTTTAATTTTTTTGGAAATTTAAAATACCCATAAAGTAGGTCAAAATGCTAGTATATAAGGGGTCCAAAATGGTCATTTTCAAATCATTTATTCATTTGTCTTTTATTGAGTTCAGAGATTTTAGAGAGAGGCAATGCAACTTCTAATCCAAGAAAATTGATATGAGCTAAGTAGGAGGCATAAGAGGACTCAAGACTACCCTTCACTAGTATTTGATTAAAAACCAAACTTGTTTTTGCTTTTGTTTCTGAGATTTTTCATTTTTTTTAAATCTTAGAAACTTTATTTTTCATATGATAAAGTATCTTATTATATGGCTTTCACAAGCCATCATATGAATCTTCCTATTTTATAGTTTTATTTCCCACTAGTTTTCCCCATCATCACATGAGGGCCACTCAAATATCATGCAACACTATGCAAAATATCACATTAACAAAGGAAAAATGTTGTGTGAAACTATATTCACATTTCTTTTCTCGCTCAATTGAATTTGATTACTTAATTTATTTTTAGACTAACTAGTTCACTTGTTAACTATTGTGAATGATTCCTTGATGTACTTAGATGCTTTTTGGTATACCATTGATGTGATCTAACATATTTTCCTTGTTTCAAAATATAGTGAAGTTTCCCAAATTTTCATGTCAAATGTTCCTACTATGTGAGCTTATGATTAGTAAAACATATGTTAGGTGAGGGTGCAGGTGCCTTGGATGCCATAGGTTTAGGTTATGTATTTTATTTTCCCCATATCTAGGAAAATCATGACCTTTTGGGTACACTTGTTGAGAGGTTTCATTCAAAGCATAACACTTTTCATTTGTCAACTAGAGAGGTCACTATCACTCTGGAGGATATATATCTTATCCTTCCTTTTCCATGTCAAGGAGATCTAGTGAGTATTGTTGATGTTGTCCTTTCACTTCTCACCTTATAATATTCTAATGATGATAGATATTGATATTAATCTACTACTTATTGAAGGTATACTTTGATCAAATTCTTAGAGATGGGATAGCCACGATGCATAGGTTATTCAATGACAGGACCATCATGGCTAGACATATCTTGTGGGTGAATATGATGTGATTATATGGAGATTAATATCTACTAGTATTTATATTATACTCTTTGATTGGATGTGTACTTAGTGTAGATAGGAGCCAACAAGGCTTCTACTATGGTTGGGAGAGGTTAGTGATGGACCTATTATCTCATCCCCATCATCTAGCTTGGAGGCCCTCCATTTTATGTGATATATACTAAGAGTTACATGAAATTTTTTTAGGGAGGAGAAGAGTTAGTAATTTAGGGTTATGATTTCTTAGGACTAGGTATGGGAGCATAAAGAAGTGACCCATCTTATAGTATAGTCTAGCTATAGATGACAACCCTTCATATATAGATCCACTAGATATATATACCAAACTTGGTTGGGTTAGATTCTCTATTGGAGACATTGATTCAATGATATCAATTTCATGAATTGGATATCCTATTGGAGATGGGAGACATAAGAGGGTGTTGATGAGGAGACATGATACATGTTTTATAGAAGGACATTTTTGGAAAAATACTTGAGGTTGGTTGAGAAATTTGTTATTATCTTAGTATGGAGATAGTTTCACCGTTGGTAGGTGATTAGAACATAGGTGAGACATTATGTTCACCATCCCTTAGAGGAGACCTTAGGATGGGATCCTATTCTCAAATATGAAATTTTCATGCAAGAGACACAAGAGCTCCAAATTGTGGCATGGGATTTATTTCTAGGTGTTACAGATGTGGGTATGATACCTGAGTGCAAAAAATGGTTACATCAACATCCCTACTCTAGATTCATAGATCAAAAAGAGAGGTTACCCTAGCCAAAGGAGGGAGATGATGGAGAAGATGAGGGAGATGGAGGAGATGGTGGAGATATAGTAGGAGGAGGTGATATCAATAGTATTGGATCTATGGTTGGTTCCCCTTATTGTAGCTAGCTAGGTCCTCATACTAGGAGAAGAAGAGAGAGAGAGGCCCTTAGTCAATGGGTATTGCTACATCAATGAAGTGGGATGAGCCAAAGGATGAGAAATTAATGAGGAGGTCATGGTTGGATAAGAGATCTAGCTAGAGACAACTTCCACAATAGCAAGAGAAGCAAGGAGACGACAACACATAGAAAAAGCATATTATGGTATTAGAGGTCAAGGTACAAAATTTGAAAATTATAGTAGTGGTCAAAGATCAAAAACTAATAAATTTGAGAGAATGAGGATAGGCCCTAGTATAGGACCAAGATTAAGCTTGAAAAGATACAAAGAGACACAAAGATCGGGAGGCCTAATATTATGTTGCATATATAGGTTTAGTACTGATAGATAGGTGGGTACCAGACTACTCTCAATAGGTGGGGAGGCCATTGGGAGAAGTAAAGCTCTTGGATAGGACATGGGTTATTCCCCCTTCTCCTCCTACATAGTAGTATGGGAGTCATTCATGAGCTGTTAGTCATAGTTTGTACTCAAGGAATTTAGACATATTCAAGATTTTGACATTGTTCCAAATTTTGATATCATTATAGTTGTATTGACACATATGATATATATCTCATATATTGGATCCATCTTATATGTTATTATATACCTATTTCATATGCTCATGTTGATGATCATGCCCAGTAGTAGAATTCTACACATTTTTTGATGCAAATTTGGTCTTTTTTTGACATAATTGGTCAATTTTTTGATTAACCCTTTCATCGCTATTTTTTGCATCGAACGTTTGACAATAGATGAGAGCATCAAAATTTTGATCCAAGTTGCATCAAAAAATAGCATCAAAATTTTGATCCAAGTTGCATCAAAAAATAGCATCCAAATTCAATTTGTCTTAATCAAAAAAATTCATAAAAAATGAGTATTTGGTGTTGAAATTACGATGACAATAAGTAGTTAGTGTCAAAATTTTGACAACAATAATTTTTTTTAAATAAAAAATCATTTGTCTTGCCACCACATGGCACAAACCCATTTTTCACAATCCGATGTAGCTATTTCATAGAGGCAAGGAAATAAGCTTTTTGAAATAGCAAAATTACTAGCTATATAGTTAAATTTGTTAAATATAATTATTTTATTGTATATATAAATATTTAAATTATGAATAATTGCAAATGGAACAGGAGCATAATTGAAGTATCATATTGATTTTTATTTTTTTTTAAATAATAATTTTCAAATTGGAATATAAATTAATTATCATAAATTTTTAATATTGTTATTTATTTAATTTATGAGTTTAATTTTGTAGACTAGTTATTTTAATAAATCTTATACAATATTTATTGTAACCAAAATAATGAATTTTTCTATTTTGGAAAGGGAATAAAAGTCACATTCTAAAACAAAGAAAATGGTTAACACAAAATGTTAACCCTTGCAAAACAACATGTTAACCCACATAAAAGAAAACAATCCATTGAAAGTCTCGTAGATTAGTTTAAAAAAATGCATTTGTTTTGCCACCATGTGGTCCAAACCCATTTGTCACAACCCAATGTCGCTATTTCAGAAAGGCAAGAAAGGGAGCTTTACGAAATAGGTAATTTCGCTATTTCAAAAAGGGAATAAAAGTCACATTCTAAAATAGCAAAAATGGTTAACAAGAAATGTTAACCCCTAAAAAATAGTGTATTAACCCACAAAAAAGAAAATAGCCCATGGAAGGTCTCTCAAATCAGTTAACACTAATGGGCTAAATGGGGGGCAAATGTAGCCAACATTATTGGTGACTAAGAGGGGATTCTTTCCTAATAAGCATAGATCAGTGGCCTTAAGCAATCAATTGGGCATGTAGTCGCCAAAATAAATGATGTGCTGTCCCACCTTCAACTTCACAAAATTATGCAACAAACAAAAAACAAAAGGGCTCGAGGGAGCTTCGAAAAGCTCAAAATAGCTCCAAAAAAGGGAGCAAATATGCACACAAACTTCTTAGAGAGATGGAAAGACCTACTCTACTATGTACTAGTATTTACAAAGAAAAATATCAAATGAAACATTAATGGGATTGTTGGAATATGCATTCCCAACAAATTAGAACATGCATTCCCAAGTTACTATCACAATGTAGACCAGAAAGAACCAATCTTATACTCTAGCACATATTTTATTAGGGAAAATCATATTAGTCTCAATATAATCACATTCTTGGAACACTCACCTTAAGTATTCTACTCCATATTCAAAATAAGGGATTGATATTCATAATCAATAGAATATAAATTTGCAAGCCACTTTTAACATACCCGATAAAAGAGTTCAATATCAATATAAGCATTCAAATTAATCAATAACCAAGTTATTGATTATGAAGACAACATGATCAGTGTGAAGTGAAGACATCATCTTAATCCCATAATCAATTATGCCCATGAACTATTATCAATCAAGTGGAAATAAGAATGGGTTGTTTGAAACTAATACACGACATTAAACCATATATTCACTTTCATTCAAAATATAGTGTAAAGGAATGATTCTTGATTTTAATCAAATTGATAATTGCTTCATTTATCGATCCCAAACATATCAATGTAGAATCATAATGTTATGAAAATTGGATGTTTTAACTCAAACATTGAAAGGAGAATGATTTAAAAACTTGATCTGAATTTAAATATGCAATTAAACTCTAACATTCCCATTCTTGTAAACAATTGATCTTGACTATCGATAGTCAGAGGGCCCAATATGAAATTACACTATTTTCTCCCCTCTGAACTATATCTTTTTACAATAACTCCAACACACACAATATCCATAAATGAGAGATGTAGACTCCCGTAGTTACCAATCCTCATCCATGCTACCACATGTTGTTAAATAATTACCATGCATCATATATTCCATGTTCTATAAAAATTCCCAATCAAAAAGATAGTAGAGTAGTTTTTCCTACAGTATGCAGAGTTATTAATTTCAGAAAATTGTCAAAATAAAATTTGTCTCAGCTATACCTACACTACTAGACCTCTGCATTCTTGCTGATTGTAATATCCCTTTCTAAATATCTAGAGCAAATAACTTTAAGATTTGTGATCTTAAAACTAGATAATACAAATCTAAATTTCATTTCTAATATCTGGGTCTATTTGTATCCAAGATTCAAATTAAATTACAAATAATATTGCTGATTTTTTCTTACATTTAAATCAAACTATAAGACATCATAAAATGCTACTACAACTTTAGTCTTTAACAAAGAGGAAAGATAGAACATGCTTCTACATTTTTCTCTGCAAACACACAAATAGAGTAATAGCTAAAGAGCCCAATGGCGGAGAAAATGACTCTCCTATTTCTATGAATTATTATAATCATTTCTAGAAAGAGATTATCCTATATGGTTTTTCTAAAGATTATATCTAGGCAATACATCTGGATTTTTAATGTTTTACATATAAAAATTGCAAGTACTCTTGAGATCTGATTTTTGATTCTTAAGCAAGAAACAAAATCAAACTATTAATTGAGAAAAAGTAGGGGATGGTATTAATGAATCAATCTACTTGCATATTCCCTAAGAGGAACAACTGAGTGGGAGCCCTAAGGGTGTCGTTGCCCCCCGCATGCCTCACTTGCTTCTATAATAGGGTCTATGCCATATATGAGACTGGTGTTGCATGCAACATTTGATGCCCTCTGAACATTGGCCTAAGGGGTTTCAAAAAGTATCCAAGTATTTGGATGAGGGGGACTTGATGATGCAGAGAGGGGAGCTAATCACTAAGCTTGATGTCCATGAAGATAGCCTAGGGTTCACATTTTGAGGTTTCTAAGAAACTTACACATGAAACTTCATATATTCTAATTATTATTCACAAATATGATATGACAATACTACCAAAAAAAATACACTAAGTATTGGCATATGACATTTATCCTAGCCAGGAAGGACTTACCAGTGTCATCGGTTGACATGCATAGTTGAATACCTTATTCCCACGTATGAGCTATCTAAAACAAAATGAAATGAGTTCAAATGTGCAACTAAAACCCTTACTCCCACCTACGAGATCTATTTTGCATTCATCAAAATTTGAAAAACCCTTCCTCCTCCTAGCATGTGATCCACCTAAAAAAATTGAACTGAAAGTTACTTTTCTTTTTTTTTGTTTATATCCCAAGTTTGTCAAAATTTAGACACTAAACTTATGTTACGTCAAAATTTTGACCTTTTCAAGCCATAAACCAAAAAAAATTTAAAATCACAAGCCAAAATGACCTTTGGTGAAAATTGAAAGTCAAAATTGACCTCAAATGTAGTAGTGTGCCATGTGTATTCTTTTTCTTTTTATTCCTTTCCTTTATGTTCATATAATGTTGATATGCATGCTCTCTCTTTAATCATTCTTGTACCATGATATAGATATGATTCTCTCATATGATTTTAAGAACTTTATGATTTTAAGACTTATTATTTTGGATAAGATCAAACAAGATAATATGATAGATCCCTTTGATTAGAGGATTGAAGAGAAGTGAGGATGAGTGAAAGGATAAGAGAAGAAGGTATGATCAAGAAGATAAGAAGAGATGAGAAAATGAGCAAAATTGACTACATATTTGATGATCATTAAGGAGACTCTCTCATCATGCAAATGTAAAACCTAGAATGAAATGCAAAGTGCAATTTGCAAGGGTTTGTTAAGAAAGTCTTTATTTTTATCATTGAGCCTTATTAGGGATATCACAAGATCATAAAATTATCACTAGTATAAGTGTAACTATGTAGATATGAATATGATCTATATTAGATAAGATGTAGAAACCTAACATAAGAATCAAAGACATAGAGGTCAAGATGACTCATTGTTAGATTCCTAGCTAATGTAGCAAGATTATGCTCACATCAAGACATAAGTGTTGAGATGACCATAAGAATGGTATTAGATAACAAAAATAATGTAATAGTCAAGGACATAATTCTAACTCATCTAAGTGTCCAAATGAATTGGATCAATGTATATGCATCTTTCCAACTAAGAGGAGGAACTTATCATAGACACCCACTGCACTAGAACACATAAGATCATCAAAAAAACACCCACAAGTAGAAGATATAGAAAAACATGCCCCATGCACCCAGTTATCTAGTTCAGTGACATCCTAGAGAGACTATGTATTTAACATCAACAAAAATCAACAATAAAATGCAACACACAAAGAAAAGCATCAAGCATGTGTATGCACCCTAAAATGGCCGCTTAGACTATGGGCCCCCATTATTCAATTTATCAATTTATCAAATTTTTTGAATCAATGGTTTGTAATATTTTATTAAATCAATTTAAATAAATTTCCTTGATCAAATTTGATTTTTTTAAAAAAATTTTAAGGCTGATCATTTTATCCTAAGGCTTATTTAATTAAAAAAAAATCTCCCTTTTTATTAAATAAAATAAATCCCCATTTAATTAAAAGAAAACCTCTCTTTTAATTAAATTCCTCCACATTTAATTAATTAAGAGAAAAGCCCCTCTTTTAATTTAATTAAATATTTCTTATTTAATTAAAAGAACTTGCTCCCTTTTAATTAAATAAAATTCCCACTTAAATATCTCTTTGTGATGAAAAAGGAAATAAAATAAATAAAAATTAAATAAATTTTTTTTAATTTTCTCTACACTTAAATGCACATTTCTCTAAGTGGGAGTCCTCTTTTTCCTCTTTACACTTTCTTCTCAAACACTCCTCTTTTCTCATTGGTAGAATTTTGTCTCACATGGATCAAACTCTATTATCCCATATTGGTTGTGAGAAGCCTCTCACCTCCATATTTTCCTTTATAAGGGAGAGCCCTCTCCTCATTTTAGACATCCACAATTAGACATCCATTATTATGCTATTGTTATGTTGTAGGTTTGGAGAGCAATTTTTAAAGGAGTTTGAGAATTAAAGCTTTTTGTGGAGAACTTCTATCTTCTTGTGTTATTCTCTCTTGCATCCATGGCTTCCATCATAAGGTTTCATCCTTATATTTGCATATTATCTTAGAATCATATTTGTTTTCATAGATTAATATTGCATTGTTATTTTCTTTCATAGATTAGGTTTTTTCTCTTGCATTGCTTTGCATTGTCATCATTTAGATTACTTTGCATTTTCATTTGTATGCATATTGGATCCTTGAATCTCTTGTTTCATGGTGTACTTGCATGGGCACAAACTAAGTCAAATTGAGGACCTCTATTACAAACCCTTGCATTCCATGAATAGAGAGCTATGAGCCGCCATTTGATACCTCATTCTTGAGCAATCTTGGATATAATGACTCATAGAAGTGTGCTCACATTTTAGGCATACATCTTTGGTGCCCACTGTGGGGCAACCCACCTTTGCTTGTTGGTTTTAGATATTTTTGGAGTTAAAACCCTTGTGCAGATTTGTTTGGAGACTAAAAAACTCTAGATCTGAAAGATTTGATCATATCTCCCAAACGACTACATATTTTGATCTAAAAAATTTTTTTAAAGTGGTGACATCAGAAAAGCTTCAATCCAAATTTCAAATTTTTCTAAGGTTATTTTGATTTTTTATAATTTGTTCTTTATTTTTAATGAAAAGAAAATTTAAGGAAAAAATTAGCAATTTTTTAAGAAAATTTTTCATTTTTGGAAAGCTCTCTAAATTATAAATAGAGTTGGTTCTTTGTGTTTTGATTTTAGATATCATATTAGGGCTCAATAATTCAATTTGCAAAAATTAATCTATTTTGACAAAATAGCTTCTTAGGGCACAAATGAAAAGATATTTTTAAAATTTTAACATTTTTAGAAAGCTCTCTGACTTTTTATAGGGGTCACTTTTTTGTATTTAGGGTTTTGGATCCGAATTCATATCATATAGGTCCAATCTTTATGACTAGGTCAAAATCAATATTAAAAAAAGAGGCATTTAATGAATAGCTTGCATTTAGTTTTTACAATGAATCAATGCATGATGTGAGCTTTCATTTGGGTTATTTGTTGATTATTATCACTTTTAAAAATTATATTTTTAGTTCTAACCCTATTTTTATATAAGTTGGATATATATTGAATATCTTGTATTTGCTTATTTTGCTTGTTGCTTTGTTTGTTGCAAGCGAGCATTCAAGCATAAACTAAAGGTACAACAAAGAAAAGAAGCATTGCAAGGATTACCAAGTATTTTTTTGGATCTCTATAAATTTGGATTTGGAAGTAAAATGAAACCTCTCTTGTGTTTGACTTGAGTAATTTTACATGCTTTCATAGATTCACACTTCATTTGGTGCTCTAAAATTGGATCTAGATTTGTTTTCACGCATATGTGTTTCACATAGTAATTAAGCCCTATGAACACTATTTGGGAGATCTTGAGAGACCGATCTGTTGAAAATATAGATGAAGTAATTGAGAGGGCAGGGGTGAATCAGTTACCAAAAAACAAGTCCAAAAAATCCCTTAGATGTCTCAAATGCTTATTTACTCCTGATACTCGGTAAATAGTGCAGAAATACTTTTAATCGGTAAGTTAACTATTTATTATTCATATAGCATTTAAAGTCATTAATATGCATGCAAAGATTAACTAAATAAACACAAGAGACACCAGATTTAATGTGGAAACCCAATATGGGAAAAACTACCAAGTAACTAGTCACTAATTTTCACTCTTCTGAAGTGAGCCCTGTTAGGAGCCAACCCTGTTAAAGGTTACAATACACACTATTAGGTGTGACCTTGTTAGAATATTTAATCACCCTGTTAGGAGTGGCCTAGTTAGAGGTCTTTAGAATAATTCAACTAAACTATCACCTTGTTAGAGGATTTACAAAATGGCTGTTAAACCAACTCTGTAAAGAGATGTTGAATTCACTGTTACAATGATAAGAAAGCAACAATGAAATGACCTAAATGATATGCAACTTATCTCTTGCTGATTATAGATCTATGTTTTGCTCTTCTAAATCCTTACTAATCTAATATGACTTTGCAGCACCTCCAGGATATCTAATCCTTCATCAGAATTCGCTCTTCCATTCACTTTTTCACACACACTATTCCACAACTTGAATATCTATATATATACCTTTCAGATTTATCAAGTCGGCTTGAATATAAGTTACAATAACTTAAAAAAAACATCATTCGGCTACATTAATTACATGAAACAATCAAAATAATAAAATCTTTCACTGGCCAACTCAGCTCGGTAATCTAGTGTTAACCTAGTGAAGCTCGGTAAACATTGCTTCAGAATGTTTTCTAGTGTTAACCAAGTGAAGCTCGGTAAGCACTTCTTC
Organism: Cupressus sempervirens; assembly: GCA_028749045.1. Taxonomy (NCBI): domain Eukaryota; kingdom Viridiplantae; phylum Streptophyta; class Pinopsida; order Cupressales; family Cupressaceae; genus Cupressus; species Cupressus sempervirens. Next base: position 145,499,385 of record CM053791.1, read on the forward strand.
AGAATGTTTTCTAGTGTTACCAAAGTGAAGCTCGGTAAACACTGCAAAATCTTGCAAAAGTCCTTTGGAGACCGAGTGAACTCGGTGAGCACTAACTTTCTTTTGTTGTCCTAGTGAACTTGGTCGAAGTTAACTTCCCGCCATATTTCCTTCGATGACTGAGTGAGCTCGGTAGACACTAGCTTTCCTTTGCTAACCGAGTGAACTCGATAGAAGCTAACTTTCCTTTGCTGACCGAGTGATCTAGGTAGAAGCTAACTTTCCTTTGCTAGCCTTGTGAGCTCGGTAGAAGCTAACTGATGACTGATATGACATTTGTGTAACATCAAAGACAACATTCAATTAAAAATTGTATCCAACAATCTTCCTCTTTAGCATTGATGGCAACACAACATGTCATAGCAGAATGAAATTTGAAAACAAGTCTAGCAAGTCTTTTCTTTAGCAAACTCCCTTTTTCAGTAATCTCCCTCTGTGAAGGAATTACTTAGCAAACCTTTCTTTCAAACAAATTTCAGAAAGATATGATAGTAAAACTCTCCCTCTTTGACAACACATGCCAAAGACAACATAACTCAAATGAATTCTAATGTACCTTTAGTCTTGATTCATATGCAATGTTTTCTATCAATGTTGCATCAACTGATAGATCTTCAACTTGGTATGCGTTGATGCATCACTAAAACTTCATTTTAGTGAACTTTAGATAGGGGAGTGACCCCTAACTTACTTCTTAGATACAAGAATGCATCCTTAGGTAATGGCTTTGTGAATATGTCACCAATTTGATCCTTTGTATGGACATATTCCAATCTGATCTCCTTATCTTGCACCAATTCTCTAACAAAATGATATTTTATTGCAATGTGCTTGGTTTTGGAATGCATTACTGAATTCTTAGATATGTTGATTGCACTTGTGTTATCATAGAACATAACAACTGGTTCTTTGATTTCCACCTTCATGCCTTCCAACAACTATTTAAACCAAACAATATTAGAACAGTTTATTGCTGTAGCAACATACTCTGCCTCTGCTTTAGATTGGGATGTCCAATTTTGCTTTTTGCTTGTCCACGAAATCAACCTCTTTCCTAGAAAGAATGCTCCTCCACTTGTACTTTTTTTTTCATCAAGGTTTCCTGTTCAATCAGCATCAGTAAACGCTTTTAAATCCATATTACCTCCAAATTTGTACCATAAACCATAATCTTTAGTTCCTTTCAAATATCTCATTATTCTTTTGATTCCCATCATGTGATTTTCTCTTGGTTTTGCTGAAAATCTAGCTACAATCCCAACTGCAAGGGCAATATCTAGCCTAGTATGAACTACATACTGCAACTTTCCAATCATAGATCTATACAAGGTTTGATCTACTTCTTTTGATTCATCTTCCTTGGTAAGTTTTAATCCAGTACACAGGAGTTCCAACTGGTTTACAATCTTCCATACCAAAATTTTTCAATAGCTCCTTGATGTATTTTCATTGAGTAATGTAGATACCATTTTTATTCTGTTGAATTTGAAGACCAAGAAAGAATGTTATCTCATCAAACATAAACATTTCAAATTCCTTGTTCATTTGTTCTGAAGATTCTTTGCAAAGATCATCATTTCCTGTGAAAACAGTATCATCTACAAATATTTTTGCCAAGACAATTTTATCATCTGGTCCATCCTTTATATACAAGCTACTATTATCATTAGTTCTTTGAAAACCAATTTGAATAAGATAGTTATGCAATCTTTCGTACCATACTCTAGGGGCTTGTTTCAGACCATATATTGCCTTGTGTAATTTGTAGACAATGTTTCTTTTATCTAAATCAAAAAAACCTTCAGGTTGTTCAATGTAAACCTCTTCATCCAGTATACCATTGAGGAATGTTGACTTGGCATCCATCTAATAAAGTTTCAATCCTTTGTGAGCAGCATATGCAAGTAAGGTTCTGACTCCTTCCAGTCTTGCAACAGAAGCAAAAGTTTCTCCATAGTCTATTCCTTCTTCTTGAGCATATCCTTTGCATACTAATCTAGCTTTGTTTCTTGATACCTTATCATCTTCAGTCAACTTGTTTCTGAATACCCATTTAGTTCCAATGACATTTTTATCTTTAAGCCTGGGTACAAGAGTCCATGTCTTGTTTTTTTCTATTTGCTCTATTTCTTCATTCATAGCCTCAATCCAACTATCATTTTCTAAAGCATCTTTGATATTTATAGGTTCAAGATCAGCAAGTAAACAAGTACCTTTCAACTTATTTCTTGTCATGGTTCCTTCAGATTTGTCTCCAATGATTTGATCTTTTGATTCCTCTTTCAATACAAAAGTTATTGAACTCACATGAAATGAATTCTCCACCTCTGTTTGACCTCAAGCATTTTAATCTTTTCCTTGTTTCCTTTTCTACTCTGGCCAAATACCATTTGAATTTCTCAAATGCTTTTGATTTTTTCCTTAGATACATGATAGTCATCATTCTTGAGTAGTCATCAACAAAAAGAATGAAGAACTTTTCTCCAGTATAGCTTTCAATTCCAATGGGTCCACATAAATTAGTATGCACAATTTCTAATATATCTTCAGACTGATAGTTTTTACTTTTAAAGCTAGTCTTTCCCATTTTACCAATCTAACAATTCTTGCATAGACCGACTCAGGTTTCTTTATGTTAGGAATGCCTCTTACTTTCTTGAATTTGCTTATCTTTATCAAATTATCAAAATTGACATGACACAACCTCTTATGCCATAACCAAATTTCTTCAACTTGAGCAATAAAACATGAACCTTCACCAAGTTCAAGATAAAATAAGTTACCTTTTGTTTGAGTGCTTGATCCAATCAGTTTTCCTTTGTCATCCAGCAGTCTTTCTTTTCCATGCATGAATTCTACTTTGAGTCCATTATTGAGTAGCTATACCACACTCAAAAAATTATGCTTTAGTCCTTTTTCCCAATAGGCATTATCACATATAAGTTCTTTGGTTAGAGAGATTCTTCCTCTTCCTTTTATACAACAAGGTTCATTGTTACCAAATCTTACACTGCCACCATCATATTCTTCAAAATATTCAAACTTAGTTTTATCACCAATCATGTGATGAGAACAACCACTATCTATGATCCATGTATCATTTTTTCTCATATGAGAAATGAATGCCATTTCCTCATCATTATCAAACTCATCTTTCATAGCAATGTAGACAATTTCATCTTCTTCTTCATCATTAGAATCATTAAAATCTTTAGCCATAAAACATGTTTTCTTACCTTTATCTCTAAAAGATTTGAAGTCTTTCTTGCCATTGTACTTGTAATTTTTCTTCTCATCTTTGTTCTATTTGTTTGGGAACCTAGCAGCAATATGACCAATTTCTTCACATGAAAAACAAATTAGAGGAACTTTACCTTTATATTTTCCTCTGCCTCTAGAATATTTCCTTGCTAGTAGAGCTTCAATTACTTCAAGATCACTATCTGAACTTTGGTCTGATTCATCTTCACTTTCTGATTGGGATTCTTTTTTCTTTTTTCTTTTCTCCTTGAGTGAAATCTTGGCTTCAAATGCAAATTCAATTTTTTTGGAAGCTAGAACATAGTTATCAAAGTTGTCTAGTTCAAATGTAGTTAATCTTCCAACTATGGCCTCTAGATTTATCTTATGATTTGCTTCACATCTTCTTTCTTGAATTGCAGAGACTCTAATTAAATAGATTGGTAGTAATGTTCTGAGAACTTTACTTATAATTGTCTCTTCACTGATATCTCCTCCAGAAGCTTTGATTGCACTAACACATGCTTTAACTCTTTCAATATATTTGGCAATGTTTTCATCCTCTCTAATTTTCATTTGGTCAAATTGTCCTCTCAGACTTTCTTCTTTGGCTCTTCTCACATTATCATCTCCTCCATAGATTTCTTTCAGCTTGTCCCACATTTCAAAGGCAGTTTTGCAATCCTTGATGTCATCAAATTCTTCATAACTCAGATCAGATGCTATATCTATCATCATAATGTTGTGATTCTTCTTTTCAGCAATATCATTGACAAATAGTGTACCAGCAGGTTCTTCATATTTTTTCATCAAGGTACTTCAGTCCTGTATCACCAATGGATGCTAGGTGAAGTCTCATCAGTCCTTGCCATGCAGAGAAATTGTTTTTGTTGAGTCTAAGAATTTCCCTTTTGTAAGACATCCTGATCTTTAGCTTAGATCCTTGAAATCTTTTCTTGAAAGCACCAAAAGCTCTAATACCAATTGTTGGAAATATAGATGAAGTAACTGAGAGGGGAGGGGTGAATTAGTTACCACAAAACAAGTTCAAAAAATCCTTTAAATGTCTCAAATGCTTATTTACTGCTGATACTCGGTAAATAGCGCAGAAATACTTTTACTCAGTAAGTTAACTATTTACTGTTCATCTAGCATTCAAAGTTATTAATATGCATGCAAAGATTAACTAAATGAACACAAGAGACACCAAATTTAACGTGGAAACCCAGTATGAGAAAAACTACCAAGTAACTAGTCACCAATTTTCACTCTTCTGAAGTGAGCCCTGTTAGGAGCCAACCCTATTAAAGGTTACAATACACACTGTTAGGTGTGACCTTGTTAGAGGATTTAATCACCCTATTAGGAGTGGCTTGGTTAGAGATCTTTAGAAAAATTCTATTGAACTGTCACCTTGTTAGAGGATTTACAAAATGGTTGTTAAACCAACTTTGTAAAGAGATTCTAAATTCACTATTACAATGATAAGAAAACAACAATGAAATGACCTGAATTATATGCAACTTATCTCTTGCAGATTACAGATCTATGTTCTACTCTTATGAATCCTTGCTGATCGAATACAACTTTGTAGCACCTCCAAGATATCTAATCCTTCATCAGAATTTGCTCTTCCATTCACTTTTTCACACATACTATTCCACAACTTGAATATCTATATATACCTTTTAGATTTATCAAGTCGGCTCATAAATAAGTTACAATAACTAAAAAAAAATCAGTCGGCTACATTAATTCCATGAAACAATCAAAATAATAAAATCCTTCGCTGGATGACTTAGCTTGGTAATCTAGTGTTAACCTAGTGAAGCTCGGTAAACACTGCTTCAGAATGTTTTCTAGTATTAACCAAGTAAAGCTTGGTAAACACTACTTCAGAATGTTTTCTAGTGTTAACCAAGTGAAGCTCAGTAAACATTGCAAAATCTTACAGAAGTCCTTTGGAGACCGAGTGAACTTGGTGAGCACTAACTTTTCTTTGCTGTCCTAGTGAACTCGGTAGACACTAGCTTTCCTTTGCTGACTGAGTGAACTTGATAGAAGCTAACTTTCCTTTGTTGATCGAGCAATCTCAGTAGAAGCTAACTTTCCTTTGCTAGCCTTGTGAGCTCAGTAGAAGCTAACTGATGAATGATATGACATTTGTGTAACATCAAAGACAATATTCAATTAACAATTATATCCAAGATGATCTTCATTCACTTGCTTTACATGCAAAGTTCTTCTTAATGATGGATCCCCTTGTAGGTAGGGGAGGATATTTTTTATTATCGCATTATTCCACTTGGATTTGTCCTCAATATCCATTAGTACTTTCTCTTTCGAGATTGGTAGTGTTTGTTGTTGGATTTTCCAAAAATTTGGTGAGGTGATTTCAAATTAGTGTGTCAAAGAATCTTGTTTGCTATGTTTGGGTAAGGTGAAGAGGCTAGAGGAGTATGCTTTGTTCCCTTTTGGGCACATCAAAAACTTGGAACCTTTGAATCCAAACCAAGTCCCCATGTGGTAAAACTTTGTGAGCCTTCCTTGATTAGAGAGGGTTAAACCATAGTGGACATTCCCTTTATTGGGTTCACCACGTGGATGGTACCTCAAGTGGTAATAGTCATTTTTGACTTTGTAGTAGAAACCACTATATAAATGTCCTTGTGGGTGAAATCCTCATGGGTGTAGTCTTTTTTTGGGCTATTAGATCTCCTCAGTATCTTTGATTGATTAAATTCTCAGAATATGTTAAAACTTTGGTGCGTTGGGATTGAATTTCTCTCACTCTAGATTGTAAAAGTTGCAGAGCTGAACATTACTAAGAATCATAGTGTTGCCAACTTTTTTTCTAAGACTATGTGCATGATTGACAAATATTTTGAGAATATACACAATAGTGGTTCTAGGGATTAGATTAATACTATGACACTATTCTTATTCATGTGCAAGGTTGCTTTGTCCCTTGCTCATTGTTTGAAGACATTTTTTTGAAATCCTCGATTGTTGTCTTGCATGTTTGGTTCATGATTAAGAATCTAATTATACACCTAGTTGAACACTTAAAATGAACAAAATTTGAGTTCCTAAGTTGAGACTTTACGATCAAATTTCTTTGTTGTCCTATTATTTCCCGTCTCCCTAGGTCAATCCAATTCAGATTAGGCTACTTACCCCATTGTTAGAAGCTTGTTTGCACCTTAGGTTATTATGCTTTGGCCTCTTAAATTAGTACTCATTCATTTCAAAAGAGACCTTGTTTGGATTTGGTAAGTTAGAGACCATCCTTGTTGAGAAAGATATACCTTGGATTCTTTGATATTATGCTTGGAGAGTCTTAGTAATCTCTTGTCTATCCACTTCATCAAAATTCAATTTTAATTATTTATAATTTGGGTAAATTATCCTCTTGGTCCATATGTGCTAGGGTATTCACCCAAATTTGTGGGCACCTCTTTGGCAATGTTGGTTTATGCCTATTGCAATATTTTATCTTATCATCTCTTTCTTGGACAAGTGAGTGCTTTTTCTATCCTTATTTGGTACCAATGTTTCTTAGGGTTATCCTATCAACTAGTATGTTTTCTTTCATTTTGGTTACAAGTGTTATTACATGTTACTCGACATTCAAATGAACTCAAATGGTATCAAATTTCACAAAATGACTCTTGATCTTCTTTCTTCTTCATTCTCTATATTTTTCTAGTCTCCCATTTCCATTCTTCTTCTTCTTCATGTCTTCTTAATTCTTTTCCTCCTATTATCATTTAGTCTACCTTCTTCTATTCATCCTTTCTCTTCTTCCATGCTTGATTATTCTTCTTCTAGAACCATGGATCTTGAATATCTTGTTAGGGACCCTAATTTGAGCTTAGATGAACTCAACCTCCTTGTTGAATTTAAAAAGTGTTGTTACTACAAAGGATATATGGATGCTAACCTTGTGGCAAAAATTATGGAAAAAAGGAAGAAATTAGGCGTTCTTGCTAGGATCATACACATGATCAGATCACAATATCCTTCTTCCAAATATTCCTTATCTTCCAAGTCTCACCATGATTCTTCTAGATATCGTTCGAATTCTTCATCTTCTAAGTCTTATCACGATTCTTCTAAATATCGTTTAGATTCTTCATCTTCTAAGTCTTATCATGATTCTTCTAAATATCATTCACATTCTTCATATTCCCAGCCTTACCATGATTTTTCTAAATATCATTCATGTAGGTCTTCACCTACCTCTTCTTCATGATATCATCCTTCTTCTACTTCTACCAAGAGTCGTATTCCTCTTATTGAGATATACCATAATGAACAACATGAAAAGTCTTGTGATATGCCTATCTATAATACCTATAGTGACAATGATTATGATGATTATGACTATTATATTCCTACATGTCCTAAAAGTCATCCTAGTCCTATGCTTGTGATTAAAGGGGATGAGTCATAGATAGATATTGATGGTAATTCAAATGACTCAATTTTTGAAAAGAACATTGATAAATTTTGTGAACAATACCTAAATGATAAATCTAAATTTTTTGAGGAAGAGCAAGCATTTTTTTGCACTAAAATAAAACATCAATGGCATAAGAGTTCCTCTTCTAAGAACCCTCATGCTGAAAATAAAGATTACACTCTTGAGCAAGATTATGTTAATGTTGAAACTTTGTCTTATGATGCTTCCCTTTTATCTTCTACTTCCTCCACTATTCATACATCCCCTAAATATTTGAAGTCTCTCAAATCTTCTACCAATCCTTTATCCATCAAAGATCTTAATGCTTTTCATGTGGTTCCCTATAGTTATCCTCAAAGGCTACCTCTTAAAGAAACTAAAGCTAACCTCCACTTGGCTGCAAATATTTTTGATAATGCTAAACCCAAAGAGCCTAAGCCTTCATGTGCTATAATTCCTACTTTAGCTAGTCCTTCATCATCTATTCCAAAGTCTTTCATACAATTCCAACCTTCTTTCTTCTCCTTAGGAGTGGCTTCATGTCAAGAGGACTCTAAAAATGATAATGAAAAGAATATAAAGAAAGATCAAGATCAAGAACCCTCCATGTCATCCAATTATTTTTATGATGTCTCTACTTCATTTCATGGCTCTTTTGATCCTCTATTCCCTTCCTCATTTATTCCACCATGTCTTAAGTCTTCTCCTAAGCAAGATCACGTTACTACTTACACTATTGAGCTTATTGATAATCAAAATGACCATAATATAGTTGCAACTTCCAAAGATGATACTTCCATTAAAGTTATTAATAATAGTGTTGTTACTTCTAATGTTGAGCCTATTAAAAATCAAGAGAAATAATCTATACTTAAGTTACCCAAAGATCCTTGTCAAGAGCAAAGTCAACCACCTTCTTGTTCTACTACTCCATGTTCTCTTCCACTTTCTACTCTTCCTAAGTCTTCTCAAGCTTCAAGTACTCCTATCAAAGAAGTTGTTCCTATTCAAGATCTTCATGATACTATTGAAAATCCTAATTCTCACTCTAAATATGTTGATGTCTTTTATTTTCATATAGATGTTAATGAACCTATTGATTACCCTTTTGCATCTTCCACATCCATCCTTGGACCTCCCACACTAATACTAAATGCTTCATGTCTTCCTTCCATCTTGGGTCCTTATGTCCCTTCAATTTCCCCTCCCAACTCTCCTAATTCATCATCCATCTTGGTTTCTTATGTCCCTCCCTCTCCTATATTTCCTCAACATTAACATAGATGCATATCCTTGAGTCCTTTTTATCCACTCACTCACCTAAACCAGTCATATCATCCTTCTTCTTCCAAAAGTCCCAAGTCTTTTGGAAGTAACCTGAATGTTCAATACAACAAAAAGAAGCAATTCAAGAATCCATATAAAAAAGAAGACCACCATGTCTCCTCTAATTGGAATGGGGGCATAAAGTCAAAACAAATATCTAAGAAAAAAATTATAAGACAAGTATGGGTTCCAAAATCCATCATTGAAGATATTATCTCTAAATCATCAAAAAGAAATGAAAAGAGGCCTATGGCTATATGGATTCCAAAGTCTCTCTTGAGAGAGTCTAATGTTGAAAAACAATTGAAGTTTGCATTCAAGCTTCTAAATAATTTCACTTCATCTTCTTCCAAAAGCATTCTTCCATTCTATGCACCTAAACCACAACCTCTTCTATCCATTCACCATATTCCTTCACGTATTCCTTCATTCATTTTTTTTGCATCCTCTCACCACCCTTTGAGATGTGTGTTGACATTAATCTTGCCTTCATTTCCCTCTTTCAATCTCACACACTTTGCATAAAGCCATATCCTTCATTTTTTGTCTTCCATCTTCCTTTCCCTATCAGCATCTTTGAGCATAACATTTCAACTCCTTTCCATGTCATGGTTTAAAATTTCAAGGAGTATTATCTAAAAATATTGATTTCTTCCAAAAAAAAAATTTTTAAAAAAAACTAAAAAAAATTGAAAAAAAGAAAGAAAAAAAAATTAAAAATTAAAAATGTGCCTTGGTGAAAACCTATTAATCAAGCACCTTGGTAGCAATAAAGAGAAATAAATTCATCATATGGTGAAAACCACTCCCTTGTGGCACCTTGGATAAGTACCATGATGAAAAGCTAGCAAACAAGCATCATGTGTAGTTCTTCTAAATCTTTCATCCATTATGTCTTCTCTCTTTGATCTTGACAATGTTGACCTATACACAAACATTTGGTTATCTTGTGAGCTATCTTATGATGATCTTGTTTTCATTCCTTTCATGCTTAGCCTTCATATCTATTTTCTTCCATTCATTCTAATCTTTCGCTATCCTTTTCCCATTTACCCCTTTGGTTTTGATCTAATAAAAAAGAGTAAAATATGATGCTATGATGCTTCTTGACATGTCTATTCCTTTGGATTGCATCTTTCCCACTTTTACATTATGCTTTGGTATGTTGTCCTTTCACTTCTTGTTCAAATGTGCTTTACATGATAATTTTTCCTTAGCTTGAGTACTATTGAGGAGTTTTTCCTTGAGGATTTCTTTCCTTTATTCTCCTTCATTCTTTTGTCTTTCATTTCTTCTAATAGCTTGCTAATCACTCTTGTCCTCCACCTTGCTAGACATTGGGACTAAAAAATGTGATCTTGCTTGAGAGTTTGATGCCCATTCTATCTGGTGGCATCTTTGTACATATTTATTGATCCTGAAAAAAATCCAAAAAAATTTGATATATTTCAAAAATCCAAAAAAATGATATATTGTGAAAATTCTAGAAATTGAAAAATGTCCTGAAAAAAGTGATCATCTTAGTGACAACCTAGCAATAGGCACTTTGATGTATCTCCAAAAAAATTATATATTCCAAAAATACAAAAAAAAAATTAAAAATCTCAAAATTCAAAAAAAAACAAAAGAAAAAATGCCATGGTGAAAACCTAGAAACAGACGCCCTGGTATCAAAAATACAAAAAAATTATAAAATGTCCTAGAAAAAATAAAATAAAATAAAAAAATTCAAGTGGTGAAAACCTAGAAATAGGTGCTACTTGAAGCCTTTGCACCCATGTTTCTTAGCACCTGTCCTCAACACTTAGGCTTTCTCCATCATGCCTTGTCCTTATTACCTTGGTTTAGAATTGGTCTTTGTCTAAGGGGTATAACTATGTTAGCTTTGGTCTCTTAGTTGTGTTAGTTTTTAGGACACATTGCAACTGATGTTTTTCAACACCATCCCAATTGTATTTTTCAATACGACCCCTGATATTGAGTGTTTTCAACACTTATCAGTTTGGTCTTACTTAGTTTCATCATGTGATCTTATCTACTTGCAAGCATTCGATCATTATCCTCGAAACTCAGTATCAATTAACACACTTAAATTTTTAAACACAAACACTTAATTCTTGACTTATGTCATGATCTTTTCTTTTTGTGTTGACTATTATTGATTTTTATTGAGTGTCCTTGTTTGATAAGTCTCTGTGAGATGCATAGCTAGAGGACTTGGGGCATGGGGCAATTTTAATTTTTTTTCTACTTGTGGTTGTGGTAACTCTAGAGTGTCTCTTGTTGTCCCCTTGAAACACTTAGGAGATTTGAGGCATCACCCTTGACTGCTTTTGCACAACCATTCTTATGATCATCTTGGCATCTATGCCTTGATGCGAGTATGATTTTGCTACATTAAATTGGGTAAGCTAACATCAAAGTCATCTTGACCTTTATGTCTTTGATGCTTATGTTAGAATCTTTCTACATTCCAATCCGATATCAATCACATTCATATCTTCATAGTTGTGCTTGTGACTAGTGATGATTGTGTGATGTTTCAATATTTGTAAATAATGGCCCAATGATGAAAATAAGTTCTTTTACATTCTCTAATGAATGATGAACACAAAATGCTATGCTATAGTTTCTCTATTGCAAGTACACCATTGCATTTTCATGTAGCTTGCATTATTAGACTTCATATTAGTTTGCATTTTAGGTTGCATTATGAGTTTGAGAGGGTTTTTTCCTTCATCTTTCTTGTGGACTTTTAATCAACTATAGTCATGTTTTGATCTTCATTTCCTTATATTCTTTCATGATCTCAATCAAAATTTCTATCTTAAATAGTTGATTGATTTTGGAGCATTTTATTTCTTATGAAAATTTTCTTTTCTTCTTTCTGTTTCTTTCCATATCTTCCTAACTTCTATCTTTACCCCAGTTCTTTTCTTCTAATTCACATTTGGGGCATAATATTTCATGCTTGATGATCTACCTTAGTTCTATGAATCTTATCTCTTTTATCTTACATCAAGAACTTTATCTTTTGTTCTATTTGATCAAATTTATCAATTTGTTATTTCTCCTCTATCTCATTTCGATTTCAATCACAAGGGGCAGTACCTATCAACTTCAATCCTTGATTCAATTTTATCAATTTTATCCTTGACTTTTTTTTAAATCAAAATTTATTTGTATTCTTTATCCTAATGTGTTCCCAATTTGACCACACATCTAGATTGTTTTGTGATCCCAAATTGAACTCACACTTCAATTTCTTTCTTTGACTACATGTGTTCCCAAATTGATCACACATTAGTCAAAGAGGGGAAAATGTATGCACCCTAAAATCGTCACCTAGAATATGGGCCTCCATTATTCAATTTATCAATTTATCAAATTTTCTAAATCAATGGTTTGTAATATTTTATTAAATCAATTCCCTTGATCAAATTTGATTTTTATTTTATTTTTAAGGTTGATCATTTTATCCTAAGTCTTATTTAATTAAATGAAAATCTCTCTTTTTATTAAATAAAATAAGTCCCCATTTAATTAAAAGAAAACCTCTCTTTTAATTAAATTTAACCACATTTAATTAATTAAGAGAAAAAACTATCTTTTAATTTAATTAAATATTTCCTATTTAGTTAAAAGAACTTGCTCCCTTTTAATTAAATAAAATTCCCACTTAAATATCTTTTTGTGATGAAAAGAGAAATAAAATAAATAAAAATTAAATAAATCTTTTTTTATTTTCTCTACACTTAAATGCACATATCTCTAAGTGGGAGTCCTTTTTTTCCTCTTTCCACTTTCTTTTCAAACACTCATCTTTTCTCATTGGTGGAATTTTGTCTCACATGGATCAAACTCTATTATCCCATATTGGTTGTGAGAAGCCTCTCACCTCCATATTTTCTTTTATAAGGGAGAGCCCTCTCCTCATTTTAGACATCCATTATTATGCTATTGTTATGTTGTAGGTTTGAAGAGTAATTTTTGAAGGAGTTTGAGCATTAAAAATTTTGGTGGAGAACTTATATCTTCTTGTCTTATTCTCTCTTGCATCCATGGCTTCCATCATGAGGTTTCACCCTTGCATTTGCATATTATCTTAGAGTCATATTTGTTTTCATAGATTAATATTGCGTTGTTATTTCCTTTCATAGATTAGGTTTATTTTCTTGCATTTCTTTGCATTGTCATCATTTAGATTAGTTTGCATTTTTTGCATTTTCATTTTCATTGTGTACTTGCATGGGCACAAACTAATTCAAATTGAGAGCCTCCATTACAAACCCTTGCACTCCACGAATAGAGAGCTATGAGTTGCCATTCAAAACCCCATTTTTGAGCAATCTTAGATATAATGACTCATAGAAGTGTGCCCACATTTTAAGCATACATCTTTGATGCCCATTGTGGGGCAACCCACCTTTGCTTGCTAGTGTTAGATATTTTTGGAGTTAACCCCCTTGTGCAAATTTTTTTGGAGACAAAAAAACCCTAGATTTTAGATTTTTTTGAGGTATTTTAAATTTTTAATAATTTTTTCTTTATTTTTAATGAAAATTTATTTTAAGGAGATAATTAGCTAAAAAAAATTAAAATTTATATTTTTGGAAAGCTCTCTAAATTCTAAATAGAGTTGGTTCTTTGTGTTTTGATTTTAGAGATCATATACGGGCTCAATAATTCAATTTGCAAAAACAGATCTATTTTAACAAAACGGCTTCCTAGGGCACAGAGTAAAAGATATTTTCAAAATTATTACATTTTTGGAAAACTCTCTTATTTTTGACAAGGGTCACTTTTTTGCATTTATAGTTTTGGATCTGAATTCATATCATATGGGTCCAATCTTTATGACTAGGTCAAAATCAATATTGAAAAAGAGGGCATTTAATGAATAGCCTGCATTTAGTTTTTACAATGGATCAATGCATGATGTGAGATTTCATTTGGGTTATTTGTTGATTATTATCACTTTTAAAAATTACATTTTCAGATCTAACTCTATTTTTTCATAAGTTGGATATATATTGCATATCTTGTGTTTGTTTGTTTTGCTTGTTGCTTTGTTTGTTGCGAGCTATGCCTAAACTCTTTTAAAAGAAGTTGTAAATCTATTTTTGAGGTTCTTCTCTAGTTCTCTTGCAACTTCTTATGATCTGCAACAATAAATTTCTTATTTTTTGATGCATCAATAGAAACCCATGTTTCTTTTTCTTACCATTTGACTATATTGTGCATGATTTTCCTTGTGTTGAGTGTTTCTATTACATCATTTAAGTTTTCATGTTGTGTTTAATTTATCATGGGTTTTGTGTTGTGAAGTTATTCCTTTCATCATCTTATTTATCCTAACCTACATATGAATCCTTGAAAGTTGAGTTAAGATCTGTATAGTTTGGGGCCTTTTATTAATGGCATGTGTATATATAGGTAAAGTTGTAATTGAGATCTATTTGGTGCATCAGTGTTTTTACTTTCAACATTTTAATTTGTTTTCTCCTTCCTTTTCCTTCCAAGTCTTAGTTTAGGTAAACCCTGATAGTAAGGAAGAAAACCTTCTTGGAATTTCAATCTCTAATTTCAAGTCCCACATTTTTGAGATTGTTTCCATGTTAAACAATGTTGCCTAGGCATACTACGTTAGGTAGGGGTGCAAACTTTTGTGTCAATAGTGTTTAACATGCTCAGTGGGAAAAATAATTTCAGCTACTCAAGTTCACTAAAAATTTGGATATTATTATTAGTGACATTAGCCTTTGGAGGCATTCAATAAAAACCATGGTGACTCTAAGTGCAAATATATCAGTTTCAAATAGACCTAGTGCTTGTATGTGTATAGATCAGCTCTAATCTTTTATGTTTTTAAGGTTTTCCTATGAGATTATTTATTTAAATGCCTAACCATAGACCCATTTAATGGAAATATATATTATTATCCCCCATATCATGAGGATTCTATTCCTTAGCTTTCTTTCTATCAATATCATTCCCAACCTCAAGCTAGTTATAGCCAAAATTCTCTTCATTCTCCACACCTGCTCCTCCAATCCCAGCATCCCCATACACTAATCTCAAAGACTTGATGTTGGAATTCCAAAGCCAAATTGACTTAAAGTTTCATGAATAGATTGAGAATTTTTTTTCATTCAAAAGCAATTTGGGTAAGCAGTTTTAGGCTAGTGGACATGATATTAGGACTCTAAGGAGTCAATAAAAAATTGATTTGCAGTAGAAAATGGAGTTCAAATAGGGGCAATATGAACAAGAATATTCTTGTCACACTTCTTTTTAAAAACAAGAACATGATTATCATGATCCCATTCACTCTCTAGGGTGGGAGATGAGAAGGTCCTAGTTTGAGGAGGACCTTGCAAGAAGATTGGATATAGAAGAAGAAGAGACAAGGCTCAAGATTGCTCAAGTTCAACCAACTAAAGAATAAGAGCCTCCAAGGAGAAAATTTTCTAGATTTAGATAGACTACACAAGAGCAAAATTTTTAATTCTACAAAATTCTACACAAGAGCCAAACACCCACTCATGAGAAACATTGCTAAATCCATCTAAAGAAGAGCCACTAAATGCAATTTTTCTAGCTTCAAAAGGAGTGAGCCTCCCTAGATTTCCATTCCAAGCTACAATAATCAAGAGCCTAAACTTCCTCAACTTGATGTTGAGTGGTTACCTAAGGAGAGGAAAGAGATAGAGGAGGATTAGGTAGTTCCTACCCTTGAGGAACCAAAGATAGCTAATCAAATATCAAACATGGAAGAAAGATCAGACTTGTTGTAAGGAAAAGAAGAGCAGGTCCATCAATTGCAATAGGAAGATAAGCATGAGCATAAGGAGGAGGAAAAGATAGATGCAAGTTATGATCCAAAAGATGATTTTTCCAGCATCATAACATATTTTTTCTCAAGTCTTGACATTATACCAATAGCTCCCAAGGAGGTGGCTCATGAGCATCATGAGGAAGAGGTGGAGATTATTTCTTCACAAGAGGAGACACTTTCAAACTAGTAGGATACCGAGTTTGCAGATCACGATAGTAAGGTCAAGGCTAATTCTTTAGACCTAAAACCATCAAGAGGATGCCACACCAAGCATCTAGCTCTACAAAAAATCAACATGTTTCCCCCAGTCATGCTTACTTTTGAGCATGAGGGCGAGTTCTACTAGAGTGAGCAAGTAAGTCTTTCTCAAGAAGGTAATGCCTCAATGCTAGAAAGTTTCATTGTTTTCAAAATTGGGAAGAAAGTTTTCATTCAATAGTGTGTTTGTTATGCTTGTTGCTATTTTGACCTACCCATGTCCATGAAAGAAAAAATCAGCTTGTAAGGAAGGGCATCTATTTCAAAAAGCCAATTAATGGTTTTATTTAATTTTTTGGTTGTAAATATTTGTACATTTTAGATTAGGTGTTTTTAGTTTTCCAAGAATTGTGCATGCACAACTTTTTGGAGCTTCCCAAGGTTTTCTAGAGCTTCGCAAAGCCTTTTGTTTTTATGTTGGTTGCATAATTTTGTGAATTTGTACTTGGGATATTGTGTCATTCGCTGCTAGTGACTCTATGCCAAATGGATTTCTTAATGCCACTAATCTATGCTTAGTAGGAAAGGATTCCCTTTGAGTCTCCAAGAATGTTGGTTTTTTTTTCCCCCATTCAACCCATCATTGATAATTGATCTAAGAGATCTTCAATGTGCCAGATTCTTTGTTGTGGTTTAACACACTAAAATTGGTGATTAACATTTTGTGTGCTTAGTTTCTTCTTTTTCCAAGTTGGCTCGGTTTATTTTTGACCAAGTAGCTCAATTTGTTCTTGCTAAGAAAAATTATAATGTTGACTGAATTTCATATAATCTAAAAACTATCATATTTTTGCAAGACCCCCTTTTGCCTCTTGCAAAGATGCGACAGTCATTGGATTTAATCTCATCTCCATCTATGTTGGTGTCTTAATCACTTGTTGGGAGATTCTTTGCTACATCTAGGTCGTCTATTTGAAATGAAAGGATCTACATCAATGGTTCATCTTTTTTTGGGGAAAATTAGATCTTTTCCACGTGGATCAACTATACAGGTGCATGTGAGTGGTTTAATGTATGTGTTATCCTATCCCGCATTTTTTGATAGTAGTGTGAATCAATTTGTTGCGGCCATGACATGTTACAAGGACCAATTATTTAATGAAAATCAACTTTTTGGGCCTTGTTTTCATAATATCAATGCACTCCATGCCTCTTTATTGCATGGAATGTTTAGATGTTTGGGGATTTGATCTTTTACAGCTAAACACATTTTCTTTCCCTTTCATGTCACTTCTATAATAGCATTTCACTTTGTGATCAAATCTCTTTCTAATATTTAGTTATTGCTCTTCTCTACAACTTAACTCTAGTGGATAGGATTTTAACTCCATGATTTCATTTGAGTTATACTTGAAATTTTTAAAAGGTAGTTGTAAATATGTTTTTTGGGTTCTTCTTTGGTTCTCTTGTAGTTGCTTATCCTCTACAATTGTGAATTTCTTGTTGTGCCTTACATCAATAGAAACCCATGTTTCCTCCTCTTACCATTTGACTATCTTGTGCATATTTTTCCTTGTGTTGAATGTTTCTATTTTATCATTTAAGTTTTTATATTGTGTTTACATTCTCATGGGTGTTGTGTTGTGAAGTTCTTCTTCCTTTCATCATCTCATTTGTTCTAACCTGCATATGAATCCTTGAAGGGAAAACTAAACTTAAGATCTATGTAGCTTGGGGGCTTTTATTAATGTCATGTGTATCTATGGGAAAAGTTGTAACCAAGATCCATTTGGTGCATCATCATTTTTAATTTCCACATTTTAAGTTCTATTCTCCTTCTCCCTTTTCCTTCCAAGTCTTAGTTTAGGTAAACCCTAATAGTAAGCAAGCTAACCTTCTTTGGAAATTCAATCTCTGATTTCAAGTCCCACACTTTTGAGATTGTTTCCATGTTACACAAGCTTTCTCAGGGATAACACATTGTGTAGGAGTGAAATCTTTTGTGTCAACAGTGTTTAGCAAGCTCATTGGGACAAACAACTTCAGCTACTCAAGTCCACTAGTAGCCTTTTCAAAATCTAGCCATTAAGAATTTGGGTGCTATTTTGAGTGTCATCAGTCATTGGAAGCATTCAATCAACACCATGGTGACTTTAAGTGTAAATCTACTAGTTTCAAACAACTCTAGTGCTAGTATGTGTAGAGATCATCTCTAATCTTTTATATTTGTCAAGTTTTTCTATGAGATTATTTATTTGAATGCCTAACCATGTAACCATTTCATGGAAATCCATATTATTCTCTACCATATCATGAGGATTCTCTTCCTTAGCCCTCTTTCTATCAATATCAATCCTAGCTTCAAGCTAGTTATGGCCAAAATTCTATTCATTCTCCCACACCTGCTCCTCCAATCCATATACTAATCTCAAAGACATGATTTTGGGATTCTAAATGAAAATTGACTTAAAGTTTCATGAATAAAGAGAGAAGTTGTTGGCATTCAAAATCCATTTGGGTGAGAATTTTTGGGCCGTTGGACATGATATTAGGACTCTAAGGAGGCAATAAGAAATTGATTTGCAGTAGCAAATGGAGATCAAATAGGGACAATATGAACAAGAATATTCTTGTCACACTTCTCCTAAACAACAAGAACCTAATTATTAGGCTCTCATTTACTCTCTAGAGCTGAAGATGAGAAGGGCCTAGTTTGAGGAGGACCTTGTAAGAAGATTGGCTATAGAAAAAGAAGAGACAAGGCTCAAGCTTGCTCAAGTGCAAGCAACTGAAGCACAAGATTCTCCAAGGATAAAATTTTCTAGCTTTAGATAGACTAACCCTCCCATTCTAAAAATTTCTACAAAAGAGCTAAAGGCCCACTCATGAGAAACATTGATAAATCCATTTGAAGAAGAGCCATCTAAATGCAAGTTTTCTAGCTTCAGAAGGAGTGAGACTCCCCAGATTTCCATTCCATGCTATAATAATCAAGAGCCTACACTTCCTCATCTTGATGTTGAGTGGTTTCCTAAAGAGAGGAAAGAGATAGAGGAGGATGAGGTAGTTCCTACCCTTGAGGAACCAAAGGTAGCTAATCAAACTTCAAATGGGGAATAAAGATTAGACCTACTACAAGGAAAAGAAGAGCAAATCCATTAGTTATAGTAGGAAGACAAGCATGAGTAGAAGGAGGAAGAAAATAAAGCTACAAGTTATGATTTGGAAGATGATTTTTTTAGCATCATAACAATTTTTTTCTCAAGGCTTGACACTATACTAGTAGCTCCCAAGAAAGTGGCTCATGAGCATCATGAAGAAGAGATGGATATTATTTCTTCATAAGAGGATAAGTCACTTCCAAACCAATAGGATACTAAGTTTACAGAGCACAACAGTAAGGTTAAGACTAATTTCTTAGACCTAAAATCATCAAGAGTATGCCCCATTAGGCATTTAGCTCTACAAAAAATCAGCATGTTGCACCAATTCATGCTAACTTTTGAGCATGGGGGTGAGTTATACAAGAGTGAGCAAGTAAGTCTTTCTCAAGAAGAAAGTTCCTCAATGTTGGAAAGCCTACTTGTTTTTAGCATTGGGAAGATAAGTGTTCCATGTTCAACAAGCCACTTAATGGATTTGTTTAATTTTTTATTTGTAAATATTTGTACATTTTAGAGTAGGTATTTTCATCTTTCCAAGAAGTCTACATGCACAACTTTCTGAGCTTCTTGAGGTTTTTCGGAGCCCTTTTTTTTTTGCTAGTTGTAGAATTTTGTGAAGTTGTTGTGTGTGTGTGTGTGAATGTATGATGCCACCATGATACTAGGATGATTTCTATAAATTGTACTTATTAATATATGTATATATACATACATGTGCATGTACAAAGAGGATATGATGTTAGAAATAAACCATATTTCTCTAAACTACACACATATATAGATATACATATATTTATAGGTATGACTTTAGATATAACAATAGCATGATGAAATCATATATTTAAAATTTAATTCAAACTTATATATATGCACATATAAAAATGATTTGAGAAAAGAGGACTTTTATTAATTCAAAACTTATATCTCTCCATGAGAGGTGGCCATGTACACTTGGCACCACCTTTTCTTTTAAATTTGGTGACCATGTAATAGATGGTCTTGAAAAGAAACTGCCACCTTTAGCCACGGCTTGCTTGAGCCTAAGGATGATTATAAATGTTTCATGTATAACTTCAAATATAATTCTCTTTCTCTTACCCTAACCATAATACATCTTGGTTCAAACATGGGTCTTCCCACATTATTTTCACATTCCATTTATAGCAAGAGTTAGCTCTAAGCCATACAGTGGAAGCATCAATCAAATTCCACAAGAGACTTTCATTCAAGTTATGTTTAATATCTATGCATTGATCTTTATGATTTTAAAACAATGCAATAGATTTTATGTTCAATATCTATGCACTCAAATCCTTATGATTCTAAAGCATTGCAGAAAAACTTAGGTTCAATATCCCTGCGCTAACTTTTATGATTTATACAAAAGCTTTTATGATCAATGTCTATGTACCTAGTTCATGTTCTTAATGATGAACATAATGAGTAATGATCACCAAGATCATTTAGTTTTTTCCTCTCTATCTCACATATATGATCTTTGTCTTTTTCTTTACCACAAGTTCTATTCTAAAGTGTGGTATTGAAATATAAGATCAGCACGTTGCTAGAACTAAAATTACATCTTTACATGTTGTCACTCATGATGTACCCACAAATGGATAGTAATCCATGATTGACCAAGATGATCTATGTCAAAATGAGAAGGGGGTGAAGAGGAACATGTCCCTACAAGGGAAAGAAACAAAAAATAGAAGTTCAATAGATGTATACATCATAAGTTTTATAATAATTTCCAACATAATATCCAAGTAAGCTCATTATTTTCCAAGTATACACAATTGTCAAGTCAAGTGGTAAAATTTTGTACCAGGATGCTCAATGGAAGGAAAAAGTGTTCCATGTCTATTTTGGGTAGGGAGGGCCTTTCTCAGATGATATTTTATAGGGATATTTTAAGGGTCCACAGTTGGGAGGTTAAGCCCCTAACCATGCTTCCCTCTCTCTACCACATGCCAAGACATGTACAAGATAGAGATGACTTATGTATTCAACATCTCTTAGTAATAGGTATTTTACTTTTGTGATATTTGAAATTACAAGTTGAAGATATGTTAGATTAATTTATATTGTGAATTAGTTATCTCCTTCAATGCAATCATATTTTCTCATCAATGTAAGTGGTAACCAATTAGATCAGTTGATCATCCATTTTGTAAAGTTTCTTACCAAATTTCAAATTTGAGGCTAATTGATGAACAGCTTTTGATTGCAGGTATGAATGCTAATGTCAAAGAATAGATTTTCTCTAGAATTTATATATGTTAGTACAACAATAATAGAGATAATAAAATGTTCTTAAACTTGAAACATAAATTGATCCTTTGATGTGCTTGCATTAATTTATTTTGGTGCCTTATTATGCCAAGTAGATCATGTCTACATATCACATGGAGGGGTGTGAGGGTGAATGTGCATGTCTCTAAAAAGAGACATGAACATTCACCATCACACTTGTTTGGTGTTGGTTAATCATGCCCAATTTTTTATAGACTTAACACAAGTCTTAATCAATATTATTGATCATTATGCACTATAGTCTGATATAATATAGATTGATAGTGCTATTAAATCAAAGGAAACAAAATAAGTTTTGATCATGTCTAAAATGAAATCTTAGACAATATATATATATATATATGATCATTGGTTTCAACTGTGCAGAGTTTTATATACTGCTATTTTGTATATATATATATATATATATAACAATATGTGCATCATACTAGTATACATACATACATATATATATGTGTGTGTATGTGTGTGTTTGTATATATGTATAGATATACATATATATATACATGCATATATAGATATATATGTACATATATGTATAGATATATGTATATATACATATATACATATATTTATAGATATATGTTTATATACATATATACATATATGTATATACATAGATATATGTATATATACACACACATATATATTTATACACACACACACATACATGTGTGTGTGTGTGTGTGTGTGTGTGTGTGTGTTGATCACAATTATTGTTAGACTGAAGCTACATGCTTTAACACTCCCTCTTAGCTAGGGAAGACAAAGTGTGTATATATAAGTTCTCCTTATTTGAAAGTGATATTGTCTAGATATACTTAAGAAAATCAAGTCTCATGATATTATTTCCAATTATGGTGTGTACACAAATATCAAGTCTGATATCTACCATAAGAGATCATGGTATATCCATAGATATTATGTCACATAATATCCACCATGAGTTTGAACATATTGATCTTCAACACATATCATGTCACATGATATCTATCAACATGCTCTTTTAACTATCATGATTTGTCCAAGAATATGAAGTCACATGAAATTCATCATGATAGTAATCTAATAACTATAAAGTCATCACCTTATAGTATTAGAATCAACATTTCATTATAAAAGATTGTCACCTTTTGATAATGTACATAGGGTAGGCCCATAAGTCATAGAGTCACACATATGAAAAAAAAGAGTTTACACTTTAAACATCTTTATTAAAATAATACAAATTTACAAAGTTGATACTCAATCTCATAAACTTACATTTCAACCATACCAAGTTTCTTTCTGATGATCAACCTTCACTTTAGGAAGAGCCTTGGTAGGAATGTCAGTTATTTGATCACCTATATTAATATATTCCAAATGAACAGCTCTTATTTCCACCATGTCTCTTATGTAGTGGTAAGGAATTTCTATATGCTTGGATCTATCATGAAATACCAATTTCACAAATAACTTGGTACAACTTTGGTTATCACAGTGAATAGTGGTAGGTTTTATAGGCTCACAGACTAAGTTAGAAAGCAAATTTTGAAGCTACATTGCTTCTCTATCTCCCATTGTTGCTGCAATATACTCTGCCTTAGTAGAGCTTTGAGCAACTAAAGCTTTCTTTCTATAGATCCATGAGATCATAGTTAAACCTAAGCTAAAACATCCTAATGTTATATTATGGTCTTTTACACTTTTGGACCAATCAGAATTAGTATATCCATGTAACTCCAAGCTAATATTCTCATATTTAATTTCATACCCAATAGTGCCTTGAAGATACCTTAATATATGCTTCAAAGCAACAAGGTGAACTTCACAAAGTTCACTCATGAACTAACTTAATACATTAATAGCATGGCAGATATTGAGTTGAGTATTCACAAGATAAATTAGAGACCCAATTAAATGTCTATATGAAGTGGGATCAACTAGTCTAGATTCAGTACTTTCTTCCTTCAAATTTTGTAAGTTGGTTTCCATAGGTCAAAAATTCCTCATTCCAAAAAATTTTAGAATATTGATAGTATTATTCTTTCGATCTGGGAAGATATTTCCAAACTTTTGACAAAATTCCAATCCAAGGAAGTAATGAAGAATCCCTAAGTCCTTCATTTCAAATTCAGAAGCCAAATCTTTCTTACATTGATTAATGAGATGTTCTTCTCCTATAATTAGAAGATCATCAACATAAGAATTAGAATCAACATATCACCTTTAGTTACTTTAAAGTAAAGATTTGGATCAGCACCATTCTTGATAAATCTAAGACTTAGAAGATATTTATCAATCCTTTCGTACCATGCTCACGGAGCCTAATATTGATCCCTTTTCAATTTACATACATAGGAGGCAACATCATGAGTTACAAATATTTTTGGTTGTTCCAAGTATACTTCTTCCTCAATTATTCCATTTAGAAAAGTGGTTTCTACATCCATTGGATGGATTTTCCAACCTTTGGTTGTTGTAATGGCTATTAAAGCTCTAACTAAGGTATACCTGGAAACAAGTACAAAAGTTTCTTCAAAGTCAATTCCTTCCTTTTCAGAGAACCCTCTAGCCACAAAATGAACTTTATGTTTTTCAATGCTACCATCTGCAACATAATTAGCTTTGAAGAGCCATTCGAAAGAAACAACAAATTTTCCTTTAGGTCTAGGAACAATATCCCAACCATCATTTTTTAGTATCGACTAATATTCTTCCACCATTGCATCTTTCTAAGCTTGATGTTTAAGTGCTTCTAAAGCATTAGAAGGTTTAGAGTTTGGAATCTCACACATGAATGCATTGTATGTTAATTTTTTAGGTTTTTTTCTTTATTTGAAAGTCCCTGAAGGTGTTGCAAATTTATCCCCTTCCTGTATAATTTTTCTTGCCAAAAGTGGCCTTTTAGAATTATTATCAAGACTCTCTTCTTGAGTCTCAAGAAGGATCTCAATTTCATTTGAAATCTCTTTAGGGTACTCCATCTAAATTAGGAGTAGTAGACTCTTCTAAGGAATAGGATAAGTCATTTGTATCTAGTTCATCTAAAGTTTTGGCTCTTTTGAAAGAAATATCTTCTTCAAAGATGACATATTTGTTGAGTTCTATTTGTTTCTATTCAAGTATGTAGATTCTATACCCTTTTACTATTTCACTAAAACCAATAAGAATTCCTTTTCTTCCAATAGGTTCTAACTTTTTCCTTTTCTCCTTGGGTACATGAACATACACAGGACATCCAAATATCCTTAAATAACTAATGTCTAGGTTCATTCCTAAAAAGGCTTCTTTATGAGTTTTTTTGTCCAAATGTGAGTGAGGAAATCTATACTGAATATAGACTATTGTATTAGATGCTTCAGGCCAAAATGACATGCTCAAGTTCTAATCATATATCGTAGCCCTAGTAGCTTCTACTATAGTTCTATTTTTCCTTTCTACAACTCCATTTTGTGTGGGATTGTAAGGAACTGTGAACTTCCTCTTAATCATAGCAATTTTGTAGAATTCTTCAAATATTTTAGAAGTGTATTCTTTCCAATTATCTATTCTTAGAACTTTAATTTTCTTTTTTGAGGAGTTTTCAGTGATAGTTTTGAATACTTCCAATTTAGAAAGAATCTCTTCATATTTTTTTGCACTCAAAGAAGTATATCCATGTCTTCCTTGAAAAATCATCAACAAATATCACATAGTACAAGAACCCTCCTATGGATGGTGTAGAAATGGGTCCACATAGGTTAGAGTGCACTAGTTCTTACACATCTTTAGTTTTTCTCAAACTATGAGAAAATGACTTTTTAATATTTTTCCCTAAGGTACAACCTTTGCAAGATTCGTTGTGAATATGACCTAATTTGGACATTACATTTACCAACTTCTCCATAGATGTTAGAGCATGAAAGTTGATATGACCTAATATTTTATGCCATATTTCATTTGAATCTGAAATATAATGAACAAATGCAAGATTTTTCTTCATCCAAAGCTCATATAATAGTCCTTGTCATACTCCTATTATTAGAGCCTTCTTTATAGTTGAATTCTTAGGCCATGCTAGTACCTTAACTTCCATGAATGAAATTCTATAACCTTCATCTTCAAGTTTAGATATAGATATTAAATTCCTTTTAATACTTGCTACATAATGAACTCCAAAAAGTTGAGAGTAGAATTTATGGATTTCAATTTGATGGTGCGGATCCCAATTCCTTTTAAGAAATGTGCAAAATCATCCCCAATTGTAACTTCTCCATCTATATCCATTTGCATGTTTTCTAGGTTATCTTGATATCTAATGATGTGTCTTGAAGATCCACAATCAATTATCAAAATGTTGGATTTGGTTGATATTTAACTAGACAATGTTGAATAGAAGGCATATTTCTCAAACTCTTGACCTTCGTTTGATTTATCAATTTTGGAAAAAGATGCTTGAAGTTTAACTTGATCAAGATAATTTAGTGCATAATGTCCATATTGATCATATCTGAAATATTGAATTTTGGACAAATCTTTCTTCTATTTTGATTGTCCTTTTCCATGAAAGTTTCTTTTCCTTTTGTTGTTCTTCTTCTTACCCTTCTTATGAGAGTTGGTGTTAAGAGCATGAATGTCTTCATCTAAAGTTTAATGATTTCCTTTAATCATTAATCTCAATTCTTCTTGAAGATAATTAGATCTCAATTTATGTAGAGTTGGGATTTTAGATCTTGCACTTATACCTTGTACAGAGAACTCCCAAGAATTTGGTAGTCCTCCTAATGCTATTAAGGATAACTCTTGGTTGTCAATCTCATAACTGATAGAAGATAATTGATCTCTCAATTTTTTGATTTTCATGAAGATGGCATTCATAATTTCTCCTTTATTCATGATGATATTATTCACTTGTTTTTTAAGAGAAATTTTTCTAATAGTGTTATTTCTATGAATACATTTTTAAGAGCTTTAAACATGCGATATGTTGTAGCATGTTTTTCCACAATAGGCACTATGTGATCTTGAATGACATCCACAATTATCTTCATGATTTTTTTATTATTTTCGATCCATTAAGTTTTCTTTGGATCATCTTTAGGTTCTTCTTTTTCTTCTCTTACAAAACATTCTAATTTGTTTTCTTTTAATAGCATCATTATACAAATTTTCTAGGATTCGAAGTCATCGAGACTTTTAAGGTGGTGTTCAAACCTTAACATGTTTTTCATCTTGAAGAGTAATGAGAGACTTCAATTTAATGTGAAACCTAATATTTTGAACTTAATGAGATCTATCCTTAACAAGTCTCTGATACCATGTAAATTTTCTTATCAGATTTCAAATTTGAGGCTGTCTAATGCACAACTTTTGATTACAGGTATGAGTTCACTGATGTTAAAGAATAGGTTTGCTCCAAAATCTGTATATGTTAGTATAGAAATAACAGAGATAATAAAACATTCTTGAACATGAAATGTAAATTGATCCTTTGATGTGATTGCATTAATTGATTTTGATTCCTTGTTGCGTTGAGTGGATCAAGTATACATATCACACTGAGGGGTGTGAGGGTGAATGGGCATGTCTCCAAATGGAGACATGAATATTCACCATCATACTAGTTTGGTGTTGGTTAATCATACCCAATGTTTTATAGACTTAACACAAGTCTTAATCATGTATTACTAATCATTATGAACTACAACCCAATATAATATAGATCGATAGTGATCTTAAATAAAAATAAATAGAATAATTTTTAATCATGTCTAAAATGAAATCTCAAACAATATATACATACATATATATATATATATATATGATCATTAGTTTTAACTATGGAGAGTTTTATATAATGCTATTGTATATAGGCATATATATAACAATATGTGCATCATACTGGTGTGTATATATATATATATATATATATATATATATATATGCTGATCATAGTTATTTTCAGATTGAAGCTACATGCTTTGACACACTTGAACATGAAATATATTTGTAGGTATTAGATAGGCTTATCTTATGGTTGTTATTTTTGTCTTTCATTTATGTGAATAATAATTATGAACATATCTTATAGCTATATGTTATTACCATAGTTATCAAAAGAAAGAAATTGGATGATACAATGGTATCTAATGACTTAAATGGTATTTTTTATTTTGATATAGTGGTATAACTATTTGTACCCAAAGTGGTATTTGTGGATTAACCTAGGTTTCATAGATGTTTCCCTAAGCAGATTCTATTTTCAGAATTTAGGGTATGTAAAACTCAAATTCTTTATTTAGATTTAATGAAAATGCTATCAATTGTTGGTTATGAAATTTTGATTGAATTGATTGTAACCATTCATCTCATTCACATGAATATAACTATATAACTGCCTTCTCATGAATATGGACTAGTAACTATATTTTTTATGATATGCTAGTTGTTAGTTATTACCTAGAAAAAGTGGTTGTTACATTAACTATCAAGACATTTCCATGAATATCAAGTCTAGTATCTGTGATGATAGTGAACATTGTAAATTCTTAACCTTACAATGTTTAATACAAGTGTACATTATTAGAAAGATCGTCACCTTTTAGTAATGTATAGATTGGGCCCATAAAGTCATAGAATCACACATATGACTAAAGAGTTCACACAAAGTCACCACAAATTCTCTCATGCCATGTTGTCATGGTGTCACACACATGACATCCACAATGAACCATATCAGAGGGTTGATCTATTACAACTACTCCTGAAGGGTGGAACAAGAGTTCCACTTTAATCTTCTCTCTCATAGAGAAGAATCCAATAAAGTATGTTTCATGAAATCACTGATGCCAAGACTCCCTCTTATTAGCATGGGCTTCATTCTTCACAACTCCAAGCTAGTCTCCAAATGGAAAAACTTTACTTTGGTGAGAGACTTGGTGAGAATATTATTTTTTTATTCTTTAGTGATAATGTACCTTGTCTAGAAACCATCTCCATGGTCTACTCCCTTTAGATCACTATCATCAAATATCCAATTGGCAGATCTTATAGAAACTCTCTCTATTTTAATCACAACATTATCTATAGGAGTAGTCTCTCATACACATATGTACTTATTTAATTTCATAGTACCATGAGTGAATGTGATAAACTATGGATTTATCTGCAGGCTTGGCAATACCAACATTCATGATAATGTGGCTTCTATCTAAAGCTCAAAGTACATGCATCAACCTCTTGATCTTATCATCCAAGGTTTCCATAGACTTTTTCTAAATGAGATATCAACCTTCTTATCTCATTGTCTAAGGTTTCCTCTAGTGGATTATCAAACTCCCTTTGAACCAATATAATCCTCAATGGTAATTTTAATCAAATCCTCTAGATGCTTCATCTATCACAGAAGGATATTCCTTACACATTCCCAATCATAGAAGTTATCTTTCTTTAAAAAATGCATTAGCTAGAATGACATGAGCTCAAGTCCTACACAATAATTAGTAGCATGCTTAATGTGCCAATCTTCTTTTCTTAGAAGAACATCCTTGCACATTTTTTATGATTCTTTTTGACATCTCCCCTCTAAGGATAGTTCAAATGGGAATGGAAATTTTTTTGTTTTACATTACGGTAAAAGAAAGTTTTGAAGGGACCCCAAAACCCTTTAACAAAAAGAAGAAAGATAAAGCATAACAGCCCAATAGGAAAAAGAAACCTGCAACAAACTATAGAACAATTTCAAAATCAGGTTTTATAGGGACCTAAAACCACTAGAAAAGTCCAAAAACAAACTAACCTAGGTTTTACAGGGACTTGGAACCACTAACAGTCTAAACAAGAAAAACCAAAAACCAAGACCAAAGACCCCAACCAGTAACGAGCACCAGACAGGAACAAAACCAAAGAACCCAACCCAAAGCCACTATTGCAGCTCTAAGATCATTTTAGCAGCTTCCTTACCAATTGCTGCAGTCTCTTGAATGGTATCAGCAACTGAAGCAACAACAACTTTCATTGCACTCTTCCTCAAGCTCTGCCTTGTTCTTTTGCTCAGACCCTCAGCCAAAGTGATTTCTCCATTAGCCCTTTTGCCCAAGCTTGCAATGGCTGCACATATACTCAAGGTGATCTACTCCATCTTAGTCCCACCCTCCTTGATTAACATTCTGAGGTTCTACTCATAGTTTTAAAGTTTGTTAGGGATGTCTCCCATCTGCCCTTCCAGTTGGCTAAGTTTGGCATTGATAGTATCCTAGTTTTGTTGCAGAATTTCCACCTTTTTCTTCAAACCCATTATTTCATTATAGATCTAGGAATCTACTTTGAGCATGGTGTCATCTTTAACCTTAGTAGAATGCAAGAAGGTGAGCATGGTATCCCTCTGCATTGAATTGTTATCATCTTTAGCAGTCTCGTGTGGGAGGGAGCAAACATTGTCATTGTTATCCTCCATTTTTGTTTGATCCTCCTTTTGAGCCCTAGAAAAGTCCTCTATGTGAGCAGAGTCCTTCCTTTTTTCTTCCTCTATCCCCTTGATAGGAGAAGCAGTCTTAGCCATATGGTCCTCCTTACTCTTCTCAATAGGGTTCCCGACAGTGTTATCTTCCACTTTATCACCCCCACTAGATATAGCCTAGTTACCCTCATTAACAGATTTACTCTGTTCAGAATTACCATTACTATTGGCTTCCTCTTTCCCTTTTTCATTATTACCTTTAGTCTCTGGGTACCCATCCAAGTTAGAGCTTAAATCCCCAGTGTCAATATCATCCTCATCCTTAGGGTTAATATTCTCATGGCTTTCTGATTTCTCAGTCTCAGACTCCTCATCCTCTTATTTTTGAGAAGCCGAGGGTTTCAAATTTAGGGCATTATCTTTACCTTTAACAGAGTCACCCTTCTTACTCTTAATGGAGTCCTTCTTGTCCTTAGAGGGAGTAGAGGCAATGTGTTTATTTTTACAATACCCCTCAATAAGAAGAATCAGCCCTTCATGTAAAATGGGTCTGGACTCCTTCTTTTTACGGGCTTCTAAACTATGAAGTAAAGAAAATAGCAAAAAGCAGGGGAAAGATATTCTTTGTGTCTAAAGTGATTTAAAAAAATAAAGTGGCATTTATGAACTCTTTTACTTCTTCCATCAAGTATGAAATACTCATGGATACAGCAAAGAACATCCCTCCAGATCTCCTTTATCTGATGCACATCGAAGAAATCACCACTCTTTTCTAGTTGTGTCTCCTCCTCTTCAGTTTTTGGAAACTTCTTGTAGGCTGCATTTGAAATATTGGTTTGCTTGGTGAATTTTATGCCTGCCATGGGGAGCCCCATGATCTCTGCAATAAAATCCTTCATAAGTTTCACTATAACACCATGGAGAGTGACTTTTTCATTGGACCAGTTCTTAAAGAAAGTCATAGTGATGTGTGGCTCAAAACCTTTGAGTTGCTCTAGATAACAAGTCACATTTCCTTTCTGTAGAATTTTCCATACATCCTCACGAGCCTTCTAGGCATCATAGTTTTTTGGTTCCTGCTTTTGCGATTTACCTCCCATCTGCAGAGAATAGAGAACACACTCAAACTAGAGTAACCAGACGCAGAGAATGAAAGGGTTAAAATGAAAACTATTTTTTGTCCCATCAAAAGAGACTCCCTTTTTCAGAGATACGTGCAAAAACCACATCACATTCATTTGAGTGTACTTCCTTGGGGAAGAAAATCTAGCAATAATGTGATCACTCCATGAAATCATTATCTTTCTAATCTTTACAAATCTTTCCCACTTGTGCATGGATGGCTTCATAATGAATAATTGCTTTAACAATGTAATGATCGACCATGACATAGAACTTTTATTATTTAGGATATTAACAATATTTAAAGAGTCACCTTCCAACCATAAATTTAGACATCCCAAATCCATGGTAATTTTCATAGTATAAAGGGTAGTCATTGCTTCAGCAATGTGACTCATTGCTTCAGCAATGTGACTATTAGTCCAGCCTATATGGATTGCTATAGCATCTTTAACATTTCCCATATGATCTCTCAACACACCTCCACAACTCGCACTTCTCGGGTTGCCCTTAGTAGCACCATCAAAGTTTCCTTTAATCCAACCATTAGGGGGGGAACTCCAAGAGATGGTCAATCTTGGGTTATCAGTTTGAAGTTTAGGATTTTTAGAAAGCATTGGATTATAATTAGGAAAGGTTTGATCAGGGTTCTTCAAAGATCTAAAATTCTCCTTAAAAGCTCTAATAATATTCTAACCAAGCACCCATCCTAGAATCTCTTTGTTTCTAAAAATTCTATTATTTATTTCTTTCCAAATACCCCACCAGAGATGAGGAAGAGTAATTTTCCATAGGAATTGAACATCAAAATTCTTAGAAGGGTATTTCTAGCTTTTAAAAGAAGATTCCACATTGTTTTTATGAACCCAGGTCAAGTTCCAATACATTAGGATCTCAGTCTAGACTTTCTGGGTATAAGAGCAGTTCAGAAACAAGTGGTCTCTATCTTCAAATCCATTCTTGCATAAAATACACCTATTCACCAAATTTATACCTCTTTTCTGCAAGTTATCAAGGGTCAGAATTTTATTTTGAAGCGGGACCCAAAAGAAGATGTTAATTTTAGGAATGAGACCCTTATGGAAAAAATTTTGTTACTACCCCCCTCAATGTAAAAGTCCCATTCTTATATCATCTTGCAAAATTCCCTTCAATGTAAAATTCCCAATTATCATCTTGTCTAGTTGCCACTAGCTCGCAATGCTCCACTACAAAAGGAGATACAAAAGAATTGGTAGCTCTGGAACCAAACAATATAGAAACATTAATTCCTCTTATTATACCTATGGCCTCAATAATTGTGGTCTAATGCTTAGTTTAGTGGTTATAAACCACTGCAAATACTTTGTGGGACCTACCCATGTCTCCTACTATAGGCTCTAAAGTAGCTCCCCACTAATTACCAGTTGCTAGTCCCTATGGGCACTCTCTAGCTATGGGCTCATACCACTACAAGTATAACATGGTCTATGAGTTTGAATCTAAAGACCCTATGGCCTAAATTTTTTTTGACCCCCTATCCTATTGGATCCTCTATAACCACCTTTAGAGGACTCCTAAGTCCTAGTCGATTGTGCATATGGAGTTTGTGGCCTACGATCTCGCTAAAAACCATGTGATTAGCACTACTTGGGCTTAGATCCTAGATACCCCTATGTTTTCTTTTGCATATTATCTTATTGGGAATTTTCTATGCTCGTGGGGCCTTAAAGGACCTCATTGAGTGACTCTAAGTACCCGTCCATGAGGATTTTGGTTGTCTTGAATGCTAGGATAAAATTTGGTTATGAGATCGATCTAAGGATTCTTGTTTGTTAGGGAGATATTCTACAACCAATGTTGTCTCAACTACCTCCCTAAAGGTGCTTATTAAACCTAGGTGTAATAAATTCTAAAGTGACAAATTAAGATCCTTGGTAAATCAATAGATCTGCAGCTTCTCATCCTTCATGTACTCAACATAAGCAAGGAGCTCTAGAAACCTGCTCTCATAATTTTCCATAGTAAGGACCATCTACTAAAGATGATCAAACTCCTTAATCTAACTTTGTCTGAAATTCTCTTAAAGATACCTATCTCTGAATCTAGCCATAAATGCCTCCTAGGTACGAGGGTCTAACCTCACTCCAACTATGGTTTCTTCCTATTTCCACTAATTGAATGTATTAACTTGTAATAAGTGTATAGCAAGTCATTCCTTCAAATTTCTCCCATAAGGTCGCAAACCAAAGAAAATATCTAAGCTTTTTAACTATGCCTTTCCCTATGTACCATCTCTAGTTCTAGTGGAAAGAGGTGGTTTGAGTCAAATTAATTCCATAATCTCATTCCCTATGTCTCTGGGTGCTCTCACTATTCTTGGTGGCTCTATAATTGGTGGTGGTTCAACCTAATGAACCAGGGCCTCCTCATGATCACCTTTTCACTCTGCATCTCTAGGTGATGGGATTCTACTTCTTTCCCTATTATCTACCCTATGTTCCCCTATCCCTTGTTGTTCAAGTTATGGAATTACAAGTGACATCCTCTCCTGAACTACTTCGATAAGGTTTTAAATGGCTATGAAAATATGATTAAAGTTTTGGAGTTGCTTAGATGGGGGTCCACCAAT
This sequence comes from Cupressus sempervirens, assembly GCA_028749045.1. Lineage (NCBI taxonomy): Eukaryota > Viridiplantae > Streptophyta > Pinopsida > Cupressales > Cupressaceae > Cupressus > Cupressus sempervirens. Next base: position 145,533,126 of record CM053791.1, read on the forward strand.
CCCATGTTCTACCCCACTGGGTGCCACTCATGCATGCCTAGGGACTCTAGCCCTTCGGAGACCATTACGGGTGACGACAGGCATCCTACACATAGTTACAATTTTTGTAAGTTAAGCATAATAGGTTAAGCTCTAGTGTTGAAACTAGGCTCTAATACCAAAATGTTATGCCCAAATTTCATAAGGAAAAAAAAAACCAAATTTATTTATTTTATTATTATTATTATTTTGAATGGCGAACTATACCAAAACATATATACACCTATGTATGTTATGAGTACTCTATTGAACCATATAGTGTTTTGCAATATAGCAACTCATGTTTCCTATGATATTACTAATTTGATCATTGAGTTGAAGGTAATACCTAACTACATTAAGGAACATCTATACTACAACTAGGTCTTTAGGTAGCATGGTTGGAATGGTAGTATTCTAGGATATAGTTTGGGAATAATAAGCTTAGTTTCTATAAGAGAATACATTTAGTTTGAGCTCTAGTTTTTAAAATTTATAGGGATCAATAAGATCCCACAAGGCTACATTTGTTAATGTTCAAACAAAATCATATGTCCAAATGATATTTTAGTGGATTATTTTTAAGTTACATATCCTAACTTGAAATATAAATGTTGTGTGAGACATCGAGTCTTTTTAAAGTTTATCCAACTAGGAAACATGAAACAGGTAGACATGCATATATGTTCTAAATATTAGGTTATCATAATCTCTCTCTCTCTCTCTCTCTCTCTCTCTCTCTCTCTCTCTCTCTCTCTCTCTCTCGCTCTCTCTGTGTGTGTGTGTGTGTGTGTGTGTGTGTGTGTGTGTGTGTGTGTGTGTGTGTGTGTGTGTGTGTGTGTGTGTGTGTGTGTGTGTGTGTGTGTGTGTGTGTGTGTGTGTGTGTGTGTGTGTGTGTGTGTGTGTGTGTGTGTGTGTGTGTGTGTGTGTGTGTGTGTGTTTGTGTGTGTGTGTGTGTGTGTGTGATTCTTTTCATTTATTTAATATTCTTGATTCACTACTTACTATTACCAACCCAATGCAAATTATAATTTTATTTATTTATTTACTATTATTATTAAATTTTTATTTTCTTCCCTACTAGGACCTATACATATATCCATTAATAAAATACTAGTCTCACTAACCTAGCCACGTACTAGAAATTGATTATTGAAATGATAAGCTAACTATTTTATTCCTAAACACTACTACCACCCATAAATATTTTTTTATTAATTAAAATTAAAATTAAATAACTTAGTAATAAATACTTACTAGGATATCAAAAAATATTTACCATTCCCTACTAACTAACCATCTACTAAAATCCTAATAGCCCCATCCTTCCATCATTATTTGTCCCATGTGGCACATCTCCCACCCCATCTCATGTGAATGACTTGCTACACATTCCCCACTAAGCACTTATCTTCTCCCAACACCCTAGGCTCCCTCTACTATCTTATGTGATTCTTTTTCCAAGTGCTAAAACCTAGGCATGTCACCTTCACATCTCTTCTAAAGCTCATGCTACAAGGTGGGGACCAGACATGATGTGGGATGGCATGTAGATGTTGGCACTCTCCTTGCTATTTTTTTTCCTTTTTCTCTTCCTTGGCATGAAGGGGAAAGGAGAGGTAGGGAACAACCTCCCTCCATGTAATACATGCACTGTACTAGATATTGGGACCTTAAACAATGCAAGTTCCTACTTAAGGTTATTTTCTTTTGTTTTTGTTTTCTCTCCCCCACCCCCCCAATTATTATTTATTATTAAATATTTTACTTTGAAGGGGTACTTTTAAACTCACGGATCTTCACTTGTGAGGTATACCATTCTTTTTGTTTTTTTTTTTTTTTTTTTCTAATTTGATGTGACTTATTAATCAAACCCATATCATGGGTTTCTTATGTAAGTTATTATTATATAATGTAGTTTCTTACTAAATAGATTGGTCTTATTATTTTCTTTTCTATTCTCAAGAATCTATGGAATATTCTCTAGATTAAAATATTGAACTATAATTGGGAGGGGAAATATTTCCCTTCCCCATGCAATTCCTAGAGAGAGAAAAGATACATCCACATCAAGTTTTGTCTTTTCTAAGAGTTTAATGCATTTACTTCTATGCTGTTAAGTAGATCTTGAATATGTTTTATGGGTGCCTTAATGTAACTAACCTAGTACATTTCATTTTTAATTTAAGATTCTTTCTTGCAAAGCTATAAACTTCATTGGACAACTAGGTTTCACAAGTGAAATTAGGTAAGCAATGTGTTTTCACCAGACAAATTATACTCTTCTAGATTATGAATACTCTCATAGATTGCTTCTTATTTCAACATAGTGAAACTTTCCATGAATACATATGACTATTACAACATAGGAACCTTAAATTCCATCGTATATAATACATAATAGGGAAATTCATAGTAATCTCACTCATTCTCCCTTGAATCAATATTACATTGACTCTCTCACATGAAAATTCCACAAGATTTAACTATGGATTGAATATCAAAAAATCTACATATGCACAAGAGTTTAATCACCTATCTATAACATAAATTCACAATTTATGGATATTCCTTTACATGAACTATTTCTTTCCTTCTTATGCAAACCTAGAGAAGAATAGAAACAACTTGGATCCAAAATGTGACACCATGGGTTGAAGAACACCCAAGAGGGTATCCAAAAAAACTTCCAAAAATTTCATATCAAACTAAAAAGTGCCCGCTACCTACTTGCATAGGGTTTTACAAAACTCATGTGATAGTTTAATACAACACTAGAAAATATCGTGCAACATTTCTAAAGAAGCAGCGTGACATTTTTAGGGACTGGGTGATACTTCTCCCAAAGGCATGCGATACTTTAAGCGTATCGCATGACATTTATTAAAAGGAGGTGCGATACTACAAAGTATAGCATGACATTTCTCCAAGAGGTGTGCAATAGAATCAGGGGATGCACAATACAGTTTCAATGAGCATGCGATACAATTTTGTGTTGCACCATGCTAATAAAAGGTCGCCCATAGAAACACAAGAACACTAAAGGAAAACACAAAAGGGGAAAAATAGAGTATAAAACCTCCACACTGAAGAGTACTAGATCTACATCTTGAGGCAAGAACACTCAAATTGAATAAGGAAATATGGCAAGAACAAGATCTAACCATCTAACAGATAAGAGTAAAAGTGGAGAAGGAACATCATAGTTAACTAAAGCAACATCACAATGACTAAAATAACATCGCAATGTAAAGAATAACCAAGTAAGTACACAATTCCTCCCAACTGTCAATGGCATCATAAGATCATTGTCAACCCTAGCCATCCCTTGAGTGTAACATCCCAAGCCACCGATCAAATCATCAGTACTATCGTAATAGGCACGTCGCTACTAAAACATGCTAACAACAAAAGCATAAGTAAATCTAACATGTTGGTAGTAAAGCATAAGATAAACCTACAAGTAGATAACATCACCTATCACATGTTAATCATCATAATAAGAAATGCATCAAAACTAAGATCATCTAAACATGATAAAAAACATCCCAATGAAAGCATAAATCACAAGAGACATACTCCATAAACTGAAGTACCAAGTGAACACATCCAACAATGATCACACTAGGATACAAGGCCAACTTTGTACACTAGTCCCTAGCAGTGGTGAAGGTAGCTACACCTCTCAACCACATGGTACCCATAGGTCTACACCTATCATGCTGATGGAGATAAAGATCCAACCACAAACACACGCAAAACAAACATCCATGGCTAACACACATGCCGAGCTATATGATGACTGAATCCAAGATAAAGACAATGCATAAACTATAAGTCCTAGTCATACATCTCAATGGGCTACTATTTAGGGACTACCATCATGGAGAGTTGCTTGACATCGAAAAGCCCAAGCCAAGACTTGTGCAGATTCAACATCCCTCAACAAAAAGGCTCTAGCACCAAAAATCTTTTATTATCTTAAGTTTATTACCACCCATTATTTTATTTAATTATCACTTAATTAAAGCTTCCTTCACCAACCCTCTAGGCACAATGAGCACCAAGCTATGAGGTAGAAGCCCTTTCCATATGCTACCCGACCCTACCCATGCTCATCCAATGATGAGTGCCTATAGGCATACAAATTCCCAACCCATCTCAAAGATCATAACTTTCAAAAGTACCATGGAAGATTGGGCCCCACAGGTCACCCAACAGATGTACTTGTGTGTGGCGCACCACCATCACGAAGATCAACACAAGGACTAGATGAGAACACAAACAAAAAGCTAATCAACTAAAAACAAAATCAGGATGATGGATGCTACACACATCCCAATGCAACATAAGGTGCAAAAGTGGTATGACAGATATCCAAATAGATCATCCAAGTCCACGAACCACATTGTGCCAAGAAAACCTAAGAAAATAGGGTGGCACTCAAAACAAGGCAAAAACCCCAAATTTTGGAAAAAATCCAAAATTGAAACCCATTTGGCCTTTGGGTGCAAAAATCCCAAAAATCCCAAAATAAATGAAATCAAACACTGTATGCAAAAATGGCCAGCATAATAGCTCAAATTCCCAAACCCCCATTTCAAAAATAAGGAAAACATTCATACCTAACCAACTAGGCAGGACCAACAAATAGAAATGAAGGTGAACACTAGTTCTTAGCCTCCTAACAAATTTCTATAAGAATCAAAAGCTGAAATGAAGCAAAAATAATAAAATGAGAAAGCCTTACTTGATAGCAAAAGGGGCAAAAACTAAAACTCGCACAATAAAATAAACTAGCCACCAAATCTACTAAAAATGATGATAAAGCATTAACTCCCCAAGCTAAATCCAATTAGACCAACCTCGTGAAGATCCCACATTCACAGCTCCTAGAATGAACAAAACAAGAATGTCCAATAAACCATAAAACTAGATAACATCATAGATCTACCATCATCTCAAAATAGCATCAACACACAAAATGATAAACTGAACAACATAGTATATACTAAGTCAAAGTATAACATCTGACCCTTGGGTCATCATAAGGTACAAAATAAGAGTATCAAGTATCTCTCGAATCAAAATAGACAAGGTACAAACTACAACCATGAGAGGCACTGCACATACACAATGATATAAAATGGGAGGCAAATCCCTCTCATATTATAGAGAACATAAAAGTGGAGATTTTTCCATCATAACCCATAACAAAATGACATGAAAAGGATGATTTTTTTCACAACACTTGATTCTTCAACAATGTCAAGTGAAAAACCCTAACTTCTTCATGGGGTCCATTTTCACAACTTGCACAAACAAAACAAAACCAAGAACCATGGAGGCTCACCTCCCATCCTAGGCCTCCAAAGAGGCCACCCACCAAGCTGGGGAAACAATCCCAAATGGGATACATACAAACATATACTACAATATACAACCACACAACATAACACATAACAATCCCTCCCATGGCTTGCACAATAATTCACCATTGGAATCATGATTACATTGGTTGAAGGTGGACTCTTCAAAGAGGAGAATGTCATATCCATAATACAAATATAAAACTATAATTGTAATTTTTCCTCTTTAAAGCTATCATAATATCTCATCCTCCTCACACAATACCTTATACCTACCAAAATACAAAAGGCATATGGCTTTAATGGAGCCCATACTCCATGAAAGAAGAAACAACTCCTCACTATGAGGTAAATTTTCTCAACTACAATGTTGAGCCCAACTAACCCCTTCAACCAGGGCTACTCTTCCCTCCTAGGGGTGAGTGAAGCCTTCACACTCATTACCAATTCAACATCCCAAAAACAAAACAAAGAGATCAAGAAGCAAAACCAAGAAAATACATGTAAGACAAATCACAATCACACTATCACAACACAATACAAGGATTCACAATGACAATACATGCATGCTTTCAACATCATTATACAAATGCAAAAGATGGTCATAGTTTGAGCACCAACCTTGGTCCAAGCTAATGGCAATGATAGTTGATGAAGAGCTCCCTTCTCCTTAGCCTCCTTTCCAAAACCCTAACTGTCTCTAAACTTAGAGAGTGGGTGAACATCCCACTATTTTGTAAAATTCTTGCTAAAAAGGCTCACCCACCATATATTTTGGCAAAAACATCAAGCCACTAACTCTTACAACCTTTTCCTTCACAAGTTTTCTATTTTTGACTTAGTGGAAACATGGGGAAGATCTCATGTGACAACTCAATTTTAGAATTGGTGGAAGAATGCATTGATTAAGGGGCCCCTTAGGCTAGCTAAGCATTAACATGGCCAAATTTAGGCCCCTAACATGTTATGAAAACATATGGGTAGTTTATTTTCACAAAAATGACACTTTGGGACCACATAATGATCCTTTAAAATCCTAGTCAAGTCTGAATTCGAATTTCCCTTTGATAATGACTCATCCTATCCCTTATCAAGTGGGTTTACTTAATCTTTAAAAAGATAATTAGTTTAAAGTTTAAATGCTACCATGATAAAAACCCTAGGTGACATGTCATTAACACACAACAATCTACAAGTTTCAAGTGACACATTAAAACACATTGCACATCATCATGACATGTCCCTAATGCATCTTTGAGATTAAAATTTTCAAACACATTCAATCTTACATTTATGAAATAAAATACATCACAATGAGGCTTTTTGAATCTTTACAATATTCACCCTAGCTAAACCATGTTCACATGAGTTTGGACTTTTCTTCCCTGATAAATTCCCATGGCTCCACTTCCTGCACACTAAACTAGAGCATCAGTAATTTAAAGGGAAGTCATATAAAATACATACCATAAATGCATAAAAATTCCAATGTTGTGTAATCCATATTGACATAATTCAATTCAATTTCCTTCTTCATCATTTCAAATAAAGCACTCAAAACATTAAACTATCAAAATCCATATATCACATTTAATCTTAAATCAACATGATCGAATTAGCATTTTGCATCACATCATAATCCATTTTCTATCCTACCATGTGTAAAGTTGCATCCATATTTGATCATTCATCCCATACAAAAATTTGGCTCTTAATACATATCATATATGGAAATTACTATTGTAAATACCAAAATCAATAGATAATATAAGCCATTGTCCATCTAAGTCTTGATTAAATGTCAAAATATCCAAATCCTGAGTATCAAAATGCAAGTAAAATATCTATGCTATAACAGGTCGAGGTGAGGCCTCACACTCTAAATACAAAAACAAAAAATACATGGGAAAATCATAGAGTAAAAATATACATGTTGTTAATAATGGTGTAGTTGATGCACCCAAACCCAAAGAATTCAGCTTGATTAGTGGCATTAAAGAAATAAAACAATAAGAAGCTTATAAGTTCAATGATTCTAACAAGTCTAATGACTCTAATAGAGGTAAGCCATCATGGATGTATTAGCCCTATGTCAAGACATATTTTAAATTAGTGACAAAACACTTAAATCATCCAAGATGGTCCGTTAATATTGCAATCGATCTTTCCCTCATTCAGCATGTTCTAGTATAGCCTAATAAAATTGAGGATATCCAGTGTAAACTAAGATCATATTATAAACCACCAAGGTTTTAGTATGAACCAAGTTCACAGTATGAGTCAAGTTCTTGGTATGAACCAAGCAACCAATTCAAGTCAAACACGCCTTTGTGTTACCCGAGAATCTAGTGTTACCCAAGCATCTAGTGTTACCCAATTGCTAGAGTATCACCCATGCTCTTATATTTCCTAAGCATCAACATAACACCAAAGTACACAGTGTGGCTCGAGCATCAATGTTTGGCTGACTTGAAGGTATAATTTGTTTTTTTAATACATCTCTTGTTTGAGCTGAATTTGAATGAAGATATTGTTTGATGGATATATAAGGAAGTCAAATTGTGTTGTCTAAAGAGATTAAAAGTGAATATGGAATATAAGAATAAGAGAGAGTAGATTGATTAAGAAAGCTACCAAGAAGTATAAAGGGTAGATTAGAGACATATCTATCACAGTTAGGTGATTACAATCTTCAATGGATATATATCATAAAATTAGTAGCAAACAAGGATCATCCTACTGACTGCTTCCTAATAGTTGCATAAGGTAAATCCTCTAACAAGGTATATCTAAAAAACCTTTTTAAAACTTTTAACAAAGTACATACTTCATTGTATTATAAAATCCTTTCACAAGGTGGAACCAACAATCCTTCATACTCATAATAGAGTAGATCACTAGAAGTGATCAATTATAAGCCCTAACAGGCCAACTTTATTACTGCAGTAGTGAAGCAATGTGGGTGTCATCCCCACCCTAGTTTTACCTCTCCTTAGATGGTTTTTGGGTTACCAAATATTGTATCAAAGTGTTATGGTGTTGATTTCTTGATTATTTTATGTTCATGCATGATATTAGATTAGATAATCTAGTCAAGTAAGTAAAAACTATTATAAGTGAAAAGTTTTAAGTGGTTCCTGATCCAACCCCCTCTCAATCACTTGTACATTTCCAAGAGGGTGTCCAAACATAAGAATACATTTACACCCTTGGGAGACTCACTTGAGATGGTATTAAAGACCTTAATCTCAATAAAGGTTATCACACTACCAAACAACTCTAAACTACTTGAACCCAAGGTTAAGCCCAACTAGTGGAACAACAAGCATTATTACAAATTCCATAGAAATAAGGCTTATAAGACTTTAAAATGCAAGACTCAAACATCTTAATCAAGACCTTATTGATGAAAAGAAGGTTGGGCCAATGGACATTTGATTAACATTGATAAAATATCATATACTAAGCCATTCTCTAAATATGATCAAGGAGAAACCTCTAAGAATTAAAATGGGGACGTTAGGATCAACTATATCTAAATGGATAGAGATAATATTATATACATGCTCAAACCCATTGATGAGATCATACACATAGTTAGACCTAAAATTTATAAATATAACTATGACTTATATATTGATGAACCACAAGGTCCAGATGTATAAATAAAACTTTTCTCGGCTTAGTAAACCCATAAAACATTTGTACTCATGCATGCATCCATAAGATTATGCAATCACTTAAAACTTGTAGGTTACTATCAAATCAACTTGTAGAAATAAAAAGCATGAAACATAACAAATTTATCAACACACTTGACACAATGATTTACATGGAAACCAAATTTGGGAAAAACCAATAGTAACATGCTACTCTTTTCACTCTTCTGAAGTGATGCCCTATGAAAGGCCAACCCTGTTAAAAGTTACAATACAAACTATTAAATGTGACCCTATCAAAGGATTTCAATCACCCTATTAGGAGTGAGCCTTGTTTGAGGGCTCTAGACCATTCACTTAGAATGTCACCTGGTTAAAGTATTTTCAAATGATTGTTATGTCAACCTTAACCCAAAGAATTTACCCTAAACTGATACAATTGTTAGATAGTAATAGTAAGGCTTGATTTGATACAACTTACAACTTCATTTGTAGATTACAGATCATTGTTCAATCCTCCACTCCACTTGGCCTTCATACATTGCAGTTCTAATAGCTTGTTCACCCTTCAAGCATTCATCTTGTTAAGTCTGCTTGCTTAGAATGCCAATACAGTCTTCACTTGATGAAGTAGAGCCCTTGACTTCTTATCTTCCTTAGGTTCTTGCATATGAATTTCTTGCTTCATGACCAACCATTCCTATAAATAGGAAATTAAGATATTTTATCACTCATTTTCCATCGTCCAATTTTAGGGTTAGGATGGATTAGGTAGGATATAATGTATCTACCCCACATTCCATCTCTCTTCTAGAAACTTCTCCTAGAATTATCTTTGAATTTTCCTAGAAATAGTTTACCTTGAATTTTGTGCCACCAACTCATCATCCTTATCTTCCACCTAGTTCACAAATTCTAAGAAAACAAACTTGTTGGGTCAAATTCATTGAATCCACAATCTTTTAAATAATGCAGTAGCTCAGCATTATCAACCTTCTAATGCTTGACACATACTATGTTGCTTGGAGTCCACTATAATATCACTTGGCATCAACTAAAGTTTACTAATGCTCGACATCAACTAAACTTTACTTGACATCCACTATTCTACTCTACATACACTAGAATGAACTTTTACTTGGCTCCAACTAATTTTTTTCTCAGCTCGCACTGACTTTTCCCAGCACCTACTATCCACTCAGTCAAACTTAACAGACAAACTTTGTGTAACTTGTTCTTCTAAAATTTCTTAGTGTAATTAGCCTTTATAACCTTAAGTATATTATCAATGCATCATATCATCGGTGTCTTAACTGATCCTTGTACTTCAGTACATAATTATAACTCAACCTTTCCTCTAGGTGCTATTGTTACATCTTTTGATTAAATCCTCTTCATCAATCAACTTAATTGATAGTAGTTAAATCTTATAAGTAGTGGTCTCACCAGAAAATACCAGGTTTGACATCAATGATAAAATAATGATTGAAGCATACTTGTATGTTCTCAACAATCTTCCTCTACAATCTCCCTCTTTGATTGGCTTCATCAATCTATTTTCAACAACTATAATGTACCCCCACTTAAATTTCCATATTTGTGTTGTAGGAGCTATCCTACTCACAAAAGGATCCTAGAGAAAGCTTTACACATGGACATTGTCCCTAAAGATATTGAAGTTGATCAATTCCATACTATGGTTAACCATATAATCAATACCCCTTCCTATGTTACTTTTTCTTAATAAGATGAAAAATCTCTTAGCCATCCACACAACTCTCCTTACACATTGAAGTTAAAATCTATAGAACCCATATCAAACATGTTTTGATACATGGAGTCATAGGGTTGAATATATGTGCATATAATTTTTTTAAATAATTGGGTTTTCCAAACTTCTGCATCAATCCTAGAAGGAAAATTATCACTATTAAGGCATATGATGAGGAAGAGAGGTCTATTAAAGGTCTTATTATGTTACCTATTCAAGTGGGACTAATTGAGAAGATGTTGTCTTTTAAGTTTTTGAGATACCTCTTGCTTATAACATATTGCTACGAATGCATTGGATTTATCATAAGAAAGAAATACCCTCAACTTAACCTAAATACATCAAGCTCCCCTACAATAGTATTGAAGGATCTAGAACTAGGGAGAATACTATGTCCATTAATGTTCTTTTCACTAAATCCTTGGCATCACATAATATATTTGTTGAAGAGGCTAAGGACACTTCTTGAATGTGAAAAGAAAAGAAAATTTTTGAATATTAGGATGGGAGAGTATCGATTAGATTCTATTGCCACTCTTCCTATTTTTCTATGCTCCTATGGTCAACCTTCTAAAGAAGTGAAACCATCTTCTTCTACTATGACTTTTTGTTGTACCTGTGTTCAATTATTGATATCTTTGGAAGATGAGAATGAGGATAGGGTTGTTAGAGATTGGATCTATTGAGAAGAAGCTCTTGAAGAAGTCACACTCACTACTGAAATTTCCCCTAAGAAGAATGGTAAAAGATATTAGTTTCTTTCTAAAATGAATTATCCAAGTCATGGTCCTTTAAATGATTAAAAATGTTCTTTTATGAATGCAATTCTAGAGACAGTGTTGATAAACAACCACTCTTTATATAGACACCTAAAAATTAACTTACTTGTGATTTAGATTCAATGCACTAATTATTATTCTATTAATTAAGGGTTCTAAATTGTTAATTAATCATCTTATTTCCTCTAAAATCAAATCTTTGCATTATTTAATCATTCCCTAGTTTTAATTGAATAATTAAGTTTATTTGATTATTTAACCTTTAATGAATTAATCATTATCAATTAATTCAATTCAATTTCACATAATTTAAATAATTATTATTAATTATTTAAGTTAACTAATTTTTTCCTCTTCATTAAACTAAATTCTAAATTTAAATCAATTTCATCTTCATTTCAATTCAATTTTACTTTCAACTAAGTTCATCTTTCATATTTAGTAATATTTTTAATTCAATAAAATGTTCTAAAATCTAAAAAAATCAACTTTATGAGAAATTATAAAATTTTATAATTAGAAAATCTTCATTAACTAAAAAAACATTTTTTTTGAAAATCCAAAATGAGAAATGATTTCAAAGTTTCTATTTTCAATTATTGGAAACTTTCTTTGTCCAAAAACTGAAAATATCTTAGATTTTATCCTCTGCCTTTTCCAGTTTAAAATTGGAAACTTTCTAATTATCTTTTTAGACTTTTTCACCCTTTTCTGTTTATCGTAACTTTTCTAAATTGATCTTAACCATTTATGGATTTCTTGTAAATCTATATAAACAACTCTCTTTGTCAGTTTTGTATCAAACTTATGCAAGCTTTCATCACTCATTTTTACATGGAACCCCTACCAATTTTCTATCTTGTTATCATTTAAAATAATATCTTTTATCATTTTCTAGAGTTCAGAGTCAAGTTTTTTTCCAATTCATGGTTGAGTGCAATCCCTCATGCAAACGAACAAAAGCAACAGAAGCATGGAGTATTTTTTGATTTGCATGCACTCATTTTTATGTTTTATTTCTGATAATATGCTTCTTATTTTGTTGTTTGTAGGCTTGAATGGATTAAATAATTCAACATATTGGTTAAATCAAAGCTACTAATAATCTTTTTGAGTCTTTTAGAATTCTCCTACAACATTTTTGGGAACCTAACATGAATTTGGTAGCCCTTGTGGGACCAAGTTATCAAGTTTCAAAGATTTGGTCATATCTCTCAAACTGTGTAATATTTATTTATGAATATTTTTCAATTTTCTAGTTATAGAAAGAGACTACATTAAAAAATTATGAAAAAAAAAATGTTTTTTTAATAATTTATTATTGATTTTTCAATAAAAAAAATAATTTTGGGTTCAAATTAGAGAACTCTTGTAAAATTCTTACATTTCTCAAAATTTATTAAAACTATAGAGGGGGTCTATTATCTGTTGGAATTATGATATATTTGTCATTAGTGCAAACACTTATTTGATTCTGAATGCTTACCAAGCTCATCACTTAGTCTACAGTTCACATCGAGTATTCAGTAGTTATCTTACAAGCTCAGCAGGTAAATAGTTTTCACCAAGCTTTCTAAAGGATACCGGGTGAATGGGCAGTTCAGCAGTGTTTACCGAGTGAAGAAGGTAAACAAAAGAATCAGTGTTTACTGAGTGTAGAAGGTAAATGAAGTTCAGCAGGGTTTACTGAGTGAAGAAGGTAAGTAAAGGAATCAGTTTTTACTGAGTGAAGAAGGTAAACAAAGGAATTAGTGTTTACTGAGTGAATAAGGTAAACAAGACTCTGTGTTCATCGAACACAGCAAGGTAAACGAAGAAGATAGTTTCTACCGAGTGACACTATATCTACCGAGTCATCTATGGTTACCAAGTTCAAAACTACATCGGGTGATTAGTATGGACCAAGCCTTCACTTCTACCGAGTGCATGATGATGCCGAGTAATGTAGTGGATGTCGAGTATCAGAAGGTCACCGAGTCAATTCAGTAAACCCAAGTTTTCTACTATCTAGCTGACTCAGTAATATTTTGTTCACTTATGTTTTGGCTTACCTTGTAGTTGTAAATATTGGAATGGTATATATGTAATGTATGATATCATTTCTAAGAGGATATATATAATAAGAAAGTATTGTTCATATTTGAAGAAGGTATTGCTATCAGCAGCAGAGCAAAAAGAATACAGCAAGGTCAGCATAAGAAGCAGAAAAGTTATATCTATCACATCAGGTGATCAATGCAAAAGGATCTTATCAGAAAACAAGTTGTAAGTAGATCCACTATTTCATCCTAACAGGTGAATCAGTTTTTAAATCCTTTAACAAGGTAGACTTAACAGTCTTTTTTAAATCTCCTAACAGAGTGCATACTTCACTGTATGTTTGTAAATCCTCTAGCAAGGTGGATCTAGCAGTCGTACTTGCTCCTAACAGGACAGATCATTAGAAGTGATCAATGTAAGCTTTAACTAGCCAACTTCATACTGTAGTAACAAATTTTTGTGGGTATCATCCCCACCCTAGTTTTACTTGCTAATTGGAAGGTTTTTGTGTCACCAAATCTCTGTGTACATGTGTAATGAATGCTTGTTCTTTAAGTTATGCAGTAGATCAGATGAATGAATGGTAAATGATTAATATGCTGAATTGATTTAAAGTTTTATAAGTTACTAATTCACCCCTCCCCTCTCAGTAACCTATCTTATCCTGAATATTTTCAACAATTGGTATCAGAGCATTGTGGTTCTCAAGATAAAGTTTGATAGCTTGAGAAAAGATCAAGAACAATGGAGATATTCAGACTTGACAAATCTATTGAAAATGAAAATCTAGATCTGAAAATGGCCATGGCTCAACTCAAAGAAGCAAAGGAGCATCTTTCTCAATCTCTAAAAAGAAGGAAGGAACTTGCAAGACAAATGAATGATCATCAGTATGTTGAAGAAAATATTGAAGACCTTTTACCATCAAGCAGCTCAAATGAAGGTGATGAAGCAATCAAGGAACTCCTAGCAAAGAATGGTTCTCTGCAGGAAGAAGTAAGAAAGCTTAAAAGAGAACAAGAAACCTAATCCATCAGGCTATGTGAAGTTTTTTAACATAGAAACAAGGCAAATGAAGACTTAGAGGTAAGAAATAATCAATCCCTTTAGCATGAAAATCTTGTAGGTCAACTATCTAATGCAAATAAAGAAATTGTGAATCTAAGATCTGAGAATGAAAGTTTGAGAAATGATTTAATCACTGAAAGACAAATCAATGCAAGCTTACAAAGTGATCTGAGATCTGAAAGACAAATCAATGAAAGTTTGGAAAATGACTTAATCACTGAAAAGAAAACCAATGAGAGAATGATGAAATCTCAAGCAGACATGACTCAATTAAATCAGCAAAGTGAGCAAAACTTTCATAAACAAAAAGGTAAAGCCGGTCTTGGATATAAGGAAGAAGGTGAATCCTCCAGACAAGGTGCCCAAAGGAATCAAAGACCCACTTGCAATCACTGTGGCAAGATAGGTCATACATCAAACAAATTTTGGAGTAATGAAAAAGAAAAAAATCAATGGTAAATGCTTCAACTGCAATCAGCATGGTCACAAAGCTAATGAATGCAAAGAAAAACCAAAATTTGAAGGCAAATGTCACAAATGCAAGAAACAAGCTCACAAAGAATTTGAATGCAGATCCAAATCACTCAATCCAGCTAAACAACTTATCAAAGAAATCTTTGGATGGGACTACAATACTTGGTGCAGATGTCATTATTGTGGAGAATATGGACACGTTGGCAAAGACTATTCAAGGCATCACTTGAGGAAAAGAGACACAACAGTAAGATGCTATACATGTATAGAACTTGGCCATATAGCCAAGAATTGCATGAATACTAGAAGAATTGAAGATGAAAAGAAAGCTAAAGCTTATAACATTCGGAAGCAAATGAGACAATAGTGGATTCCTAAATCTACTGAGCAAGATAGTTCAAATGATGGTCATGTCACTCAAGAAATGGGTGACTCCATCATTTCCAATTAAATTTAAGAGGAATCAAGAACTACATCTTAAAGCCATATTTTAAGCAGTTCTAGAGTGAAAGGGTGCAACTGATCAAATCAGTATTTCAAATACAAAGTTCAAAGAAAGGTTATCATTCACTATGTTGCATCTACCAAGCAAGGTTGGTTGAAGACCTCACCAAGCTAAGTCAGGAGTATCAAAGATTTTGTTCATCCACTGAGTTGCAAGGTTCTACCAAGTAGGTCAATGACAGACTGGCAAGTACTATGTCATCTCAGCTACCTTTGTACTGAGCATTAATGATAGTATTTTTGTCAAAAGGGAAGAATTTGATTTCATTCTTCACTGCGACTAAAGAGTTAAGGATTTCTAGTTGCATGCGAAGCGATTTGAAGCAAAATTCCTGTGAAGTAATTATTTGAAAATCTTTTCATCCATCGAGCAACAATGGTATCCACAAGCACTAGCAACAGCAAGGTGAAGAAGGGTTCTGAAATGCTCGTAAAAGGAGTTGAATTGAAAGCCCCAAAATTCAAGGTAGTGCCCGCAATTGCAGAATCACTCAACCCAAATGGAGCTCAATCACAAATACCACCCAAGGTACTTCTTATTAATGATATTCATACTCATTTCAAATGTTCTAGTCAAGAAATTATAAACTTAGAGATGGACAATGCCCTAGGTGAAATGAGTATAAATGACTCTCTGAAACCCGAATTCAAGCATCTGGAAACCAAGGGCTTGACTCATATCTCGCATATGCTTAGAAACTTCCAAACCAAATGGATTAGGTATATCTTGAGTCAGGTGCATAATGGTCATTTGTGGTTGGAGCAACCCGTAGTGATAACAAAGAAGATGATTCACAAAATCATGGGTCTCCCTATGCTCAACAAAGCCAAAGACACCAAAACCCTAGGTTTGGAAGAGCTACAGAAACAAACCCTAGCCTAATGGGACAATAGAGGTTTAAAGGTCAACATTGTACCTGATGTCAAATTAAGATTTGGCATTCATATAAGTGCATATAAAATATATAGTTCTAGCAGATTAAATAGTGTACCTTGTGAAGCTATGGATTTGGCCCTCAAGGTTGTAAAGAAAAACCTTGAACTTGATCTATCTAAGGTATTACTAAAACAATTGAATAAAAATATGGATAGTATAAGGACTTCCAAAAATAACCCTTGTAAATTTGGTTCTCTATTAATATGTTTATTTTTCTATGTACAAAAATTCTTTCCATCCAAAGGAACTATCATATGGAGAAAAGACATTCCAATTTTGTATCAAATAAATGAGTTTGTAGCAGAGATGGGTGAGAATTTTGATAGTATCATGGACAACTATTTTGAAGACTTCAAGGAGAGAATGAATAATAGGTTTCAGATTCCTCCTAAGCTTGTTGAAGATTATAAGGATGATGTATGCTTTATGGTCGACTATGACAAGGTATACATTCAGGCAGTCAGACCCCAAGTTGCATGAGTGAAACCTCTTCCCTATGAGGTAAATATTGATGAAACCAAAGATATCATATAAGCACTGGTAAATGAGCCAGTAGACCCAAGGCAAAAAAAATTTGGAACCTATGATGAAGCTAAGGCTAGAATTGAGCTTGAAATCAAGCTACCATAGGCCATAAGCAAGGGCAAGAGGAAAATAGCTAAATTGAAAACTACAACTAGTCCTCTTATGCTCACCAAAGGAAAAGGTGAAGATGAAGAAGGTGAAGAAGAAAGAGGAGAAGATGAAAAAGAAGAAGAAGAATCTGCAGAAGAACAGCCAAAGAAGAAAGGTAAGGTAATCATTACCAAACCTAAGAAGAAGCCTACTACAATATTCATAAGAAGGACAAGGAAAGGTAAGCAGGAACCTATATTGTTCAGGCTTGCACCTACATTTGAGAAAAGGCTTAAACAATTGGAAGAAGAAGCTGGCATCACAAATTTCAAGGCATTGAAATTTGAAACAAGAATAGATGCTAAGAAAATGCAGATAAAGGAATTGGTACTAAGCAAGATGGGTAAATGGAAATACTCCCTAGGCCAGATTGCCCCTCAAATCTCAAAGGAACTACTGGAAAGATTGCAATCAAGATGGGAGTCAACAACCCAAATGGTAAAAGACATCTATGAGCAATCTCTGAAGAATCTGAGACCAAGTCTCACTGGAGTAGAAGTAAAGACTGAAATGAAAAATCATGAAGGTAAAATGATGATTAGATTCCACACCTATTTGATTTTGATCAAAGACATTGAGCATGATGTAAATGATGCTACAAACATGTGAAAAATATATATCATTTGCATAAGCCCAGTGAAGACCCAGTGGAAATCAAAGATGATGACAGTAGTGAGGGTGAGCACTCCATCCATTGCAGTCTCACCAGGAGAGCTACATGCATTAATGGAAGAAGGCAAAGAGGAAGAACTTGAAGAGGAAGATAAGGAGGAAGATGATCTAGTGAAAATTGCAGCAGCAGTTATTGCATCCCTTCCTCACTCTCCACCTAAAATTGTCACATCATCAAGGTTGGAGTTAGCTTCAGCAGGTTTGATAACATCCACATTAGATTTAACATCTACACCTACCACATCATAGTTCTAGGTATCATCAATGGAAGTGTCTACCACTTCATCTACCAAGATGTAGCCCTCTTCTTCAGCTACCAAACTAGCCTCCTCAACTCCATCATCTTCAATCAGTATAATAGTAAGTTCCACAATTTTGTCAGCTACATTAGCACCAATTTTTGCACCGGTTAGTCTTCCCATTATAAATATTCCAGCTTGTTCTACAATTTTGTCTACATTATCTGCATCTACTTCAAATCTAGTTAGATCATATATTGCATTACTGAGTGTACCACCAATTTTGGGAAGTACTCCACTTTTTGATCCGATAAATACTCCTATTGGCACTCAACCCTTAAGTATCCCAGTTTTTACTACTAGACCTTCCATCTCCACTATTGTGCCCACTCCCAAGGTCAAACCAGTCATCATAGAAGCCAAACAAAAGCAACCATTAAGACTTCTACTCACTGGAAAATAAATTCTTGAGGATATTGACCTAGACACAGAAATAGTGATTCCTAAAATTGACTACGAAAATGCTACCATTAAAGAAATGAGGTATGCTAGTCAACTAATTGAGATGAAGGCTATGCAAAAGAAGTTAAGGTCTGAAAGGGATAAGGAATATAGAATAATTGAGAATGCCCGAAATATTATTACAGAAGCTATAGGTATTGAAGTAGATTCTACTCAACACATTTTGATTTAGTTAGAAGAGGTTATTAATAAATTCAATGAGGACACCTCTAGTTAGGACAAACTGATTGAAAATATGGAAAAGAAATTTGATAATAAGGTGCTTGAGCACATTGCTCAGCATATTGCAATAAAATAGGTAGAATTGACCACAATTTTGGTCAATCTTGAAAATTCTTTCAATAATGTAACTTCACTTTTCGCTAAACTCTGTGATGTTACTGAATACAACAAGGATATCAAAGAGAAATTAAATAAAATTAATAAGGATATGAAGGTCAGTGCCCAAAAGCTGCAACTTGACCCCAGTTCAATTTCATCCCATCATCTCAGAATCAATTTTTTGTCAAAAAAGCAGGCAGAACTACTAAGAGAGGAAGCAAGGATCAGATCTACATTGATTGACATTCAGAATATGATTCTTCCTGTCATGGACACAATGCAGAAACACATTGTCTACTCCAAAACATTGATCCATGACAACAATTTTTCAGTTGCAGATCACATCAACTTTCAGCTGAAGTTCAAATAGCACTTTCCACCTACACAATTTTGCAAGAAAATTGGGATAAGACCTTGGCTCTTATTCTCAAGGAACATTTTGAGTTTATCTCTCATTTTGGTGTTTCTATGTAAATGCATACTGATTACTTTGGTATTATTGTCAAAAAGGGGGAGAATATATGTAAATAAGGAAGTAATATGTAAAGATAGAGATACTTGTAAATACTATGTGCATATTATATGGGGGAGATATATGTAAATCAGCATGCAAATTTTGCACATAAATTTTGACTCATAAGTGTTTTTGTCACTAATACCAAAGGGGGATATTGTTGGAATTATAATATATTTGTCATTAGTACAAACACTTATTCAATTTTGAATGCTTACCGAGCTCATCACTTAGTCCACTGTTTACACCAAGTATTCAGTAGTTATCTTACAAGCTCAACAGGTAAATAGTTTTCACCAAGCTTTCTAGAGGATATCGAGTGAATGGGCAATTCAACAATGTTTACCGAGTGAAGAAGGTAAACAAAGGAATCAGTTTTTACCGAGTGAAGAAGGTAAATGAAGTTCAGCAGTGTTTACCGAGTGAAGAAGGTAAACAAAGGAATCAGTGTTTACCGAGTGAAGAAGATAAATGAAGTTCAATAGTGTTTACCGAGTGAAGAAGGTAAGAAAAGGAATCAATTTTTACCGAGTGAAGAAGGTAAACAAAGGAATCAATGTTTACCAAGTAAAGAGGGTAAACAAGACTCTATGTTCACCGAGCATAGCAAGGTAAATGAAGAAGATAGTTTCTACTAAGTGACACTATATCTACCGAGCCACCTATGGTTATCGAGTTCAGAACTACATCAGGTGATTAGTATGAACTGAGCCTTCACTTCTACCAAGTGCATGATGATGCCGAGTAATGTAGTGGATGTCGAGTATCAGAAGGTCACTGAGTCAGTTCAGTAAACCCAAGTTTTCTACTATCTGGCTAACTCAGTAATATTTTGTTCACTTATGTTTTGGCTGACCTTGTAGTTGTAAATATTGGAATGGTATATATGTAATGTATGATATCATTTCTATGAGGATATATATAATAAGAAAGTATTGTTCGTATTTGAAGAAGGTATTGCTATCAGCAGCAAAGCAAAAGGAATACAGCAAGGTCAGCATAAGAAGCAAAAAAGTTATATCTATCACATTAGGTGATCAATGCAAAAGGATCTTATCAGCAAACAAGTTGTAAGTAGATCCACTGTTTCATCCTAACAGGTGAATCAATTTTTGAATCCTTTAACAAGGTAGACTTAATAGTCTTTTGTAAATCTCCTAATAGAGTGCATACTTCACTGAATGTTTGTAAATCCTCTATCAAGGTGGATCTAGCAGTCGTACTTGCTCCTAATAGGGCAGATCATCAGAAGTGATCAATGTAAACTTTAACCGACCAACTTCATACTGCAATAATGAAGTTTTGTGGGTATCATCCCCACCCCATATTTACTTTCTAATTGGAAGGTTTCTGGGTCACCAAATCTCTGTGTGCATGTGTAATGAATGCTTGTTCTTTCAGTTATGCAGTAGATCAGATGAATGAATGGTAAATAATTAATATGTTGAATTGATTTAAAGTTTTATAAGTTACTGATTCACCCCTCCCCTCTCAGTAACCTATCTTATCCTAAATATTTCCAACAATTATCTATGATTTTATTTTTGATGAGAAATAATATCTGAAATTAATAGATTTTAAAAAAATGGTCTATTTTTAAAAAAATTGACTCCTAGGCCATAAATGAGCATTAAAAATTCTTACATTTTTGGAAAGATATCTTATTTTAATTAGTGTTTTGTTCTTTTCACTTTTATTTTTTGGACCAGCAATTTATTAAAAATTTGCATCTTTATGACCTCATTAAAAGTCATTAAAATATCAAGTTAAATATGTAGTAAACTATCAATCTACATGCTTATCCTTTCTAATGTTCATTGGTTTTAATTTCATATTTATATCCTTCACTTTTCTAGTCTTATTTTGGACTAACATTTGTGGAAGCTAGTGTGAATGCTAAGGAGTTGGAACGATTGCCCAGGTAGATGCCAAAAAAAAAAATTTAAAAATCTCAAAAATGTGCCTAGACTTTCTTTCCTAGCTTTAAATTAGGTAGGCCTCAAAACTTTTCTATGTATCATTTCTTTGTCACATTTTCAAATTTAGGATTTAGTCAATCACTTTTCCTTCTAAGGAATCAACAAACATTAAAATTAAATCCTTTAAGAAAAAGGCCTAGGAAAAACAACCATGTTTGTTGTGTTTAGAGGCTAAAAGTAGTAAGGATATGTTCTCATCCTTCTAGATGATTGAACAACTACTTCAAATAGCTTAAATAATCTCATTAAACTACTTGGTCTTTATAGAATCTCATCAAAAACTTAATATTATTTAACTTTCTATTTTGTATATCTATCAACCAACTGTAAACAAAATAACTATAAAATTAGCATGCAACACATAAGATTCACATAAGAAAATGGCACTATGATTTAAAGTGGAAACCCAATTTGGAAAAACCCACTAGTAACATGCTACCAACTTTTTGTTCTTCTAAAGTGAGCTTATTTAAGAGTTAACCCTATTAAAGTTTACAAAACACAATATTGGGTATGGCTTGTTAAAGGATTTAATCACCTTGTTAGGAGTGGCTTAGTTAGAGGACTTTGGATTATTTAATTAGAATGTCACCTTGATTAATGAATTTACAAAATTACTATTAGTTCAACATTGATTAAAGGATTTTGATTACCACAATGGTTAGAAATTAACAACAAGTTTTATCTATAAAAAATAACTCACTTTACAAATTTAGATCTCCATTTGGCTCATTTGTCATTTTATTGACTGGCCTCCATCATAATCTACATCACTGATCTACTTGGTATTCCTTCAAGAAATCACACTTCACTAATCTTCTCACTTCTTCTCTTCTACTCTATTCTTTACATGTTCTCCTTAAGATTGTCAATCAATAATGAACCAACCTTAGAAAACATCTATTATGCCTCCTTAAATAGGTTATTTGATCTTTTATTGTTTAAAAATCACTATAGAGATTAGTGTTAGATTAGATCCATTGGATCTATCCATCATTTTGTTCTTCCTCTCCTTTCTTGATACTTTTAGAAACTCCTTAAATCATTTCCTTTGATCACACGACAAATTCTATTTGTACATTGAATATGCCAACTCATCAATCCTTATCATCCACATATTTTGACTAATCACAAAATTCAACTATGTTGGTTTCAAACTTGATTATTTCATAAACTATCATTTTTTTGATGCTCATTAATCATTGTGTAGCTCAATCACTAATGTGCTATCTCACTCAACTTTTACCATCTTGCTTGTTCTTCACTATGCTTAATCACTACTCCAACTTGCTCGGCTATATCTATCACTCAACTAATATTGTTTACTTGGCTAACCTTTAAGTTCCTTATAGTCTAGTAAAATTATCACTCAATCAAGTAAATTGTTTTACTCAATTATTTTTCTTTTCTTCTAAATATCAACTCAACGATCTTCCTTACTTCATATAATCATTAAATAACTTATTATCTTGTCAAATCCTCACTAATCAATTACCCATTATAATGTTTTCATACTAACTCATCTCCACTCAAAAAATTCACTAGTTTTTCTAGTTATCCCTCTTGTCAAATCCTCTTTTACATTCAATAGATATGGCACTCAATATAGGTATTAAATGTCTTACAAGTAATGTTTGACATAAATGAAAACATAGCAATTGTTCCAATTGTAGTTTCCAACAATATCCCTCTTTGGAACACCTCTAATTACCATGAAAATACAAAATACATCATCATGATGTATTAGTAATAGCTCCTCTATGATTTAATATAATTTTCCATTAATATTCTTAGTTTCATTATTATTCTCATCTATGAACTCACTTATACTTCTCCGTCTAATATACCAATTATATATTCTTTAATACTAACACCAACTCTATTACTAACTATATTGGAAACACCTCTTGTTATATTCTCCTCTCATAATTTAGCTTCTCTCTCTGAGCACTAGACGATAAGACCTCTAGTTATATTCTCCCTCTTATATTCATCCAACTTCATATGTCTCCCTCTTTTGATCTTTGCACAAACTCTTCATCATGATATGGTAACTGCATAACTTCTCCCTCTTTGACAATAGTGTCAAAGACATCAACCATTTGCATGTATAAATTCTCCCTCTTTTCTCTAGCATACATATATTCTTCAATCTATCACTATTTGACTAATATTTAAAATTCATTCCATCTTTCATCTTTACCTTGACTCCTTACGGTCAAATCTTCTTCATGCTTCAATCCATCCTTTCACAATCCTTAGGTAGCTCCTAAAGTGTGACTTCCTACATAAATAATTAATATATTTTGATCATAACATTTGATGCAATGTTGCATCTCTCCTTAGCTTTCCTCAGATAGGGGAATGACCTCTAGCTTGCCTCTTAGATACTCATAAGAATCCTTAGGTAATTCCTTAGTGAATATGTCATCTATCTTCTATTTTATGTTCACATATTCTAGTCTCACTTCTTTTTCTTATACCAACTCTCTCAGGTAATGTTACTTGATAACAATATGTTTTGTCTTTGTGTACATCACAAGATTCTTACGTATGTTTATAAAACTTGTGTTCTCACAATATATCACAACAAGTTCAATTATCTCTTCCTTCATACCTTTCAAAAATTGCTTGATCCAAACAATTTTAGAACAATTGACTATTGCAACAACATATTCAACATGTATCATGGATT
Source organism: Cupressus sempervirens (assembly GCA_028749045.1). Classification (NCBI taxonomy): domain Eukaryota; kingdom Viridiplantae; phylum Streptophyta; class Pinopsida; order Cupressales; family Cupressaceae; genus Cupressus; species Cupressus sempervirens. The sequence continues at coordinate 145,557,362 of CM053791.1, forward strand.
GAGAAATACAATTTTATTTCTTGCTTGTCCATGAAATCAATCTTCTACCTAGAAAGAAATCACCTCCACTTGTACTCTTTCTATCGTCTATGTTTCATAATCAGCATCTATATATACTTTTATCTCAAACTTGTCACTCTTTTTTGTACCATAATCCATAGTCTTTTGTTTCTTTTAGATATACCAATATCCCTTTCACAACCATCATGTGATTTTCTATAGGATTGGATGAAAATCTAGCAACAATTCCAATAGTTAGTGCAATGTCAAGTCTACTATATATAACATATTGCAAATTTCTAATCATTGACCTATATAATGGTTGATTCACGTTAGCTAAATAATAATTCTTTGAAATTTTATGTCTAGTCACCATAGGTGTTACAACTGGTCTTGATTCTTCCATTCCAAAGGTCTTCAAAGTCTTATTGATATACCTTGATTATGTAATGTAAATACCTTTCTTCATCTAATAAACATGCAATCCAAAAAAGAACTTAATCTCACCAAACATTGACATCTAAAATTCCTTCTTTGTCTCATTATAAAATGAGTTGCACATTAGATATTGTCCTCCAAATATGATATCATCAACAAAAATTTCAGCTAGCAATATCTTACTTTCAAATTCACTTTTCAAGTATAGAGTGATATTGTCATTAGTTCTTGCAAAACCAATTTTCACAAAATAAGTATGTAACCATTCATACCATGCTCTAGGGGCTTGCTTCAAACCATATAATTTGTTGTGTAGTTTATATACCATATTCCTCTTGTTAAGATGGACAAATCCTTTAAGTTGATCAATGTAGACTTCTTCCTCCAAGATTGCATTCAGCAATGCAGATTTAATATCCATTTAGTATACTTTGAATCCTTTGTAAGTAGCATATGCAAGAAAATTTCTAACTCCTTCCAACCTTGTAAATAGGGAAAAAATTTCACCATATTCAACTCCTTCCTCTTGTGCATATACTTTACAAACTAATCTAGATTTGTTCCTTATGACTTCACCTTTCTCAATCAGCTTGTTTTTGAAAAATTACATTCTTGTCCTTTGGTCTGGGTACCAATGTTCATGTCTTTTTTTTCTCTAGTTGATCAATTTGTTCATTCATTTCCTTTATCTAATCTTCATTATCCAAATATTCTTTAACTAATTTAGGTTCAACTTCACTTAATAAACATCTATAATTTTTTCAACTTACGTCTTGTCATGACTCCTAGATCTTTGCTTCCAATGAATTGGTCTAGTGTATAATCCATCCTTGCATATTTTACTAAAATAGATTCATGTATTATTTATCTTCATTTATTTCACTTGGTTCTTCTTTCTCTTCTATTTTAGGTATCTTTGGCTTCAACTTGGCTTGATTGGTCTACTATTTGGTTTCCTTTCTTTGATATTTGGCTTCTTCTGTCTAGGACACAACTCCTATAGCTCGATGCTCACCAATCTATTGATTCTTTTAAAATTCCTTCTACTAAACCTTGATAGTGCTTGAATGTTGATGTTCAACAACCTCCTTCTCTAGTTAAAGTAAGGTACTAGGTTCACCTTCATATATATAGAAAAACTTTGTGTAGTCTTTAGGCTCTTTCTTGTGTTCCTCTTCATTATTTTTTGCAAATTCATCAACTCTAAAATTTGCACTTTCCACAATTTTGTTAGTGTTAAAATTAGAACACATATATACCTTTCTCTTAGTGGAATATCCTAGGAAATTACCTACATCACTCTTTGCATCCTTCAATATGTAACATTTTCTTACAAAAAAATTGAAATAGTTTACATTAGGTGCATACCTATACTAGATTTCAAAAGGTATTTTGTTTGCACCTTTCTTCACTTGAACCCAATTCAGAGTATAGATTGCAATGCTTACAACTTCTCTCTAGTAATTTTGTGAAACATTTTTCTCCATCATTAGTATTCTTTCATAGTCCATGATTGATCCATTCCTTTTTTTAGCTATGTGGTGGAGTCTTTGGTACACTTATTTGTCTCTTGATTTCTTTGTCACTATAGAATATGTTGAACTCATTTGATATGAATTCACCACCTCTATCTAATCTTTAGAATTTTAGACTCTTTCCTATTTCTTTCTCAACTCTAGCTAAATACCACTTAAACATTTGAAATGCATCATATTTTTCTTTTAGAAATATCATAGTCATCATTCTAGAAAAGTCATCAAAAAAAGAATAAAATATTTTTCACCATAATAGATTTGCACTCCAATAGGACTACATAAATTAGTATGAACCAACTCCAAAATATCATTAGAAGAATAGGTTTTTCTCTTGAAACTAGACTTTTTTGTTTTACCCATTTGAAATTGTTTGCATATCACTTTATCACATTTTCTTAATCTTGGTAACTATCTTCCTCTTTTCATATTACTGATGCTTACCAAATAATCAATGTTCAGATGCATAGTCTCTTATTCCACAACCAAATATCTTCAAATTGAGAAAATAGATAAATATCTTTACATAGGTCTAGATAGAACAAATTATCTGTTGTTTGATCACCACTTCCAGTTAGTTCACTAGTAGCATCAAAGATATTTTCCTTTATATTTTTAAATTAAACTTGGTAGCATGAATTGATCAATTTTTCCACACTCAAAGTTAGATTTTAATAAATCAACCCAATATGAATCATCACATCCAATCTTATCATTCAGTTTAATTTATCATCTACCTTTTACATAACATGGTGCATCAGTGCAAAACTTAACACTACTTCCATTATAATGTTCTATAATTCCAAAATTACTTCAAGTCATATGATATGAACACTCACTATCAATTATCCATATGTCATTCTTACTCACATGTGAGATTAAAGAAGTTTTACCATCTTCATCAAAATCACTATCAGAACCATCTTCTTCGAAAATATAAAAAGATTTCTCACATTTTTTCTTTGTAGTCTTTGTTACATCGATCATCTCTTCTTTCTCTTTTTCCTTTGTATTCATTTTCCTTCCTTTGTTTCTTTTCATCTCTCTTAGGAAATCTTACAGAAATATGACTAACTTTGTTGTGTGTAAAATAGATAATAGGGACTTTTCCTTTGTATTTTCCTTTTCCTCTTGGTATCCTTCTTGCAAATAATCCTTCAATATCATCAATATCATCTTCTAATTCACTATCACTATCCACATTTCTAATCTTCTTCTTTCTCTTAGATCCATCAAGGGTTAGTTGAGACATGAAAGCATATTTAACACTAGAAAGTGAATAATTATCAAATTTTGATAACTCAAATGCAGTAAGTCTACCAATTATAATATCCAAGGTTAGATCATTTCTAGTTGTACACCCCAACTCTTTAATTGCACACTCTAATTGCATAGATAGGAAGTAAAGTCCTCAATACCTTACTTATCATAGTCTCATCAAATATGATGCCTTCAGCTCCATTGATAGCATTCACAACCTCCTTGATTTTGACACAATACTATGCAACATTTTCTCCTTCACATCATCAAATTTAGCATAACTTAGTATAGGTACCAAATCTATCTTGATTTGGTTATGTTCTTTCTTCACCTTCATTTTCTCAATATTCATAGGTCTAGGTACTTCAATATATTCATTTTATAGCTAGTCATCAGAGATTTTCAATGTTGTGAAGTTATCATTTTTTAGCTTAGGTACCTCTCTCTTATACATATTGATCTTTCATTTGAGTCCTTCAAACTTTCCTTACAAGTACTAGATGATTATTAGAATATTTAGAATAACTAAGAGGGGGGGTAAATCAATTATCCTTGGATCTAGATGTACCAATTTAAAATTTAATAACTTCAAATAGCATAAACAGTCTCATTAAACTACTCAGTCTCTATAGCATCTCATCAACAATTTAATATTCTTTAACTCTATGTTTTGTATATATGTCAAGAAATAGTAAGCTAAATAATTGTATTATTTGCATGAATTATATAACATTCACACAAGTGAATGACACCATGATTTAATGTGGATACCAAATTTGGGAAAGCCCACCACTAACATGCTACCAACTTTTCACTCTTCTAAAATGTGCCTGTTTAAGATCCAACCCTATTAAAGGTTATAAAACACACTATTAGGTGTCACCCTATTAAAGGATTTAATCACCCTATTAGGAGTATCCTAGTTAGAGGACTTTGGATCATTCTATTATAATATCACCTTGATTAAAGAATTTGCAAAATTATTGTTACGTCAACCTTTAATAAAGGATTTTTATTTCCACAATGGTTAGAAAGTAAGAATAGGTTTGATATGTAAAGCACAACTCACTTTACAAATTTAGATTTTCATTCAACTTATTTTTTGGTTCATTGACTGGCCTCCATCATAATATTAATTGCTAATCTCCTTGGCATACCTTTAAGCAATCACACTTCACCAATCCTTTTACTTCTCCTCTTCTATCTATTCTTCATAGGTTCTCCTTAAGATAACCAAAAAATAATGAACCGACCTTATAAAACATATCTTATGTCTCCCTAAATAGGAAATTTTGATCTTTTTCCATTTAATCACCTTAGATCTTAGGGTTAGGTTAGAACCATTAGATCTATCCATCATTTTGTTCTTCCTCTCCTTTCTTGATAGTTCTAGAAACTCCTTAAATATTTTCCTTTGATTGCATAAAAAACTCTATTAATGCATTAAATATTCTAACTCATTAATCCTTATCATCTACATATTTTGACTAATCCAAAAATTCAACTATTTCATCCTCAAATTTGATTCTTTCACAAACTATCATTTTGTTGACACTCGGTCATCACTATGTAGCTCAATTGTTATTTTTCTCACTCATTTTCCACTAACTCTTTCAATCTTCATTATGTTTGGTCACCACTCCAACTTTCTCAGCTATAAATATCACTTGGATAATACTATTTACTTGACTAACCTATAAGGTCCTTAAATTGTTCAATAGCCTTGTAAAACTATCACTTGGTCAAGCTTACTATTTTAGTCAATTGCTTGTCTTCTCTTATAAAAATCAAATCAATTGTCTTCCTTACTTCATATAATTATTAAACAACTCATTATCTTGTCAAACACTAATTGATCAAGTTCCCATTGTAATTCCATCATATCAAGAAAAGAAGGTTGTTGAAAGTATAAGAATGTAGAACAATCATTATTTTCTCATTGATATCAAACCTACTACTTGTTGGAGAGGCAATTGCTTACTTTGGTCTGAATGCTATCATTTAATTGATTGATGAAGAGGATTTGAATAATATAGGATAACAAGAGTACCTAGAGAAAGGTTGAGTCATATGGTGAATAAAAGGAGCACTAAGACCAAATAATCCATTGATGATATAGTATATTGTTTATCTATTTAAGGCTATAATGCTTAGATACACTAGCTAAGTCAAGAAGAATAAGGAAATAAAAATTTGTTTGCTAAGCTTGATTGAGTAAATAGTATGAGTTGAGTGATGATAGTTCAATCCAAGCATAAATTTAGTTGGTGTAGAGAAAAGTGAAGATATAGTGTATGCCAAGTAAATTTAGTATGTGTCAAGTGACAGTAAAAAGATAGTATGTGTAGAGTAAAGTCTAGTGGATGTCAAGCAACCAAGTGTGTGTCAAGAATCAAAGGTTAGTTGTTGAAAAGTAAAAATAATAAGAGTTTGATTAAAGATTCATTGAATCTGAGCCAAAAAAGTTGATTTATTGGATTTTGTGAAGCATATGGAAGATAAGCTTGATGAGCTAGATGCACAAAATTCAAGAAAAAATATTTTGAGGTGAATCTAATAAGGGTTATAAAGGAATTTTCTAGAGGAAGAACAAAACATAAAGATGGTTAGATTCAATGAATCTTACCTAACCCTAAAATGGACTATTGTGGTTAACTCGAAAAATATCTAAATTCTCTATTTAAGAGGATACTAAAACACAAGCAATGGTGGTTGAGAATTGTTGAAGGTTGTTGAACCCTAAGGAAGAGTTAGAGGAGAGAATTTTTATTGCTACATATGAAGGCTTAAAAGATGGATCTAAATATGGCATACCAAGCATGACGACTTAAGGAGGTGAAGGCTTGAAGGGGTGAACAAGCTATCAGAGATGAAGAAGATTGAAAGGCAAGAAAAATGGAGACCTAAATAGAGATCTATAATATACAAGTGAGTTATTTTGTTATCAGATCAAGTCCTACTATTACTCTCTAACAATTGTATCAATTTGGATAAATCCATTGGATTAAGGTTGACTTAATAATCACGAGTAAATCCTTTAATAGGGTGACATTTTAATGAAATGTTCTAAAGTCCTCTAACAAGTCTCACTCCTAATAGGGTGATTAATTCCTTTAACTAGGTCACCATTTAATAGTGTGCATTGTAACCCTTAATAGGGTTGGCTCTTAACAAGGTTCACTTTAGAAGAGTGAAAATTGGTAGCATGTTACTAGTGATTTTTCCGAATTTGGGTTTCCATGTTAAATATTTGTGTCAAATATGTGATTGAATCTACTATGTTTCATGTTTACAATTCTGCAAAGTTGTTTTGACCTAGGATAGTAACCTACAAAGTTTTAAGGTATTAGATGATCTAATGGATGCATGCATGATATGGGTATATGGATATGGCTCTATTAAGTGTTGAAAAGTTTTATTTTTACATTTGGACCTTGGATAACTAATTCACCTCCCCCCCCTAACCTCTTAGTTATTCTAAATATTCCAACAATTAGTGTTAGATCACTTCGTGCTTAAGAGGAACAAGTTTGGAGGTACTTGAAGCTATAGACCAAGATGTATAGAAAGGAGGTGTTCGAGTTGAATAAAGAATTTTTCCTACATGGAAAATTTTAATGAAGCTGCATTTAGGAGGACTTGGAGGTTTTTTGTAGTCAACCATCACTACAAAGTATGTTGAATTTGTTGGACCCCTCACTACCCAACAACTGAAAGACAAGAAAGAACACAATGAGGAAATGTTAGAGATTGCATCTTCTCTAAGCTACTCAGAGTTTGAAGACATCAAAGAATATAAAACTGCTAAAATTATGTGGGATGCTATAAAGAATATTTATGAAGGAGATAAGAATGTGCTAAGAGAAAAATCAAAAATTCTTAGAGGAAAGTTTGATGATATGAAAATACAAGAATGTGAAACTATTGTTTAGTATTGTATAAGAATCAAGGATGTTGTCAATACTATCAGTGTCACAACCCTTAGGAGTAATCTGTGTGACATTGGCTACCTTGGCCCAAAATGTAAGCCAAAATAGGGTTCCAGACTATGCCTAACTCCTAATGATGCCTTGCGGAAGCAATTTCAAACACATGAACTGATTATCTCCCAAGTGTGATAAGGATACCATGAATCAAAATGCTCATCCGATGATGCAAGAACACAAATCAACAAGATGCAAGTGGGGCTGATCACCCAGATCTTCTTTACTATATGCACAACTCAGTTGCAATCTACAAAGATGGATCTTGTATTCACAAATACAGATCACCCCAAGTTACATTACAATTTTACCACCAAGGTCTTGTTACAAAGATTTCAAGCTTGGACTCATGTCAAGCAGGCTTGACTAAAATTGTCTCTCCCATAGCTACCTCTTCTACTTGAACCACTGCTCAAAACCTATTTGGCACACTTTACGGCCTCACAACTCTTCCTGCTACTTTTTCTCTGTATGACTGCTCACTTATCCTTGCTTGCTCACACCTTGCTCACTTGCAACTTACTACTTGATGCCTTTACCTCCTTGCTCAAATGAATTTCCTAAGCCTCCTTATATAGGGATGCCTCAGGTAAACTAGTCATTATGCAAAATAGGTCTTGACCTATTTTACCCTACCCCATAATTTAATGCAATAGCTAGTTGCATCAATCAAGGATATCATAATAGCTATCTTGGCTAGTCCTATCTCAATACCAATATAATGAAATAGGCACGACTAAGCTCGATGCAATATTTTGACTTACATGGTGCATAAATCAGTTACATAGTGTAACATCTAAGAAACACCCACCCCCGGGTCCTATTTTACCCAGTTCATATGCACAAGCTTGTGTTTTCCCAATCCAACACTTAATCAAATCATTAGACATTGTCACCATAATTGTAATGCCCCGCCAAGGGATCCAAAGAATTAACCTAGAATTTCACTAAGTTTGGTAACATTTTTTTTATTTTTACATGAAAGTAAATACCATACATAACTTATTCACAATAACGGAAGCAATAGCAATGTCCATCTAAAAAGTAAACATAACATACATAACATATTACATTCTTTAAGATCCCTTAACATTGAATTACATGCATGAATCCATCTAGTACAACAACCACATGAAATAATAATGATAAGTCCAATGTTCATACATTACATTTCCAAATGCTCAATCATCCACTGTACATGTCACAGGGTATGAAGGCTTAAAAGAATATACATATGTGAAATAAGGTACATCATCCTATTCTAATCCATGATACATCAAAGAAAATCACATGATACACATGATACATCATCATAGAATACATATACATCCATCATAAGATCAAACATACCTAACTAAGTGCACAGTTCCTCCCAACCATTAATAGCATCATTAAACCATCGTGGGCCCTAGCCATCCCTCCGTGCGTAACATCCCAAATCACCGAAGGGATCATCGGTATTAACATAGTAGGAATGTCACTCCTAACATATACAACATCATATGTAGAAAGTAATCTAACATGCAAATATAAGCATAAGATAACATCATCTAACATATGCTAATCATCAATGAAAGGATACATATCCACCATCACGAAGGACACATCAGCCACAATGTCTCGATGAATCTCAAATGATAAGAGTGGAAAAAACACTACCACCCGACCGCGTGGTACCTAAGTGGTCCACTCCCACCGTGCTGAGGAGATAATCTCAAGTCCCAAATAGGCTATCCATAACACATAGCACAAATCTCTATAGTCCACGAATCCTAAAAGTATACTAACTCAAAGGTTCCAATCACAAAACTGACATCTACTTCCTAGAGGCACACAATGACATGTAGGAACCTACTATGCAAGCGAGAAAGTGTCATCGCAATTATCACGTACAAGTTACCCTGACAGTTAGCTAAACTCCACAGGTCCATACTAATTTCATGCGGCCACTAGTATCCTCTCATACTTACGAGGCATACTATTGAATGCAAGGTCACAACCATACGTCTCACTACTCCCATCCTAGCCTATACAAGCACTCAAGGCATGGGCGAGAACAAAACACTTATCTTTTTAGGTTCATTTTGTTAGTATTAGATGTGAATGTTATCACTTATTAATCCAACTTACAATGAGTTACCCTGGTAGCCTCTTAGGGCCCCGGCCCCCATTGCAAGCCACTTCTCGTCACTACATGCAGATATCCTACCCTAATGCTCATGGTCTCATAAATCTCAAAATCATAAAAGATAATCCATAAAATCATCAAATATGCATAAAAGCATCAAATCTCCATGATCAAACATCCATAGAAAAATATGAACACAACAGCTCTCTATTGGCAACTGAAGTGTCACCGATAATCAAAGTATCCAATGGTTCTCAATAACCAAAATATATATCTCAATCATATTGATCGAAGACTCTAGAAATGGTTGAGTCAAACATGTCACAACATGACATCATCAAGAATAAATCCACATCTCAGTTCCATCACGGCGACTAGAAAATAATCAAGGATAACTGATCGATAACTCAAAAATGATTAGCTCAAGTGTCTCATACACATACATCTCAGCTTCACACATGAAGACTGATGAACAAATACAAACAGTAAATACAAAAATTTTATAGAGCATACAATCACATTACCATGGTTGGGCTTATACAGATCGAGACCAAATAAGATCAACATGCCAACACATCTCATAACCCCCGAGCCTCTAGTAACAACCTAGGACTGGTCAACACTAGTTAACCCAAAACCCAAAACAAGAAGCATATAGAACTGTTTTGGTTTTTGCTAAGTTTTCAAATTTGAATTTAGAAGTCTCAGTTTATGTATTCCCAAATTATATTAAGTGGAGAAATTTCACGTTTTTCCTAACCCATGTATTTGTTTGATAGATAAAAGTTTCTCCTCAAAACTATTAGACTCCATTTGCTAATTGTACTAATAATATTTTGTCTATACAAACATTGTTTGAAAAAGATCCCTATCAAAAACCAATAAGACTCATTGTAGATTTTAACATGAATAATCTTCAAATTCTTAACATTATCATCTTCATTAAACAACTCTAAAATTGTTTAATATATATTAAATAGTATTCAATATACATTATAAAAATTCCACTATATTAATATCTCTTTTCTTTTAATTTTCTCTCATTTAAAAATTCATTTACTTAGATTGACTAATAATTAATTACACTTCTTCTACTATTAACTAATCTTAATTAAATTTGATTTAATTAGATTAGATAATAAACCATATAAAAATAATGCATATTAATAAGATTCTAATAAGGGAAGATTGCAATAATATCTTTAATCCATTTCATGCTTTGGTATATTATTTTTTTCTTGTGAAGTTTTAGCATAAAGAACTCTTGGTTATGGGAAATGGAGAAATATTTGTCCTTGAATAAAATAGTCTCAGTACGACGTCCATATCTCCCTAATGAACCATTGGATCAGGCTGAAATTGAAATATGTTGGAGAGGGCCAAGTCGCGCCAATTCTGACTAGAGCACTCGAATAAATTCGATCACAACAAAAAAGTTATGAATGGCTGAGTTCAAGTCTATCCAAGGGGTAGCGACAGGGTAGTTTGTGATGAATTAAAAATTTCCTCTTAAAAATAATTGTTCTCTAAATTTAACCATAAAAGGGTTTATTCATATGCATCCAAAAATATAATTGATAGAAAGATTACATCTAATCATTCGAATTCTCACCATAAAATTTCTATTTTAATTCCAAATCTTGTCTTTCTAATTTAATATAAATTCGAACCCAAATCCGATTCATATCTAATTATTTCTCCTTAATTGGATCTAGGGTTTTTCTATTGTTTTCTTCTCAACCAAATAGCATATCTAGATTCCAATTTCAAATTATAGATTTAATCATAGAGAAGTTTCAGACACATAAAACAGACACGATGAAGACAAGAATGCATGATGCAGAAATAGCATAAGTAAAATCACAAGAATCTACCCGAATTCTGATGCTAATTCGCTCTTCCTCAAAAAATCCACAGAGCAAGCTCCCTTCTTAAGAGTTCTTGAGTCCTCCAATGCTCCAATTGCTCTCCACCCTCTCCCTAAGCTTCTATAAATGTCTGAATACAAAGAGCTCTCAAGAAACCTTCGGAATGCTTCTTGAAACCACTAAAAGGTGTCACCAACTAAGCATGAGTCTTTTCCAATTCTTTTTGATGAGTCATAGAATTGTAGACACCTTGTGCTTAATTGATGCACTAACCCCTGTCTTGTTGACACATGTTAATTCCCATGCAAACTTATAACTCCAATAATTTCTATTTAAATTTTATAAATTTCATTTTAATATTTTATAACTTTTATTATTATTATTTTATTTATTACTTTATTATTATTTTATAATTATTATTAATTTTAATTTCTAGTTTTTTTTTATTTAATTCCTTTTCCCGAATAATTCACATTACAATCAAAATATCAAAGATCATGATATTTTATTAATTTTCTCAAATAAATAATTTATTAATTAAATCTATTTGTTAAGACTTAATTAATGGAAAATTCACCATAGACCTCCAAGATAAAATATGAAAACCCATCATAGAACAAATCATACAAAATAAATCTAAAGGGTTAAAAATCATGAAATATGTCATCCAACACATTCGATGGGTATTCAACTTTGATACTTGTCCTAACTCACTAGGAAAAATGTTTTTTAGGTTTGGGATTTGGACTTGAGAATTTATCTCCCTTCTCTTATCATTGAGATAGTATAATAGGGTATGCTCATCCTAGCAATTCAGGGAAGTTGATACCTGGTACCTGCAACCTGTAGAAAAACCATGCATGTACATACAATATATAATGCTAAGCTAAATAGATAATGGATGGAAGTGGTGCATCGTGTAGATCCCGACTAAGCAGGTGACTACGACTCCCTTCCTTAACCATATCATAAATGCCATACAATAAGAAAACACGCACACCATACACATGCAAGTATGGGGTAAGTAACCATAATAAAACACATGAGATAATAAACCATCTAACTAATCATCATTAATAACTGAAAAAAATCTAATGATCATCATACATACATGAAATGTAAAGTCTAAATGATCTCATCATATATCAACTGAATCCTTATCATAACATCTGATAGTGTCAAAACAACACCACTAAACCATCAATCATAAAACTAGTCTACATAGTCTGATAATAATAGCAACAATAAGTCTAGAAAAGATGTGAACAAGGGTAGGCACTACAATAATTCCATTATGAGTCAAGATCTCCTAGTCTAGCTAAGCCATTCTATGCCAAACTGCCCAGATTGCCTTGAAATGACAACTTCAATCATGCCTTAGTCAATGTCTGTTACAATTAGAGAGCAAATGGAACAATTGATAATGAGATTGTGATCAAAAAATTATTGAGAACACTTATGCCTATCTATTCTATTAAAGTCTCTTCTATACAAGAACTGAGATGTATTCCTAGTAGTAATATGAGCCTTGAAGGATTGGTTGGTAGACTTATAGCTTTTGAACTTTCAAATTTTGATAATTTCAAATCTGAAAATGTTAAATCTACTTTCAAAGCTAAGCTAATACTTAATGAACGTAAAGATAAGAGAAAGAAAAAGGTCAAACATGTTGCTAGTGACAATGACATAGATGATGAAGATCTAGAAGAGATTGAAGCATTTTTGGATAGGAGATTTCACAGAGGCAAAGGGAAATACAAAGGTAAGTTACATATCATATGTTTTAACTATAATAAAGTTGGTCATATCTTCTCTAAACATCTAGCAGCAATCCCTCTATTCTAGGATGATGATGGTGATGTTTTTAAGAGAGAAATCTTATGCTTTTCAAATGTTTAAGTGGTACTTGGCAAGAGTTGAAAAAAAAAAGGTAAAATCTTGAAATGTCTAAGATTTGGCAGAGGTAGAGAGTTTACATCAAATGAATTCAATAATTTTGCAATGACAAAGGAATCAAAAGGAAAACTTCTACACCTAGAACCCCTCCACAAAATGGGATTGCTAAAAGGAGAGATGGATAAGTTATGGATTGTGTTAGGACATTGATGATGGAGAAGAATGTTGCTTTGAAACACTGGAGAGAAGCTATCAGTATAGCTATCTAAACCTTGAACAGAGTACAAGTCAAGAAAGGTACAAATCTTACACCTTTTGAGTTATGGTATGGATACTCACAAAATATTAAATATTTTAAGGTATTTGGAAGAAAGTTATACATTCTAAAGGATAATAGAAAAGGGAAATTTGATGCCAAAAGTGATGAAGGTATATTCCTAGGTTATTCCACAAGAAGTAAATTTTGTAAGTGTTTAAATACTAACACTAACAAAATTGTGAAAAGTGCAAATGTAAAGATTGATAAATATATAGAGGTACATGAAGATGAACCAAAGGAGAAACCTAAAGACTAAAAATTCTTATGTATTACTATGAAGGCATGAATGATGAAACTAAGAACCAAGTTGCTAATTAGCAAGAATCTGTGACTATCGAGTTGCATGCAATGGATTTTAAGTTGCATTTAGGATCCAAGTTATAGTCAAAAGCTGAGATTAATGAACAAGAGAGAAATGTTGAATTACCTAATAAAGAAGTACACATTGAACATGAAATATAACTTCATAAAATACCTATTTTTGAAGAAAGAAGATAGAACCAAGGCTATCAAAATATGTAAGAAGGCATCACCCTATAGAAAAAATCATTGGAGGAAAAGAAGATGGACCAATGAAAAGGATTAGATTGAGAAATGAATCATGTTTTCTAAGTGTGCATGTACTCAGAAAAGTGAAAGATGCATTAGAAAATGAAGAAGGGATTTAAGCCATGAATGAAGAAATTGATCAAATTGAGAAGAAAAAGACATGGTCCCTTGTACCTAGACCATAGGATAAGAATTTTATTAAAACCAAGTAGGTATATAGGAACAAATTAGATGAGAATGTCAAAGTAACAAGGAATAAGGAAAGATTAGTTTGCAAAGGATATGCACAAGAAGAGGGTGTTGACTATGGAGAAACATTTTCCCCTAATGCAAGATTGGAAAGAGTAAGAAATCTACTTTCTTACTCTACTTATAAAGGATTCAAAGTTTATCAAATGGATGTAATGTCTACATTTTTTAATGGTATACTAGAAGAAAAGATTTACATTGAACAACCTAAAGGATTTTTTTATCCAAACAAGAAAAACATGGTATGTAGATTACACAAGGATTTATGTGGTTTAAAGCAAGCTCCTAGGGCATGGTATGAAAAGACTATATAATTATCTTGTGAAGATTGGTTTTTAGAAGATAGGTGATAACAAAAACTTATATTTGAAGATAGAAGGAGGTAAAGGTACCTACTAGATGAAATATTTGTTGATGATAACATATTTGGAGGACAAAATGCTTTATGTAAGACATTTGCAGATGAAATAATGAAAGAATTTTAAATGCCTATGTTTGGAGAGATAAAGTTCTTAGCTGATTTACAAGTATATCAAATGAAGTATGGTATTTACATTACTCAATCCAAGTATGTGAATGAAATCATGAAAACTTTTGGTATGGAAGATTCAAAACCAATTAGTACTCCTATTGTGATAAGACATAAACTATCTAAGACTGATGATTCTCTAGAGCTAATCAAACATTGTACATGTCTATTATTAATAAATTGCAATATTTAGTTCATAGCAGACCTGATATTGCATTAGATGTTGGAATTGTTGCAAGGTTTTCTGCAAATCCTAAATAGAATCACTTAATGGATGTCAAAAGGGTAATGAGATATCTAAAGGGGACAAAAGATTATGGTTTATACCACAAGAAGAATGAAAAGTTTGAATTGAGAGCCTACACTAATGTTGATTTGGCTAGAAACATTGATGATAGAAAGAGTACAAGTGGTGGATCATTTTTCTTGGGAAATAGATTAGTTAGTTGGACTAGTAAGAAATAAAATTGTATTTCACAATCTACTACTAAAGCTAAATATGTGGTTGTTGCAGTGAATTTTACCAATGTTGTGTGGATTAAATAGTTATTAAAAGGAATGAAGGAGGAAATCATTAAACCAATAGTGATTTATTGTGATAATGCATGCGCTATAAACATATCAAAGGATCTTGTTATGCATACAAAGACAAAGCACATTACAACCAGGTATCATTACTTGAATAATGAAATATGAAAATACAAAAGAAAAGATAGATGATATATTCACAAAGGCTTTACCTAAGGATGCTCATGGGTATCTAAGAGGTAAACTAGGGGTGATACCCCTATCTCAAGCTACTTAAGAAGTACAGGTAGTGCTTGTTAGAAACAATAGTCCACCAACATAACTAAGAGGGAGGCTGAATTAGTTATCTAAAAATTAAAAAATTTATCTTCCTTAAACAAACTTAACCATAAAATGAAGTAAATAGAAACCATAATAACATTCACATAGATAATTACACTAGATATGTTGACTAGTGAAATGCTTGATCAGAGGGAAAACCCTGGTGAAAATGATGCCAACAAGATGATGTACTAATGTAAATATTCCTTGTTAGAGGATGGACTCTGTTAGGAATCTATTATAATATTTGGTACATATGATTCCTTGCTAAGATAGTTTGAATCCCTGTTAGGAGACACCAACCCTGTTAGGAGTTGTGATATAATGTATGCAAGATAAGCCCACTACCCAAACATGCAATTTCAACGACAAGAAGAGCTCACTACTCAAACATGCAATTTACTATTATGTTCTTCTTTCCTTTGTTCTATCAACTAAACCAATCACTATCAAACCTTGTAGACTAGGTCACAAACCTTAGATCACTTGGCAAAACCTTGGCAATGAAGTTTCCTTCAATTCTACTCTACTATGCTCAACTTTGCATTCCACACTCTCTGCTACTTACAATCACTTCACATCACTACAATTCCATACTTCCATGATAAAGGAAAATGTCCATTCTTTATACTAAGTCTATAAAACAATTCCCTAATTCAACTATTAGATCTTCTCAATTAACCATTACAAAACCACATTAAGAACATGTTACACTTAGCGATAACATTAATCTTCCTCCTTTCAACTTGAATATCTTTCTATACATGTAATATTATGATGAGAGAAATTAGCCATGTCATCATAAACATGTCTTCTTCACATCCTCAACCTCAATTCTTAGTATAACAACTCTGCTAAGAGATATTACAAGTTTACCAAAACATGTTTTGTAAACTCTATCTCAAAATAGACATCACCAAAACTTACATAACTACTTCCAAACTTATCATTTCTTCTTTTGAAATTAACTACATGTACCAAATACTCAGATGTATCTACCATAACCTTGAGTAGTTATAATATTCAACTAGTTCTCTATACTATTGTCACTTAGGTTTGCACCCTTGTCCAGAGCCTATGCATGAGGAAAACCTAGTGAAACATGGAAACAACCTCCAAGCTGTGGGACTTGAATTGTGAGGTTGTGTCTCTGGAGAAGGTCAACTTCCTCTTACTATCAGGGTACACCTAACTACTCTTGGAGAGGAAAAGGGAGAAGGAGAGCATGAAAACAAATCTACCTAGTCTAATCTAAAGAGGTGATGCACCAAAATAGAGTGTTCAAACAAATCTCTACCCATATATGCACTATTGAACCAGAATGAAACTAAGGATATAAACATTCAGACTTTACTTTAATCAAATAACCACATGTAGATTAGAAAACCAAGATGAATGACACAAGGAAGAGAAGATTCACTTATATATCATTCATAGGCCACAAGAGATATAGTCATGCAGACTACAGACTTTCACAAAACAATGGCGAAGGCAAAGAGTTCTTGTACTTTCATACCAATGGCTAAAGGAGATAAAGTAGAGAATCATATAGTTCAGAGGCACAGGGAATTTTTACACTAAAATTGCAGAGCAATAGTAGAGAAAAATCAAAGAAAGGTCAACCTTAACAAAATATACAAAATTTTCCTTTATAGTTCAGGCATAACTGAGATTTTCCCTTCAAAACTATCTCGCAACCACCACCATCAAGACTCCGCCAAGGACAATCATGGGGATCTGAGGAAATTTGATCTTGATGTGTCAAATAAAGTATTGAGAGGATAGAAATGGTTCCATTAAGCCATTCTGACCAAGTAGATAGATTGGATCGGGGTGGTAGAGTGTTCTTCCATGTTCAGCATTCACTTCTAGGTGGTTGGGATTGATTACAGACATTAAATCCACAAGATAACCTGACTTTCTTCATTCCTAAGCACTTGAATTAGTGGAGTCAGCAAGTCAACTAAAGCCTGGCACCAAAATGAGCTACGTGGTCTAGACGCTTTTTATTTTTTTGCCATCCTAAAAAATCTCCCCGAGTTGACCGTGTTTTTCATTACTAACTACGCCACCTTACAACCCCTGACCGCAATGGTCACAATAACTGTCAGCCACATCTAACCATTAATGTTTCTTGAGCCACTAGGACACATGTCCTCTAGGTGCTATGTCTCTATGGGTATCATCCTCATAACTTCTCATAGCGAGATAGTACCCACCGTGAAGAATCATTTTTTCCTGCATTTTGCCTTTAAACTTTTGGGCCCACAGACCACTTGGCATTTGACTTAGCAGCTGTACCACACTAGACAACACCTGGCATCTAACTAGTGATTCACAAAGAAATTGGTCCCACAAAGACACATGGCAGCTACCCACTTTCTTGCAATATTTAATCTCCTCGCATCTTGATAATGCAGGGAAGCTCCAGCCCTCTATCTTTGAAGATCTAACGGTGATCAAAATCTATGTAAGACTACATACCTAGTTAATTGGATGGGCCAATAAGATTTTCCTTCATATTCTAACCTTCTTGATAGCTTCCATGGAAGACAAGCCACCTGTTGATACCTTCTAAGAAAGTGGACCCATGATGTCAACTGAGATAGGTGTTGTCAACCAGCTTTCTCGCATTGTTTAATTTCCTCGTATCTCCATAATGCAAGAAAGTGCCAACCCTTAATCTGGGGAGATCTGATAGTGTTTGTAATTTGTACTTTTTGGACCTGCATGATCATCCATCATGACATCACTTGGGACACGTGTCAACAACCCGCATTCCTGCATTGTCAGAAGGTCTGACAAAGCTCAGAATACAAGGAAGTAGGCACCAATAGGATTGCCAGCCCAACCAGCCACCCTGTTCATCCTATGGCCCATAGAAGAAACACAGACCCACCTATCACACGTCACAAAAAGGATTTCCTGCATTGTTTAAACATCTCGCATCTTGATAATGCGGGGAAGTGAGAAACTATAGATCAACCTGCATCAAACGGTGCTCAAAGATCTATAGAATAGTAAGCCAAGTCAGCTGGACTGACCAATGAGATGCTCCATATCATACACTTACTTACCTAAAAATCTGCCATAGAGGATGAGCTGTAATGTCATTTTCGTCTAGGCGCTATGTCGCTAATGGCAAGGAAAGAAAATTTCTTGATAGTGCCATAGTGCCCTCTGTTGATTTATCCAAAACTGGCATCAGAGAAACAACAAGGGAAAAGGGGGACCCACCTGACACGCAGCAAAAGGGCACTATGTCACTAATGCAAAACATTGTGCAACTTTCAAAAGTGACATAGTGCCAACCGTTGATTCAGATTGATCCATCGATTGTGAACTGGCAAGCTCGCAGAAACACTTAAATGCACATGGAAAGGAATATTATAAGGTTAGCCTAAAGTATTCTTTTGATATTCCTTTGGATGTTTAAAATAGCATTAAAAATGGCCAGTGATTGTTAGCGGGTACGCATTTAAAATTCAAATATTTGGTGGGGGCACAAAAATAGCAACATTTCTAGCGACTCACAGGGGATGCGAGCCTGCTACGCATATGACTAGTGGCCTGAAGCATCCATTGGGTTATAGAGTCAAAATGATGTAGATCCTAAGCACTATGAAACCCTAACCCTACTTTTGAGAGGAAAACCCAAAAACCTCTGTCTCTACAACTGGAACCAGAGACCAGAACTTCAAAAATTTTGAGACTTGTTGTCTTACAGAGAGACAACCCTGTGCTCGTGCACTTCTTGGAAAATAGGAAACAAATAGAGAACAAAACTAAACTAACTATGTACATGGAACCTTAAACACTATTATAAACATGGCTTAAGATAAATCCCATTGACTGGGATAGGCAGAACCTCACCATCAGGCCTGCTTAACTAGAAAGCATTGGCCTGCTTGCAACTGATAATCAGATAGGGACCACTCCACAATGCTTCAAACTTTGAGTGTCTTCCAAGTTGTGCCCTATCTACATCCCATATTAAAACCAAGTCTCCCTCCCTAAAGATTCTGACCCTAGACTTCCTATCAAAACTCCTCTTCATTTATTGTTGATGTGTCTCTAGGGTCTGCATGGCTTTATTTCTCTTCTCTTCCAGCTCCATCAGCTTTGCCACTCTCACTGTCATGGCATCATCTTCAATTAGTTCCAACTGATGAGCTAACTCCAGGGCTGGGAACTCCAATGAAATTGGAAGCCTTACTTCTCTACCATATACCAACACAAATGGTGAATTCCCTATTGACCTGTTAGGCATTATTCCATCAGCCCACAATGTAGTCCTTAGTTTTTTATGCCAACACCTCTAGTTATCTTCTATTGTCCTTTTCATGATCCTAATTAGATTCTTGTTGGAGGACTTACCCGAACCATTACCCTGAGGATAGTAATCTGAGGATGTGCTCAAATAGATATTATGATCCACTGCCCATGCACAAATCTAAGCTCCAACAAAATACTTTGCATTGTCTAAAATAATAGTTGAAGGGGCACCAAACCTGGTCACAATTCCATCTAGGAACTCAACAACTGAAGATTTAGTGGCATCCTTCAATGCAACTACCTCTGTCCATCTAGGGAAGTAATCTGTAGCAACTAAAATCCACTTATGACCAGAACTAGAAGAAGGATTGATAGGGCCTATGAAATCCAATTCCCATTAAGCAAAAGGTTGATCCACCTGAATAGGATGAAGGGGAAGAGTTGCAAGCCTTTGTTTGCCAGAGAAAAAGGCACATTTTTCACACTTCCTCACATACCTATGATAGTCATGAAACAAAGATGGCCAATAATAACCAGCCCTCATGATCTTCATTGTAGTTGTTCTAGCTGAGAACTGGCCACCATTAGGGCCATCATAAAGTTCCTTGCTCATTCTTTCAGCCTGGTCTGCATCAAGGCATCTTAATAGGGCTCCATTAAAATCTTTTCTGAAAAGGATACCATCAACTATAACATAAGGGATTGACTATAATCTATACTGTCTCCTTTTAGTTCTATCCAATCCTTGAGGGTATCCATTGCCTAATAAAAAACTCTTCATGTCATCCATCCAATTCCTTGGGTCACCATTTCCCACCTCTTGTTCTTCTATTAATACCATGGCAACTTCCTTATTAGGCTCTTGAGATGATAGCATCTGTTTACACAATCCTTTCCCTCTTACAAGCTTGGTAATTTGAATGTCAACATCACATTCCATTACCCTTGTAATCCAACCAGCTCTTTTCCCACTAATATCTTTGGTCAAAAGGAAATCCTTCATGCTAGCATAAGGCACTAACAAATGGATCTTGTTGTGGGATAGGAGGTGTCTAAAGTTCTTTAAATCTCTAATGACTACAAGGGCTTGCTTCTCTATATAGTTGTATTTATCTTCATATTCTTTAAGCCCTTCATGGAAGAAAGCTATGGGTTGCTCTTCATTCTTGTCATTTGTTTGAGTCAAGACAGCAGAGATATTCGACTCACCACCTAAGGTATAAAGAATGAAATCCTTCCCAAAATTTGGATTCATGAGAGTAGGGGTTAACGCTATGGTTGTCTTGATCTCTTCAAAACTTTCCTTCCCTTCCTTGGTCCATGCAAAGACCATATCTTTCTTGAGCATAGCTATAAGAGGTTTCACCATGGTAGCAAGATTAGGGATAAATCTTCTCACAAAATTTTTCCTACCTAAGAAACTTTGCAGCCATTTCTTATGTTTAGGATGGGGGAGGGCAAGTATTGCTTTTGTTCTCTCTAGATCAATGGTTAAGCCATCCTCAGTTATAATGTGTCCTAATAATTTTCCTTGATTAGTAGCAAAGACACACTTGCTTGGGTTAAGGGAAACCCCAAACTCTCTGCATCTTAGGAATACGCATCTTAGATGATCAAAATGATCTTCTACATTCTTTGAATACACTGTGATATCATCGAGGTAAAGCAAGACAAACTTGTCAATAAAATTCTTGAAGGCCATCTCCATTGCCTTTTGAAATGTAGCACCTACACTGGTTATCCCAAATGGCATCTAACAATAAGCATAGGTACCCCACTTAGTGGTAAATGCAGTCATCTACCTATCAAACTCTTTAACCAGCACTTGATTGTGACTAGAAAATCCATCAAAAAATGAAAATCTCTTTGAACCACTGACTTTGGACAAAATCTGCTCCATAGAAGGGAGAGGATGGTGATCTTTAAGGGAAGCTTGGTTAAGGTCCCTAACGTCCACACACAATCCAATTTCTCTGTTCTTCTTCCTAACAGGGACAAGGTTTGCTACCCATGATGAGTGCTTGATAGGGAAAATTATATTGGCCTCAATCAATTTGGATGGCTCCTTTAACATTAGGGGTTCAATCTTGGGATTCACTAGTCTCTATTTTTGTCTTACTAGTTTTACATTATCAACTAGATCTATGGTATGCTGAAATAACCTTGGGTCAAAACCATTTTAACTCATCATATGTCCAGGAAAATATATCATTAAATTCTTGATATAGATGAATAAAATTTTCTTGTTCAATTTCAAAACATACCTTCCCCATGTTTAAGGACTTTCCATTAGCAACCATGACTGGAGTGTAGTCACCTTCATCAGCAGCTAGGTTCATGGCCCTACCTCTTGTTTGATCATCAGGATTGAATACACTCTCTAAGGTAATGAGACCCTTAGGTAACTTTTTAGAATTGAGATGAATGATCTGATCACCATACTGATCATGTAGTCTTGACTGATTTCTCTTTGAAAATTCTACCTCATTTTGCAAGAAAATGACAATTTTCTCATCAAACTCAAACACTTTCCAATGGATTTTGTTATCAGGAATGGCAAGCCTTACTACCACTTTGATTTGTTGATTCTTCTCCTCCTCAAGATTCCCTGGCACATCATAAGATGCACCTATTGCTACAAGTCTATTAGCATGTCTACTTTATTTTCTAGGGATGCTTTGAATATTAAATGCATTGAAACCTTCAAAAAAATCTCATACTCTATGTTTATAAGACTTGAGCAAACCATTCTTGGTGGTATTCTAATTTCTCACTTGATTAAACACCAACTCACTATCCCCATACACCCTTAAGGATTGGATTCCTATTTTTTGAGCAAGTAGGAGACCTTGAATCAAGGATTCATACTTCGCTACA
The DNA here is from genome assembly GCA_028749045.1 of Cupressus sempervirens. NCBI lineage: Eukaryota > Viridiplantae > Streptophyta > Pinopsida > Cupressales > Cupressaceae > Cupressus > Cupressus sempervirens. Next base: position 145,580,114 of record CM053791.1, read on the forward strand.
TTGTTAGTGCAACTAAATTGGAGCCTAAAGGAGAAGTAATATCTTACTTGTGCAAGAGAAACCAACATCACACCAGCTCTTGACCCATTTTTATTCCCTGATCCATCAAAGTACATACTCCATATCCCACTCATATCTTCTTTAGTCTCCACAAGATTGGGAACTAAAGCATCTTTCTCCAATATACAATATGTACTGAGATCTGTCTCAAGGATTTCTGACATAGGGTCAAACTGATACACATTAGCCCACTCATCCAAGAAAAAATCAGGTATCTCTGCGAGGGAAGTGGTGGGCTCATTCACTATGTCATTCTCATCCACCTCTAGGATAGGGCAATTCATGTTAATGGAATTAGGGGTGTAAGATTAAGTATGATGGAGGGCTTGAGGCTCTACTCTAATTGAAGCATTGGCTCCATATCTTGTCCTAAAAGACATATATGACCAATCAAAAGATATGAAATCACCTATTTGGGCAGTAAAGTCTCTTGACAGACAGATGGTAAAATATGGCTTGACCTTAGCAATAGAGATATCTTCGGTTACAGTACAACTAGGGCATGCATGTAAGGCCATCTCCACATTCCTAAGGATCCCTACAGTCTTGATAGTACTACCATCCAACTGTAATACATCCCTAACAATGGGCTCATATTTCATTCCCAAAGCATCAGCAACACACCTAGGCATCACTGAACTACTAGCCCCTAAATCAATCATGCAATTATGGACTAGTTTGCCCACTTTAATTAGAGAAACATAGAATGGAGGAGGTCTAACCTTTTTACTTGTTTCTACCTCCCTTGATGGTTGTACTAGACTTGTGGCACTCTCCATGCTGAGTGTCTGATCCTTTGGTTCAATTCCTTCCAATTCCTATTGTAGCAACCTCTTTTGCATGGGTATAGTAGCAACAACATCCCACATGGAGATATTCACATTTGTCTTCTTCATTTTCTCTACCACACTGAATGGCATAGCAGGTTCTTTTGTAGAAGCCTTGGGAGCTACAATTGTATGAGGTTGAGATGGAATAACCTAAGGATCACGTGTATCCTTTCTGCCATAGTTTTTCCTTTGCTACTACAAGGTACTTGATTGATTATTTGATGCTTGCTCATGAGATACTACATTTGAAGTTGAGGCCTGATTGGGAGGAGGAGGGACAACATCTTCCATAGCTCTTTTTTTGCTTCTAGTGTTATGAGCAATGGAATCTTGGTTTACATTACAATGCTCCTCCATCTGATGATTCATAAAAGAGCAATCACCCTGTCTTTGCATATATGAGGCATCCTTAAATTCATCCTCCTTCTATGATTTTTTTTTTGCAGGTTCTTGGACTATTAAGGCCATAAAAGATTTAGCCTTTTGACACATACAATAGGCATAGGAGTAGTTACAAGAGGGACAAAAATCTTTATCTTGAGCCATATTGTTTTGAGGGACTATGGCCCTACTTTGGTTTACGTTTGAGGTTGAAGCATGGCCACCCTGCCTACTCTTATCAAAAGAATCGTTCCAATAATTAGGATTTGGAGGCCTACCACCACTTGGAGTTTGATATTGCAATTGATGAGGTTTACCACCCTAAGCTTGCTATCTTTCTAAAGTCACCACCTTGTTGCTTACTTTCTGCATCATAGAGGAGTTATCCTCCAGCTTCTTCCCATAATCTTGCAATCTTTTCTCTAGGTTCTTTTCTTTTTTATCAATGTTCTACATTAGAGATTGCATCATCTCTTTGATTTCATCTATCCCATTTGAAGATTTGGAAGCTTGAGGGACTGGGACAAGGGATTGTGATGTAGAAGTTGTGGGAAGAGGAGCCATTGTTGGTTGATGATTTGGAACATCAGGGAAGAAAGGCATAGGAGGCCTTGGAGCTAGTTTACCTTCTTGTATCAATATATTTTCTGCCCTTATTGCTATGTCATAAGCATTAGGCAATGTATCTCCTCCCATAGTTTGGATTGTAGTGGCAATATCATTGTCAAAAGCTCTAAGGTAATGCAAGAAGGCATTACCAGGGGTAGGCTTCACTGAAGTAGGTATTCTATCCCATATCTTTTGAAATCTATAATTAAAATCAGTCATACATTCATCGGGGGCTCTTTTAATAGTAGTCAACTATTCTAAAAGTGACAAATAGTCACTTTTGTCCTCAAAATGTTTGCACAATCCTGCTCCTAATCCATCCCAGTCTATTATAGAACCATGAGCTAAACCTCTATACCATTATAGTGCTTTTCCTTTCAAGGATGAGGCTAGGAGCCTAATTGCAACATCATCCTCTGTAATACCATGGATATTATAGACATTTGTGACTTCTTGAATATGTTTTGAGGGGGAGATAGAAGTTTCACCAGTAAACTCTGGTATACTTTTGAGTGTAGCTACTAGTATACCATGTCTTTGAGCTAATAGGAGAGGGCTCCCACCATTAAAGGTAGCAAAAGTATGAGCTCTAGGCAATGCCATATAGACAAGTGATCTATTGATATGTATTGATAGTAGTCTAGGCTGAGATCTAACAGCAAGAGGAGTAGAGATAGATCTTGCAGGGGTATTTGTTACTATTGTACTCCTAACTAGTGATAAAGATATTCTAGTCCTCCTTCTTCTAGGGTTTGAAAATGAAATTTCTTAATACTGAAACTTACCTCTAGAAGATGCCCTTGTTTCAGCTCTGGGCATGAATCACTGCAAATTTGGTCTGGAACCAAATATGTATTTGAAGCTCAGAGTCATCAAGTACTTTGAAGAATGAGCCTCTTGAAGGCTTAAACACTGAAGCTAGTACTATCTCCTTAGTATTGGTCTTGAAATCTTCTCTTTTGACACTAGTAGGCTTGAAGTTTTCTGAGATGTAGTCCCACTGGGCATGCCAAAAACTATTTTCACTTAGCTTAGCACCCTTGTCCAGAGCCTATGCATTAGGACAACCTAGTGAAACATGGAAACAACCTCCAAGCTATGGGACTTGAACTATACGGTTGAGTCTCCGGAGAAGGCTAAGTTTCTCTTACTATCAGGGTGCACCTAACTGCTCTTGGAGAGGAAAAGGGAGAAGGAGAGCATGAAAGAAAATCTACCTAGTCTAATCTAAAGAGGTGATGCACCAAAATAGAGTGTTCAAACCAATCTCTTCCCATATATGCACTATTGAACCAAAATGAAACTAAGGATATACACATTTAGACTTTTCTTTAATCAAATAACCACATGCAGATCAAAAAACCAAGATGAATGACACAAGGAAGAGAAGATTCACTTATATATCATTCACAGGCCACAAGAGATACAGTCATGCAGACTACAGACTTTCACAAAATAATGGTGAAGCCAAAGAGTTCTTGCACTTTCATACCAATGGCTAAAGGAGATAAAGTAGAAAATCATATAGTTCAGAGGCATAGGGAATTGTTACATTGAAATTGTAGAGCAATAGTAAAGAAAAATTAGAGAAAGGTTGACCTTAACAAAATATACAAAATTTTCCTTTATAGTTCAGGCAAAACTGAGATTTTCCCTCCAAAACTATCCTGCAACCACTGCCATCGAGACTCTGCCAAGGACAATCATGGGGATTTGAGGAAATCTGATCTTGTTGTGTCAAATAATGATTTGAGAGGATAGAAATGATGCCATTAAGCCATTTTGACCAGGTAGATAGATTGGATCGGGGTGGTAGAGTGTTCTTCTACATTTAGCATTCACGTCTGCATGGTTGGGATTGATTACAAAAATTAAATCAGCAAGATAACCCAACTTTTTTCATTCCTGAGCACTTGAATCAGTGTAGTCAGCAAGTCAACTAAACCCTGGGACTAGAATGAACCACATGGTCCAACAGCTTTTTATTTTTTTGCCACCTTGCAAAGTCTCCCCAAGTTGACCATGTTTTTCATTACTAACCATGCCACCTTGCAACCCCTAATCGCGACGGTCACAATAACTGTCGATCCCATCTAATCATTAATGTTGCTTGAGTCACTAGGACATGTGTCATCTAGGCACTATGTTGCTATGGGTATCATCCTCATAGCTTCTCATAGCAATATAGCACCTATTGTGGATCTTCCTTAATCTAATGATCATGAAGACTCACTATTTCCTACATTTTTCCTTTAAACTTTTGGGCCCATGAACCACTTGGCATCTAACTCAGCAATCGGACCACACTGGACAACACATGGCATCTAACTGGTGATTCGCAGAGAATATGGTCCCATAGAGACACATGGCAGCTACCCACTTTCTTGCACTATTTAGTCTCCTCGCATCTTTATAATGTGGGGAAGCGCCACTCGATCCTTGAAGATCCGATGGTGATCAAAATCTGTGTAGGACTGCATACTTGGTTAATTGGATGGGCCAATAAGATCTGCCTTCATATTTTGACCTGCCTGATAGCTGCCACAGAAGACAAGCCACTTGTTTATACCTTCTGAGAAAGTGGACCCATGACGTCAACTAAGATAGGTGTTGTCAACTTGCTTTCCCACATTGTTTAATTTCCTCGTATCTCCATAATGTAGGAAAGCACCAGCCCTTGATCTGGGGAGATCTAATGGTGTCTGTAACTTGTACTTTCTAGACCTACATGACCATCCACCATGACAACACCTGGGATACGTGTCAACAGCCCACATTCCTGCATTTTTAGAAATTTTGAGAAAGCTCAAAATGTAGGGAAGCAGACATTAATAGGATTGCCAACTTAGCCAACCACCCTGTTCATCCTGCGGCCCATAGAAGAAACATGGACCCACCTGCCATGTGTCACAAAAAGGCTTTCTTGCATTGTTTAAACATCTTGCATCTTGATAATGCAGGGAAGCGAGGAACCATAGATCAGCCTACATCAGACGGTGCTTAGAGATCTATAGAATAGTAAGCCAAGTCAGCTAGAGTAACCAATGAGATTCTCCCTATCGTACACTGACTTACTTGACAATCTGCCACAAAGGATGAGTCATAATGTCATTTTTGTTTGGGCACTATGTCGCTAACGGCGAGGAAAGCAAATTTCTCGATAGTACCATAGTGCCCTCTGTTGATTTATCCAAAATTGATGCAGGAGAAACATTCAGGGGAAAAGGGGGACCCACCTAACATGTGGTATAAGGGTGCTATGTTGCTAACACAAAACATCATGCAACTTTCAAAAGTGACATAGCACCAACCATTAATTTAGATTGATCCATCGATCGTGAACTTGCGGGCCCACAAAAACACTTAAATGTGCAAGGAAAGGAATATTATAAGGTTAGCCTAAAGTATTTTTTCAATATTCCTTTGGATGTTTAAAATAGCATAAAGAATGGGTAGTGATCGTTAGCAGGTAAGCATTTAAAATTCAAATATTTGGCGGGGGCACAAAATAAGTAACATATACCAACTTAATCTTTCTATTGTTCTCCTATGAGATACCACAAAATATTACTATGTTAACATCAATAACACACTCAATCATGAGTGTAACATATCATCATAGTTGCATATCTACAATACTTCCCCATAGGAATATCATTAGCATTCTGCTTCCTACACTCTCTCAACAATATCCCCCCTTGGCATTGATGGAAACATAGATGAAAAAAATCTAGTTCCAAGAATACCAACAACAGACTATTCATATTACTTTCAAAGTCTCTTCATCAATCATTCTCCCCTATTGATATACTTTAATATGCTTTTTGTCAAACTACATTCCATGATGTACTTCTTTCAAATATGTTGTACTTCCTCCAAACATGTTATTTTTAATGTTGAACTTCTCCCCTATTGACATTAATGTCAAAGGTTTTAGCAACCAACTTTACTACATCAAACTCTACAACAAATGATTATTACTTAGCATAAGTGTCCAAAGACACTATTCAAAAAAACATCCCACAAGAGTCCTAGATGACTCTATCTATCACAGATACTCCCCCATACATGAAGCATCATCATTTAGTCCAGACAACAATGGTGCTATGTTACACTGGACTAATGCACTCTTGCATCATATATTCTAATGTAGGAAGGATCATAACCCCTAGCATAGCTCGCAAATACTCAAAAGTCTCTTTGGGAAGAGGTTTAGTGAATATATCTACAATCTGCTCTTTAGTTCTCACATACTCCAATCTAATTTCCTTTTCTACAACTTTTTATCTCAACATGTGATACTTAATAGAAATGTGTTTGGTGTTCAAATGCAACATTGGATTCTTGGACATATTTATCGTGATTATATTGTCACATTGTATGAGGATAGGTTCACTAATTTTTATCCTTATATCCTTCAGTATCTGCTTCATCCAAAAAACTTGATTGCAATTGTTTGTTGCTACAACATATTTTGCTTCCATTTTACTTTTGATGTGCAATCCTACTTCTTACTTAGCTAAGAAACCAATCTTCCTCCAAGAAAGAAGGCTCCACCACTAGTACCTTTTCTATCATCCATATTGCCTACCCAATTAGTATCAGTATAAGAACTTAAAGTAAAATCATTAGATCTATCATAACACAATCTGAACTTAGATGTTCCTTTCCTATATCTAAATATCCTTTTGACTATTGCATAATGTGCTTCTCTGGGATCAAAGTGGAATCTTACAAAAATTCCAGCTGTATTTGCTATATCTAACCTTGTGTAAGTCAGATATTGCAATCCTTTGATCATAGATTTGTATCTCTTCTGCTCAATAGTAGGTATCACATCCTTTGTAGATAACTTATTTCTAGATACCATAGGTGTTCCAATAGGTTTTCATGTTTCCAAACCAAACCTTTTTAGTAAATCCTTCAAGTACTTAGTCTAAGAAAAAAATATTCCTTCTTTATTCTATACAATCTATAATCCTAGAAAATATTTCATGTCTCCTATCATACTCATTTCAAATTCTTTCTCCATATCTTCTACAAACTTCTCACTTTCCTCACCATTTCCTCCAAATATGATATCATCAACAAATATTACCAAAATTAGCAAACCGTCATCAATTTCTTTCCAATACATATTACTATTTTCCATACCTTTGCTATATCCAAGCTTTTTCAAATGCTTTTCCAACCTTGCATACCAGGTTTGGGGTGCTTGATTCAAGCCATACAATGCTTTCTTCAGTTTGCAGACTATGTCCTTGTCATCTATCAAAGGACAACCTTTAGGCTACTCTATTTACACCTCTTCTTCAGGTTCTCCATTCAGAAACACTGACTTGACATCCATCTAATACACCTTAAATTTCTTTTGTGCTACATAGGCTAAGAATAATCTTACTGCTTCTATTCTAGCCACTAGAGCATAGTTCTCATCATAATATATTCCTTCTAGCTATAAGTAACCTTTACATACCAATATTTTTTGTTCCTTGCAACTTCACCTTGTTCATCCATCTTGTTCCTGAATACCCATTTAGTTCTTATCACATTATTGTATGTTGGTCTAGGGACCAATTCTCATGTCTCATTCTTTACTATTTGATCTAATTCCTCTTTCATAGCTTGTTTCCAATAATTATCTTTACATGCTTCATCTACATTCTTAGGTTCAACTTGTGATATCAAACATAGTTCTTCATTAATTTTTCTTCTTTTCACCACACCTTTATCTCTACTTCCAATTATCTACTCAGATGGATGATTCTTTATCATATTCTTTCCTAAAGTAAGAGTTGTTATCTCAACTCTTTGCTCTACTAAGGTTTTGAGCTTTGTTCTTGTCTAGGCTCTCCTTCATTCTATAAATCATTCTTAGTCTCAAGAAATACTTCATCATTACTTGGCTTAGCAACAACATTATCATCTAAATTGTAATCAACTATTCAACTCGTGTATCTTAAATTTCTCATCAATTCTCACATTTACACTTTCCATAATAGTCTTAGTTCTCAGATTATAACATCTATAAGCCTTTCTTTTCAAAGAATAGCCAAGAAACATACCTTCATCACTTCTAGCATTAAAGTTACCAATATCATCATCTCTTTTGGTATAACACTTACTCCCAGAAATTCTGAAATACTTAATTGTAGGTGAGTGACCAAAATATAGTTCATAAAGAGTCTTGTTTGTGTCTTTCCTATCTTGCACTTTGTTTATAGTGTAGACAGATCTATTCATAGTTTCTCTCTAAAACATATTGGATACATCATTCTTAGCTAACATAGCTCTTGCATATTTTGTAATTGACATGTTCCTTCTCTCTACAATTCCATTTTGTTCAAGGGTTCTTGGAGCTGATAACTGTCTTTTGATTCCATTTTCTTCACAAAACATGTTAAACTTGTTTGAAGTAAATTCTCCTCCTCTATCTGATCTTAAAAATTTAATCTTCATACTAGATTCATTCTCAACTCTATTCTTGAATATCTTAAACTTATCAAATGCCTCAGATTTCTCTTTAAGAAATGCAACCCACATCATTCTAGAAAAGTCATCAACTCGAATCATAAAATTCCTTTCACCATAGAATCATTTAGTCTTTGTAGGAGTTTTGAGATATGTGTGTGTACAATCTCCAACTTTTCTATAATCATAAACTTTTTTCAAGGAAAAGAAGTTCTGTTATGCTTTGCCAACACACATTCCTTGCGAATTATGTTAGTAGGCTTTACAATCTTTGGAAAATCTCTAACTACAAACATACTACTAGTCTTCACAATACTGTCAAATTTTACATGACAAAACTTCTTATACCATAAGCAACTATCATCTACCTTTACAACCAAACATGTCATTTTAGTAGGATTTAACTGAAAAACATTACTTCTAGATCTAGTTTCTACTCCAATTACCTTTCCATCTTTGTCTCTGATCATGAATGTCTTCTTTGTGAACTGCACTGATAACCTTTGTCTACCAATTGTCCAACACTCAAAATATTGTGCTTCAAACTATCAACAAAACATACATCCTCAGTGTTAGTTTTACCATCAAGATTTATAGATCCAATACCTTTAACTTGGCTTGTTGCATTATTTCCAACTCTAACAATGTCTCCATCCTAACTTTTGAAGTCAACAAACTTGTTCATATCACTAGTCATATGATGTGAACAACCATTGTCAATTATCCAATCGTATTTCTTCTCAATCTAGAACACCAATGCTACTTTTTTTGGACTTTCTTCTTTAATTGACACAGATCCAACTTCATCATCACTAGCACTTACTACTTGTTCATCAAAATAATCATCTTCATTTGCATACAAAAACTCTCTATCTTTTCTAGGTTTTTAATTTCCTTTATACTTTTTCTCTCTTTTAGGACACTTAGATGCATAATGACCATATTTTTCACAAGTACAACATTTAAAGATTTTCTTACCTCCTTTTTCTCTTTTTACCAGAAGAGCTTCTCCATGTTCAATCTTTCATCCTCCTCAAATCTACTACTACTAACAAAATCTCCTCTAGCACTTGTGCTTCTTGATAAACTAGGTCAAATGTTCAAGGCACTAAAAGTCATCTCTATTTTGGTCAATTCTCCAAATTGTACAAGCTCATTCTCAATTACTTCAAGTCTTCCAAGCAATGACTCCTTTGTGAAATATTTAGTAAAAGACATCAACAATTGTATCATTTGGACTGCTAACTTAAATGGTGGTGTTAGAATCTTCAATATCTTCCATATAACCTCATCATATTCTTTGGTTCCTCCTTGAGATTTAATACCTGCAATGATTTCTGATATCTTGCCCACATATGTTCTTACCAATTCATCTTCCATCATTTTAGCATCTTGAAATGCACAAATCCAACTTTGTAGCCTCAACTTCTTAGAATGTGCATCACCTTCAAAACTAGTTTCCAAAGCTTTCCAAATCAAATAAGAAGTAGCAAGTGATTTTACCTAATTGTATTTAATTTCAGGAACTATAATCAATAGTGTTTCTCTAGATCTCATCTCACACATAAAAAGATTATTTCTGCCTCAGTATAAGTTTCCAAATACTTTTCAGTAATGATTATCTTCATTGATTTCGTCAAGATCCAATATCCCGAACCCATAAAAAATAAATGTGTCTTCATCTTTTCCTTCTAGCTATCATAATTTGTTCCATCAAACTTTAGACTATCTTTCCTAAACATGCTCATCATAGATCTCCCAAAGTTGTTAAACTTTATCTTCAATGACCTAATGCTCTAATACCAATTGTTAGAAACAATAGTCCAGTAAACTAACTGAGAGGGGGGGAGGGGTGAATCAGTAATCTGATAATTAAAACATTTATCTTCTTTAAACAAACTTAACCATACAACCAAAGTAAACAACAACCATAATAAGATGCACATAGATAGTTACACTAGATATGTTGACTAGGGAAACCCTTGATCAAAGGGAAAACCCTAATGGGAATGATGCCTACAAGATGATGTACCAATATAAATATTCCTTGTTAGAGGATGGACTCTACTAGCAGTCTATTATAACATTTAGTACATATGAGTCCCTATTAGGAAACTTTGAATTCCTATTAGGAAATTCCAACTCTAAGAGGGAGAAATGATACTAAGGGATAAATACATGGAGAAAATTTAAGAAGGAGAAATAACTTAAGAGAAATATTGTTGTCAAAGAGGGAGTCATAAGAAGAAAAAGAAAAGAGATAGATCTATAGAATTGATTAGAGAGAATTTTCTAGTAGCCTATATAGAAGATGAAAAGACCCTGATTAAAGGAGAGATTTCAATACAAGGTATTAATTTTTTTTTGGTATTGTTGTTGGTATTGGTTTTCCATAAATCCAAAAAAGGGAGATTGTTAAGAAAAGAAGATTGTTGAAAGTATAAAAATGTGGAACAATCATTATTTTTTCACTGATGTCAAACCTACTACTTGTTGGTGAGACAATTACTTATTTTGGTCTAAATTCTATCATTTATTGATTTTTGAAGAGTGTAATGCCTCGTCTGAAGATCCTTGGAACAAGGATTCATTTCAAACCAAGATTTTGTTTTTACAAGTATGAATGCACAAGACAATATCATACAAGGATCACAAAGATCGCAACAGAAGACTAACCATAATCCTAACAACTAATGAATCTCTAAACACCACTACCAAACTATCATACAAAAATAGAAACCAACAAAAACCATGCACAGGATGAGAGCTTCAATTTACAGCCACTCAGCAACTAAACACCATGCTAGAAGATAAATGTAGACTACTAAAATTTGGCTAAGTTTGAAATCCTAAAACCCTAAAATTTCCTAGAATCTTTATCTTAGCTCGCATAGGTCTAGAACCTATCTCAAAAGACTCATTGCATATACATCAACTTATACTCAAATGATATATTTTAAACCCTATAGAAAGACTATTTTGAACTATAAATGTGTGAAATCCAACAAGGTGTCCAAATCTAACTTTCAAAACTTTCTCAACCAAGCCTAACTGCTCCCTGTTCTTGCATGAGGAAGTGCACAAGTCTTGAGTTTCATGTGAGACTTTGCATCACTATGTGTGAGAAAGTGCATTTCTTATTTTAAACCCTTTAGAAAGACTATTTTTAACTAGAGATGTGTGAAATCCAACAAGGTGTCCAAATAAAACTTTCAAAACTTCCTCAACCAAGACTAACTACTCCATGATTCTTGTGTGAGGAAGTGCACTGGTCTCAATTTTCATGCAAGACTTTTCATTACTACATGTGAGAAAGTGCATTACTCCATGCAATGATTCACAATAATCCATGTGAGGATACACATTACTCCACACAAGGATTCACAATACTTCATGTGAGGATACAAACATTTCATGTGAGGCTTTGTTTCTCTACGTGAGGAAGTACATTCTTGTACAAGAAACTATCCTTCCTATGTGAGAAAACACAATAGTGTAACAACAAGGCAAGATTGAAAAGTATAAAAACATGAAAACCTCCACACTAGGGAGTACTAGATCCACATAAATCGAGGAATGATCACTCGAGAGCACAAAAGAGAACAAATAACTCTAACATCCAAACCAAAACAACATATGAAATAAGATGCAGAAAGCAACATCGCAGTTTATAGATATATCACAATAACTGGACAACCAAACTATGTACATGGTTCCTCCAAGCTTTTAATAACATCATAAGACCATTGTAGGTCCTAGCCATCCCCAGTGTGTAACATCCCAAACTACCAACCAATTTGTTAAAGCTATCTTATGAAGATTCCACTACTAAAATGTGGTACAACATAAGAATAAGGAAATCTAACATGCTAGAAGTAAATCATAAGATAATCCAATAAATCAACCAAATCATCTATTATATGCTAAAAATCATACAAATAGGAATTCTAACATGCTAAACCAATAAGCAATAGATATATCAATGAAGCAATTCTCATCACCTAATCATATGCTAAAAATCATAATTTAGGAATGTGTCAAATAAACTAGCATCATCTAAACATCATATCCAAGCATTCCAATGAAAGCATAAATCACAAGAAAGCATACTCTAGAACCTGAAGTATCAAGTGAAAACATCTAGCAACAGGCACACTAAGACAAAAGAGCATCTCTATACAGTGGTCCCTAGTAGTGGTATAGGTAGCTACACCTCCCAAATACATGAAACCCATAGGTCCACTCCTACCATGCTAATGTAGATAATGATCCAACCACAAACACATATAAAAAAAAATGTCCATGGCTAACACTCACACCAGACAGTATGATGACTGAAACCAAGAACATAGACAATGCATAAACTATAGGTCCTGGTTAGACATTCAATGGGATACTAAGTAGGGATTGACATCATGGAGAGTCTCTTGGCATCAACAACCCAAGCTTAGATTGTGTAGATTCAACTCCCTCAACAAAAAGGCTATAGCACAGATTATTATCTTAAGTTTTATTACCACTTAGTATTTTATATAGTTATCACTTGATTAAAACTTCCTCTTCCAACCCTCTAGGCCCAATGATCACCAAACTACAAGATAGAAGCCCCCTCCATATGCTACCCTACCGTACCCATACTCATCTAATGATGGGTGCCCATAGGCATGCATATTCCCAACCCAACCTCAAATGATCATAACTTCTGGCAAGTCCACGAAAGATTAGGCCTCACAAATCACCTTAAAAATGTACACACATGTACTCATGTATGGCACAGCACCATCACGAAGGTCATAACACAAGGACTGGATGAGAACACAAAACAAGATATCACTTAACTAAAAATACTCTTGGGAGGATGAATTCTACATGAATACCAAAAACAATAAAACCATACATCATGAACACATTCAACTAGCCTTAATCTAGGAGTATGGATTCTACATGAATCCCAAAGATGCAACAAGACCAAACATCATTAATGCACTCAAACGGCCTGAATCCAAGAGTATGGGTTCTACATGAATCTTAGTGCCCATGAAACAATAACAAGGGTCCAAAAGAAATAATATCACTAGTATAAAATCACTCAACCAAACACAACGTTCGGATTACATATGTGGTACACATCCCAATGCAAAGATAAAAGTGTAGCACTAGTCTGACTGACATCCAAATAGATGATCTAGCTCCACAACCAAACTCATGCCAAGAAAACTTGAGAAAATAAGGTGGCACACAAAATGAGGTAAAAACTCCAAAAACTAGAAAACTTTGAAATTAAAAACCATTAGGCATTTGAGCACAAAAACCCAAAAATCCAATAAAATTTTGGTTCAAACATCATATGCAAAAATGGCCAGCATAATGGTGTGAAACCCCAAACCCCCATCCCAAAAATAGGGAAAATGTTCATACCCAACCAACCGGGCAGAACCAACAAACAAAAATGAAGGGGAAAGCTAGTTCTTAGCCTCCTAAAACATAACTACCAAAAATAGAAGCTGAAAGAAATTAGAAACAATAAAATGGGAGAGCCTTACCTCACAGCCAAAAGGGCAATACGAAAATCTAAACCATAAAATAAAAATCTCATAGAAGTGGCCAAAAATTGTGGCAATCCAAGGCCTCCCTAAGCTGGATCTAATGAGACAAACCTTGCAATGATTTGATTCCTGTAACTTCCATAATGAACAAAATAGTAAATCCTCATGAAGAGGATTTTGGATTTTACTTTCAAACTTTCTAATTCAAAAGTGAGAAGTGAGGAATTAAATTCATTTTTGGATACTTATTCACTAATCAAGTGAATAACTGATTAGGGAAAATAACCAGCCAACCTAGTTAAACCCTGAATCAACCCAAACAAAAATAAGATATTTTTAGAAATAGAAATTCATCTATGAAAAAGATACCAAAAATTAAATTCAATAAGATTAAAAGCCCAACCCATAAATTTTGTTAACAACTTTCATGATGATGCAAACCTCTAAATGGATAGACATGCTTATTGGTCTAATCACATAATGTAGATGAGTTTAGATTTAATAATCATTGAAAGGATTAATTAAACAATTAAAATAAGGATATGTCAACCATACAGGGATGACATTGGTAAAATATGAATAGTTGAATTAATAACTCCATGTGCCACTACCAAGGATATAAATCTTGCACACTAAACAACATGATCAAGTGCAATTGCATACAATAATATAGTCAAAGTAATAAATGTATTAAATGAATAATTTAACCATTTATTCAATAATTTCAAAATAGTCCATTTATATTACTCATGTTAACATATAGTATAATGTAGAAGGAATGAAGGAAATAACCATAGCATTAAATCTATCACATAACATACTCAAAGATATATCTAAATAACAGATAACCAAATATCATCATAAAACATGTTGTCATCTCCAAATGGCATCATCATGCAATATGATCAACTAAAAAACATAGTAGTCTAAAATCTATGATACTAAAATCAAAGTCTAACATATGACCCTTAGGTCATCTCAAATGTAAAACATAACATGAGTAACAAAATATCTCTCCGATCAAAATACAACAAGGTAAATATTTGCAGCACATAACTAATGAATCCAACATGGACACTCCATTTCTAATTATTTAAGGATTCAATAATGGTTGTTTAAACAACATTAAAAGGGAACTTAGATAACATAAGAAAACATAGTCATAAACATGACTAACCATTGCTATAGGAACCTAGTCCAGTGTACCACAGTAACAGTACATAGTGCAATCTCTACACACATCTCAGGGTAATCATGAAACAACATCATGATACCACATCAATCCTGGTAACCACTAGCACAAACCTTAGTAAACTATCTCACACATCATAATCTTATAATCAGCCATAAGCATAAACAAAGCAACTGATGCAATAACGTAAATCTAATCACCTCAAGGGTGTAGACCACTCATGGCCCCAATCACAATCCACCATAATGAAAGATCAATAAGGTTGCATCCATCAGGATGATTTATAGAATTTGAATGGGAGAGGCACTACAAAAAGGATTTGAAATAGATAGGATAACAAGAGTACCTCGAGAAATGTTGAGTTATGTGGTGAATAAAAGGAGCACTAAGACAATAATTGGATACACTACCTAAGTCAAGAAGAAGAAGGATAGAAAAATATATCTGCTAACCTTCACTAAGTAAATAGTAGGAGTCAAGTGATGAATTTTCAAGTTAAGTGGAAAATTAGTTGGTTCCAAGAAAAGTGAAGAAATAGTGTAAGCTAAGTAAATCTAGTATGTTATGACTAGTGACTATAAAAGGATAGTATGTGTTGAGTAAATTTAATGGATGTCGAGAAACCCAATATGTGTTGAGAAACCTAGTGTGTGTCGAGCATAAAAGGTTAGTTATTTCCAAGTGACAACAATAAAATGTTGATCAAGGATTAACTAAATGTGAGCTGACAAAGTTTATTTCTTGGATAATGTGAAACATGTAGAAGATAATATTGATGAGTTGGAGGCACAGAATTCAAGATAAAATATTTTGAGGCATATCTAATGAGGATTGTAAAGGAATTTTCTAGAGGAAGAACAAAATAGATAGATGGTTAGATTCAATGAATCTTACCTAACCCTAAAATGGATGGTTGTGGTTAAGCAGAAAAATATCTAAATTCTCTGTTAAGAGGATACTTAGCTAGAAGCAATGGTGGTTAAGAGTTGTTGAAGGTTGTTGAAACCTAAGGAAGAGTTAGAGGAGAAAAGTTATATTGCTTCATATGAAGGCTTAAGAGATGGATCTGAATATGGCATACCACACATGAAGGATTAAGGAAGTGTAGGCTTGAAGGGGTTAAAAAGCTATTATAAATGAAGAAGATTGAAAGCAAAGAAGAATGGAGACCTAAATAGAAATTTGTAATCTACAAGTGAGTTTTTTTGTTACCATATCAAGTCCTATTGTTACTCTCTAACAATTGTATCATTTTTTATAAATCCTTTGGACTAAGGTTGACCTAACAGTCATGTCTAAATCCTTTAATAGGGTGACATTCTAATGGAATGTTCTAAAGTCCTCTAAAAAGGCTTACTCCTAATAGGGTGATTGAAATCCTTTAACCAGGTCACATTTAAAATTGTGTATTGTAGCCTTTAATAGGGATATCTCCTAACAGGGCTCACTTCAAAAGAGTGAAAATTGGTAGCATGTTACTAGTGGTTCTTCCAAAATTGATTTTCCACATTAAATCCTTTTGTCAAATATGTGATTGAATATGTTATATTTCATGTTTATATTTCTACAAAGTTGTTTTGACCTAGGACAATAACCTATAGAGTTTTAAGGTATTAGATGATCTAATGGATGCATGCATGATATGAGTATATGGATATGGATATGTTAAGTGGTCAAAAAAATTAATTGTCCATTTGGACCTTGGATAACTGATTCAGCCCCACTCCCCCCGCCAACCCCCCTCCCCCACCCCCCTCATTTATTCTAAACATTCCAACACATCATTCTTACTCCTCTTCACTCAACAACTTCACTAGTTCATCTAGTTATCTCTCTTTTCAAATATTATTCATCAATCAATAGATATGGAACTCAACACATGTAGTAAATATCTTTTTAGTAATTTTTGACAAAATGACCATATAAACATTGTTCCAACTTTAGTTTCCAACAACAAGATCCTAACTATTGTTATGATATTAACCCTTTTGTCTATTAAAAGAGTTTCCTTGAGATGACACAACAAAAATGGAAAATTGGTATCATCATGCAACAAATGAAAGACCTACAAACTTAGATAGATGATTTTAAAATTAAAAGGCAACCAAAGTCTTACACCATGAATGTCATTTATTCCTACCATATTAATCCATCAATCAACATTCCTTCAATCAAATCACAAGTCAATGAACATATATTTACTTCCTCAAATCCACCACAAAGGATTTTAGAAACAAAATCAATTGAAAATATGGCATTCTTTGGACATCAATCAAGTACAATCAAGAATAAACTTATGGTATTACACATTCAATCAACCAATGACTTTCAACATGCAAGCATCAACATGGTATCACCAACAAGATCAAACAAATAAAAAAAAGTTCTAATCTAGTCCTTTCAATCACTTTTGTCATAAAAAATATTAATAATCATCATCTTCTTTTTCAAAAAGATGAAATATCCATGTCTAGCAATGGTGCATATAGCTCCCATAAAGAATTTTTCCTTCAAGAAGCCTCCATGATTCCTGAATTTCCTCCATCTCATAAAATGTTACAATGGTAGTATATTCTATTTCTAGTAAATTATATATCCAAAAATGAGACTTCCCAAGGGTTAGCCACACTTTATTTCCAAGTCAATATCTTTCATGATGCAATTCCATTCTACAACTCAAATTTTCTAGATCCAATGCCACCATATACTCAATTCCTCAACAAAACCATCTCATAGAGTCTCATTCAAATTATATCTCCCTACTGCCAAAATATTGAACCCTCTTAAGTATCTTCCTTTCATACCCTTTTTCAAGAGGATAATCAAAATCATGAAGATACAAGTCCTAAAACAAATCAAGATCAAGATCCCAACAATTACCATAACTATTCAATTTTTTACCTAGAATCCATCTTTTTGGAGTCCCATAAAGATTCTACCATCTATGTCCATCCCATCAATGATGATCCCCATATATCCAAAGATCAAATTTTCATTCCCAATGTTATAGATATTCTAATTCCTATTTGTAAGAAATATCATGAAATCCTATCCATTATTCCAAATGATCCATTCATAGTCAAGAGAAAACCACACTTAAAATAAAGTTCAATAATCACTTTCCAAGTTAAGATAAAAGAATTCCTTCACCTTCATACATATCCACCACAAGATCCCATCATCTCTCCATATCCTCCTTATGATCCTACCATTCAATCAACTCCATTTCCTAATCCTCCATACCTTCCACAATATCCTATCCTACCAAATGATTCTATTACTCCTCCTATTGCATCATCAAATCCCATTATTCATCCTAATCCCCTCATGATCCAAGAAAATATTTCCAAGTTGTTCATGAATCCCATAAATATCAAATAGGTTTAACCACTTCTATCCAATCTAGTCTACTTCAAACTCCTATTGTTTCTTCCATATTGTATCCACCCCTAATCTTGTAGCAAGTATCCTACTAGTCGATATTTTTATCAAGTCAAAGGGTTAAGCCTCCATGAAAAAATTATATTAAAACTCTTCCATATCAAACTAAATTCAAATGGACATATCCTCAACTATAAAGCTCATTCTAAAGGTGTTTTTTTTCCTTCCAAATCCAAATCCAAATGTTTACCTCAACCTTTCTCACTTCCATCCATATTAGGTCCATATTCCTTCATCCGCTAGTTCATAATCCACTTATTCTTTCTTAAATCAAAGTGAAAAAGGTACACCTTTTGAAGAATATTCCACCCATGTAAAAACCCTCCCTATAATTCATATCCAACCATTAATCCCAAAACCTTGGGAAATAACTAGGATTCTAAGCATAAAATAAAAACCCTAAAAATCCAAGTCAATCAAAGAATACATATGTCCAATCTAATTGACATGTTTATATCAAAAGAAAAAACAATCCAAAATGTCAAAATGACCCATTTAACAAAAAGAAATATCAAAGATAATTTGGGTTCCTAAATCCCTTGTTGAAGCAATGCATTCTAAAGGATCACAAAGAAAAAGAAATTCAAGAACTATGCAGATTCCCAAGTCTCTCATAAAAGACTTTCATGCTAAACAAAAATCAAAATTTTTATTCAAGATTCCAAAGGCTTCCTCAATTCTACCATCCAACAAACTTCCATCTACTTCAAAATCTATTTTGGGTCCTTATCTCCCAAAATGAAAATCCATATTTATTTCACCATAAAATTCAAAATTCATGGCCATTCCTCCATCAAATCCAAAATCTCATTTTCCTTCATCTTTCCATCAGCATTCAAGATGTTTTCCAAAGTTGACCTTGTCACCCTTTCCATATAGTCATACACAAGTCTTCTAATACCCCATCCATAATCTAGCACATATTTTACATCTTTTCATCCATCCTATCCAATTCTTTGGATAAACTCCTCTCACACTTCATCCAACCATCCATTTTATTTCCATTTGTCATTACCAACATATTTGAGCATACCATCAAAAGCTATGGTCTATTATTTTAGATCTTTGAAGATCATTATCCAAGGAAAAGTATGATTGAATCCCTACTCTATGAGCTATCATGTGTCCAACATCAAAAAGGTCAAAAAATATTCAAAAATAATGGGAAAAAAAAAAAACAATCAAGATAAATAATTATGTCTAATAGTGAAAACTCGTAAAATAAACGCTTTGGATAAGTAACATGATGAAATTTTGGAAAAAAAACATCATGTGTAAGGTATGAACTTATTGCATCCAATACTTGGGGGTACATTTCATCCATGTAATCCTATAATATCACATCCCTTTCATTTCCTTCATTATTTTATGTCCCTCATATCCCTTGTCTTATTAGCATCCATATCATCTCTTTACTAATTTTGATCTTGAAAAGGTTAGTAATATCCATGGAAGCATCACATGTCTTATCTACTTCATTTTTTCCATATACATTATCCTATCAACATCCCTTTGGTCCATATACATTACCCCATCCATATCCCTTTGGTCCATATTTCTTATCTTATTACAACCTTCAATCCATATCCCTTATCTTGTCCATTCTTTATCTTGCTTCACCTATCATTAACCTATCCAAATCCCTCTCTTGATCTTTATAGAAAAATAAAAGGACATAAAAATGTAAACATGTTATAAACATCCTCTTAACATGTCCATTCCTACATTTTTTACCAATCAATTCACCATATCATCACTCTATCTTGTCATGTTCAACCTCTAATCCTGTCACATGTTATCACATCTTGTGGATAGTCCTTAACATCCAAACATCTCAAGGCGTATTAAGGAACCTTTTTCATTCATCCATGTACTAGTCCATCCATCAATCCCTTGCCTTGCTAAACATTGGGGGAAATCTTAAAGTCTTGAAAATCATCAAAAACATTCAAATACAAGTCTTGAAATTTTTCAAAAACATTAGGACAACTATCTTTAAAAAATTCAAAAACATTTGAAAAATGTCTTGCAAAAAATTCAAAACATTCATAAAATGGCCTGAAAAAATCTTCAAAAATATTTAGAAAGTGTCCTAAAAAATTTGTAAAAAAATTCAAAAGACCTGAGGAAAATGATCAAAAACATTATATACGATCCTGAAAAAAAGAATCCATAAAACATTAAAATCCCTATAATAAAATATCTTTCACAACAATTAGAAACTGGCAATCAAACAATGACCTTCATAAATAAATAACAGACTCGTGAGACACATAAATCAATCCAGTTAATGATGTTTAAGATTGTTGACATGGATAGTTATATATGTTTGTAGACACCCAAAAATTGGTAAAGACCTAAATCACACAATTCTGATCAATCAGTGCAAGTTAAAGAGAAAATCAGAAGAAACACAATAGACTTTCAAATCAAAAATCACATTAGGTCATTAATCATCTATCAAATCGACAAGACCTAAATCAACTTTAAAAGAGGAGAAAAACAATTTAAATTCATAAAATGAAATTCAAAAAGGGAGGAAGAAAATGACAAAGTGTTGACAATAAATAAGACATTTATTAAACCAACAAAATCATTTATCCTCACAAAACTAAAAATCTTTGTTTTTCATTTTAAAAGAATTAGAAATATCCTTAATTATCCTCAAAACCAAGTCTGTTGGACTCTTCCTCCTGGTCTCTTATGAGATATTTTCAGTTTCACTTTCACCCATTAGTTAAAGGTGAAAATTTTGATTCTTACCCCAACCCCTTCCAAAATCCTATGAATAGGAGAGAAATCCAAGAGCCAAGGGACCCAAGTTTTAAGCATTTCCACTATAGGCATATTTTGATTCATCATTTTAGCATTAGCATTTTAGCAAGTTCATAGCATTTTAGCATTGTTTCTATGATTAGTGAGCATCATTTATTACTTATTAGCTTGTTGCATCTCCATTTCGATAGGATATAGTTTGTATTTTTAGTCTTAGATCTTACGTGCATCCTTGTAGATCTACATTTTTAGCATACTCCCATTCTAGAATTGTCACCAAGATGCTGGTCTGAGAGCTATTTTAGCACTTGTAGTTAGGGAAACATTAGACACTCATAGAGATTACATTCTGATGATGATATCTTTGGTTTAGTTTAGTTCGTCATTAATTTATCTACATTCTACATTAAAGTTTCATGAATACAGGATTACATTGTGTACAAATTGGTGCCCACTGTGGGGCTTGAACTAAAAGCCTCTCTTTTGTCAATTTTTTTAGTCTAATCTTTCATTTCTAGTATAGATTTGTGTTTCTTTCTATTCTCTTGTGTAGATCTGATTGAATACAGGTTCTACAGCATTCGAGAGGCCTCATATCAGCAAGAACAATGTCTCAAAGTCTTCCCTAAACACACAAGGGTTGGATCTGAATCTTCTGATGCTTCTAAGCTCTGTTATAATGCATTCGAGAGATATTCTAAAGCTTTTGAACTCTGTTTTAATGCATTTAATCTTTCTAAAGTGCATTTAAGTTGTTTTGTAATGCATTTACATCTTTCTATAACACTTTTGAAGTTTTTTGTGACACATTTACATTTTTCTATAATGCATCTGATGATTTCTGTAGTGCATACAAAGTTTCTTATAGTGCATCTAATTTTATTGTAGTGCATTTGCCAGATTAAATAGCACATATAAGGCTTTTTGTAATGCATATGAGTATTTTTGTTGCAAATCTAGTAAAATTTACAATTTCCTGAATCTAATTTCTAGATTCGAATCTCACTTTCTTACAGGTCCCTTCTGAGTTAACAAAAGGCTTCCAGATTGTAGACAGCATGCGGCAGGAATGAAGACCCTCCTAAAAGCACCTAGTCGTTGCTAGCTCCGAATCAAGTAAGTGGACCTCAACTCTTGTCAATATAAAGTGTGGCATTTCAAAGTTCTAATGAAGCTTAATAAAAGTATTCAATCTCGTTGATCCAAAATAGAAGTAGGCCTATGCTATTAACTCCTTCAAGTTTATTAGAATTCTCGACCTTCTGTAAAGATCAGTTATAATTGAACAAAGAAAGAATCCACACATAGCATAACTAGGAGCCCCTATGTATTCAGTAGTATAAGGGCTAGTAATTAAACCTTTGTGTTTGTTGTGTTTGAGGAGCCAAAATAGTAGGGATATGCTCTCACTCTCCTTGAGTGATCAGATTCCCAAAACTATTTGTGACTTCCATTTCTTGCTTTTCACTAGGTAGGATTATCTAGCCATAGAAAGGCTACCTCTCGAGTTGCCTTAGTAGGGCTGGTGAGAGGGATTGCTTCCCAATCTTGTATTCCTAATCAAACACAAGCCACATGTGTTCAAAAGATAGCCTTTCTTGAGTAGTCCCATAAAGGATTGTGCCAAATCTCCTTATTGTTGGTGGGAAGCTCTTTGTCACAAGAGAGGTAAATCTGACCATAGTTGGTTAAACACTAAGACCCACTAGTCACTGGCTTTAGATAGCCTTGCTACGAAGCCATCTTCTTCCATTTTCTAGGTGTGTGTGGTTTTACATTTTGTTTTGGTTTCACTACTATTGTGCTTGGAAGTTCTTTAAAATTTAATAACAAACACTAGTATAGATCACAATCCTTCTAGAAAGACAAACATCAAACTAGTACTGAGAAACCAAGTCCAAGATGAAAACATTTCTGAATAATCTTGAAAGTAGTGCATATACTACATAAGAAAGTGCATTTGAACATTCCTGTAATGCTTATAATCTCTGTTATAATGCATATTCCTATGAAACAGTGCATCTGAGCCTTTAAATAGCATATTTTCTGAGAAAAATAGCACATCTAAAATGAAACAGTGCATATGACAATTCAAATAGCACATCTGAATCATTAAATAGTGCATATGAAAATTCAAACAATGCATTTGAGCATTTAAATAGCACATTTGATCAATCAAATAGTGCATTTGACCATTCTCGTGATGCACCTAAGAAAAATCATAAAACAGAGGCCATCTACATATGTGATACTTGCGAACAAATGACAAATTTGGATACACTTTTTCTTGTTGGTATTTTACAAAGTCTGACCAATTTCATATCTAACCAAAAACATCTTTTTTGAAACAAGAAAAGCTAAAAACACCATTATCAACCCAATTTTTATCATCACTTCCTCTCACACATCAAGCCAAAAATGTTCAAAGACACACATTTGTCCCTTGCCTGACAATGCGAAAGTGAAACTCATCCTATCAACATTGGAAAATGCCTTGTTCAACCTAGCTTGTTACAACAAAAAAATTATGGTCAACAAAAATCCTCACCTTTCAAAAGATGTCTAAGACCTAAAGGAATCTAACTCATGTTTCATTCCACTGCATAAAACTAGTACAGCTATAAAATTGAAGTGATCGCCTATACGAGTGAGTTCTAGAATAGCCAACGAAACCATCAAGTACACAAAACCTCTAAATCTTCTTGAGCCTACTACAACAAAAGATTTCCAATAGAATGTAGCTATTCACAAGTCACCCTTGTTCAATCAAAACTCAAAATCTATGGCCAAAATGGGTTCATCTAACATATGGGATGACTAAAGTATTGAAACTAAGATCAAAGATTTCCAAAAAAATCATGAGTTTGTTGACATCATGGACAAGATACTCGAGAAGCACAAGGAACATTATATAGTAGAATTAGCACAAAAAGGTACGAAATTAATATTCAATTTTGATGTGACCAACTTGAAAGTAGATGAAGAAGAGTCACCCCTAGATGTTATCACACAAAAAACTACAAGACCTACAAATGGAAATGGAAAAAATGAAGAGAGGAAGAACACAACCTGTAGAATTTAGCCTCGAAAAGGTGTGTCCTCTCACCTTTGATAAGAACATTACCTTTATACCTTTCTTGTAAAATGTAAAAATTCCAAAGTACAATAAATATTTTGACATATTAGATCTTGCAAGACCACCTCAGACAATTCTATACCTTGAGTATGGAATTTTTCCATGACATGATGTACCTAATGCAACTATTTCCTAGAATCCTTGGAGGGAAAGCCATGGAGTGGTTCTCCAAGCTACCCTCCAATATCAAAACCTTTGACCAACTAGCTTCCATGTTCATCTCCCAATATTCCTACAATATCAAAATAGAAGTTACAATGATCAACCTATGCAACACAAAACAACTTCCTAGCGAGTCATTCAAAACTTTCTTACAACGGTGGAGACACACATTCACTAAGTATCACAAAAACATGAAAAAGAGAAGACTGATATCTTCATTAATAGTCTCCAAACTAATGAATTACTAGCTCCAACTCCAAGGCCCTAAATATTTCAAAAGTTATTGAGAGAATGTTGCTAAGGTAGAAGAGACCTTACTAAATAATGACATCATTAAACTATCAAAAGATGGTAAGGGCTTTTCAAATAACTCCACATAGACTCATAATTCCTCTGATTGGGCCACTGATAAACAAAAGTCATAGTGGAAAAATAACAAGAACATTTTTAATGATGGGATGGTTGAAGCCAACCGTATTAAAACTCAAACCCAATTCCATCTAAACCAATCATATCCTATTGTCAACAACACTAACCCAAATGCACACCAACAAGACAATGCCCACCTATTCTATCAATGCAATGCAAAAACCCCCTCGATGACCAATCAACAAGTTGCTTACAATCAAGCTCCCCCTCCTTGCAAATATAAATCCTTCGATATACTCAAGGTGTATACTCCTATCGGGGTGTCTTACAAGAGTGCCTTGCAAACCCTCTTGGTTGATGAGCTCATTGTACTTCCTGAGGCCAAGCCCTATGAACCCTAAATCAAACCAAAATGGTGGAATGACAAGCACATTTGTGCCTACCATCAAAATAGGGGGCATTTAACAAATAATTGTTTTGCCATTAAGGGGGCAATTCAAAATTTAATCAATGATGGGGTCATCAAAGTAAACAACCTTAGCAATAATGAAAACCATATGGCCTTCAAGAACCCATTCATGGGTCATGAAAGGGGTGAATCTTCCAAATCCAATTAGAATGCACCCCCTCACACTAAGATCAATAATGTGCATCATTATGTAGACAACACTTAGCAATGAATTCTTACTATTATATTATTCCCAAGTCAGGTTTAATCCTCTCGGTGCAATTGGGAGGTCTAGTTGGATGGGTAGGTGCTAGATTTGCTCCAATAAGAGAAATGCCCTTGCCCTTGAATTATGACTGACATATAAAACCTAATGATACCATAAATGTCATCATAGTCAAAGATAAAAACAAAAAACAATCCTCAAACATCATTACCCAAGGCCAAGCCTCTAAAATTATTTTACCAGGACCTGTGACAAATATCGATCATGCAACTATAAGCTCCTCCTTGCCCAAGTAAAACCTAGTCAACCAATTACTTAAGACTCTAGCCTATATCTCTATTTCTAAACTATTACAGATCTCCCCAAAGCATAAAGAAATACTCACCAAAGCCTTAGTATCAAATGACCTAGACATGAGTAGATTTTAGAACATGGTCAACAATCTAGTTGTCTCTCATTGCACATCTTTTTCAACCCAAGATGACATATCCATCATCTAGCCATAGAACTCTCCTTTCCATATTGAAGTCTTTATCAATAGAAATAGAATTAAGCAAGCATTGGTCGATGGAGGAGCAAACCTTAATATTTGCACACTTAATTTAGTAAAATCCCTAAGGTATATAGAGGATTTTTTGACCCAAGAAATAAAATTACCATCAAAGCTTATGATGACGAGGAAAGATCCTCCAAAGGCATGGTTATTTTGCCAATCAGAGTAGGACCAATTGTGAAAGAGATTTTTTTTCAGGTCTGAGGCCTATAATTAACTTATAAAATCCTATTGGGAAGACCATGGATTCATGACATGTGGGTTGTTCCTTCCACTTATCATCAGTGTCTTAAATTTCCTTACATGGGTCAAGAGGTAACTATATCAGGAGATCAATACTTTTCCAAATATTGTAATTCCCTTGTCCCTCACAATAGGGAAGAAACTGGCACACCAATAGATGACATCAACTATTCCACAACTAAGAACACTTCATGCTCTACCAACCAAAACAATAACTGCTAATCAATGTCAACTAAGAGTAAAGAGAAAATGGGTTATCCAGGTCCTTCCGTTCCTTCACCATCATCATCCAAAGACCCTAAATGGTCACACTACAAAGAAATGGATATATTGATGGAATAGTTTGATAGAAAGTGTAATTGCATTGCAAAGGGTTGGGTGAGTACTCAGTCTCCCTATTTGATCCCCTGCTTTCTCTTAGATCTCATGGAAAATTGTCATCCACCAAGCCTTATTATGCACATTTTATCAAAGCAAGTAACACACCTCTAAACTCAGTGGCAAAAATTAGTCAATAAAACATTGACATCTACCCCCACCTACATGGAAAAGGTTTTTACCTAATGAAAAAGATGGGATACATAGGAGATGGTCCTTTAGGGAAAGGAATAGGCATCATTGAACCTCTAATGGCACAATTCAAGTCCAACAAGTCCAAAATGGGGGTAGGATATGATGAACAAGACAAGGCACAAACCTCTCCTCAAGCTCATCCTAAGCATAGTGATTCCTCCTCTTCTAGCTTAGTGTGGGTACCTAAACAAAAGGATGGTTATAGCCAAAAAACAACTAACATCATAAATGTAAATTTATCCCTCTCGGGTTCACATCCCACGAAAGAACGATCTATACATGCCTCTAATAATAAAGACGACAAAAATTCCATAAAATGGAATTTGGAATAATTATCTAAGGAGTTTTTTCATGATAAATAATGTGATGTTGTTCACTTACCTACCTCTGACAATTTGGCTACACAAGGAACAACTCATAGCCTAAGACCCACTTCACCAAGAATCAGGGTACAATAGAGTAGCTTAGAAGATAATGAACATATTGAAGGGTTTCAATTTCAAACCCTATTCCCTAACTTCTTTCTAGTATAAGTTGATGGTAACTACTAGGAGCCTCTTGCAAGCTCTACTTTTCCTGATACTCTAGAAGAAGCTCATGTCATAGATCTAATTGATACAATGTATGAGCCATCTAATCAAATCATGTCTTTAAACCCTATCAAACCCTTTCCATATTATGAAACACTCGCCTGAGTCCATCCTAAACCCATTATCTAAGATAAAACCAAGCCTCATCACATCCCTTAAATTGAAAATAACCATGAAGTCTTCATCTACCTTAATGTGGTTGAACCATCTCATCGACAAAGAATAGAAGAAAGGCTTATAGTCAAGTCTGGTATCAATTACCTCAGTCACACTAGAATAGGTCAAGCATTCCAAAACCTCAATGATCAGTACCAAGTTGTGGATAACCTCAAGAAAAAAATGCAAACAAATAGAAGTGATGCATCCCAAGGTGAAAACCTAACTGTGGCACCCATGGATGTGGTGATTGATACTTTACCCGAATACTCCAAGGAAAGATCTTCCATCTTGATTGAACCGATTGAACTAGTCAAAATTGGCACAAGGTAAGAACCAAGGGCCATTTATTTTGCATAGTCCTTAAGCACAAAGGAAATACAAGCATTCATCTACTTCTTTGAAGAAAAATAGATAAACTTTGTATGGTCTTATGTAGACATGCCCAACTTAGACCTAAATTTAATCCTCCATCATCTCAAAATTTCTCTGAAGGCCAAACCAATAAAACAAAAGCTTAAAAAAATGCATCCCCATATAGCTTTGTTAGTCAAAGTAGAGTTAGAAAATTTAATCAACACCAATTTCATCTGGCCCTTGGCATATGCATCATGGATATCCAACATTGTTCCCATATCAAAAAAGAATGGGAGCATACACATTTGCATCAATTTCCACTATTTAAACAAAGCATGTTCCAAAGATGATTTCCTGCTTCCCAACATCGACACCATTATCGATCTAATAGTAGGTCATTCCATGTTTTCACTCATGGATGGATTTTTAGGGTATAATCAGATCAAGATAGAACCAGAAGATCAAGAGAAAATAGATTTTACTTTTGTGTAGGGCACATTTTGTTAGACTGTAATGCCCCTTGGGCTAAAGAATGTTGGGGCTACCTACCAACGGGCCATGAACACTATCTTTCATGATATGATGCATATTTTTATGAAAGATTATGTGGATGAAATTCTTTCTAAATCCCATAGCCAAGAGGAACATCTCCCCATACTAGCTAAAATATTCACCCAGCTAGAATTCAAAGCTAGCTCAATCCCAAGAAATGTGCTTTTGGTGTCAAATCAAGCAAGCTCCTAGGATACATTATTTCAGCCAAAGGAATAGAAGTTGACCCCAAAAAGGTACAAGCCATAATTAGTATGCCACCCGCAAAGGACCTAAGTTGATTATGCTCTCTTCAAGGTAGGCTTCAATTAGTTTGTTGGTTCATTTCTCATTTGGCAAAGAAGTGTATACCTTTCACACACTTGCTACACAAAGATATAAATTTTAAGTGGGATGACTAGTGCCAGAAGGATTTTTACTTACTCAAAACCTACTTGTTTAATTTTCACATGTTAATACCTCCTGTACCACATAAGCTTTTTTATTGTACATTTTTGTAATGGATAAATCAATTGGAGCCCTATTGGCACAAGAAAATGATCATGGAAAAGAATAGGCTATCTATTACATTAGTTGTACCTTGGTCAATTATGAGCTCAAGTACTCTTTTATTGAAAAGGCTTCTCTAGCCATATTTTTTGCTTCCCAAAAGCTATGTCACTACCTTCTAACAGACAAAGTCAAGTTCATATCCAAAATTGACCCCCTCAAATATCTTCTTAGCAAAACAGCATTAACTGATTGATTGGATAAATGGGTGATGATCCTAAGTGAGTTTGACATTGAGTATGTTGATAGGAAGGCAATCAATTGGAAAATGTACCTATAGAGAGTTCAAATCCCATCCTAGCAGATTTCCCAGATATGCATATTCTTTAGATAGAGCTAGTAACATGGAAATTCTATTTTGATGGTTCCCACACACACCATGGATCAGGGGCCAGTATCTTGTTCATCACGCCACTAGGTGTTAGCATCCCTAAGTTTTACAAATTGCTTTTCCCCTACACCAAAAACATGGCTGAATATGAAGCTTTGGTCTTGGGTCTCAAGCTAGATTTAGAGTGGAAACTGACAGCACTGGAGGTTTATGTAGACTCCCAATTGATCATCAATAAAGTCACCGACACTTATCAAACCAAAGATGAAAAGTTATTTCCTTACAAACATATGGTTGACACACTCAAGGTATGTTTCATTCATATTAATTTTGAACAAATTCCCAAAGAGAAGAATATAGCAGCAGATGCTATGACTACCTTGGCCTCCTTACTCCAGCTCCCAAAGCAGTACGAGTGGTATGAGTTCTTATTAGAAGAGGTGGTTCAACCCGTGTTTATTCAACCTGATTCCCTTATCATTTGCCACTTGGGCACTCCTGATTCCCTTTGGTATAACCTCATCATCACATACCTCTATGATATTAGCATTCTATGTAACCTCTCACATAACCAAAAATGAAATTTCATTCAACAAACCTCATGTTACACTTTGGTGGCCAATATATTGTATTGGAAAAGTCTTGATGATACTTTGTTTAGATGTCTCGAAAAGGATGAGTCTAGAGTCACTCTCTAGGAATTCCATGCAGCAATTTGTGGGTCACACTCTAGTGGGTTCACACTAGCAAATATAATTCTTAGGATGGGCCATTTTTGGCCAACCATGGAAAAGGATTCTATCGACTATGTCAAAACTTACAAAAAATGTCAACTCCATGGCAACCTCGTTCGTGCACCAGCCCAAGAGCTCAACCCTTTAGCCACACCATGGCCTTTTTAATAGTGCGGATTTGATTTAATTATAGCCATCCATCTACCACCCTTTGGTGAACATAAATGGATTATCACCACCACAAAATACTTCACCAAGTGGGTCAAAGTGGCGCCACTTGCCGACTCTATGGGAAAACAAATCTCTTCTTTCATTCTCAACCATATCATTTTTTGGTTTGGCATACCCCGTGCTATCCTCATGGACAATGCCTTGTACTTTAAAAATAAAATAATAGATGAATTATGTGAAAAGTTTCACATTATACACCACTCCTCATCAATTTATTATCCCCAAGGAAATGGCCAAGTAGAGGTCACCAACAAAACCATTATCAACATCCTCGAAAGAACTATCAATGATATTGGTAGAGATTGGCACTTATAGTTAAACCCTAGCCTTTGGGCCTATAGGATGAGTGTTAGGACACCTACAAGCACAACACCCTTCTCCTTGGTTTATGGTTGTGAAGCCATTTTTTCTTTAGAAGTTGAAATCCCATCCCTGAGAGTTACTCTTTGGGACATCCTGTCAAATGACGATTATAG
Source organism: Cupressus sempervirens (assembly GCA_028749045.1). NCBI lineage: Eukaryota > Viridiplantae > Streptophyta > Pinopsida > Cupressales > Cupressaceae > Cupressus > Cupressus sempervirens. Next base: position 145,611,105 of record CM053791.1, read on the forward strand.
AGTAGCTCATCTAGAGAAGCTAGAGTTGTTAGAAGAACATTAGCATATGGCACATGAACACCTCAAAGTGTATCATAATAGGTTATCAAGACATAACAACACAAAGGTCAAACCACATATTTTTCAGATTGGTGACCTAGTGCTCTAAGAAAACCCTAAGAATCAAGTGGCTAGAGAAAAGAAAGGAAAGTGGGAAGCCAATTGGATTGGTCCTTACATTATCATGAAGTCCTTTGCGACTGGTACTTATAGACTTTTATATTGAGATGGCACAAACTTAGTAGAACCCATCAATAGCATTCATCTCAAGAGATTTTATGTTTAGAGCCTTGAGAAACACATCAAAACCACCATAAAAATCAAAAACATTAGAAAATACCAAAAAAAATTTAAAAATTTGGTAAAAAAGAAGTTAGAATGCCACCCTTGGGTTGAAAAGGGGTGAGAGACAGCACCTTTGGACTTACCTAAACAACACAAGTCCTTCAATGCTGAAAAAAAGTCAAGACAGACCTCAAGCAACCACCTCTACACACATTTTTCTTGTTTGAGGCTCATCCAACAACGTCAAATTAATTTCACACATACCCAATCGAGGAACATTGGGGGTTCACAATTTTCTGGTTCTTTGGCATAAGATCTGGTTCATAGCAGTAGAGATTGATAGTATGATAACAACAAAGGGGAGCACAAAAAATTCAGCAAAACTAGGAGTCTGATTATGTATTAAGATACCATAGACATGAATTATAGGAAATTCAATGCACATCTCAACTATCCACCTTGACCAATGATAACTAATGCTTGTTTTAGTCCTCATCAGACCCATTTGATGTCCCAAACTCCTTTCATTAAACCCTCTACGTACCCACACCATATCCATGGGAATTGAAAACCTCCCACTATCTAATTATGCATTCAGTAGTTGTGTAAATTCCCTATCTATGAACTGCATCTCTCACCTGTCTTCATTTGAGAAAGCCTAATAATAACATCCCATCTAATAAGTGGCTTCCCAGTGTACCTTCACCATCTGGTGCATTTCTACTAACACATTCTCCACCAACTTGTTCACTCCTTGTGTAGTGATCACTCATTGGGACACATCTCGCTCCTACTACATTTGATCAGTAGCCATTCACCAGTGCTCCACATTTTCTTTTGCCTCGCCCAAATGCTATTGTAATTGTCTCACCTTCACCTCACTTATGTTAACCACTCCTGCAACTTGAATGCTAGGGAGTTTTCTTTTGCAATTGCCTCCCTAAATGACTCCAACTGTGACTATAGTAACACCAGTTCATTTGGTGCACCCTCTAAACCCACTTGCATCATCTTCAATAATTCCTTCAACCACTAAGCCCGTAACCGTTCCATTCACATTCTTGCATCACTTCCCTCCACTTGTGTGTGTTCCATGTGCAATTCCATTTCTAGTGACTACATCCATGCCCACTCTGCCTCCACCACCACTTACATTCATCTTGCCTCCATTTGTGCCCCATCTTCCCATGCCTTCTCCATCAATCCTAGCAAAAATGTGACCTCCTATTCTACATTTCCCACTCAAACTCTCTCTATGGCTAATAATTTCTATAATTCCTCCACATCCCATGATGATTGACCTCTGCCTCCCACCTCTAGCTATGGCTCATCCACATTTGCACTGCTTATTCTCCCTTCTATTGTCCCTTGTCCCAATGTCCTAAGATTAATTAACTAATGTGTCGCCTTGAGTACTTCATCCCCACCAATGCCTCCCACATCCTTTAAAACTTCTCCCATGGACTTTTTAGGAGATTTTATCTCCCCTGCCTCCTCCTCTACTCTTGACAGTGTCTTTGTCATCCTAGGGGGACTATTCTCCACCTGCATCATTAGCTTGTCCTCCAATATCACCTATACTATCTATTGTACTACAATACCCGACAAAATCATTAAAGCCAACAAGGGAATTTCCTCTACCCTAATCCCCACCTCTTTGGGTCACACTAACCCTTGCCCCACCTAACTCACCTCACCTAGCCCCAAAATGAATACTTGGAGTTTTGACTAGTCCACCAACTTCTTAGAGGTTCACCGAACATGCTTCGCTCTTTTCCATTGTCTCATCCATCTTCCCTAGCTAGCATCAACCTCCTGTTGTGACTAATTTGGTGAGCTTGGCATACTTTCAGTTGCACAATTCTTGCAACTTCTCAATATATCTTATAATCACATTCTTCTCTTCACCTCACCTTGTTCCATTCCCATGTTATCCACTTACTTATAGCCATCACTCACTCGAGATTGGTTCTTTACTAGCCTTCCATGTGTCCACTCTTTGCACCCCATGACACTAGTACTCGGTACACTTGACCCTTGGCTCTAACATTCAGCCACCCTAATTCTCACCAATGCACACCACCCGGTAGCATCTGCTACTAAATCACTGCTAACACATCCCATGCTTTCTTATCTGCCTAGTACAATAGTTGCTACCTAGAAGAACTAACAAATTCAATACTATTATGCACAACTAGAAGCATGCTTGGTCCACAAATAATGGTTTTCTATGCTATCATGTGCTTTTAGTACCTCAATGATGTGGTTGACTAGAGGTGCCGGGATGAAGTCATGATATTTTTATTAGTTTTTCACTATTTAACTCCAGTGATCCTTTAGTTTTGTGCTTTATTGGTGTCCACTTATAAGTGCCTCCTCTCATTTGGAGAGCCATGTGTACCTCAACCAATTTTGTTTGCTATCTTAGGTGAGGTCTTTTATCTGACATGTAACTATTTGTGTGCCTATTTTTATTCTTCTATGGCTCTAGTTTCTATTTTCCAGTAGTTGTCACATTTTCATGTGCATTGTTCATCTCTAGTGGTATGTCTCAGTGTAACATCATATTCATAGAACTATGGCTAAGCTAGTGGTGGTTGTACTTTGTCACTTTCTATCACATGCTCTATGATGACAATTAGTTTGCATCTCTTTAAAAAGTGACAGTTAATAGCATTCATCTAGTTTGCATTTTCATCTTGGGTTCCTTGAAAACAAATGGCTACCACATACGTCAAGACTACACTAGACAACCTTCACGCCATCACCTAGTAAAATCATGACTAATTATCCAATAACATACACCAACATCAATATCCAGATGAGCTTTTAGCACTCAACTATTATGGACTTTGTCTCCTCAAAATATTGCCACCATGCATTACACTTCATTATTTTACATCACCATCTTATATTTTCATCTCACCTATTATGTTATGTGGCTTTTGAATCTCAAACCATTCCAGTCACTAATGCCTTGCAAATTTCATTCCTTATCACACCCCATCATCTACTAGATCCCATGGCTTTACAATCTCAAACAATCTCATCTTGTCACATCCCACTTCATTTCTTTTTCATCTATCATTATTCACTATCTCACATACCATTCCCTTCCATTTCATTTCATCCCATACCATAGTTCATTTCATTTTATTTCACTTCCTCTATATTCCTACATCTGTTCCTTGCATTTCATGTTCATCTCACATTACTTTTATTTCATGCATTTCATCTCTTCCATCTCGTGGCTTTGGAATCTCAATATTTGAGGTCCCATCTCATCACTTTCGAATCTCAGCCAATTTCATTTCCTTCCATTTTTCACTTTCATTCACGTTCATTGGTCATGGTACCTTTTATCCCATTTTTCATTTTTCATACCATACCATTCCATCCCATCTTCATATTTTCATTTTTTTCACATTTCTCATTTCATCATGTTTCATTCCATGTCGCTTTTCCTCACATTTATTCATTTACATTTTTTATTTCCATTTTCATACCATTACATTACATTGCAACAAATTTCACTTCATTAAATATCATGAGATTACATTGCATTGCATTACATTCACTTTTATTCCATTCCATACAATCCTATTTTATCATATCTCATATCATATTTCCTCTCATTATATCATATTATTTTTATTTCCTCGCCCTTTCATCACATTTCTCATTCACTTACCAATTCCTTTTCATTTCATTCAATTAGCCCTTATCATTTCATTACCTATCATTTCATCCCATAACATTTCTTGCATTAGATATTTCATTTGATTTCATTAGCCATTTCATTTCATCCCATAACATTTCTTGCATTAGATATTTCATTTGATTTCATTAGCCATTTCATTTCATTTCATGTCATCACATATCATTCCATTCATTAGACATTTCATTCCATTTCATTACCTATTTCATTTTATTCCATTTCATTACCTATTAGATTTCATTACCCATTTCATTTCATTTCATGTCATCACATATCATTTCCTTCATTAGACATTTCATTACCTATCATTTCATCACATAAAATTTCTTGCATTAGATATTTCATTCCATTTCATTACCTATCATGTCATCATATATCATTTCCTTCATTAGACATTTCATTCCATTTTATTACCTATTTCATTTCATTTCGTTACCTATTTCAATCCATTACCTATTTCATTTCATTACCTATTGCATTTCATTTCATTTCATTACCTATTTCATTTTACTTGCATTACCTATTTCATTCCATTGCCTCACATTGTGTTTCGTCACATATCATTTCTTTTCCACATTTCATCATTTTTTATCATATTTTCATTTAGCTCGTTACGATCCATTTTTCACAATTCATTCCATTACATTACATTACAAACCATTTTATTAGATCACATTACATCATGTTACATGTCATTATATTTCATTTTATTACATCACATTACATCATGTTATGTTTCATTGTATTCCATTTTATTTCATTCCATTATGGCCAATTTCATTACATCACATTTTATTTTTGCCACATTTCATTTCATGCCATTACATTCATAGTATCACATCACCTTTTCATTACATCATTGGGGACATATCATCTATTCTAAAATCATTATCCATATGTCACGCTACATTAATCATTCACATATATACACATCCGCATCCACTAATACCCTAGTCATCAATTCAAACCATCACATGCATACATAAGTCCATGATATAACAAGTGCACACATCTAAACATCAAATAAGCTTAGATATCTCATAAAGAAAAAATAACAATAAAAAAATACATCTGAAGGCCAAAATCCACATGAATATCAGATGAACTACACCAACAAGAACATCCAAATGATCGCATAACATGAATGTCAATAAGTCACAAATGTCTATCCATATGAACATCCACAAGTACATCAATGTAAATATCAAATGAACATCAAAAGAATAATCATACATAATGAGGCATACAATCACAACACATAATATACACTCATCCATGAGTAGGTGTCTGATCTAACAGTCTCTACTCACTGGGAACACTCATCCCCTCTTGAGGCACCTAATCTATTGCATCTCTCAATGGTGCAACCTATCCAATCACAATAGTCTAACTCATCCATGCTCCATCTATCCTTGATAGTGGTGGTGGTAGTGGCAGCCCTAGTGTCATCATAGCTATAGTATGTGGGGTGCTCAACACCTCACCCATCCAAGCCTCTATGGCACTCATCCATGTCTCCAAATTTGTCAAACCCCCTAGCCTCTCTAGTGGTGGTTGTGCCTCTAGTAGTACTGAATATTGTACCTATGATTGTGCCTCTAGTAATGCTTGCTACTATCCCTATGGATGTGCACTTGGTGGATCTCTGATCAGAGCCTACACCTGTAGCCTCTATCATCGAACAAATTGCACATCCTCTAGCAACTTAGCCCTCACCTACTCTACTCTAGCTCACTCCACCCCTCTGTCCCACTAACCAACCATCCCTCCTCTCACCCACACCCCACTTTAGCCTTTGATCCCTCCAAACCTCCCTATACACATTGGTACTTGCTCTAGGCCTCATGCCACTCCACTCTATGGTAGTACCATGACTACTTGGTCTCACCTCCCCCATGCTCTGACTACACCTCTCACCCTGTCTTTGGCCCACTATCTCCCTCTGCCTCTCCCTAGACCACCCTCATCATCATCATCCTCTCCCCCACTTGATGGCTCATCAATCCCTAGAATAGGATCAACCAGATCTATGTATCTAGGGAAGGGATGCTCCTAAAACCACCATGCATAATCTCCCTCTATCCCTACATCTACCACCCCATCTCACAAGGCCCATGGCTACGGTGTGTCTATCATCTACAAGAAGGCCTCTAGATAAGACTCATACTCTAGTGTTGGCTCCCACACTGCCCTCTCTGGCTATACCTAGGCATAATGTGTTGTCCCCTATGGCATGCCCTACCATCAACCAAACTATCTCACCACTCGCTTGAAAAAAAATATCTCTATCATGGTAGGAACCTGACCAATAAAATGCCTCAAACTAAAGAAATACACCATCTCATCATTATCCTCTACCCACAGCTCTGTGAACCTATAAGGTCTCCACACAACCTCATCAATGTCATTCAAAATCTATTGCCAATACTCTGTCTTGCCCAAATGGGGCTACATGATTAAACCAGAATAGGCATACATGAATGGCATACCCTAAGGCCATTATCGCACACACACTAGATGAGTAATGGGAAAATGCTCGCATGTACATAGTTGTAAAAAAATCACCCCAGCTGACAATGATGATGTATCAGAATACACAACCCGGTGTAAATCATGATATAAGTGGGCCAAAATGTAGCTGCCACATGCAAATATTCATGGCTCATCAATCATATCCTATATCAGTCAGCCCCATCCAACCAAACACCCTTGCCCGTAGTGGTCTGGTAACAAAAATTCCCCTATCAAACTAGCCAAAACTGCTAGCAATAACTTATACTGCAACATCTGAAACCATGACATGCTATCATCACCAATTTTGTCATCCCCAAAAAAAATCTCAAAATGTAGTACCATCGATAGTATAATCATAATAAACCAAATCTCCTACTATCAAGATCTAAAATATCCTATATACATCCTCGAGAGTCATTGCCATCTCCCCAATCAGCAAATGAAAGGTGTTGTGATCTAAGTGCCACAGCTATTAGTAATCCCCTATTCACTCAAAACGGGGGCATCTGTAACAAATATGTCACCCCACATCTATCTATCACCTAGTAGTCTACACCTGTCAAGTGGCCTACTTCCTCTAAGGGCCACAAATACAGTCCTCATACCATGACCTTTTGTCCATGCACCTATTTTTCATCAGACAAGCAAAAATGTTAGTTTTTGTCACAAAGTGACCATCAGACATTAGTCTCATATTTGTATCTAGCTACTTAGCTACTAGTTCTATCTTGGACCTATTACTTGTCTTTCTCTATCTTGAGTCGAACTTTCTTGGTTTGCCTACTCTATATCTTGAGCTGGGGCATCACCTATCTATCATTAGATTGATCCTACAATATCACTTCATGAATACCTATTCACTATTGTTTACTCATTTTTTTGCATTATCCTACACTCAATGAAGGTCCTACACCCAGTTTTTGCAATTCAACAATCACATGCGCTATTTCCTAGGACATATAAACTACCCAATCAATCAAATGTGTTAAAATAGGCATATGCACTATTATAACTTTCAAAAGTTCTATTTTCCACATCAAAAGTTCTACAACCTTCCTAAGCACTATTTAAATGAGTATATGCACTATTTAATAGTGAATAAGTGTTATTCACCTCATAAGTGTTACAACCTTAGGCATATGCATTATAAGATAGGATGGATGTGCTCAAACATTTAAATGCACCATGAAACTATTTATATGCACTATTTGTTTACTATTTGTGCTAATTCACCAAATAGCTAGGGTTTTATATGCATTTATTCACCCTACGCATGTGCTAAAATATTACTTGAATGTGCTAAAGGAATTCAAATGCACTAAATTACCTAAACTATCACATTTTTTACAAAAAATTGCACAAACTTCCAAAAAACCTCAGGTACGCATGCAAAATCTTAGAACTAGAGGATCTTAATGACTTACCAGGACACCATAATCTGTTAGACGCTCATACCGATGACCCCTCTCAAATCTGTGCTCTCATAAAGGGACCACCATCATCATTGTATCAGAGCTCCAAATCACCAAATGCAAAAGGGGAGTGTGAAACTGACAAGGGTAAAAGGTCTTTTTGACCTATTTAACCTCCCTAAGGGGCATTTATATCACCTTTTCACCCATTTACCCATCATTGGGCTCTTTTTGCTCACTCTCATGGATTGGGTTTTATATTAAACCAATCCAATCATCTTTTTCCATCAAATACCCAACATTTCAGAAATAAAATTGGAACTCACTTAACTTTTGCACTTCCATATTTTCTTCCAATTTCATTTTTGAGGGGACAATATATCCATATCAAATTGGGGCACTCAAACTAGGGCATCAAAAATGTCCTACCACAACTAATAATTTCACACATCAAATCTACTGAAACTAAGGTATCCAAGCAATAACATTGCAACACCAAACACCAAATCAACGCCACAATAAAATCATCAAATCAATGACAATCAAAATGTCAAATCATTAATGATTAGATGTCAAACCATCAAAAAATACCATGACAATGGAAAAATGTCAAAATATCATCGAACAAACATCCAATCATCAAAATTTGACCTAAAATAAAAAAAAATCAAGACAGTCATTGAACTAATATGCTTTGCATATTAGCTCAAAGAGGGGCATTTGTAGACACCCAAAAATTGGCAAAGATCTAAATCATGAAATTTCAATCAATTAGTGAAAATTAAAGAGAAAATTAGAAGAAACACAACAGACTTTCAAATCAAAAATCACATTAGGTCATTAATCATCTATCAAATCGACGAGACCTAAATTAGCTTTAAAAGAGGAGAAAAATAATTTAAATTCATAAAATAAAATTTAAAAAGGGAGGAAGAAAAAGACAAAGTGTTGACAATTAATAAGCTATTTATTAAATCAACAAAATCATTTATCCTCACAAAATTGAAAATTTCCCTTTTTCATTTTAAAAGAATTAGAAATATCCTCAATTATCCTCAAAACTAAGTCTGTTGGACTCTTCCTCCTGGTCTCTTATGAGATATTTTTAGTTTCATTTTCACCCATTAGTAAAAGGTTAAAATCTTGATTCTTAACCCAACCCCTTCCAAAATCCTATAAATAGGAGGGAAATCCAAGAGCCAAGGGACCCAAGTTTTAGGCATCTACACTATAGGCATATTTTGATTCATTATTTTAGCATTATCATCCTAGCAAGTTCATAGCATTTTAGCATTATTTTATGTTATTTAGCATCATGTATTACTTGTTAGCTTGTTGCATCTCCATTTTGATAGCATATAGTCTATATTTTTAGTCTTAGATCTTTCATGCATTCTTATAGATCTACATTTTTTGCATACTCACATTCTAGAACTGTCACTAAGATGCTAGTCTGAGAGCTATTTTAATAGTTTTAGTTAAGAAAACATGAGACACTCATAGAGATTACATTCTAATGATGATATATTGGGTTTAGCTTAGTTTGTCATCAGTCTATCTACATTCTACATTAGAGTTTCATGAATACACGATTGCATCCTGTATAGTGTCCATTATTGATTTATCTTTCATGATTATGTTCCAATTCTCCTCAAGGATACAACTAAGTGGTGAGAGAGGCTATGATGGTTCACCATCCTATTTTCTTTGTTTTATGTTTGTGGAGTGTTTTGATAAAATTATGGGACAAGGATGATGTAGGGTGAATATGATAAGAATTGTCATGCATCTGGAAATCCCACACACCCATGTCTGAGACAACCTAGAAGGATAATGAAACATTCCTTGTTTTTTTTCTACTTGTTGATCAAAGATAGTAGCATTATCTAGATGGTCAATATCTAGGTGCATTTGTATCTCTTCTTTTTCGATAAAGCATGATGATGAAAACCTATGAAAAATACTTGGCAGTGACTCAATACATCATCCATGTTGATAACACAGGTTCAATTCTTCTAAATTATTTATCGTAATTCATAATTCTACCTCTTTCATGCTTCTCACTAACATTTCTTCTATTAATCAAATCAAATTAGTCCATCAGTTTGTCAATATTTTAAAATCTTGTTATCAACTTATCAACAATCATTGATCCTATGTCTTATATGGGGTGTATATTTCCTAAAACCAAATGTTATCACTTATCTTATATATTTTATATCCTTCCTAAAACTATATGTTGCCACTTATCTTCGACAAGGTGTATCTTCCCTAAAACCAAACATTGTCAGTAGTCTTATACAGGATGGGTCCTTTGTGAAACTAGCCAAGATTCTTGTCAAAAATCTTTATCAATCAAACAATCATCATCATGTAATAAGTCTTTATTTATTACTAACTATTCTTCTCTTTCATCATTTCACCTAAATATTTCTCATACTTTATGAAGGGATCATTTATGTATTTTTTGCACAAACAACATCTTGATGGGGCATATAGTCCACTCACTATCACTAAGCCAATCTAGGGCATAACCTAATTTGAAATTCCAACACTACTGCTAGTTGGGGTATAACCTAATCTGAAATTATTTGATTCAATGCTTATAATCACATTATATCAAAGAGGGGAAAATGTAGAAACCCAAAAATAGACTTACTTGTAAGTTTAGATTTAATACACTAATTATTATTCTATTAATTAAGGGTTCTAAATCATTAATTAATCATCTTATTTCCTCTAAAATCAAATCTTTGCTTCATTTAATCATTCCTAAGTTTTAATTAAATAATTAAGTTTATTTGATTATTTAACCTTTATAATAATTGATCATTATCAGTTAATTTAATTTAATTTCCCATTATTTAAATATTATTTAAATTAACTAATTTATTCCTCTTCATTAAATTAAATTATTAATTTAATTTAATTTCACCTTTAGTTCACATCAATTTCTATTTCTATTTAATTTTATATAATTTCAACTAATTTCATCTTTCAAATTTAATTGAATTAAATCTTCTAAAATCAAAAAATTAGAACATCTTCGTAAACTAAAAAATTAGTTTTTCTAAAAATCCAAAATTAGAAATGATTTCCAAGATTCTATTTTCAATTTTTAGAAACTTTATCTCTCCAAAAATTAAAAACATCTCATATTTTATCCTTTGTCTATTTTAGTTTAAAATTGGAAACTTTCCAATTATCTATCTATTCTCTTTCATCATTATCTATTGATCATGATTTTCTCAAATCAATCTTAACCCTTTATGGATTTCATGAAAATCTATATAAACAACTCTCTCTCTCTCTCTCTCTCTCTCTCTCTCTCTCTCTCTCTCTCTCTCTCTCTCTCTCTCTCTCTCTCTCTCTCTCTCTCTCTCTCTCTCTCTCTCTCTCTCTCTCACACACACACACACACACACACAATTTTGCATAGAACTTATACAAAATTTCATCACTTAGTTTACATGAAACCTGTGTCGATTTGATATCATGTTATTATCATTTTAAATCATATCTTTTATCATTTTTCAAAGTTCAGAGTTAAGGTGTTGCTTGATTCACACCTAAGTGCAATCCCTCATGCAAATGAAGAGAAGAAACAGAAGCTTGGAGTATTTGTTGATTTGCAAGCATTCATTTGTGTGTCTTAGTTCTGATAATATGCTTCTTATTATTTTGTTTTCTAGGTTGAATGGATTGTGTAGTTCTATATATTGATTAAATTGGTGCTACTAATAATCTTTTTAAGTCTTTTAGAATTCTCCTATGACACTTTGATCAAGAACTTGAGAGCATAAATAAATCTAAAGAAGAAAATCTACCTATCAACATTATAACCCAAGAGGATGAAGACTTTGTCCCTTCTACTTGTATCCTTTTGGATGAGAATAAATAATCAATTGATCATAGTTTTGAACCTTTTACATCCCAACAAAATAATTACTCATATGTTGAGGATGTTAGAAAATTTAAAATAATAAAGAGGGGGGTGAATCAGTTATCCAAGGTCCATATGTACTATTTCAATAATTAAACACTTTAACTACTTTAGATCTAAGCATCCATTAGCTCAGCCTCTATAGTAGATTATTAATAACATCAACTAGCAATCCACTATCCTAATGATAACAGACTTGTAGAATGTAAAACATTAATAGTAAATCATCACAAATAAAATCCATGCAAGTTGACACTAGGATCTAACATGGAAACACAATTTGGGAGAAACCACCAGTAACATCTCACCAATTTTTCACTCTTCAAAAATGAGATTCTTTAGGATCCAACCCTATTAAAGGTCATAAAACATGATGTTAAATATGACCTTGTTAAATATTTAGTCACCTTGTTAGCAGTGGCCTTGTTAGAGGACTTTAGAACATTCCATTAGAATGCCAGCTTGATTAAAGGATTAATATATGACTATTAGGTTCACCTTGATTAAAGGATTTCAATACTAATAGAATGGTTAGAAAGTAACAAAAAGTATGATCTAACTAATACAACTCACTTCTCAAATACAAATCATGGTTTGACTCACATGTTGATCCATTGACTGGTCTCCATTATCATCTTTAATGTATCTTATTCATTTGGCAACCCTTCAAGAAATCACTCTTCACCTCTTCACAACACTTCTTGGCCTTCTTGCTTATGTTTTCCAATCATTAGCATCAAAAAATTCTTGCCCCCTTTTAGGTTACCCTTATGCCTCCTTAAATAGGTAATTCTAATATTTTTACACTTAAACACCATTTTAGGTCTTAGGATTAGGTCAAATTCATTAAATACTTCCATCATTTAGTCTCCTCTTTTCTCCTCTAGAAAATTCTTGAATCCTTGCATAGATATGCTCAAACACACTTTCCCTTGATTTAAATGATCTACCTCATCATTCCTTATCTTCAACATGTTTTACATATTCCAAGAAATTAACTGTGTTGGCTAGAAACCATGGTTACCTCATAAACTATCAAATGTTGTCCCTTGGCCAACATTGTTCTTTGACACTCAATCATCATTGGGTTACTCAGTCACTACTAACATTTCTATTTTGCATATAAATTGATGCTTAGTTAATACTAATTCTTGGTCACCACTACTTCTTCTCGGCACATACTATTGCTTGGTCAACACTAGCATCGCTCAACATATACATCAAATTCCTTAATCTTCTACACTTTTTTTTGGTCAAACCTATGCATTTACTCATTATTTGATCACTACTTGAAGGATTCAATGCAACTATCTTCTTTACTTATAGCATGATTAAACAATCACTTTATCTTGTCAAAGTCTGACTAATAAAGTGCCTATTATAATTCCTCTCATAACTCAAACATTCCTCTATGTGCTTTTGTTATGACCAACTTCTCAAATCTTCTTCATCAATCATCTAGATATGGCACTTAAATTAGATAGGAAACTATCTTACCAATTAGGTTTGACATCAATGACAACATTAACAATTGTTCCAATTGTAGTTTCCAACAAGCTCCCTTTTTGGCATTGATTCCAACACCTCTAGTTATCGTGCAATCCAAAACATGTATTACTTTGAGAAAACTCCCTCTGTGTTTAGTATTAGATCTTCATTAATATCCTTAGTTTTATTTTGATTCTCATCTCTATGTCCAAAAATTCCTTTATTTCAGTTTCATTCTGAGTCTCATTGATGTAGCTCACATAAGATTATATTAGAGCATGAAATATGAACTCCTTTAGCAACACCTCACATAAGTTTTTCTTCTTTGCAACATCTCTTGTTGAATTCTATGTCTCCCTCTTTCACATATGACTTCTCTTCATTGTTCACTTGATATACTCTCCCTCTTTATGACTCTCCTTCTTTATGGTAACTCAATATCTCCCTCTTTGACAAAAATTTCAAAGAAACTTTATCTATATCATACATTTTGATCATGTATATATCCTTATGTCATTATTGAATTCATAATCTTTCTTTTTCCTTTACTCTACTTCTTCCTTTACTACTTTACACAACTCCTAAAGTATGACTTTCTCCATCAACTTGTAAGATATTTTGATCAACTCATTTGATGGAAAGCTCTATCTTAGCTTAAGTAGCCTTTTCTAGGGGAATCACCCCTAATTTACCTCCTAGATAATCATGTGTATGCTTAGGTAAATCCTTGGAGAAAATATCAACTATATGCTCCTTAGTGTTCACATACTCCAATCTCACTTCTTTGTCTTGAACTAATATGTTTAGAATAACTAAGAGGGGGGGTGAATTAGTTACTCAAGGTCCAGAAGTAGCATTTGAATAATAAAATATCAAAACATTTATTGTTCTTCTTATCCTATTTTTGCTCGATCTCTACTATACTAATAAAAAAATTATTGTCCTAAACATAACACACTTTGCTAAATGTAAACTTCATCAAATATAAAACATATAAAACATTCCATACAAGTTTGACACTAGAATTTTATGTGGAAACCCAATTTGGGAAAAACCACCAGCAATATGTCACCACTTTTTCACTCTTTTGAAGTAAGCTCTGTTAGGAGCCAACCCTATTAAAGGTTATAATACACACTATTAAATGTGACCTAGTTAGAGGATTTAATCACCATGTTAGGAGTGCCCTTTTTAGAGGAATTTGATCATTCCATTTACAATTTCATCTTGTTAAAGGATTTACATAGACTATTAAGTCCTAAAAATGACTATTAGGTCAACCTCTATTAAAAGGATTTCAATACAAATTGTTTACAATGATTAGAAAGAAAATAGTAGGGTTTTGATGTGTATGATTACAACTCACTTTTGTAGGTTTAGATCATTATTCAGTTCATGTGTTAATTCATTGATAAGCTCCCCCTTGTCATTTATGTTCTTGATTCACTTGTCAACACTTCAAGAAATCAATCTTCTCCTTTCAAAAAAACTTAAGCTATCTGCTCAGATTTACTTATCAATATCAATAGCATATGTGCAAGAAATCTCCTTTTTCTTCACTCTCACTCTTACACCATTGTGCCTCTCTATTTCACCTTTCTCTATGTGCCTCCCTCTCTCTCTTTAAATTTTGGCTCAATACCTCCTTATAAATGGTAATTCTTTCTTTGTTGTTTTCCATGATCACCATAGATCTTAGGGTTTATGATCTAGTTCATCATATTCATTATATCTATTCATCTTCATTATATTCTAGAAACTTCTCATCCAACTCATCAATATTATCTTTAACATGGTTTACATATCCCAAGAAATTAACTGAGTCAGCTACAAATCATGATTTCCTCAAATTCATTCAAATTTTTGTTACTCAAAAATCACTAAGTTTTGACACTCGATCATTCTAAAACTTCTAGCTTAGCATCAACTAACCTGCTTGGTTGATACTGATGCTCAGTCAATAATAATTTTTCCTAGCACTTACTGTGGCTCAATTGACACTAGCATCACTTAAAATTCCTTAATATTTTACTCTATTTCTTGGCTTAGCTTACATTCTTGATATAAAAAATCACTTTGTCTTATCAAAGTATAACTTTCCTAAGAATATTTAGGTAAGGCTTTAGTGAATATGTCAACAATATGTTCTTTTGTGTGCACATATTCTAACTTCACTTCTTTGTCTTGAACTAATTCCCTCAAGTAGTGATACTTGATAGAAATGTGCTTTGTCTTTGTGTGCATCATTGGATTCTTTAAAAAATTAATAGCACTTATGTTATCACAAAAGATAACCACTAGAGTTGTAATCTCTTTTTTTATTCCTTTCAGTAATTGCTTGATCTACATAATATTTGAAAAATTCATTGTAGCTACCACATACTTGGCTTTAGTTGTTTATTTTGAAATAAAATTATGTTTCTTGCTTGTCCATGACACCAATCTCTTTCCTAGAAAGAATGCACCTCTAATATTGCTTTTCTTATCATCAATATTTCCTACCCAATCAGAGTTAGTCAATATATTTAGTTCAAATCTATCACTTCTCTTGTAATACAATCCATGGTCTTTTATACCTTTCAAATATCTCATTATCATTTTCATTTTCATTTCCATCATGTTATTCTCCATAGGATTTTCTAAAAATCTAGCAACTATCCCAACCACTAATGCAATATTAGGTCTACTATCAACAACATATTGCAATTTTCCAATCATGGATCTATATAATGTCTAGTTCACATCAACAGATTCATCATTCCTAGATAACTTATGTAATGTAAACATAGGTGTGTTTACTAGTCTTAAACCTTTCATTCCAAAATTATGTAGTATCTCTTTGATGTATTTGGATTGAGTAATGAAAATACCAAACTTCACTTGATATAATTGCAATCCAACCAAGAAATTGATTTCACCAAACATAGACATTTCAAATTCCTTCTTCATTTCATCAGCAAATGATTTGCATAATGCTTCTCTTCTTCCAAATATAATTTCATCAACAAAGATTTCAAATAGCAGTACTTCATTGTTCCTACCATTCTTTAAATATAGATTATAGTTATCATTTGTTGTTTCAAAACCAATTTTCACCAAATAATTATGTAGTCTTTTATAGCAATGCTCTTGGGTCTTGTTTCAATCCACGAAGATCTTTATTTATTTTTCATACCATATTCTTCTTATCTGGATTTACAAATCCTTCAAGTTGTTCAATGTACACTTCTTTCTCAAGTATACCATACAAAAATGCAAATTTGACATCTATTTGATGTACCTTGAATATGCAAGAAGAGTTATGACTCCTTCAAGTCTTTCCACAAGAGAAAAACTTCCTCCATAATCAACTCCTTCTTCTTGAGAATATCCTTTACATACCAATCTCGCCTTGTTTCTAGTGACTTCACCATTTTCATTCAGTTTATTTCTAAAAACTCATTGTGTTCCAAAAACATTTTTATCTTTAGGTCTTAGCACTAAGGTCCAAGTATTGTTCTTCTCAATCTATTCAATTTCCTCATTTATTTGCTGAATCCAATCTTCATTGTCTAAAGCATCCTTTACTAATTTAGGCTCAAATTCACAAAGTAAACATGTATCATCTTTGAGTTTTTTTCTTTTCATAACACTTGATTTAGCATCACCAATGATTTGTTCAGGTTTTTGATATCTTCTTACAAACTTTGCTAGCATGGGTGGTTTCCTTCTCTATTTTTAAATGAGTTCATCTTGAAAAGTAATTTCAAGCTCATTTTCTCTTTCTTGCTTAGATTTTGCTCCAGATTCTACATGTTTGGCATTTTCTATCTGATGGTCAGCATTTCATGTCTATGAATCAACATCTTCATTATGTTGCTAAGAACCCACTATCGTCTACTTGGTAACTTTTTGTTGCACTTCATCATTTTCAATCTATTGGGAAACTACAGCCTGATTTGCTTGTTCACTTGGAGTGTTGGGAGCACCATCATCCACATAGATGAATGTAATGTAATATTCAATTTCTTCATTGAATTTAATGTCACTTCTTTCTACAAAATTGTCAACTTTCACATCTTTCTTGACTTGTACTTTATTTAGGGTATAGACAGCAGTACTAACAGCTTCTCTCTAATACTTATTTGATAATTTTTTCTCCATCATCAATGTTCTTGCATAGTCCATTATTGATCTATTTATTCTTTTAGCTATCTCATTCTAAGGAGGGGTCCTTGGTGCTAACATCTATCTTTTAATTCCTCTATCATTGTAGAATGTATTAAACTCATTGGAAATGAATTCACTACCTCTATCAGATCTCAAACACTTTAGACTCTTCCCTATTTCTTTTTCAACTCTAGCTAAATAAAACTTGAATAACTGAAAAGCATCAAATTTATCTTTAAGGAACATCATATTCATCATCCTAGATTACTCATCAACAAATATAATCAAATACTTATCTCCATAATAGCTTTGAACATCAATAGGTCCACATAGGTCAGTATGAACTAATTCCAAAATATCACTAAGAGTGTATGTTTTCCTCTTGAAACTAGACTTGGTCATTTTTTCTAATTGATATTGTTTACACATAGCATTGTCAAGCTTCTTCAATTTATGAAACCCTCTTACTTTCTTCATTCTACTAATGTTCACCAAACTATCAAAGTTCACATGACATAAATGCCATAACCAAACATCTTCTTGTTGTGCAAACAAATAGGTATCATTAAATTTATCTAGATAAAACAATTTATCTCTTCTCTAATCGCCACTTTCAATCAGCTTTCTATCATCATCATATATCTTGGCCTTCCTATGATGGAATTCAACTCTGTAACCTCATTTGTTCATCTATGAAATAATCAAAAGATTATATTTAAGTACTTCATCCTAGTAAACATAATCATATTTGATCTTGCCAGTCAGTTAAATAGTCCCATTACATTTTACAACACATGGGATATCATTACCAAATTTAACACATACACCTTTGTATGGACCAATATCCTCAAATTTATCTTTATCATAAGTCATATGATTGGAGCATCCACTATCAATTATCCATCTGACACTTTTGTTCAGAAATGGGATTAATGCAATTTTCTCATCTTCATTAGACTCTTCCCTCATAGCAACATAGACTACTTCATCATCATTACTTTCATATTCATTATATATCTCTTCTTTTGAAATATAACAAGATTTCTTACTTTTTTCATCCTTGTTTCTCTTGTAGTCTCGGTCGTCTCTTCTTTCTTTATACTATCTTTCCTTTCTTTTATATGTATCCTCTCTGTTAGGACACCTAGCAGCAATATGACCAACTTTGTTACATGAAAAATAAATAATAAGTAGTTTATCTTTGCATTTATCTTTTCCTCTTCCAAACCTTTTTGCAATAAAGGCTTCCAGTTCATCAAGCTCATCATCAGAACTATCATTGTCACTCTTCACATGTTTTCCTTTATTTTTTCTAAGAACCAATTGTTACTTAAAGGCAGATTCAATAGTAGCAGGTGTATAGTTACCAAAGTTAGACATCTCAAAAGTGATAAGTCTACCAATTACACCTTCCAAGTTCAAAGTGTTACCTAGTGTGCATCTTAGTTCTTGAATTGTAGATGCTCTAATGGCATATATCCTCAATACTTTTCTTATCATGGTTTCATCTTTAATTTCTACATTTGCACCATGAATAGAATTAACAACTTCTTTGACTCTTATGTAGTATTGCACTATGTTTTCACCTTCCATCATTATCATGTCATCAAATTTACCTCTTAGGCTCTCTAATTTGGCTCTCAAGACATTTTCATCACCTCCATATATGATCTTTAGTTTGTCCCACATTTTCTTTGAATAGTCAAATTCTTTTATATCATCAAACTTAGCATACCTTAGGGATAAGACAATCTCCAACATTGCTTGATTGTGTTCTTTATTTTGCTTCAATTAATCAGCAATCAGAGAAGTATTTGTTATCTTCACATACTCATTTTTCACAAAGTTTATATCAACATCACTAATACTATATATATGTAGCCTCGTCAAGGTTTTCTATGTAGGAAAGTTCTTGTTAATCTTTGGTACCCCTCTTTTTGTGAGTCACGATCTTTAGTTTTAAGTACCTTCAAACTTTTCTCAATAAGCACTTAGCTCTGATACCAATTGTTAGAAATATTTAGAATGAATAAGAGGGGGAGTGAATCAATTACTCAAGGTCCATAAGTACTATTTGAATAATAAAATATCAAAACATTCAATTTTTTTCTTATCCTAATGTTGTTTAGTCTCTACTCTACTGATAAACAAAATTAGTGTCCTAAACATAACATACTTTGTTGAATGTAAACTTCATCAAATGTAAAACATTCAATACAAGTTTGACACTAGGATTTTACGTGAAACCCAATTTTGGAAAAACTACCAACAACATCCCTCCACTTTTTCACTCTTTTGAAGTGAACTATGTTAAGATCCAACCTTGTTAAAGGTTACAATACAAACTATTAAATGTGAACTCATTAGAGGATTTAATCACCATGTTAAGAGTGGCCTTGTCATAGAACTTTGATCATTCCATTTAGAATGTTGCCTTTCTAAAGGACTTACATATATTGTTAAGTCCTTCAAATGATTGTTAGGTCAACCTCTCTTAAAAGGATTTCAATACAATTTTTTTACAATGATTAGAAAGGAAATAGTAGAGTTTTGGTCTATATGATTACAACTCACTTTTGCAAGTTTAGATCACTGTTAAGTTCAAGTGTTGATTCGTTGATAAGCTCCCCCTTGTCATTTTTGTTCTTGATTCACTTGGAAACCCTTCAAGAAATTAATCTTCTCCTTTAAAAAAACTTAATACATCTTCTTAGATTCACTTATCAATATCAGTAGCATCTATGCAAGCAATCTCCTTTTGCTTCACTCTCACTCTTACACACTTGTGTTCACCCTTGTTTATCTCTATTCCACCTTTCTCTATGTGCCTTCCTCTCTCTTTAAATTTCATCTCAATACCTCCTTAAATAGGTAATTCTTGCATTGTCATTTTCTATGATCACCATAGATCTTAGGGTTTACGATGTAGATCATCAAATTTATTGTATCTACTCATCTTCACTCTTTTCTAGAAACTTCTCATCCTTTAAATTTGATCATAGGTATTATACCTAATCCTCTCCTTGAATTTAATGATCCAACTCATCAATATTATCTTCAACATAGTTTACATATCCCTAGAAATCAACTGAGTTGGCTAGAAATTATGATTTCCTCAAATCCATTCAAAATATTATTACTTGGTAATCACTAAGTTCTAACACTCAATCATCACTTAATCACTCAATTTCTTTGAAACTTATGGTTTGGAATCAACTAACTTTATTGTTGAACACTATATTTTCTCAACACTTTCTATGGTTCAGTTGATGCTAGCATCACTCGGCATTCCTTAATCTTTTACTCTATTTCTCAGCTTAGCTTTACATTCTTGATATAAAAAATCACTATGTATTATCAAAGTATAACTAATCAAATGTCCATTATAGCTTCCTCTACATAACTCAACCTTTCCTCTAGGTTCTATTTTTATGAGAAATATCTCAAATGCTCTTCATCAATCAAATTGATATGACACTTAGATCAGGTAGCAATATGTCTTATCAGTAGATTTGACATCAATCACAAAATAACAATTGTTCCAAATTTAAGTTTCCAACACTAACTCTCTCAAGTAATGGTACTTGATAACAATGTGTTTTTTCATTGTGTGCATCACAAGATTCTTTGATATGTTTATAGCACTAGTGTTGTCGCAATATATAACAACTAGATTAGTGATCTTTTCCTTCATCCCTTTCAACAATTTCTTGATCCACATGATGTTTCAACAATTCATTGTTGCTGCCACATATTTAGTTTTAGCTATTGATTGAGAAATATATCTTTTCTTCTTGCTTGTCCATGAAACTAGTCTCTTTTCTAGAAAGAAAGCTCCTTCACTTGTACTCTTTTTTTCATCAAAATTTCCTACCCAAAAAGTATATGTTTACACTTTTAATTAAACTTATCATTCTTCTTGTAATACAAGCCAAAGTCCTTTGTTCCTTTTAGATATATCAATATTCTTTTTACTAGCATCATGTGATTCTCCTTAGGACTTGCAAAAATTTATGCAACAATCCCAACTGCTAATGAAATATCGATTCTATTGTGAAAAACATATTGTAACTTTCCAATTATTGATCTATAAAATGTTTGGTACACATCATTAGAATCATCATTCTTGGATAGCTTATATATTGTAGCCATAGGTGTACTAACTGGTCTTGAGTCTTCCATTCTAAATGTTTTCAATATCTCCTTGATGCATTTGGATTGAGAAAGGTAGATACCTTGCTTCATTTGATATACTTGTAAACTACTAAAGAATTTGATCTCACCAAACATAGACATTTCAAATTCTTTCTTCATCTCATCTCCAAATGATTTGCATAATGCATCTTTTCCTCCAAATATGACATCATCAACAAAGATTTCAGATAACAATACTTCATTGTTACTACACATCTTCAAGTATAGATTTTTGTTATCATTAGTTCTAGCAAATCTAATCTTCACCAAATAATTGTACAACCTCTAATACCATTCTCTAGGAGCTTGTTTCAAACCATATATACCCTTGTGAAATTTACATACCATGTTCTTCTTGCTAGGGTCAAAAAATCCTTCTGGTTGGTCAATGTAAACTTCTTCTTCCAATATTCCTTCAAAAATGTAGATTTGACATCCATTTGGTATACTTTAGATCATTTGTAAGAATATTTGGTGAGTATTGTTCTAACTCCTAATCTTGCAACCAGGAAAAATGTTTCCCAATAATCAATTCCTTCTTTTTGTGCATATCCTTCGCATCCCAGTCTATCCTTATTCCTTGTGACTTCACCTTTTTTATTTATCTTATTCCTAAATACCTACTTTGTTCCAATAACATTTTTATCCTTTTGTCTAAGTAATAGCATCTAGGTTTTGTTCTTCTCTATTTTTTCAATTACTTTATTCATTGCATGAATCTAATCCTCATTCTCCAAAGCATATTTTACTTATTTGGGTTCAAAATAACAAATTAAACATGCATCACTTATGATTATTTTCCTTGTGATAACTCCAGATTCTTTGTCTCCAATGATTTTCTCAAGTGCATGATGTCTTCTTACATGCTTTTCTAGTATAGGTTCTTTCTCTCTCTCTTATTCTATAGGTTCATCTTGAAAAATGATTTCAAGTTCATTTTGTCTCTCTGATTCATGTTGTAGTTGCTCAAGATTGTCTTCTTAATGTTCAACATCTACTACATGTATCTTGGCATCATTCTATTATTGCTCAAAAAGTTGATGTTGCAACTTGGCATTTA
This sequence comes from Cupressus sempervirens, assembly GCA_028749045.1. Lineage (NCBI taxonomy): Eukaryota > Viridiplantae > Streptophyta > Pinopsida > Cupressales > Cupressaceae > Cupressus > Cupressus sempervirens. The sequence goes on from CM053791.1 coordinate 145,633,907, forward strand.
CATTTTGTATTTAATTTGTATCTTTGTTCTCTTTCTTAGGTAGGGTTTAGGGATAACCTTCATTCATATATATTAATGTACTATAATCTTTAGGTTATGTCTTGCATTCAACTTCATTCTTTTCTACATATTCATCAACTTTTACATTTTCACTTTCCACAACTTTGTTAGTGTTAGAGTTCAAGAATTTATAAAATTTTCTTTTAATAGTTTATATCCTAAGAATATGCCTTCATTACTATTAGCATCAAGTTTTCCATTTGTATTATCCTTTAGTATATAACATTTTCTTCCAAAAACTTTAAAATACTACACATTAGGTGCATATTCATACCACAATTCAAAGGGTGTAACATTTGTACCTTCCTTGACATGTACTCTATTCAAAGTATAGATTTTTGTACTTATAGCTTCTCTCTAGTATTTCTATGATGCATTCTTCTCTATCATGAGTGTTCTAGCACAATCCATGATTGATTTATCTCTTCTTTTAGCTATTCCATTTTGGGAAGGGGTCCTTGGTGCTGACATCTGCCTTTTGATTCCTCTATCATTGTAGATTATATTGAATTTATTAGAGATAAATTCTCCACCTCTATCAAATCTCAAGAACTTCATAGTCTTACTTTTTTCCTTTTCAACTCTGGCCAAATACCACTTAAACAATTGAAATGCATCAAATTTTTATTTAAGAAACATCACAGGCATTATCCTAGAATAGTCATCAACAAATACAATGAAATATTTTTCTCCACAATAGATTTACACATCAATAGGTCCACAAATATCAATATGAACCAATTCACAAATATTATTAGATGTGTGTCTTTCTCTTGAAACTAGACTTTGTCATTTTTTCCAATTGACATTGTTTACACATAGTATTATCAGGTTTCTTTAGTTTTGATAAACCTATTACTATTTTCATCTTATTAATATTTATCAAATTTTCAAAGTTCACCTCTAATTGTATAACCATACATCTTCATGTTGTGAAAACAAATATGTATCAATAGATAAATCTAGATAGAACATGTTACCTCTTATTTGATCACCATTTTCAATCAGTTCATTAGCAGCATCAAATATCATAGCCTATTTGTGATGGAATTCAACTCTATATCTTGATTTGTTCAAATATGAAACACTCAAAAGGTTATAGTTAAGTCCTTCAACCCAATAAACATTTTCATACTTGATCTTATCAGTCAATTTTATTAATCCTTTACCTTTCACAAGACATGTTGCATCATTAAAAAACTTAACACAACTACTCTTGTATGGTTCCATGGTTTCAAATTTACTTTTATCACCAATCATGTATGTGAATAACCACTATCAATTATCCATGTTTCATTTTTACTCGCATATAAAATTAATGCAGTTTTTCTCATCTTCATCAGAATCTTATTTCATAGCAACATAAAAAAACTTCTTCATTATTACTTTCATATTCACTATCAATTTCTTCTTTAGAAATGTAATAGGGTTTCTTACTTTTATCTTTGTAGTCCTTTTTTCTTCTATTGTCTCTATGATCTCTTCTACCTTTGTACAAATTTTCCCATCTTGCATCCTTGTCTTCTATGCTAGGACATCTTGCAGCAATATGACCAACTTTATTATATGAAAAATAGATTATAGGAAGTTTACCTTTTTATTTTCCTTTTCCTCTTGGAAGTCTTCTAGCCATTAGTGCTTCAAGCTCATCAAGTTCATCAACAGAAATATCACTATCACTTTTCACATGTTTTCCTTTGTATTTTTTACTAAGAACCAATTATAATTTAAAACAAGATTCAATAGTGGTAGGAGTAAAGTTATCAAAATTTGATATTTCAAAAGTAGTACGCCTACCAATCACACCTTCTAAAGTTAGATTATTTCCAGGAGTACATCTCAATTCTTGTATTGCAAAAACCCTAATAGCATAGATATGAAGTAGAGTTCTTAATACCTTGTTAATCATAGTCTCATCATCAAATTTTTCATTTTCTTCTCTTAAGTCATTAACAACCTCTTTGATTCTCCCATAATACTAGACAATGTTCTCAACTTCCATCATTCTCATTTCATCAAACTTAACTCTCAAGCTTTCTAATTTTTCCCTCAAGACAATTTTGTCTCCTTCATAGATGGTTTGTGGTGTATCCCACATTTCCTTGGTAGTTTTGCATTCTTTTATGTCATCAAAATCGATGTAGTTTAGGGCTAATGCAATCTCCAACATAGCTTGGTTGTGTTCTTGCTTCTCTTTTAGGTATTTTGATGACAAAGGAAGAATTGTTATCTTCACATATGCATTATCCACAAAGTGTATTGCACCATCTCCAATTCCTACTAGATGTAGTCTCATCAAGCTTTCCCATGTAGGGAAGTTCTCTTTGTTCAACCTTGGCACCTTCTTTTTGTACATCTTGATCTTTAGCTTCAAGTGCCTTCAAGATTTTATTTATAAGCACCAAATCTCTAATACCAATAGTTAGAATATTTATAATAACTAATAGGGGGGTGAATCATTTATCCAAGGTCTAGATGTACCAATTCAACAATTAAACACTTCAACTACTTCATAACTAAGTATCCATTAGCTCAGCCTCTATAGTAGATTATTAATAACATCAACTAGTAGTCCACTTTCCTAACAATAATAGACGTATGCAATATAAATCATTACTATTAAATCATCACAAATAATTTCCACACAAGTTGACACTAGATTTTAGTGTGGAAACCCAATTTGAGAAAAACTACAACATGTCACCAATTTTTTAGTCTTCAGAAGTGAACTCTATTAGGAGTCAACCCTGTTAAAGGTTAGAAAATACATTGTTAAATATGACCTTGTTAAAGGATTTAATCACCCTATTAGGAGTGGCCTTGTTAGAGGACTTTATAACATTCCATTAGAATACCACCTTGATTAAATGATTTATATATGACTGTTAGGTCAACCTCCATTAAAGGATTTCAATATGGATACAATGGTTAGAAAGTAAGAGAAATTTTTACCTAACTAATACAACTCACTTTTCAAATATAGATCACACTTTGGCTTACATGTTGATCCACTAATTGGCCTACATTGTCATCTCTATCTCTGATTTTCTCGTAAACCCTTCAAGCAATCACTCTTCACCTCTTCACAAACTTTCTCAGCCTTCTTTCTTAAATTCACCAACTAATAGCATCAAAAAATTTCCACCCTATTTTAGGTTACCCATTTTCCTCCTTAAATAGTTTAGAGAAACCTTGGCACGTGGGAGATTGGTGATACCCTAGAAACAAGGGTTTTGAATAGATGCATTGGGGCTTTTGAACCCATAGAGTGAAATTGAGTGTGGATTTGTCTAACTAGAGACATTTTAGTAACCTATGCAAAGTTTGAAGTTCATATATTGAGTATTTCTATATATTGCTTTGTAAATGCACTATTGTTTCATTGTTGAAAACAAGGGTAGTGTGTAGAATCTCAAATATTTTCTAAAGGAGTTGCATCTAAGTCTTACATATGTTTTAAAAAAGGATAAATGGTATCTATAAAGGTCATTTATTCAAGGATTCATTTGAAAAAGTCAAAATTTATCCATCATTTGGTCTTGTTGTTGTCACAGGCTTGTGAAATTGCATTGACAACATTTGAGTGAATTATACATTTTGGCTTGCAAGGTATAGAAACTGAAAGGTGTTGATGGGAACATGCTAGATAGGCTAGAACAAACCTATGAAAGCCTAAAAACATCCTAGAGTTGACTATTTGGGGGATTTTCCTATCAGGACCTAGAAGGGCCACTAGAAACACAACCACAATCTTGGTCATTTTGGGTTGTTTCTTCTTTCACCACCCTATCCTCTGCATCATAGATTCATCAAATCCTTCCATTATTTAGTCTCCTCTTTTCTCCTCTAGAAAATTCTCTAATCTTCTCCTTGAATCCTTGTATAGAAATGCTCAAATGTGGTTTCCCTTTATTTAAATGATCCAGTGCATCATTCCTTATCTTCAACATTTTTTACATATTCAAAAAATTAATTGTGTTGTCTAGAAATCATGATTACCTCATAAATTGTCAAATTTTTTTCCTCAGCCATCACTATGCTCTGACACTTGATCATCATTGGGTTACTTGATCGCTACTAACACTGCTTATGCTCAGCACATACTAGTACTTGATCAACACTAGCATTGCTCGAATATACATCAAGTGCCTTAATCTTTTTCTCTTTTTTGCGGTGAAGCATGTGAATTTAGTCATTCTTTGATCACTACTTCAATGCTTCAATGCAACTATCTTATTTACTTATAGCATGATTAAACAATCACTTTATCTTGTCAAAGTATAACTAATCAAGTGCCCATTTTAATTCATCTCATAATTCAACCTTTCCTCTAGGTGCTTTTCTTATGACCAAATTTTCAAGTCCTCTTCATGAATCACTAGATATGACACTCAAATTAGATATAAAGTTAACTTACCAATTAGGTTTAACATCAATAACAATATTAGAATTGTTCCAATTGTAGTTTCCAATAGAGGATTCTTATAGAGAATGAATTGACAAGAATATTGCATAGCTGCTACAGAGGAAATATACTATCGATTCAAATGACTATAAGTGGGATTATTTTTTAGTTGAGTCTACAAAGTTGGGCATTGATGTCATTCACAACTATGCTAAGAAACATGATGTTTAGGATGAGTCACCTATTAAGTTTGATGAGTCAAACTCACATATTTCTCTTGTTGACCAAGTTTACAATATTAGGACATCAATTGATTTAGGAATCTTTGAGGAGGACCTGATAGACTATGAATTTAGTTTTATTAGATATTATTCCTATCACATTAATAACTTGGAATCCTCCATATCTCTTCCACACATATATACCAATCTTATTGATTGGTTGCAACAAAACCAACAAACTGAGCTCTTAAAACCTAGTTTTTTGTGTTTTTTGCTTTACTCTATGTTTTAGGTCCTTGCAAAATTTGGCTTGTTCTTAATGCTGATTTTTTTTTATGTTAAAGGGTTTCATGTCCCTTCAAAACTTGTTTTTACCTTAATCTAAAATAAACTGAGCTCTTGACTTTCAAAAATGATTATGATATTGTTTGCAACATAATGCTATGAGCCCATAGTCTCTTACACAAATAAACATAATACAATTATGACCGAGGCAAACATCAAGTATATTTTTCATAAAATGAAAATGAAAATGAAAATGAATAAGCACTTTGATGGTGAAAACCACTTTGTGGTGGTGTCATAGCCTAAAATAGTAAAAAGAAAATATATATTCAAGGGTGAAAACCTTCCTAAGGTACCTGAGGATGAGAAAATTGGTAGTCTACCCTTATATTTCTAGGAAAATTATTCAATTTTCATAATGCCTACTCAGCTAATAAATATTGGATTAGAAGAAACGCCACATGTCATTCACTTAGCACAGTCTTTTTTAGGAGAAGAAGAGAAGAAGTTCACTAATTTATTTATGGATAAAAATATAAAATTTTCTTGAACCTATGTCGATAATGTTAGGGCTTGACACTAACTCATTATGCATCATCTTTCCATCGTGCCCAATGTTAAACATGTCAAACTAAAACTAAAAAAGATGCATTTACATGTAGGTCTATTGGTCAAAGCTAAATTATAAAAGGTCCTACATGTTAGTTTTATCCAAGCTAATGACTATTCTGAATGGATATCAAATATTGTACCTATCTCAAGGCATGATAAATCCATTTGCATTTGCATTAACTTCTGAGATTTAAACAAATATTTCTAGAAGGATAATTTTCCACTCTCAAAAATGGGCATGATGGTGGACATGATGACATGATATGAATTTTACTTTATAATGAATGGATTCTTGAGTTATAATGAAATTAGGATATCCCTTGAAGATGAAGAGAAATTTTCTTTCACTTGTGCACAGGGAACCTTTAGCTAGAGCATCATGCCATTTGGACTAAGAAAAAGTGGAGCTACATATCAACAAGCTATGACAAGAATATTTCATGACATGATGATGCATAAGTCATTAAAAGAGTATGTGGATGAAACTCTAACTATGTCTAAGAAAAGGAATACAAATCTTGAAGATTTTGGTTTGATCTTAAATTAGATGGAACTATTCAAGCTTAGATTAAATATTAAAAAGTGTGCATTTAAAGTCACCTTGGGAAAACTACTTGGTATAGAATTTTAGCAAAAGGAATTGAGGTAGGCCTTGAAAAGACCCAAATTATCATGGATATGCCACCTCCTCACAATATTAGTGATATGAAAAGTCTTCAATGACATCTAAAATCTATTAGGAGGTTAATTTCTCAACTAGTGGATAAAGCACAACCATTTAACAAACATCTTTATAAATGTGCTAAGTGTGTGTGGAATGAGTACTGTGATTTTTTTAAAACCAAATTAAGGTATAGATGGGTAATTCTTCTATTTTGATGTCTTCTATCCCATAGAAACCTTTGTTTCTTTATATTTTAGTTACAACTATATCGTTGAGGGAATTATTAGGACAACAAGATAAGACATGAAAGGGAAAAGCTATATGCTATATCATAAGGACACTTATAGCTTATGGGATCAACTATAAAAATGTTTAGAAAGCTTTCCTAGAATTATTTTTTGCATCCCAAAAACCCATACATTACATGCTTGCACATACTGTACAAATTATTTCTAATTTTGATACACTAAGATACATAGTAAAGCTATAGTTACTGGTCAATTAGCTAAATGGATGATGATTCTATCATTATTTGACATTGAATACACCAACTTTAAGGATATTAGACAAAAATACATCATTGACTAGCTAACAAAATTCCCTCAATAAGATAATGCACCAATGCATATAGATTTTTTAAATCTTCCATTATGTACATGACTAAGTGCACTTGGAAGATGTTCTTTGATGGTTACTATACACAAAATGGCTCTAGTGTTGGATTCCTATTGCTCATATCTCAAGGATAAACTATACCAAATTCTTTCAAGTTGCTATCTTCTTGAACAAACAACATAGTTGAGTGTGAGGCTCTCACAAATGGAATCAAAATAGCTATTGAATGGAGGACTTCACAGTTACACATCAATCAAGAAAATGATGAATATCAAATAAAAGATGAAAAATTGATAGCCTATAAAATATGGTTGATTATCTTAAGAACTACATCACGTTTATCAAATTTGAGCATATTCCTAGAGTTGAGAAAAATATTATTGATGTTATGGCTACATTGGCTTCTATACTATAGCTACATGAACATGATTCTCAATATGAATTCCTAGTAGAAGAGATATGGTATCCCACATATGACTCCCCTAGAAACTATGTTATTTTCATCATCATTGGTTGTGATTCCTCTTGATATGTTAACATATATTCCTACTTTCCCAACCAAATCATCCTTGACAACCTTACTCATTATGATAAATGACAACTTATCTACATTGCCTCTCACTATACCCTCATCTTTGGTGACTTGTTTAAGAGGTGCATAGATGAAATACTTCTTACGTTCTTATAGAGATAGGAATATGAATGTGCATTAGCTAAAGTCCTTGAGGGTGTATGTGGGTCTCACTCTAATGGTCTTGCACTAGCTTTGAAACTACTTAGGACTGGTTACTACTAGCCTACCAAGAAAACTAATGCCACTAGATATGCTTTAAATATTGTAAGAAGTGTCATATACATGAAAATTTTATTCATGCTCCAAATAGGGAACTCATACCATCTATCACACATTAGCCTTTTCAATAGTGGGCCTTTGATTTGGTAGGTAAGATATCATTAATAGGGCACAAGTTTTCTATATCACAACTACTAAATGGGTTGAGGCTATACCACTTTCTACTACTACAAGAAAAACTACATCATTTTTTGATATAGTAAGTCATCCTCTATAGTCATTGATAATGGAGGATATTTTAAGAACAAAAATCTAAAATAACTATGTAATAAGTTCAAGATAAAACAACATTGGTTGCCAATATACTATCCTTGAGGAAAAGGACAAGCTGAAGAATCAAACTAAACTCTCCAAAAAATATTGCACATAACTATTGGTAAATCTAGTGGGGATTGACGTATTTAGATCAACCCTATTTTATGGTCTTATATAATAAGTAAATATACACCTATAGGAGATACTCCTTTATCCCTTGTCTATGGGTTTGAAGTTTTTTTATCTCTCAAATTTGACATATCATAACTTAAAGTGTCCTTAACAGGGCCTGTGACAGATGAAGACTATAGAATCTCACACATTAGAGAACTTGAGCTATTGGATGAATGCAAAAAAATTACTTTTCATCACATAGGAGTCTATTATAAATGGATGTCAAGAAGCTACAACAAGAAGGTTCATCATAGAGCATTTGAGGTTGATGGCGTGGTTTTGGAAGAGAACCCTAAGAATCAACAAAATCAACAATAGAAAGGAAACTTTTAACCCAATATGAAGAGTCCTTATATCATCACTTTTTCCTTTAGATCAAGTGCTTATCAACTATCAACACTAGAGGGAGAAAGTCTCTTGAAGCCTATTAATACTCATCTTAAGAATTTCTATGCATGATGCTCTTTTAATCCAAAGCTCCTTGCATAGCTTATGATCCTAAAAAAAGTAAGAAAATTGAAATATGATCTTGAAGAAATCCTAAACTATTTTTAAAAAAAATCATCTTAGTGAAAACCTGGAAAATAGGCACTTTGACATATCACCATAAAAATAAAAAAATTCCAAATTTTTTAATAAAAAATCATGAAAAAAAAACTAAAATAAAAAAAAACTTTCGAATGGTGAAAATTTTGAAACGGGTTCTATTAGAGACATTTTGTGCTTTCATCTATCATCTTGTGGACTTGACCATGAAGTACTTAAATTTTTATTTTGTATACTTGTCTCCTTGATCTAGAATTTCTCTTTATCTAGGCTATGGAGTGTGACCCATATTATCTTTGGTGTCTAGGACATGTTGGTGTTTCTTAACACCCCCAATAGTGTTTCTCAACATTTCCCATCTTGACATTTAGTGTTTATCAATACTTATTAGAGAGTCTACTTTGAATAAACATCATATTATTAGTTTGAGATTGTGTAATATATCTCACTTACAGGCATAAGACCTAGAGAGTCAACAAAAAAAAATAGTTACACTGCACTCAAACTAAAATGACTAAAACATGCTTGATGTTTTTGTTTGTGTGTTGCATTTTAATGTTGATTCCTATTGATTTTCTATATATAGTCTCTCTAGGTGAGAAGTGAAAGGAAAATATCAACTATATTGACTAGATCTCCTTGACATGGAAAAGGAAGGATATGATATATATCCTCCAGAGTGATAGTGACCTCTCTAGTTAACAAATGAAAAGTGTTATGCTTTGTATGAAACCTCTCAACAAGTGTAGTCAAAACATTGTGATTTTCCTCAATATGTGGAAAATGTAATAGATAACCAAAACCCATGGCATCCAAGGCACTTGTATCCTCATCTAAAAAGGGTTGCACTAATCATAGGCTCACATAATAGGAACATCTAACATGCAAAACTGGGAGCCTTTGCTACATTTTGAAACAAGGAAAATATGTTAGTACACATCAATGGTCTACCAGAAAGCATCTATGTACATCAAGAAATCATTCATAATAGTTAAAAAGTGAATTATTAGTCTAAAAATAAATTAAGTAATCAAATTTAATTAAGAAAGAAAATAAATGTGAATATAGTTTCATACAACATTTACCTTTGTTAACGTGATATTTTGCATAGTGTTGTACGATATCTGAGTGGCCCTCATGCAAAGATTTGGAAAACTAGTGGGTAATAAAACTATGAAATAAGAAGGTTCATATGATGGCTTGTGAAAGCCATATAATAATCTACTCTATCATATAAAAAATAAAGTTTATAATCTAAAAAATATGAAAAATCTGACAAACAGAAGCAAAAATTAGTTTGGTTTTTGATCAAATACTGGTGCAAGTAGTCCTAAGTCCTGTTATGTCTCTTACTAAGCTCAAATCAATTTTCTTGGATGAGAAGTTACATTTTCTCTTGCAGAAGTCTCTCAACTCACTAAAAGACAAATAAATAAATGATTTGAAAATAACCATTTTGGACCCTTATATAGTATTTTGACCTAATTTTTTACTATCTAAAATTTCCAAAAAAATTACACCCTAACCTAATTTTCACATCCAAGACTTATAATGCAGGAGCATCTTGGGTTTTCTTGGTGACTATTTTGGAGTTCATGGGAGGAGGATTAGTAGTTGGTTTGGAGGGTGCTTGGACTAGCACTTAGTCAAAGAAGGATTGGTTCATAGCATGCTCTAGGAGCTCAGCATGGTCTATGAGCTTGGCATGGTCTATGGAGCTTGGCATGGTCTTGGAGCTTGACATGGTCTTTGGTTACTCCACATGGTCTTTGGTTGCTCGGCATGATCTAGGAGGAGCTCAGCTTTGCTTATGAATTTTATTCTTGCTGTAGATTATATAACTAATTTTCTACAATTAGTTAGAGGATGAAAATTTTAGATATCGAATATGGCCTAGAGTACTAACTATGGTTCAAAGTTTGAGTTCTAATTCATTTAGAGCTAGGAGATATCATGATTTTACTAAGACATCAATTTTGGGCATTTAATTATTGTTTTTGGCCAACCTATGGCATTTAATTAATGTATTTGTATTTAATTTGTGTTCTGGGCCAACTTGTGTCTTAGATTGATATAAGTAGGGGTTTTGGGGAAGTCTTTAGTCAATTATTCATACACTTAGAAGAGGAGTGGGTGTGGGAAGTAGCTGGAGAGTGAGTTTTTCCTAAGTCTGTGGATAGACCACTAAATGTGATGTAGTTTATAGCAGGATTGTGATTATTGATCCATCATGGAGAAGTAGAGGAGCTTGGAAGAGTGAATTTGGAGAAGAGCTAGTAGTTCTGGCTTGGAAATCAAGGGGATTTCTTGGTGGGCTTGTGAGCATGAGTTAGATCTTCCTTGGAGGTCTCTACAAGTGTGTGATCTAGACTAGCTTGGGTTTGGATTGGATCTTAAGGAATCTTGCAGAACTATTATTATAATTGTTATTGTATTTGGTCATAACTAGGAAAGCCTTATAGCTTGGCACATTGCATATAATAGTTATTTCATAAATGAAGAGTTGTGATTTGGTATCAGATCTTGCATTCTTGTTTCTTATTGTTGTGTTTTCACTGCATGGTTGTATAGCTGGGGGCTAGGACATCTCCTTTGGGGATTCTTCTACCTTGTGTTGCATCAGGTGGTATCAGAGTTAAGGTTTTTCTTGAGTGTGTAGACAGATCACCGAAGTTGAGGTAGTTTGCACCAGGACTTGGGTTGGAGAAGTAGATCTAAGGAGATCTTGATCTGGTGATGAATTTTCTTTCTGGAGTCCTAGATCTTTTGGTTGTGAGGTGGTAGATCATGGTTCTGACTTGCAGTTGTAGAGGGCTTACAGATGGATTGATGGATGCAAAGATGGATGACTAATCTTATTGAGGCATAATCGTAGAGATTTTGTGGATACTAGATCCGTGGTCCTGGACTTGTGATGTGGTTCCTGATTGTTCATGTGAGGTGGCAAGTTGCAATCTGACTTGCAAAAAAAATTGGGTTTCTCACAAGGAGCGTGGGAAGGATTTTTTGCAGAGGGTTTCCAAAGATCTTGGGAGATGGCTTTGAGATGATTATGAATCTCTGTGATGTGGTGGAGAGGAGGTTTTCTAAGATGTCTACTCGGTTTGAAGCTAGCTTGGCCGATCAAGTTAAGGATGAGGTGAGGAAGGAATTTCATGAATGTTTGTGTTATTAGAGTCTACCTATCTGGAAGGGAGTTGTTTGGCCTGTTAGGAGACTTTTTCATGAGTAAAGATGGCATAAAAATGTTAAGGTGGAAGAGGTTGGTTTTGTTGATCAGTTTGTGGAGTCTGATACATAACCTACAAAGTAGCTAGAGATTTTTGCTGAAGATATTCCTAGCCTTGTTGATGCTGGGATGGAGATTGGTTTTCATGATTAGTTAGTTGAGTCTGACATGGAAATCATAGAGTACTTGGTTGTGGATAATCTGGTTGTTGTTGGTGATTAGTTATGTATTGCAGAGCATCTTGTTGTGAGAATTGAGATTTCTAATGTTGTAGGTTTGGCATGTGTTGATAGAGCTTTGCATGTTGCTACTGATGTGGAGTTTTTTGCTGCTAATATGGAGTGTTTTGCTATTGATGTGGGGTTTGTTGCTACTTATATGGATTCACTAGTTGCTAATGTGGATTTTATATTGAAGCATTACAATTAGTTTGTTCCTGAGAGTGAGCATGTTGATTGGATTGTTGAAATTCTGGTGTTTGACATAATGATGCAGATGTGGATGCTGTGCAGATTGGTTTTCTTGTCCTTGTTGGAGTGGAAACCTTTGGTGAAGATGAAGATGGTTGTTACTCTTTCTTTGGGAATCAAAGTGTTGGAAACATTTTTCTATTTATCTAGGGAGTTTGATGTAGGAGCATCTTGGGTTTTCTTGGTGACTACTCTGGAGTTCATGGGAGGAGGCTCAGTAGTTTCTTTGGAGGGTACTTGGACTAGCACTCGATCAAAGAAGGATTGGTTCTTGGCATGCTCTAGGAGCTTGGCATGGTTTGGGAGCTGGGCATGGTCTATGGAGCTTGATATGGTCTTGGAGCTCAACATGGTCTTTGGTTACTTGGCATGGTCTTTGGTTGCTCAACATGATCTGGGAGGAGCTCAGCTTTGCTTAGGAATTTGGTGCTTGTTGTAAGCTATATAACTAATTTTCTACAATGAGTTAGAGAATGAAAAATCAAGGATTGAAGAAGCATAGAGTAATAACTATGGTTCAAAGCATGAGTTCTAATTCATTGAGAGCTAGGAGTTATCACAATTTTACTAAGACATTGATTTTGGGCATTTAATTGTTGTTGTTGGCCAACCTATGGCATTTAATTTATGTATTTGTATTTAATTTCTATTCTAGGCTAACTTGTGGCTTAGATTGGTATAAGTAGGGGTTGTGGGGAATTCTTTAGTCAATTATTAATTCACTCAGAAGATGAGTGGGTGTGGGAAGTAGCTGGAGAGTGGGTTTTTCCTGAGTCTATGGACAAAGCACCGAATGTGAGGCAATTTACAATAGGATTGTGATTATTGATCCATCATGGAGAAGTAGAGGAGCTTGGAAGAGTTAATTTGGAGAAGAGATAGTAGTTGCAACTTGGAAATTAAGAGGATTGCTTGGTGGGCTTGTAAGCATGAGTTAGATCTTCCTTGGAGGTTTCTACCAGTGTGTGATCTGGACTAGCTTGGGTTTAGATTAGATCTTGAGGGATCTTGTAGAACTGTTATTGTAATTACTATTTTATTTGGCCATAACCGAGAAAGCCTTATAGCCCAGCACATTGCATGTAACATTTATTTCATAAATAAAGAGTTATGATTTGGTATCAAATCTTGCATTCTTGTTTCTTGTTGTTGTGTTTTCGCTGCATGGCTATATAGGTGGGGGAAAGGACATCTCCTTTGGGGATTCTTCTACAATGTGCTGCATCAAATTACTTGTGCAATCAAAAACAAAATCCAAATTTATCTCACTTACAAAAATCACAATTAAAATAAATTACATTCTCCTCTATGTAGTTGACTAACCCTTTTGAGGAACCTCTTTGAAATCTTTCAAGTCAAATTTTATCCACACATTTTTATCATTCTCATCTCTTCATCATCATTATATCATCATATTTATTCCATTTGACTTAATTTCATTTCTATACCTTTCTAGTCAAACTAGTCAAATTAGGGCACATTCTCATTTCTTGGTGGTCAAACTCGATATGCTTTCTGAATCACTTATCTATCATTTTTAACCTTTTTTAATCTCAGTTTATCAAATTGATATCATTTTTACATCTCATCTATATCATTTCTATTTTAATCCTAAGGGGACAAGAATAATATATCATTGGTCTTTAAACACTGTAAATTGATTATGTTATGATATAGATTATCTTCACTAGGGGCATCTCAACTTCATCTCTTCACATCAAATTGGGAATTCTTCAATATTTTTTCTCAAGAAAAACTCTTTTGTCATGCCCAAACCCATGAGGGCAAAAACACACACAATTTTTTTTTTTTTTAAAGACAAATAACACCACTAAGTTGATAAGTTAATTTGCACCTGTTAAAGTATAGGTCAAATGAAAAATAGATATGAGATCTCCTAACAATGTCCTGACATCCCTTTTTAAGTTTAAAGTCAATGAGTATAAATAGGTCGTTAAATTTGCACATTCATTTTTAAATTGATTTCGACATTTGTTTCATTTTACATCAATATTAAACATTATATTAATTTTAATTTGGCTTTCAATAACTCATACGTAATCCAACAATCTATTAGATCTATGAGAATAACACAATCTACATCTAATGTATAATCTTATTAACATTAACCATTATAGCGTCATTAGAGCAAAATATTTTAACAAAAAATATATTTAGATTATTCGAATAACGATCTAAAAGAATTATAAGTCCAATTATTTCATAGCATAAAAGCAAAGAACAATTATTATAACCTGTAAAATAATTATTTAAACTATATTTACACTTCATTCTAAAAGTTAAATTTAAACTAAAAGTAAAATAGATTAAAAATATACTTAATACTAAAACAAAAAAAAGAATAATAACCTATCCTAACATATACTACACTACATCATACTTATCAAATTTATTAATAAACTAACAAACATATTAAAAAATCTAACTAACCTATGCTAATTATAACCTAACTCTATAAAACCCTACCCACTAACCTAGCTCTACATAAACCCTACACCCACAATCATGGGCAGCATCCCATAGGCTGGTGCGCTGTCCCAAGGAAAGTCTACGCTGCCCAAGGCAGCTCCTCCTTGTAAGATGCGCTCAACACAAACATGGCAAGGGGGAGAAAAAGGTTTGAGATCTTAAAACATCATCATGCATACAAACCTTTAAATTGCACAAGGACCCAAATACCCCCAAGGAGCTCAGCACGTGATCCAAGGCCTGCACTTGTCTTGTCTTCCTTTCAAGAAGATGCACGCCTAGCAAGACAAGGGAGGGGTACAAGGAATAAACAACTAGGTGAAAATAAGATATGAAGGGGGAAACTTTAATGTATCCCTTCCAACAAATCAAAGAACCTAAAAAAAATATCTGCCCACTTTATTGACATGGCAGTCTGCATGGGTAAGCGCTACACTCCAAGTCAACTCAAGAAGGCTTGTCAAATTGCCTAGGGTGAAGGAGGCAGAATAGGAGTTAGTGCATAAAGTTTTCTAGGTAAGAGTATAAGTTATGTTTTTAAATTATGAAGATAGTCTTTAGGATATATTTTTAATTGCTCAAAACTAATTTAGATATCATTTAAATTTAGAAATATATTTTATTTTTATTTAAAGAATCAAAGGAATATTCTCTATTCAACAAGAGAATAGATTATTTCTCCATACAATTTCCAGCATCCTGTAGGTGGGTGTTTGGAAATTTTCTTGTTCCCTCTATTTTTTTTGCATATGAATATTCTCTTAGGGGTGGTATGAAAAGTTAAATTAATCCACTTTAAGTTGGATCAAAAATTGAAAAGCTAAAATATTGCTAATATTACCCCAGAATTTTAATTCCTAAAGTTTCTTATGGCTTACAAAACTAATAGAGCATCTCTTAAATCTATTAGATGATTAAGGTAGGATTCAATAAAATTTCTATCACATCTAAAATAGATTGATTCAAGGACTAAATTCATCATTAATTTCCTTTTTAGGCAAATCTATAATGACTTGATACAACCATAACCTATCAAGAGTTTGAATTATTCGTTTCATTCAATAATGCAATACTTTATCATTTGGATCTAACAATCATAAAAGGTGAATCTGCATGCATGATCATAGTTTTCATTTTCAACATATATGAAAGCTTGGAATTTTGTCAAATTTAACATCATCAATCCCTTCCTATTTGGTTTCCTACTCCAATAGTCTAAGTTACTCATGATAAGATATTACAATGATAGTGTGAGTTACTCATTGGACTAAGTATAGTTTAGGATGATAATTCATATAACAATCAACATAAAACTTAATGCAGCCGATATACAATACATGGCAAGGTTAAAGATAAACTAACTGATTTATGCTTTAAAAATTTAAGGAGATATATAATCTCTTAGTCCAATTGATTTGTTCATAAGGAAATTTAACAAAGAAGAGATAATTTGAGTTCTCAAGGTAGGAATCCTAATTCATCTAATACTTATTAATCAACTTGGAAATTTCATTCTATCAAATTGTTCTTCCTTAACAATTTAAAAACTTGGAATATCACAATTCATGACATTATCCATTGTTCTTATTTTTAATGTGAAACCATATTAAATTTAATACACAATTAAATCACATGATAACCAAATATGCTCAACACCAATTTTATTGGCAACCCTGATTCAAAGGCTCGGCTGGGAAAGAATCAGGAAGAAAACCTGGCTTCGTTTCCATATACAATAAGGTTTAAAAATACAATTTACAATAGGATCTCAATCCCAAATTTCAACAATTAAATCAAATTTTTCCTCATGATCAAAATCAAGGAATTTGTAATGTTCTCTAAATCTCATTTCAAGAACCATGGAGGAAACCAATATCTGATCGGGTGACAACCAAGCAGAACCAAAAGAAAATCAAACATGCATAATCATACATAGTTTACACAAGGGATTCACAATGAATAAAAAACTAGGGAAAGGTGGATTCTTCCAACCAAGAGAAGTCAAGCACAACACCAAACAGATGCCCAATCGGGGCTATATACCAAGAACTTCCGTTCTTCCATTTCAACATACCAGAATCATACAATGTTTGTGCTGACAGGTAGGGGCCCATAACACCCTACCCTTTCTCCCTCTTCTCATCCTAAGAAGAGACTCTACACTGGATGGAGTCCGACTAAATAGACCTTTCCCAAAATTGGTCACTTCTGCCCTCTCCAAGGGTGAGTAATACCAAAACACCCATGCAAGAAAAATCTCAAAATTGCAACACAAACATGAAAGGAAATCAACCAAAAATAACATGGTTTCCAAAGCTTCCCAACATACCCACAAACATTCAAACATTGAAACAATAGCAATGTAGCATAAGCATGAAACAAGAATGAAATCTGAACAAGGGAGATGAGAAATCTAACCTTCACAAAGAGGTAATGGCAATGAACAAATTTGAGTAGAGTTTCCACTTCCTTTCTTCAACCTTCAAAAGCTTCTCTCTAAATGTAGAGATTGGGTAACAACCTCAACTAGTCCAACAAAGGCCTCTAAATAAGCCTCAAACTCAACCACCAAAGGGGATCAATAACTTCTCCCACCCACTTGCAATTCTAGAACTCCTAACTCTACCCTCACTATGGTTAGACACTAAAAAGGAGGTGGGGTGAGGAATCTCATGGAACCATGGTCAATTTTCTCACAAAGGCAAAAAGAGACTTTTTGAGTGACCTCAAAAGTCAAAAAAAGGGGCTTAGGGGTTGGAAAAGACCCCTAACCCATACCCATACCCTTTGGGTATAAAAATTTCATGTTTTAAGCCTTAGGAAAGAGGTTTAGAGCCAAATAAAAATCTAGGAATAAAATAGCACCTTATAACTACTCTAACATGCAAATAAGCACTAATCTAGATTAGGGATGACTAACCCCGATTAAGAACCCACTTAGCAAACTGACACTATCTTAACCCAACTTGGTCCAAAGGTTAAACAACTAACCCTAATCAGCACACCAAAGCACATAAACATTTTACGAGTGTCAAGCGACACTGAAAGAACATAATTATGAACATTAACATTCATTGATCAAAGAAGATACATACATATATCTCACAATACAATACATGAATTACGAACAACAAGGTTTCCAAAATTAACACATAGAGATCAATTCTGTTCATCTGTTGGTTTCCTCGGCTAAAATTATCTGCACACTCATTGCACACATCAGTAGTCCCAAAAATCACATGTACATATATATGTATCAGAAATTCACATAAATTGAACCATACATCAATCAAGGTTTCTTCCATCCTACTTAATTCTTAGCCATTTAAAATCTCTTAAATCAAAGTATCAATTGTACATTTACCGATTTCATCAACATGCATATACCTAAAACATTAAATGACAAACATCAATATATCTGAAAGTAACATGAAATAATATAATATGTTCTAAGTATCAAATAATGTCTCGGCATCTCAAGTCGTGAGTGTCAAAATGATAAAATAACAACTAAGGCTATGAAGGGTCGGGGCGAGGCCTCACATCTTTATCCAATCTAATCACTCTTGGATATATCAGCTCTCAATTCTACTATTGTCTTATCATTTAGAATTATCAAACTATGCATTCAAGATTATCAACCCTACTAACCTTGATTCACAACTAGTATAGAGTTAGTTATCTTACTACACTTTGTTCGATTAGGTTCAAAGTTAGATATCTTATTATCTATCTTCATCATTCTTTGACTCAATGTTCCTACTAAGATCACTTGCACACTGACTCAAAGAAGGGCAAATATAATCACTAAATTTTGGTCTAGTAAACTATAAGCCCCTTTTCTAAGTATTTTTTATCCATATGCTAGACCACATTATGCTTAATAAATATTGCATAGTTAATTATTCAAAAATCGTTAATCGAATCATCATCTTATCATTTGACCACCTTATCCTATGTTCTATTTAATTGAAATAAATTGTCCCCTTTATTCTATGTGTACATGAAAAGGCATTTTTCTAATTTAAAAATAAAAAGAAAAGAAATTTCTACAACATAAATGCAAAATTTCTAAGATGAGTGGAATCTCTTGACTTTTGTAAAATGTTTTTGTCTCTTTATCTCCACCACTCATTCTTTTGCCTCTTAATCTCATTCACTCCTTTTGCCTCTTGATAATCTTGAGCACATGGATCAACTAAGACTCAATCTCCACCATTTGTTTTGCCTCTTAATATTGACTATCTACTTTTCTTTAAAAGGAGGCTCTCTCCTCACTATCTCGTATCCATCATGATTGAGCTATTGTTATATTGTCATTTTTATTTCTTGAGCACTTGAGCACTCACTTTCACTCTTACATATATGTATTCTACTTTAGTATTTCCTTTAATTTCAATTAGTTTAACTCACATAGCTTAATGTTGTCACTTAGGTTTGCACCCTTGTCCAGAGCCTATGCATGAGGACAACCTAGTGAAACATGGAAACAACCTCCAAGCTGTGGGACTTGAACTATGAGGTTGAGTCTCTGGAGAAGGTTGGCTTCCTCTTACTATCAGGGTGCACCTAACTACTCTTCGAGGGGAAAAGGGAGAAGGAGAGCATGAAACAAATCTACCTAGCCTAATCTAAAGAGGCGATGCACCAAAATAGAGTGTTCAGACCAATCTCTGCCCATATATGCACTATTGAACCAGAATGAAACTAAGGATATACACATTCAGACTTGCTTTAATCAAATAACCACATCCAGATCAAGATGATCAAGATGAATGTCACAAGAAAAGAGAGATTCACTTATATACCATTCACAAGCCAATATAGATATAGTCATGTAGATTATGGACTTTCACAAAACAATGGTGAAGGCAAGGAGTTCTTCCACTTTCATACCAATGGTTGAATGAGATAAAATAGAGAATCATACAGTTCAGAGACACAGGGGAATTTACACTAGAATTGCAAAGCAATAATAGAGAAAAGCCAGAGAAAGGTCTCTCCTCAACAAAATCTACAAAAGTTGTCTTTATAGTTCAGGCATAACTGAGATCTCTTCCAGCTGAAGTGACTTCGCAGCTACCTACCATTAAGTCCTGTAGAGGACAATCAAGGGGAAATTTGATCTAGATGCAGACCCAAACACAATGATTTGGAATAGGGCCCTAAGAAGACCAAAATGGTGCCATAACTATGCTCTGGCCCGGTAGATGGATCAAAAGATGGGTGGTGGAGTGTTCTTCTCATTTTGCATTCATTTCATTGCAGTTGGAATCGATCATGAAGATTAGATCGCACAACAAAACTGATTACCTTATTTTTTGGTTTGTGAATTAGTAGAGTCAGTGAGTCAACCTATTTTTGTAAGCAGGATGGACCACATGGACCAATAGCCTCTTTTTATTTTTCCACCTCGTGGAAGTCCTACATAGTTGACCATTTTTTCATCACTAACCGTGCCAACTCCTCCAACTCCAACTGCGATGGTTACACTAACTGCCAGTTGTTAATTGTCAACCTTGGCCGGGCTCGCAAGACATGTGTCACCAAGGCACTATGTCGCTATGGTTAAAATTCTCACAGTTCTCCATAGCGAGATAGCACCCATCGTTGATCTTTCTTAATCTAATGATTGTGGAGACTTGTCATGTTTTGCACTTTGCTTTTCAACTTCTTGGCCCGTGAAACACTGTCAGCACACATGGTATCTACCTGGCACAATCGAGCATCATCCTTGAGGTTCATGAGATAACACGGGCCCATCTGACATGTGTCACTGAGGCGCTATGTCACTATGGTATATAGTGTGCAACTTTCAATAGCGCGATAATGCCAACCATCGATCTTCTTGAAATCTGACAATCGTGAAGACTCATCATAATTCTATGCTTATACTTACCTGAGCCCATCATACCTGGCACTATCTAACAACTGCACCACACTCGAATGACACCTGGCAATCCTTGGCACACATACCTTGGCGAGACCTGGCCCCTTGGTCCACGTGGTGAAAGGGCGCTATGTTGCTATGATTAAAATTCTTGTAGTTCTCCATAGGGAGATAGCGCCAACCGTAGATCTGCCTTAGATCTATGGTGGTCCACAAAATTGTACAACTGTGTCTCGAGCTAGCTAAATGCACCAATGAAAAAATGCCACTGAGGATGAGATGTACCATCACTTTGAAGAAGGGTGGGCCCATTATGTCATCTATGCCACGCGTCGCCGAGGTGTTATGTCGCTATGGGTATCTATCGTGCAACTCTCAATAGCGACATGATGCCAATTGTAGATCAAATTCATATCTATGATGCTCAAACTCTCTGCAAGACTACATACCTGGTTAATTGGATGGGCTAATAAGATCTACCTATGTACTCTAACCTGTCTAACAGCTGCCACAAAAGACAAGACACCTATTCATCCTGCAGCCCACAAGATGAAAATGGACCCACATGCCATGTGTCATCGAGGTGCTATGTCTCTATGGTTAAAATTCTCGTAGTTCTTCATAGCGAGATAGCGCCCATTGTTGATCTAAACTAATCTAATGGCGAGCAAGATAGATCTGACTTCTCAGTGCATAGCCAATAGGAACTGGCCACGTGCCAACTATCTGAAGAACCCCTATTTGCGGCCTACCAAGGAAAGTAGGACCTATACTCCACGCAATTATACTTAGCCAATGAAAAGATGAATCCACCACCATTGTGTCTGACAAATCCTCACTGATATATGACAAGGCAGACCTGGGACCAACCGGACATGCAGCAGAAGGGCGCTATGTTGCTAACGGTAAGAAGCTCAAATTTTTTGATAGTTCCATGGTGCCCATCATGGAACTAGAAAAACTCGGCACCAGAGAAACAATCGAGAAAAAAGGGGACCCATCGGACATGCGACAGAAGGGCACTATGTCACTAACATATCCACTATGCAACTTCCCATGGTGAGATAGCGCCAACCGTAGATATTCTTTAGATCTGACGATGGAAGACTTGCAGGCCGCAAAACATATTATAAGGTTTGATCAGGTATTTAAAATAATATTAACTCTGTACACTAGTCATTGGCAGGTAAAACATTTAAAATTTGAATCTTGGCGGGGCGTAAAAAATGATAACACTTAACTAAGGGGAAGTAATCTTTCATCATGTTATCTTAGTTTACTTTACTTGCATTTTCATCTCTCATTTAGCTTTATCTTGAATTTTATTCTCAAATTACTCTTACATCCTCATTATAGCTTACTAATTGCATTTCATATTCACTTGGATTCTTGGATACTTTCATCCTTATTGCTTGTACTCTTTGAATCTCTTATTCCATGGTGCATCTTGCAAAGGTTTCCATCCTTTGGTTCCTTGCACATCATGGATAGAGAGCTATAAGTCATCTCTCAAGATTCCTAATCCATGATATTCTTTGAGAATAATTGTTTATCGAGGTGTGCTCACATTTTAGCATACAAATGTTAGTGTAGAAAATTAAAAAGAATTAGCATCTTTCAGAAGAAAAAAAATTTTGCCAAAAAATGAAAGACGACATTAAAAGAGTGGTGGTGCTTGAAAAAGTGTTGGTTATTACTTGTGTTCTATAAAATCACACATCTCAGGATAAAATTTTTTTGTTAGCATAGAACCCTAACTATATCTATTGAATATATTTAAATGACTAGCACTTGCACTGAGAATAGGTGCAAGGGTATAGTTGATAGTTGCATAAAGTCACCTATTTTGAGAATATGTATAGAAACTACACATAGATGAATCTTTTTAAAACATTTTTGTGATAGTAAGTGATGTTTTACAATATTTGAAGTGACTCCTATGCATACTAATGTGAGAATTATTAGCCACGACGTGTCATCATCCCAAGGACATGTCACAGTAATTATAGATTTGATTTATTATTAATTCCAAAAAGGAAGAGATGATTTTTCTTAAGAAGGAAACAAACGCTAAATATATTAAATATCTTTTCTAGACTTATTAATAAATATTCTTTTTATTAAAAAAATGGCATAGTTAAAAAAATGAGCATTGATTTAAAATAATGATTTTTGCATCTCTAAGAGAACTAGCACAAACAATGCATTTGATCAAATCTTTTTAAATGACACATTTGAACAAATATTCTCAAACAAAAAATTTGAACAAATCATCTTCTTCTTTTTCTTCCATGTGTTGAGATTACAACTACTACATAATCATATCAGATGTGTGCATGTCATTGTGATTGTGATATGAAAGATACACCATCTTTCCATGCAATGATTGCCTTAAATACAAGAACTTTTTTTTTTTATAAATAATATATTTTCAACCTGACTTATTGAAGAGCCTATCATAGGAATTACAATATTATGAGAAATATACAGACTTCCATAAGAAATAATTTCTTAACATTAATACATATTATTTTAATTTTAAATACCTATAAAAATCCTTGTCATTATTCAAAAATAAACTATATTAAAAATTAATTTTATTCTAAAATTATAGTTACATAAGATCTCTCTAATTATTAGATTAATATAATCATACAAAACTATCACCTAAAATAATGTAACTAATAAACATAAATATTCATATTCTTCTTAAACACAACTTATTTTGGTAAAGAAGAAAGTACAAAAATCTAAATGGTTATTTGGATAGTTTTAAACCCATGCGTCCTCCACTTCAAGAATATCTCCACCAGTAACCTTCAATAGACAATGGCATTGCAATCATGTACTACAAATATGAAAATATAATAAGCAGTAATTAGTTTATCAAATGTATGGAAGTAGCATTTAAAATATAAGAACTAATTAAAGTCCTTCACACTCTATGGTTAAAAAATGATTTTACAAAATAAAAAATAAATTTAAATCATTGAATGAATCTCAAAATAAGAAAAATGCATAAAACTTTCTAAAATTTTAGGATTGATAGTCATATTCCCTTCTTTCATTCCACAAAAATATAGCAATCCATCTGAGACACTTCACAGTACAAAGCTACTTTACCATATTTTCTCTATAGGTAGATATTTGTCATTGAATCTAGATAGATCGATACAGCATCCCACAACTGTACATGTGAATAATGTTGTGATATTTGTTTTTAGGAGTAAGTTGGTCAAATGTCACAACTACTAGTCTAACAGAGAGATGCACCTTCTCTATGTATCCACATTTTGGGTACATATCTACAAGGATTCTTGTAACTACATTTATAAAAAAAGACTTTCTATCATATTTAGTTCATGTCCCCATGTAGCTACTTAGCATAGTTTTGTGCTTAAAAATAAGCATAAAAGTGTCCCCATGTGATATTTTATTTACCACAAAAGAATAATTCAAAATTTATTCCTATTTTTAGGGTGTAGTTGTTGCATAGTTATTGAGGACAAGTTGTTGAAAAAATAGGAGCTAACATTAAGCAACAATTGCATACTGAAAAAAAAAATCCAAGAGTCTACAATTTTTCTTCCCTCCATTTGAAGGAAAATATATCTCAAGCATTTATAGAGATATCACAGAGAAGTGTGTGATTTTCATTACTAGCTTACTTATACTATTATTTATTTTAATTAAAAATTGTTATATAATTTAATAAATAAAGAAGTAATGAATGATATATTATTCAATATCTTAGAGCTAATAATCATTTTAAATAAAATATTTTCATCAAGAATCTTCAACCACTTAAATAATATGTTCTTTTTTATATAAAAGAATTGTAATCATAGATGAATTACTTAAAAGTTAATTTTTTTGTGTTTTAATTTAAAAACTATTTTATTTTTAGTTTATTTACTTAAAAGTTCTTTTGGTAGAGTTTTTTTTAACAACAATTATTGTATTGTTATCCATTAATTTGTGCAAAAATTGAAGAAAAAATCAAGTGCTCCAATAGAATCCCCACATATTCATATTATTATTGTAAACTTAAGGATTGGTAAAGCTTAGTTAGATTTAGAATTTTATTAGAATTGAAGAAGTGTTAAAAGTTAAAATATATCTTATTGTCGGCTAATTATTGCATAAAATTAATATTCTTTACACATTTTCCCATCAAGACTATGAATTGAAACTTCTAAATGATAAATATATTTTTCTTTACGCATTTTCCAAACATGACTATGAATTGAAACCACTTGAATGGTAACAATTTGTTGACAACAACCAAACAACAAAGTCATTTAACTAGAGTTCCAACTTCACTTGATTACCCATACCATCAAACAAAACAACAAGAGAATTATTCTCTGTTGTCAAAATTTTAAATAAAAAACTTAAATAAACAAACTCACAAATATTCTTTTTCAACCTCACCAAATGGAGTGAAAGAGAATGCAATCCACCTTAAATGGATAATATGCCACCAAAATAAATTATATTTGTTTATAATTTATCTTTTTTACATTCTCTTATACCACCACTGTCACTTGTCCTCACTCACTGACATCGTCATTTCCATCAAAAGTATGCCTTTTAATTGTGATATTTCTATCAAGGTTTAGTTGTGTAGTTTTTAAGAAAACCTCATTGAATCATATTTCATGAGTAATGATTCACATGAATCCATCTCTCATGAAAATAAATGGAACACTTATCACTTGCTAGATCTAGGTGATGCTCACAGAGGTAAAGCATTGGGAAGCCCCACGATGAATCTTGGTAGTTATGGAACTATTTGAATAGTTGGAGTTCATAAATTTGATGAATATAAGGCCATCCTCAAGCTGATCAAAGGGTTGGTAAACATAACTTGTGATTTGGAGGAATATAGCAGATAGTTTTTATGTATTCATTATTGTAGCTTTGCTTGCAAGTGGAGCAACTTTGATTTAATGGATTGATCACCATTTGTGTGCATTTTATTTAGTTAGAATTATGTAATTACTTTCTAAGTGTGTGTTCTTAGGTTCTTTTCTTTCCATTTATAGTGTTTTTCAAAAATCTTTCTTCTCTAGCTAGTTCATTGGTTCATCTAGAGTAGGGGAGACAAAAATCCCTCTTCCAAAAAATCCCATCATGGGACTATCATGACCTGTTGGAACATGGAAGGTAACTCAATCAACATAACATAAATACTAAAATTGGAGGCCTAAAAGTATGATTTTCTATTTTTAGAACCTTTTGCTAAGTGAGTCAACAAGCACCCAACTAGGAGCAAGAAACATAATAGGGTATTGAAACATGGGTAGATGGAGTGAGAAGTGTGCTATTTGGTTGTAAAAGTGTGGTATGGATATGTAGGCTACTATGGAAGGTAAAGTCTATGTGGTTGAACATCTATCAAGCAAGAACCTCCATGTTCTAATAACCTTAAGAATTTAGGGTAGCTTGAGCTTGGGGTTGTATGGACACCTAAGGAACTTGAGACCCACAAAATCTTAAAGATTTTCCAAAATTTTATCTAGTATGGTGATTTTTTTCTAGGTCGTTAAAGGGATTTTTTGAGCAATTTGGCCAAAACTGCATAAGGAGGCCTAATTAGGGGTACTAGGCCTACTAGCCCTACTTTTTAGGAATTTGGAGAGATCGAGTAGAAGGAAAGGGAAAGAGTTAGGAATATCTACCCAAGAGGATTGAAATGCATGTTTTGAAGACCCATCCATCCATGAGAATGTTGAAGTTAGAGTTTTGAAGACTTGGAGAGGCTTAGTGAGTAGAACCCTATAGTGTCTATCAAAAGGACCAACCTTGGTGGTGAGTTTCTTGTGGCTTGGAGATTAGATTGAATCTCCTAAGGAGGAGGATGTCTACAATAACCCCTAAGGACTCAATAAGTGTCCTAGAGTAGACCAAAGAGGTAGGGTCTTTTTGAGAATCCTATAAAAAAGGGTTTTCTTTGAAGCTCCCCATCATTAAGTTATTCAACATAAAACATATATCAAAAGAAAAATAGAGAAAGAAAAACTTGTAGCTTGTTATTCTTGAATAATAGATGCATATTTATACAATAGATTGACTTTTCAATATTCCTAAATTACTACTAAATAGATTGACAATAAACTACTTCATGATTGACAACACACACATGAACTTGACACCTAAATCAAAATTAGAGACACATCTAGACAATAGAGTCATTGTTTACATCTCAAAAATAGAGTCATTGTTTACATCTCAAACTCTTTGCCACATATGTAGCACACATAATCATATATGATTTGTTCACTACAATTAGAACATTGACTCCAAAAACTTAAACCTTTATGGCTTCTATAATCTTCATTTTTTAAAACACTCTTAGGCAGTCCCATGATCTTCACTACACTAAATCCTGACATTTGAAGTAGCCTTTCAAATTCTTATTGTTTCCTCTCTTTTCCTCAATTTTCAAGGGCAATCATAAGTAGGTCCACAACCATTTCCATAGGCTTTTTTAGCTTTGACACTTATACCATCATTTTTTCTACGAGTATGAATCTTCCACTCTCAGGCCAATCCTTGTAGAAATTACCAAGTATCTTTAGGCAACTCTCATCATCCCAATCTATTAATACATTATATATCACCCACAAAGATTGCATTCATAACCTAATTAAAGGTCAATTCATCTAAGAAAAGCTCTTTTAGTCAACTAAAACATAATTGAGATGATGGAAAAGAGATCTTCACTCATCTTGAAAAATATGGCATCTCTAACGGGTATGTTATCAAACATACTGCCACCCACGTTCTTGATTCTTGCATGTATATTGCTTGGGGCTATGAGGTAAGGTTTTGGGGATTCTAAAAGGGCCATCCTAAAACATCACATGCTAATGGAAAAATTAAGCATAGAAAAATGAGTCAATTTTGATTATTTGACACTTCAATTATTACATAGGAAATAAGCCTTAATGCACGATGTTCGAGCTGCCCATTTTGAATAAGCATATCTAGTGTATCTTGATCATGACTGGGGATAGTTTTTTTTTGGTATGGAAGAAGGAAAAGAGTAGATTTTACCTGGGATAGATGGGGTAGTGTGAATTACATGAGGAAGATCAAATTTGATTCCATGGATGTGGGGATAAGCCTTGACAATGAGGTCAAGGGTTGTTGCTTTTCCTCCTCCCATATCAACCAATGTTTTCACATCCTTGAAACCATCATAGCAGCTAAATATTTTCTCCATACCTAGAACCATGAGAGTTGACATGGAGTCATTAACAATGCTCCTAACAAGTGGGTCATCCTTCTCATATGCCCACAAGTCCTTTCAATTGGTCATCTTGAAAGCATTGCAGTCTTGAAGTACACATTCATGGAGATGATGTCATGCCACCATTAACACAAGGTGTGCTTCCATAAGGATAAGTGGGACAAGGTTTCTTGGATTATTCTTTGTAAC
Source organism: Cupressus sempervirens (assembly GCA_028749045.1). Classification (NCBI taxonomy): domain Eukaryota; kingdom Viridiplantae; phylum Streptophyta; class Pinopsida; order Cupressales; family Cupressaceae; genus Cupressus; species Cupressus sempervirens. The sequence continues at coordinate 145,662,123 of CM053791.1, forward strand.
ATAAAACCTCTTGGCACAATTAGTGAGCCCATATCAATCAATATCATCATCATGATGAGTTTGGATAAAAATGCCCTTGATAGATAGAAATGTAACAATGCAAGAAAGGAAATGCAGATTAGGAGATTGAGTGGGTAGTTGTGAGGTGATCTCATCTAGAGAGAGGGATGCATCGGAGCCTACTTTTGCTATGATATCAAGAATGTTGAGAAGTATGGAAAATTTTAGAATGAGGGTGGGAAAAAATGATAGAATGGATGTGTCAAAGGTCTCGTCCAACTAAATTGCCATTGCCATTTCTATTTACTAGAAAGACAAATGTAAATTACTTGATTTGATTGTTATGGAACTGATTGAGTTGGTCTTGGTCACCGTTATATATAGACAATTCCTTGCCCATGCAAGGAGTAATGGAAGTTGGAGAAATGACAAAGATGACATATTCCAAGCAATGAAAGCTTGGTGTGCTCTGCTTAAGCCATGGGGCCAATCTTAGAGTTGTTTACAAGATATCAAAATCAAGAATAGGACTAAAAATAGAGCCATATAACAATATCAAACAAATTCAAAGGATATCTATGCCAATTCATTAATACCATATTCTCATCTTCTTATTGGTTGATAAGACTGGTATGAATGGAAACTAAAAACAAACCATGTATTTTGTTTATCCTCCATTAAGGCAGCTTTTAATGAATATTAATGTAGACCATCCATCTACTGCACATTTGGTTTGGTTTGGTTTGACCCCTTTTCCTTTTTTTAAGGTAAAAGCAAGCAATCAAATCAATGAGTCCTAATCATTTTTGCATAATCAGTCTTGTCTACAAAAAAGTTTGGTATCAACTTTTCTCCAAGTAAAAACTATCATAGCTATCAGTATCGTCTCATCTGAATACATTTCAATAGGACTCCAACAATCACAATCATTACTCGAGTATTATTTTTACAATGTGAATCTCAAGTTTCTATTTAAAACATAGCTAAACTAAATAGCATAAGATCGTAGCAATATAAATAGACTGAGTTAAATTTGAGACCTAGCCACTAGTTTCTCATTTTATCATCCCAAAGTGACATTGATTGAGGCCTAAGATTTTACATTTAAGAGGATGTTAGAAACAATAGTCCACCAAGATAACTTAGAGGGGGGGTTGGGGGGTGAATCAGTTATCTAATAATTAAAACATTCATCAACCTTAAACAATATTATCCATTCCACCAAATTAAATAGTCACCATAACAAGATGCACATAGACAATTACACCATATATGTTAACTAGGGAAACCCTTGATCAGAGGGAAAACCCTGGTGGGAATGATGCCCACAAGATGATGTACTAATATAAATATTCCTCATTAGAGGATGAACCCTATTAGTAGTCTATTACAACATTTAGTACATATTAGTCCCTGTTAGGAGACTTTCAATCCTTGTTAGAAGATTTCGACCCTATTAGGAGTTGTAGAAGATAGGAGGACCCACTATCCAAATAGCTTCTAGGGAAAGACCACTAAACTCACTATCCAATTGATCTCTCAACTATTCCTTGTAGAATAACTATATGTATAGTACTTTAACTTCTTTCCTTTGTCCTGTCAACTAGACCAATCACTGTCAGACCTTATAGACTAGGTCATGAACCTCATATCCAAGTATCAAACTTTGGATTGCACAATAGAACCTTAGTAATGAAGTTTCCTTCACTTCAGCTCTACTTTGCTTATCTTCACATTCCACTCTTTGTGTTTCTTACAATCATTCACATTTATCCATACATGATAAAGGAAAATGTCCTTCCTTTACACCAAATCTATAAAAAAATTCCCTGAGTCGGTTGTTACACCTTCTCAATTAATTATTATAGGACCATATTAAGAACATGTTATACTTAGCGATAATATTAATCTTTCACCTAGCAACTTGAATAACTTTTTGTACATGTATCATTATGATGAGTGATCTTAGACATGTCATCACAAACATGTCTTCTTCACATCTTTAACTTTGGCTTCTCAAAATAACAAATCTTCTAAGAGATATAAAAAATCTACTAGAACATGCCTCTGTAAACTCTATCTCAGAACAGTCTTCACCAAAACTTGCATAACTTCTTCCAGATTTAATATCTTATGCTTCTGAGGTTAGCTACATATACTAGACACAAAGTATAATATCCCTTTAACCTTGATACTAAAATTACTCAATGATCTATCCATACCAACTTGATCTTTACCACTATTCTTATGTCAAATGCCACAGAAAACTGCTATGTTGACATCAATGAAAAACACAGTCATGAATGTAACATATCATCATGATAATGATCTAATCATGATTCTACAATACTCCCCCATATTAATATCATCAACAATCATGCTTCCAACAAAGCCATCCTATAATTTATTTCTATAGAACTAATACCATGCTTTTGAAGCATATGAGCAATTCAATAAGATATGATCTGCATCTTTCTCAGACACATTTCAAATATGAGACATTGAGGGGGTCCCCCAAAGCCAATCCTTATAATTCTACCCACAATTAATATTCTTCTTTGAAGGGCTAACCAGGAGAAGACACAAGCTTTCAACAAGCATAGGGAGTAGAGAAATTCCACCTTAGGGTGATGCCTTAAATTATATATGTATTTGTAACCATCTTTTGAGTTATATTCTCCATCTTTGGATCCATCCCATATTAGTTTTTCCTGTCTTATGAAGGTGATATTTCTTTCATTTAATATTTTATTAAGTTTTTCTTCCTCTTGGGGAGGAATATTAAAGTTTGAGAATGGTTTCCATTTCTATCCTACCAAAGTGTTGTTATTAAGATATGAAACAATTCTATCCTCCCCAAGAGTCTGTCCAAAATCTCACCTGATCCCCCTTTCTAATTTTCCATGTCACTCTATTAAGAATAATTGATCTACAACTTCACATGAAGTTCCATAAGTTAGAACCCCTATGAGGATTTCTAGTTCTAAGGATAATAAGTGGATCATTAAAATGAAAATATTTTTTACATAGGGTCTTTTCCCATTTTAGGTGGGGAAATGTAAACATTCTCCAAATGAGCTTGGCACCAAGAGTCATTGCTTGATCTTTCAATTTTTTGACACCAAATCATCCTTCTAACCTAGGGCGACCAACCTTCTCCCAAGCCAGTAGGGATATTTTCCTTTTATCTTCACAACCTTTCCAAAGAAATTATTTTAATTTTTTTTTAATGTTATCCTTATTTTGAGCTAGCAATTCCAAAATAGAGAATTGGAAGATTGGAATACTTAACAAGACTGATTTGAGTAAAGGTTATTATCTCTACTAGATACAACCATTTTCATTTCTAGGATTGGACCCTTGCTTTAATTTTACCTATTAAGATTTCCCAGCTAGAAGAGTTTCTCTTCTCCTGTTCTAATTGAATACCCAAATATCTACAAGGGAAATATCCCTTCTTAATGTTCAAGTTTTTGCTAATTTTTTATTCCATAGTGACCTTGGTATTAAAAAAGAAGCTTTCAAACTTAGATAAATCTATTTCCTAGTTAGAAGCTGTCATGTACTCTTGGGAATATTTTTAAATTATTTTTCCTCTTTTCTATTGGCTTCCCATATAGCATTGTATCATCAAAAAATTGTTGTTGGGTAGTAACTCCTTCCTCTAGGATAATTGAATAACCTTAAGGGGTTGGTTAGTTTTAAAGTTTATTAAAGCTCTTCCCAATGCTTCAGACATAACAATGAATAGTGTGGGGAATATAGGGTCCCCTTGTCTTAGTCCTTTGGAGGGTGAAAAGAAACCCTTTGGTATCCCATTTGTTAGGATTGAGAGTTCTCGAGTTGAGATGCATTCAAAGATTAGATTAATACATTAGTTTTAAAAGATAAAATCTCATAAGCATTTCCAAATAAATCTTCAATCAACTTTATCATAAGCCTTACTAATGTTTGATTTGATCATCATGCTTGGTGAACCATTATAATGAAGGGAATGGATCACTTCTTAGGATATTACTATCCCATCATAAATGGATCTACTTGGGATGAAGCCAATATTATCTTCACAAATGATAATTGGTAAAATATTTAACATTTGATTGGCCTTGGATAGTAAATTGTAGAGAATATTGCATAATGCAATTGACTGGAAAGCCTTGGATAGTAAATTGTAGAGAATATTGCATAATGCAATTGACTGGAAATTGGTAAAAAATTATGTTCAATATTATTTAGGAATAAGAGAAAGAAAGATATGGTTGACTTATTTGAGGAGACTGCCTAAATTTCTAGAGCTCTACAAGGCCTCTATGATATCATCTCCCAGAAAGTGCCAAGACTTTTGGAAAAAACATGTTGGGAAGCCATCAGGCCCTGGGGATTTATCTAGGGCCATTTGGAAAAGAGCCTTAATGACATCTTCCTTAGAGATTTTACATAATAACACTTTCTTGTTATCATCTAAGATAATTTTTTAAATATTCTTTAAGGATTTTTGGAAGGACAAAGAGGATACTTCCAAGTTGTTTAGCATATTCTCAAAGTAAGAGATCACCTCTTCGGCAATTTCAACAGGTGTTTCTATTATGGTGTTATCCTTATTATAAATTTTAGCAAGTTTGTTACTGGCTCTTCTCTGTTTAGTACTGTTGTTGAAATAAATAGTATTTATGTCTCCTTCCCTTAACTAGGTTTCATTGGATTTTTGTTTCTAGAAGATTTCCTCTTTGGGTAGGATATCCTCTAGTTTTAGTCTAAGATGTTTTTCCTTAAGATACATGCTTTCATCTTTACCTTTCTTCATGACTTCTGATTTTATATTGGCTAATTCAATTTCAATTTCAGTTTTAGCATCAAAGATATTTCCAAATTTATTCTTATTCCAATAGATAAAGTTTGTTTGATTGTCTTTAGTTTATGTACCACCTTATACAACCTTGAACCTACTAATTCTGAGTTAATCCACCAATCTTCAAGTAGATGGATCAAAGATTCATCTTTGAGCCACATAATTTCAAATTTAAATAGATTCCTAGTCTAGGTTCCTTCTAATTCAAAAGTTGGAAGGATCAAGTAGTAATTAGATCTAGAGAAGGGAAGAGTTTTAGAGAGAAGATGAGAAACCTCATTAGGAATTTTTCCCAAGATAAGGAATCTATCTAGTTTTTCTACTATTTGACTAGAACCTTGCCTTCTATTAGTCCAAGTTGGATTTGATTTCTAATGGGAAAGAGTGGTGCATCTAATTATTAAAATCTAGTGAATCTTGAGACAATTTTTCCAAACCTCCTCTCTTTTTAAAAGAGGTTGATATTTCATTAAAATCCACTCCCAAAATACAAAGGGAATTAGTTGACAGCAAAACATGTTCCAATTCTAGCCAAAGGAATCTTTTCTCTATTGTTGGTGTAGGCTCATAAATATTTAGTAGCATGAATTGTAGATTAGAATTGAGACTTTGAACATGAACAAATATCCAATATCTTTCCCACCTTGTGGGAATGAGATACACTGAACATGAGTTCCAAATGATTCCCAAACCTCCAGATGCCCCTATGGCATGGCTTCCAAAGATTTTCCTAAAGGCTAATTTCTTCCCAAAATCATTTAACTCGTACTAGTTCATTTTTCTTTCTTAAATCATAATTATGCTAGGTTTATATTGGGAAAGAGAACACTATAATAAGAATTGTTTGTTAGGGGCATTTAAGCCCCTAACATTCCACATAATGAACTTCATTTCTCTATGGAAAGGAACTTCCCCTTCCCTACACCAAATAGTTTAGTCAATTTGGTTTGACCTTCCACCTCTGCATGTTGAGATCTTAGTTCATTAAGAGATTTTTTGCCTCTTTTTTGGGGACTTTTCTCATGTTTGGATTATTGGAAATATAAGAGGAGTAACTGAAAGGGGAGGGGTGAATCAGTTACTCCAAAAATAAATCCTAGATCCCTTAGATGTCAATACAAAATAAAAATTTGAGAACTGAATAGTGTTGATGCTCGACAAACACACATAAAATATTGTAACTTTGTAAATAATGTATATGCTCAATAAGTACTTAACATGCAAATATTTAGATGTTATCTTTGATTAACAGTAATTAACTTTGTTTGCAAAACACATAAAGAAAATATCATGAACACATTTGACACCAGAATTTAACATAGAAACCCTATTTGGGGAAAACCACCAATTGCAACTAGTTATTGTTTTCACTCTTCTAAAGTGAGCCCTATTAGGAGCCAACCCTATTAAAGGTTACAAAACACACTATTAGGTGTGACCCTATTAGAGGATTTAATCACCCTATTAGGAGTGACCTTGTTAGAGGTCTTTAGACAATTCAACAGAACTGCCCCCTTGTTAGAGGATTTACAAATAGCTTTTAAGACAACTCTATTCAGTGATTTAGATCACTACTACAATGGTTAGATAGTAATAATGAGATGACCTAACTTAAATACAACTGAATTGTTGATTACAGATCTTGATTCTAGCTTTACTTGATCCATCTTGATTGAATATATCTTTTATACTCCACAAGGATATTCTACTTATCCTTCAAATTGTCTTCCTCTCTTCATCATTAAATCTTCAATACATTCACAACTTCTCATTCTTTGAAACCACAACTTGATCTTATACTTATATCTTTCATATCGTCAAGTTGACTCATATACAACTTAGAATAACTTATATTCATCTTCTTAGTCAGTTGGAACCATCAAATAAATCAATTAAACTTAATATGCCAAAATAATAAAATCCTTCATTAGCTAACCTAGCTCAGTAGACACTAACTCATAAATGATGTCCTATGTTAACCAACTAAAACTTGGTTAACATTGCAAACTTTCAAAGATCTTTTGGTAACTGAGTGAGCTCAATTAAAACTGGTTCCATCCAAATTTTCTTTCATTAACTAAGTGAGCTCGATTAACACTCATTTTCTATAGACTTTCCTTTGGCGCCCGAGTGAACTCAGTAGACACTACCGTCTAAACTAGGCAAACACAAGAATGCTTGGCAGACATAGAAAACTATATTCAATGCCTAAGTGAGCTCAGAAAACACTGATTTCAAAACTAATATGACATTTTGTAACATCAAAGGCAATACACAATTTAATCAATTGATCCAACAATCTCCCTCTTTGGAATTGATGGCAACACAACATGTCATAATGCAATTATTTTTTTAGAAAAATAATAAAGGAACATATCCTTAGTTTCATTTTGATTCTCATCCATGAGAACTCCCTTTGTTAATGTGAACTTTTTCTACCTTCAGATTCTCCCTCTGTTAGAAAAATTTTGTCTGCAACACCTACCAAGTTCATTTTTCCTCACAAATATCTCTATGATAGCATAACAAACTTCTCTCTCTTTGTAATAACGAAAAAAAATTCTAGGAGATATGACAGTAAACTTCTCCCTCTTTGACAACACATGCCAAAGATAACAACTTTGTTAATATCAATGTACCTTAAGTATTGATTCATTTTCAATATGCCCTTGCCAATTCTGCATCAATTGATTGATCTTCAACATACTCTGGTTGATGCATCACTAACTTCATTTAGTGGGCTTCAAATAGGGGAATGACCCCTAGCTTACCTCTTAGATACAGAAATGCATCCTTAGGTAATGGCTTGGTGAATATGAAATGTCCCTTTTCTGATTTTATATGATATTCCCAACCTCTAATTAGATTTTCAAAATCAAACAACTGATATCACAAAGATCCTCCAAATTTCTCAAGAAACCCCAAATCGGGTATGCTAGAAATGGTGCCAAAAGCTTCACAGCTTCACCTATTATTAATAAATCTGAAAATGGACATTTTAAAAAAAAAATTAGCAGCATAAAAGCCTATAAAATGACATTTCTAGATCTATATAGCCTTTACACAACATCTCACAAATGTAGGACAAAAACTATGCTCATCGGGCTCCCAAAATTAACACAAAAATGCCCGAAAACACCACAAAAACACTAATAAACTCTCTTAGAAGTTTAATCACATCTCAATACATATATTCAGCTCTATTTTAATAGCTTAAAGTCTTAAATACAGCAGCAACCAAAACTGATATGAAATGCTCAACTGAAAACACCAAACTCATGCAAAAAACACACCCAAAAACCCACAAATTTACACTGTTTAGCACAAAGGCAAACTCTATATGAGCATGCACATGGAATGGCTTCAAACTCCCATCCTTAGCCTTCCTAGAAACCTGAAAACTCCCATTCTTGGGTTTCCCTGGAAACCTACAAACTCCCGTTCTTGGGTCTCCTTCTCCACAGGTTTGGCAGCCTCTGAAGAATAACAAAGAATGAGCAAAAATCAAGTTCTGTAATCAGCCCAAAATGCCTCCAAACCCCTTAAAAGAGGGAATAAATGTAACTCACGTCCAAGAGAGGTTAATGAAACATATTTTAATAATAATTTTTATTTATTATTCCAACAGTTTCCAAAGATTAACCCCCTTTTTCCGAAACTTCACTTTCTTGGGCCTGCCTGCCTTAGCAAAGATTATTATTTTTTAATTATTTGAAAAGGGGACATGACAAGTCCTCCCCTCCAAAACATTTCTTGTCCTCAAGCAATGGTTGAACAATAAACCAATCAATCCACCTGGATCCCAAATGTAGTCATGAACTATACTACTACCAATTAACACAGGCTCCTGCAATATCCTCTGCAATATGACCAAGAGGAATCCATAATCAAACTGACAATTATAGCTCAACCAAACTCTAAAATCACCACTACCACAATCAAAAACCCATGAGGCACAAACTCTTAGAACATCAGAACCCAAGCAAAGTGGACAAACCAAACTACCAACACAGTAAATACCATCAACGCATCCCACTGGCCTATACGAAATGCACAATCCAACTCTGCAACAATGGTGAATGCTCTCAAATGAAACTGTACCAAGTATGGAGAATCCACACACTGTACAACTCCTGTAGTCAACACAACTTTTCAAATCATCGGCCACTATCTCATAACCATAACTACCATGCACCCCTGATGGTGAAAAGCCATCACAAGATAAATAGCAAGAATTGGAACCCAAACCAAATCTTCCTGCCATCAACTCCTCAACACAAGGATCAAATGCTAACTGATGTACATACCTTGCAATATAATGTTGATAAAAAAAACCAACCTTAGTCAACAACTCACCATGAACAAGTGATACAACCCACTGTGACTGATCACCAGCTAAGTCAGGAGATGTCATAGCCAAAGGAGTAGAATCAATAACAACACCCGCTGAAGCATCACTCTGAAACTCCTGCTCTAAGTCATGTATTGTCAAGCTGTCAACTGTACAACCTATCGCCATGTCATGCCCATCACAACTCTCATCTTGAGGCATCAAATTGTCCCATAACTGATGATAAGCACTAGGAACCAAAGTACATCTCTGTATCATTATCTCATCAACATGGTCATCAAAGGTAAATTGATGAGCATACCTCACAGTGTAATGCCGATAGAATGCACCAATCTCAGTCAATGGCTCAGACTGTAATCCAAATGAAACTAACTGCAATTGATCATTAACCATGTTGGAACTAACTACTACCTCTGAAGATATCACCAAGGGAGTAGTGTTACTAGTAGGAACCATGCCAACTGCCAACTCACCAACATCACACATGATCTTTGATAAATCTCTAGTCTCTGTGCCATCAATACTAGACGCCACCACCATGTCAGGCATACAACAATCTGCTACAACACCCAACTCAACTGAACCTAACTCTAGTGGGAATGAACCTGATATTCCAATGTTAGTATCAAGAATGGATGCATCCCCATCTCCACAGTCTCTGACAATCTTGGCCATGGACATCCTCGGATCACCAAACGCCACTGCTTGTGACTGTATAGAATCAGGTGAAGACTGTAGTCACTCTAACTCCATGGTCACCTTAGCCAGATGAAATTGTGACTCCTTGAAAGCCAACTGTGTACTCTCAAGAATCTCAGAAGTCACCACAAGCTGCTCAGTAAGCTCACTCACCTCATCTTCCTTGGCCAACAATGCATCATATGCTATACTGCCCCACTTCATAAGATAATCTCTGTTGGCTACCAACTGCATATAATCCTGTCTCAGAATCTAGATAGCCTCCCATAAAGAGTGGAACTCTGTCAAGGAAAGATAACTGTCTCCCTGCTCATCACTAGTAGGATAACCCCATCCATAAACTGCTAACAACTGATGAGTAGCATCGAAATGTTGGCAAGTGATAGCAATGTCTTGGTCACTAACTCTCAACTGATTAGACACATGATGGCACTGGCTTGACTGTCTCCTAGAAACCTCCTCTGATGCACTGTCTAAAGGAGTATCCTCAAAGTTACTAGTCTCTAGAGTATTACCATCCATATCCTGTGAATCAAATCTAAAACTCATATCAACATACGGAGTATCAAAAACATTAGCATTACTGTCCAACTCCTCTATACCCAAGGAAACTAAGTCTTCAAAATTTCCCACTGCATCCTCCTAGATGTCATCAATGCCAATATGATCCTGGGACTCATATATACACACTGCCAAATATGAAATATCATCAACACATTCTAGCAAGTATGGTCCACTGGATATATGAACAAAGCCCAACATCGGTGTATAAAAACTAATACCAACATTGGACAAGATGTTAGCACAAGAAAAGACAACACCGTGCAATCTGCTAATCAAATCCATGATAGCACCCAAACAAACACTGCTACCAAAAAGTGTTAAAGATTTCCTGTCAACTGAATCCCAAATGCTAATATAACAATCTTGAGTCCATATCTGTAAACTAGAATCAGCTGGTAACTCAAGCAAAATCCTCACTTGAGTAATATGACCAATACCAACTAACTCCACATACCTATCATGATGAGATAATGAAGTCAAAATACTATCTTCACTCACCTTCAGCTGGCGGGATGAATCATGTGAAGTACTACCTGCCTCAACCTCATGTGATGAAGCATCTAACTGTGCTTGGTACTCTTTCTCAGCAAAGTCATGAATGCTCAATGTTTGCTCATCTCTACCACATATCTCACCATCCTGCACAACAACATCATCATAATCATCATCTGAACCCACTACACTGTAGTCACTGCCTGTTGTAACTATACCATCCTGAATACCTGTGGCATCACCCTTTGACAACCTGTAAACAATTGTCTCAATTTGAGTATCAAGTTGATCGTTACTATCAATCTGTGCAATATCCTTTCCCACCACCTCCTCTGGTAGAGTAGAATCTGAGACCTCTACCTGGCTATCAGCTAGTTTCTCAAAATCCTCATGCAAGTTCTTGGGAATTGTGTCATCTTTCCTGTGAGAAAATCTGCCAAATAGAAATCCAGTCAACTTATCCACCTTAGCTGGGTCAGATAACATGTCATTCATTATACGGTGGTGCTCAACCAACTGTTTAGACATGTCATGGCTTATTTTCATAAGTTTATCTCGAATGTCTAAATAACCATCCTTTCTACTATTTTGACTCTGGCTATCAATTGTCCAAGATCGTTCCCTCTGAGACTCTGTACTATACCTGTCCATTCTGGATAAAGTAGAGTGTAACCCCAATAGGATATAACTTCTTCAAACACCAAGAACTAACATGCAAATGATTAGAAGTAGCATGCAACCATAGATTTGGACATGCAACTGATTAGAAGCAACATGCAACAACCAAATTATGACATGCAAGATCTGGGTAGTTGTCAAAACTGACATGCAAACTTCTACAACCACCAAATTCACCAAGAACTAACATGAAAATGATTAGAAGTAGCATGAAACCATAGATTTGGACATGAAACTGATTATAAGCAACACGCAACCACCAAATTATGACATGCAAGATCTGGGTAGTTGTCAAAACTGATATGCAAGATCTGGGTACTTGTCAAAACTAAAATGCAAACTTCTACAAACATCGAATTCACCAAGAACTAACATGAAAATGATTAGAAGTAGCATGAAACCATAAATTTTGACATGAAGCTGATTAGAAGCAACATGCAATCATAAATTATGACATGCAAGATTTGGGTAGTTCTCAAAACTGAAATGCAAGATCTGGGTAGTTGTCAAAACTACCTGCAAACTTCTACAAACCCTCAAGCTGGCAAGATCATGGCTCTGATACCACTAAAATGTCCCTTTTCTGATTTTATATGATATTCCCAACCTCTAATCAGATTTTCAAAATCAAACAACTGATATCACAAAGATCCTCCAAATTTCTCAAGAAACCCCAAATCGGGTATGCCAGAAATGGTGCCAAAAGCTTCACAGCTTCACCTATTATTAATAAATCTGAAAATGGACATTTTTACAAAAATTTCAGTAGCATAACAGCCTAAAAAATGACATTTCCAGATCTATATAGCCTTTACACAACATCTCACAAATGTAGGACAAAAACTATGCTCATCGAGCTCCCAAAATTAACACAAAAATGCCCGAAAACACCACAAAAACACTAATAAACTCTCTTAGAAGTTTAATCACGTCCCAATACATATATTCAGCTCTATTTTAACAGCTTAAAGTCTGAAATACAGCAGCAACCAAAACTGATATGAAATGCTCAACTGAAAACACCAAACTCATGCAAAAAACACACCCAAAAACCCACAAATTTACACTGTTCAGCACAAAGGCAAACTCTGTATGAGCATGCACATGGAATGGCTTCAAACTCCCATCCTTAGCCTTCCTAGAAACCTACAAACTCCCATTCTTGGGTTTCCCTAGAAACCTGCAAACTCCCGTTCTTGGGTCTCCTTCTCCACAGGTTTGGCAGCCTCTGAAGAATAACAAAGAATGAGCAAAAATCAAGTTTTGTAATCAGCCCAAAATGCCTCCAAACCCCTTAAAAGAGGGCATAACTATAACTCACATCCAAGAGAGGTTAATGAAACATATTTTAATAATAATTTTCATTTATTAGTCCAACGGTTTCCAAAGATTAACCCCCTTTTTCCGAAACTTCACTTTCTTGGGCCTACCTACCTTAGCAAAGATTATTATTTTTTAATTATTTGAAAAGGGGACATGACAGAATATTTCTGCAATCTATTCTTTTATGTTTACATATTCCAATCTGACTTCTTTATCCTACACAAATTCTCTTAAGAAGTGATATTTTATAGCAATGTGTTTTGTTTTGGTATGCATCACTGGGTTCTCTAATATATTGATTGCACTGGTGTTATCATAGTATATGATTACTAGATCCTTAATCTCTATCTTAATATATGCCAACAGTTCCTTGAACCAAACAATGTTTGAACAATTAACTATTGTTGCCACATATTTTGCCTTTGTTGTGGATTGAGAGGTACAATTTTTCTTCTTTCTTGTCCAAGACACTAGTCGTTTACCAAGAAAGAATGCTCCACCACTAGTTCTTTTCCTGTCATCAAGACTTCCTGCACAATCAGCATTAGTAAATACCTTCAAGTCCAAATTGCCTCCAAGTTTGTACCATAAGCTATAATCTTCAGTACCTTTTATATATCTCATGATTCTTTTGATTTTCATCATGTGATTTTCTCTAGGATTTGCTAAGAATATTGCCACCATACCAACTACTAATGAAATATCATGCCTTGTATGCACTACATACTACAATTTTCCAATCATTGATATGTATGTGGTCTAATCTACCTCTTTAGAATCATCATTTTTTGGAAGGGTTATGTCCAATAGACATAGGGATTCCAATTGGTCTTGAATCTTCCATTCCAAAAAAATTTAGTATCTCCTTGATATACTTAAATTGAATAATGTAGATACCATTTTTTTATGTTGTATCTACAACCAAACAAAGAATTTTATCTCTCCAAACATGGACATCTCAAATTCTTTACTCATTTCTTCTGAAAATGCCTTGCACAAGTCATTGTTTCCTATAAATAAAGTGTCGTCAAAAAATATTTTTTCTAGCATAATCTTCTTGTCTGAGCCTTGTTTGATATATAGGCTACTGTTATCATTTATTCTTTGAAAACCAATATGTACCAAATAGTTATGTAGTCTTTCATACCAAGCTCTAGGAGCTTGCTTGGGACCATATAATGCTTTGTTTAATTTGCAGACCATGTCTCTTTTGCTAGGATCTACAAAACCTTCTAGTTGTTCAATGTAGACTTCCTCATTAAGAATTCCATTCAAGAATGCAAATTTAACATCCATTTGATACACTTTAAATCCTCTATGTGCTAAATATGCTAGTAAAGTTTTTACACCTTTTAATCTTTCAATAGGAGCAAAAGTTTCACCATAATCAATACCTTCTTCTTGAGAATACTCTTTACACACCAATCTTTCTTTTTTTTTGGAAACTTCTCCATCTTCATTCAACTTATTTCTAAACACCCACTTTATGCCAATCACATTTTTATCCTTGGGTCTAGGAACAAGAGTCCAAGTTTTGTTTTTTTATATCTGTTCTATTTCTTCATTCATTGCTTCAACCCAACTTTCATTATCCAATGCATCTTTAATATTTCTTGGTTCAAATCCAGCAAGTAAACATATACCTTTTAATTTGTTTCTTATCATTGTTCCATCAAATTTGTCTCCAATGACCTGATCAGGTGCATGATGCCTTCTAACATATCTTGCTAACACAAGTTCTTTGGGTTTGGAATGAGTTCCACTTTTTTCATCATAAACTTCAATGTCAGGCTTGAGTCCCACTGTCTGTAACTCAAGTCCATCAGACTTTGTTCCATTAGACTTGGGTCCTCAATAATGGACTCTAGAGGAGCTCCCATCATACCTTCTACAGGAGAGGATTACCTATTTGAAATATTAAAACATCCTCCCTTTAGGTTGAAGGAGATGTCCATATCTGAGATAGAAGAGGGAAACCCTTGCAAGTTTAGAGATTTAAAATCTTTAAGTTTATTACATCTCTTACACGAAGCAATGGAGGGGTTTCCAAGTGACTTTCTTAGCTATCCTACTAGAGAAGATCTCTGGCTCAAGGTAATATAAACAATTATTTGTAATGGTCCTTAACTTTTTGAAATTTATTTTACAAAATTCCATTTCAATCAAGAGTTTAAAATTATTGGATGAAATAAAATCATCCTCAAACCCTCTAAAATCACCCAAATAATTTCCTATACAACTAAGAATAGATCTTTGTAGTAATTCTACTAGGACGTCCTTTAGTATAACCCATTTTATTACTTTATTATTATCAAAAGAAAATGAATCAAAATTGGGTTCCCATCTTATGAATTTTAAATGATATCCTTTCAAAAAAAAATGGATCTCCATGTAATAACTTTTTCCTTAATTCTAGTGTAGAGAAAAGAAAATAATGTTTTTTTTTTAAGGATAGAAATTGATGCAAGGAGGGGTTGAAAAACTAGGGCTAGAGGCATACCTAATGATCCAACCACATTACTGAGAAAGCACAATAGAAGAAAACAACATAGAGAACAACACCAAGGAGAGAAGGAACATCAAATACTTTATTGATTCATCAAATTATTCGCATACATGCCCAATTGTAAGGCCTTGTGGATTATAACAAATAAGATTTACAAAATCCAGACATAGATTTTTTAGATGTCCTTAATTCATACTTCCATCTCTTTAACTTTTCTCTCCCATCCAAACTCTCTAAGTGATACCTAACCTAAACCTAGACACCCCAATTTATACTTGCCAAAATGGCTTACAAAAGATTCGAGATCTTTACATAATAGAAGGTCAGCCTTTAAAATGGTATGTAGACATCCCAAGACAAGATCCTTACATTAAATTATTGATCCAAATTAAATACACACGTAAGCTCAAACTAAGAACCAATCATAGATAAGCTTGGTCAAAGAAGGAACCAAGCATCAACAAACATCAAGTTCACTTGATACATAAAGGAACACTAGGCCAACACTGAACATTTCAGCACATATAGAAATGCTCACTCTCAACCAACACTAAATAGCTCGATACATACATGAACTTGGAAATTACTATAACTGGGCAACCATTAAAACTTCACATTAACTGGCAAAATGAGAAAAATGAGCAGGATAGAAGGAAACCTAAGATTCTCCTACATTAGACAACTAGGGTTGAAATAAATGATTCTCCTAAATCATGAAAGTATCACAACCTAAGCTAAATCCAACTTAGATTGAGAAACCCATGTAGCTTCATCAACTAGTATGTTCTTCCACTTCACCAAATATTCATAGTAATCCTTTCCTCTTGTGATCTTAATTACCAATTCTCTCATCCAAATCTATTCAACCTCTTCAATTTACTTCTTAGGATAATCATGTGGTACAAAAAATTCATCATCTAACTCATGATACTTATGCAAATTAGAAAAATTGAATATAGGATATATATCCATTTCATATCAACTTCATAAGCATTACCACTATAAAACTTCCTCAAAACTCTACAAGGACCAAACTTCTTCATTCTCAACTTACTGGTATGTTCCAATAGGAAATATTCCTTTCTTCAAATGAGCCATCACCTCATCACCAACTTCAAAAACATGATGTCTTCTAGACTTATCAGCCTTCTTCTTATACTTCTTTACATTGTTCCAAACTTAGCTTCACTTCCTCGTGCAAAGACTTCATAAAGTCAGAAAATACTTCTCCTTCGGTACTTCTCTTCTCCTCACCAACAACATCCCTCAAATCTGATATACCTTTAGGCTGCATTCTAGTAACAATCTCAAAAGGTGTTTTCACTATACTCCTATTCACATAATTATTATATGTAAACTCAGCTTGTGCCAATATCATATTTTAATTAATTAGCTTATCTCCAACCAAACATCTCAACAAATTACCCAAGCTTCTATTCACAACATCTATACGTCCATCTATTTGTGGATGGAATGTAGAACTAAACTTCAACTCAGTATCCATCTTCTTCCACAAAGTCCTCCAAAAGTAACCAAAAAATTTATTGTCTCTATCAGAGATAATACTTCTCAGTAATCCATGTAATCTAACAATCTCTTTGAAGAAAATATCAATAATATGCACAATATATGATGTCTTCTGACATGGTATGAAATGTGCCATCTTATAAAATCTATCCACAACAACAAATATGTAGGAATCATACCCTTTTTCTATATTAGGTAATCTAAGAAGAAAATCCATATTGATGTCACTCCATGGTTTCACAAGAATAGAAATAGATGTATACAATCCAGTATTCTAACTTACTCTTTTTTCAACTTATCAAGAGTCTCTCTTGTGCTATGTTTGCCCCTTGTGTTGCTTGTGTGGGGGATTATGTTTGGATGCATGATGGAGTGAATGTAAATTTTGGTTTCCCATCATGGGGGGCATCCCTTAGCTATAGCAAGTCTTGGGGGTCCCCTCATTGTTAGTAGCTACCTAGTTCATCCTACTAGTAGTCATATGCTTATCTTAAAGATTAAGCCATGTATGTCTAAGTATGAACTATTTTAGACTATGAAACTGTGGATGGCTCATTAAATTAGTTATAGTTACTTTGATGGTAATTTTTTACTTGGATAACCATAGTAATTTTAGAGATAATACATGCACCAAATATTGACTCTTGGAACGGATGCATTTATTAGATAAAAGGTTGATGCAAGATCACCTACTATTTCAGTGATTCATGATAACTCAACAGATCACATGGCCTTTGTACTAGCAATGCTTCATTCAAATTTATACCCTATCTACTTTCGATGGTAGGATAGAGGCCTACCATGGTGGTGATGGGTGACAAAGAATTAGGGTACAATTCTAGAGAGGGAACCTAAGCAACAACTACCACATCCAAGGAAGGTAGTAGGCACACAAATTACCCAATCCTAACACGAGGCAATAGTGACAATAAATAACAGTATTGCACTCATCGAGTTTGGTAATTGGAATGAGTACAATCTAAATCCCTTAACGAGGATCCATTGGAGGGAAAGTCTGGTGCTAGCAGCCATGGTAATTCCAACTCCAATAGTTTATATTTAAGTTGTTGTAGTTAAAAATCTCATAGTTGGATCTTGGGTCATCAAGGTCAATCCACCTTCTTGGTGTGCACTAGCCCTCATGTCCCTTTTTTTGGTAGTGTATTCCTAGCCTTAATGGGTTGGGTTGCAATTCTAGTTCCATTACATTGAAAAATTAGAGTTCTTAAAGCAAGCCTATGCTCTGAATAAATTAGCATGGAATAACGCAATAAAAGTCTGGTCCTATTTTGTTGGCCTTCAGGACAAGAGTAATGATTAATAAGGACTATTGTTGGCCTTTGGGACTAGAGTAATGAGTAACAATTAATAAGAAAACTACCTCTAGAATAATAATTAACTCTTCCTAAGTAAGAACTAGTACCTCCTCTGTAAGAATTACCACCTTTCCTCTTGGTCTTTCTTTTATCATCACTTTTCCACTCAGATTTTCCCTTATCTTGCACAAAATTGTCAGATCTGCCACTTTCTCCATAAGATCTATGTCTGCCTCTCTAGAATCTACCACCTCTACCTTTTTGTCTTTGTTCATGCTTCTATATAAAGATCTCTCTAGCTTTCAAGGTATATTGATATGCTTCAACCACACTTTCTAATTTTACAAAACTTATTTCATTTTAAATTCAAGATCTCAATCCATTTAGGTATCTTGCAAATATCTCAACCTCATCATCCACATGTCTAGATCTGATGTCCAATCTACATAATTCCTCAATATACTCCTTCATAGTCATGTCTTTTTGTCTCTAATTTTGCATGTTCCTCAACAAGATAACTTGCTAATCAAAAGGAAGGAACTTCTTCTTCACTTTTTTCACCATTTTTAGCCAATTTTTTATCTTCTCTTTTCCTTTTCTATGTCTATTAATTTTTAAATACTCCCACCATAGTAAGGCATGACCTTTCAATCTTTTGCCTACAATATTCACCTTCCTATTATTAGGAGTGCCTTCAAACTCAAAGAGCTTCTCCATATCAGAGATCTAGTCCAACACATCATTGATGTCTAATTTTCTATCATAAGGAACAAATTCTACAACAAGCTTTGAATGTACCCTAAATAGTAGTCTCAACAATTTTTCCTCATCTTGATCTTCCTCAAGTTTTGGATTAGGTTTTGCTGTCATTGCTTCATCATCACTCACATCATTCAAATGTGTTCCTCTCCTCTAAGTTGTCTCCATGACATCTAATATGGCTGAAATTTGTCTCAACATGTCCATAATAGCAGTGTCAACATTTTCTCTACCTCAAACCATCTTAGAAAATAGGTTCTTGCAAGATCATGACCCTTTGAAAGTTATAGGTCAAATCCACAAAGCTACCACCCTACAACCAAATCAAACTTAGGGTTCTATATGATCCAATCTCCTCAAGGATGAACCTTATGCTCTGATACCACCTGATGCAATGAGGGGTTTAGAAGCTAGGTCTAGAGGCACACCTAACTATCCAACCACCTTGTTGATTAAATACAAAGGAAGAAAACAACACAAAGAACAACACCAAGGAGAGAAGGAATAAAAAATATTTTATTGATTCATCAAATTTCTTGCATACATGCCTAGCTGTAAGGCCTTCTAGGTCACAACCATTAAAATTTACAAAATTCTAGACTTAGAGTTTTTATAGGTCCTTAATTCAAACTTCTAGCTCTTTAACTTCACTCTCCCATCTAAACTCTCTAAGTGATACCTAACCTAAACCTAGATACCCCAATTTAAACTTGCCAAAATGGATTACAAAAGATTCTAGATCTTTACATAACAGGAGGAAGAGGAAAATAGAGGGAGAGAGAAGGGAAAAAACATGGGGGAGAAGATGGGGGAGGAGGTGAAAGAGAAGAGGGAGAAGATGAAGAATAAGAAGAAGAAGAATGAGGAAAAGATGAAGATGAAAGGGAATTTGGTGAAGGAGAAGACCAAAAGAAATAAGGATAAGGGGAAGATGATTTGGATGAAGAATACAAAAAGGCAAAAGGAGAATAATAAGGAGAACAAAAAAAAAATTAAAAATTAAAACTTGGATAAGTACAAAATAGATGAAGGGAATAGAATGGAGAAGAAGGAGGCAAAGAAGAATAAGAAGAAGAAATATATGGAATGGAGAAGATGAAGAAGAAAATAGAAAAAAAGAAGAGAAAAAGGGAGCAAGAAAAAAGGGTTAGCTAGAGAAGGAGGCAAAAAAAGAGAAGGAAAATGAGAAATACAATTGATTTTCTCTCCCTTATGATTTCTATATATTTTTTACTATATTTTCCCCAATATTAATGAGTAATAACAATATCTTCTTAGTGTTTCCCCATTTCCAACAATAACCTTAACACATGTATTAGTTGATCTCTACCCTTAATACTTCATAGTCCTAATTAAAGAATTACAAACTCTTAACTCCACTCTTAATTGAATTGTAAACGCTAACTCTAACTCTGGTTCAACTATCATCCTAACACTAATCTTTAATCTTGTACTTCATATAAATGGGTAAATTTCAAGGGTCATTTATATTTGTAAACTTGTATTCAATTAAATTCCTAACTCTAACCTTTAATGAGTCATTTTCAAGGTTCCATAAAAAAATATTCTAGAAATTTGATTGATTGTAGATTGTAAAAAAAAAAATTATAAAATAAAAGTTATAACTAATTAGCATACAATTCATTAGTAAATATCAATTTATTTCTGGATTTGATTGTGTGTGTTTTTAGCATCAATATTTCTCAGTGATCCATCATCAAGAAGAAAGAGTGCAAGAATACTAATAGAAAGAAATAGATCAATCCTTACTCAAGAATTATAAGAAGAGAGGAGAGACATGGAAACCTAAGAAAGAAAAAATAGTACATGTAGAGACATATATTTATAATGTTAAAAATAATAGTAAGTGTGTGTAAGTGTGTGTAAGTGTGTAAGTGTGTGTGTGTGTGTGTGTGTGTGTGTGTGTGTGTGTGTGTGTGTGTGTGTGTGTGTGTGTAAACATTAGCAATATATAATACATGTGTGTTGAGAGCTTGTTAACGCCCACTTCAATGTGAGGTAGGAAATATTTTGAAAGAACCTTCACCAATAAATAATTTCAATGGGGGTATGCTATTTGCAATGCCAAGTTGGAGTAGCATATGTGTATTTGTAACACATTCTTTAAAAAAAAAATCACAAGAGGCATTGAATCTATAATACTAAGCTTAATATAACATAACTCTAATCCTAATTTTAAATCTAACCTTAATCTCAACTCTAATGAAAAAGATGATGACATAGTAGATATGCTTTAAATTGTTTACAATCTTTGAGAGACATGGTTAATTTAAAAATGTGATATAATTATTGTTGTTATGTTCACAAACCAATCCCATGCAAACAACCTAAATGACCTAGGAATGCTTCAGTCTATAGTGAAAGTGATTTGATTGTTGTCAATATATACAACTATAAAGTGAGGAAACAATAGTTTGAACAAATGATAAGTTTGAGATGATCAAGGGAAGTTAAAATCTTGATAAAAATAAGAATATTTTTTAATTTAATTATTTATTACTTTTTAGTGTTCAAATACAAAACCAAAGAGTTTTTAAATATTTTATTTTATTTTATTTGTATACAATATAAAATAATAATTAAAATTTATTAAAGGCAAAAGCCTACAATGCAATAGTAACTTGTGAGCCTCTCATGTGGGAGGTCTTGGGTTTGAATCTACCTTTTCTTAACATATAATAATAATTAATTCCAACAAATAATAATAATTAATCTAGGCTTCGATCGTTTACTGATCAAAAATAATTATATATAAAGAATGGTGGAGATAATAAGAGAGATAAAAATAAAGATCCAGGTAAAAAAATGGAATGCAGAGAGAGATAGAGACAAAAGAAGTAAAAATGAAGACATTGATATTTAAAAGTATAGGAAGGGGGTAATGGAGAGAGATGGATACATAGAGAAAGGGATATGTGTCTATATATAGAGGTGGGAGATAGAGATGAATATAGAGTCAAAAGATGGGAAAAAAGAGTTAGATTGAAATAGAGAGATTGAGAAGTGAAGATAGAAAGAGATCTAAGGTGATAAATAGGGAAATATAAAGGAGAGACAGAGATGAAGAAACTAAAATCTATATAGATTTATAGATTGATAAATAATAATATGAATAAAATAGAATGAAATAATATGCTAGAAGGAAGCAACATGGTGATGAATGAGTGCATGACTGAGGAGAGAAAAAAAAAAGATGAGAAGAAAAGGTGAAAGGAGAGAACAAAACAAAGGGAAGGGGCTAAAGAAGGAGGAGGAGGACAAGAGCTAGAGGAAGAAAAGTAGGAGAAGAAGAAATAAAAAGAATAATTTAATTAAGAAGAGGAGCACGAAAAAAATATAATTTAAGTTTAAATGGATTATATGAGAGTTTGAATATATCATTTTCGTAGACAGAACTAATTATTTAGAAATGATTAGGACTTGATGTGGTGGTGAAGGTTCCCAAATTCAAACTACAACCACTAACCAACAAGTCTACAGCCACTTTGGAACCCATGGCTAACTCAACATGCCACCTATCAACTTAACATACTACCACTAGTCCACATCACTGAACAAGAGATAGTGAAATAAAAGAATCAAAAGCACTTGAGTTGAACAAAACTAAAGATGAAACACCATGCAATGTACCTATAGCCTCAACTACTATACCTTGATTCTCAGCTTGATGGTTTTTAACTAGCGCAAATACTTGATGATTCCTACCATCATCCCCCACTGTAGGCTCAGATCTAGCTACACCCTTACCAAGTCCTGAAGAAGGTGGTTTAATAGGACGCCCAAAAGATTTATGACCAAGCTGGCCACAAGAATAATAGTTTCCCCCAAAGTTGGAACTTGTTTCACAACCACCCTGAGTAGCATTAGGATAAGGTGCACTACCCCTACTAGAATTTTGTTAACTACTTTGAGAAGGGTGATCCTACTAGGATTTATGCCCATGGCTCGGGTCATCTCCCTTCTTTCCTAAGTCTCCTACATTCTATCCATCTTTAAACCATTTTCCTCTCTAATGAAAACCATGATGACCACTACCGCATTTTGAGGGTGTTAATTGGGCTTGGCCCTTCCCTGAGGACTGGGTAAACTATGCATCTTGTCTTGAATCCCATGCACTTTGATTTTGAGAACTTGATTTACCACTAAAACCTCTAGCCAAATTATTCTTTTCAATACGTTCTTTCTTAACAGCATGAATAAGAGTCCTAGGCTGATGCATATGAACTTCTCCAATAAGGGTATCCTTAAGGCCTCAGATGAAATGATGAGTCAAGAGTAAATCATCATGATTGTAGCATGAGTATTGCCTAAGCTCAAAGAACCAGATCTCATATTGATCCACTGTCATGTTCCCTTGTTTGATAGATTATGGAACTCATCAGCGCAAGCCTCCCTGAACTGAGGAGATAATAATCTCTCTTGGAACCTCTCCTCAAAGATCTCCCAAGTGAGATATGTGATGCTGATCTAGAGCTGTTGCCCCTCAATATTCCACCAAATGGATGTGCGGTCCCTCAACTGCATAATTGCAAAAAGGGCCCTCATATTGGTTGTGGTATGGATACATGGTGAAACAATGCTCCATGTCCAATAACCAAGTTTTTTCCTTGAGGCCACCTCCCTTTCCATCATATAATGGCAGTTTGGATTGTTGGAGATATTTCATGATATCCAAATGAATAGAATCTTCATTGTCATGGTCCCTACCACCCCAATGGTGCCTTCGGCCACCTAGTGGAGTACGTGAATGTTCACACTCATAGCCATGCTCTTCCTCTTCCCTATGATCTAACATGTGGGAATCTCCATGATGAGATCCCTCTTCCTAATCATGATCCAGTCAGCATTCCTCTAGATGAGGGCCTAACTAAGCAAGAATCTCTTGAAGCACGGGCATTAATGCCCCAATACCATTCTAGCTATTATTACCATGTTCTCTCTCTCCATCTTGATGTTCCTATTCCTAATTCTCTTCCCAATGGTCATTTTCTTGGTTACCACTTTGACCACCAGGTCTATGTGCAGGAGGCATCACTATGGAGTCACAAGATAAGGATCAGAAACATGCTACACAACATAAGAGTCACAAGCAAGATATCAAAATAATAACTAGTAAGATAACAATACACATATAAAAACAATAATATAGTGGAAGCATAACACAAAAATCCCAATGTTGCAACATGGGCTCTGATACCAAATGTAATGCCCCACCTAGAGATCCTTCAAACAAGGATAAACATAAGCCAAGATTTTAAAAAATTAAAATTAAAACAGGTATGGATGTACATGGCATACAACATACAAGGATCACAAAGATCACAATAGAAGACTAAATAGACATCCAAACACCAATAGATCTCCAAATGCCACTACTGACCAAAATGACTAACCACGGAAGGATGCAAACAATTTCAAGTCTAAAACAACTTGAAATCAAAATGCAATTTCAAGGTATTCAAGAACACCATAGAGGGTAGCCAAAACACCTCCCAAAAACTTTTGGTCAAATTGAAAAGTGCCCACTATCTGCCCGGATAGGTTTTCCTAACACCTAGGTGACACTTTAAATTAGCATTATGCGATACTTTTCAGTATCGTTCGACCTTTCTAAAGAAGGCATGTGATACTTTTAGGGTCTCGGTGACACTTCTCAAGAATGCATTCAATACTTCATAAGTATCATATGATCTTTCTTCAATGGGCATGTGATACTTCAAAGTATCACATAGTAGTTTTCCTAAGGGCATGTGATACTTTCCAGTATCGTGTAATTCTTCTTCTTTCGGCATGCGATACTTTAAAGTATTACTCAATGCTAATGCATGGTCACTCAAGAACAACAAGAAATGCTCCAAGGAAAAACCAAGGGATAAAATGGGAAGTTAGACCCTCCAAATTGGGGAATACCAGATCCACAATTGAGGTAGAGACACTTGAACAAAAACTACAAAATAGAAACTGCATATAACCATCTAACAAAGCAATGAAGGGAAAGAACTAAAAGGAACATCACAGTGTATTGAACTAACAAACTAAGTACACAGTTCCTCCCAATTGTAATAGAATTATGAAACCTCAAAAGTTCTAGCCATCCCTCACACATAACATCCTAAATTGCCAACTAGATAGTCAGAGCTGTCTTATAAGGATGTCACTACTAAAGCGTAATGACATCATAAGAATAGGAAATCTAACATACTAAACCAAAAGCAATAGATACTCCAAACAAGCAGATAATATCATCTAATCATATGCTACACATCATAATAAGGGAATGTGTCAATAAAATAACATCATCTAAACATGAAATACAAGCATTCCAATGAAAGCGTAAAGCACAAGAAAGAATACTTTGAAACTCAAAGTACCAAGTGAAAACATCCAGCAATGGTCGCACTGGGATAATAGACCATATATGTACACTAGTCCCCAATAGTGTTGAAGGTAGCTATGCCTCCCAACCATGTAGAACCCATAGGTCCACTCCTGCCATGTTGATGGAGATAATGATCCAGCCACAAACACACTCAAAGAAAACATCCATGCCTAACACTCACACTAGACAATAATGATAATTGAAACCAAGATCATGAGACAATTCAAGTATAATAGGTCCTGGTCAAGCACTCAATGGGAAACTATGTAGGGGTTGACATCATGGAGAGTCACTTGGCATCAAAAAACCCAAGCTAGTATTGGTAGCAACACTCTCCAATGGAAGGCGCACAATTTGGGAAGCAACACTCCCTAATCGAAGGCGCACAATCCCACTTTTTAATTATCTTAAATTTATTACCACCCAACATTTTTATTTAGTTATCACTTACTTAAAACTTCCTCTACGAACCTGAGGAATGGTCACCAGGCTACAAGATAGAAGCCTCTCCATGTGCTACCCTACTCTACCCATGCTCATCCAATGACGAGTGCTCGTAGGCATGCATATTCCCAACCCAACCTTAAATGATCATAACTCTCATAAGTACCATGAAAGATTAGGCCTCGCAAGTCAACCAAAAAATGTACATGTATGTACTCATGTGTGGCGCACCACCATCACAAAGATCATAAGGACTAGATGAGAACACAAGAAAAATATCACTCAACCAAAAACAAGCTCAAGAGGATGGATGCAACACACATCTCAATGCAACAAAAAAAGTGCAACAATGGTCTAACTGACATCCAAACAGATGATCCAGGTCCACGACCAACATCATGCCAAGAAAACCTGAGAAAATAGGGTGACACATGAAATGAGGTAAAAACCCCAAAAATTGGAAAACT
The DNA here is from genome assembly GCA_028749045.1 of Cupressus sempervirens. Taxonomy (NCBI): domain Eukaryota; kingdom Viridiplantae; phylum Streptophyta; class Pinopsida; order Cupressales; family Cupressaceae; genus Cupressus; species Cupressus sempervirens. The sequence continues at coordinate 145,688,498 of CM053791.1, forward strand.
TCAAAATTAAAACCCATTTGGTCTTTGGGCACAAAAGCCTCAAAAATCCAATTAAATTTGGGTTCAGACATCGTATGCAAAAATGAACAGCATAATTGTGCAAAACCCCAAACCCTCATCCCAAAAATTGGGAAAATGTTCATACTCGACTAGCCGGGTAGAACCAACAAACAAAAATGGAGGGAAACACTAGTTCTCAACCTCCTAACAAACAGTTACCAGAAATAATTCTAGATATTGACCTAAAACATGGAAATGTGAGAGCCCTACCTGATAGCCAAAAGGGCTAAAACAAAAAATAGCCAAGTAAAATAAATAATTCATAGATACAACCAAAAATGATGGCAAAACAAGGTATCCTTGAGTTGGATCCAACGGGTCCATCCTCATGAAGATCTCATGCTCGTAGCTCTCACAATGAATAGAAAACCAATCCTTTAGAAAAGGACTTTAGAAAAAGTTCTCAATTTTCCAAATTACAAAAGTGAGAAGCGAGGAATTAAATTCCTCTTTCAATACTTATTCACTTTTTGAGTGAATAATCGATTAGGGTAAATAGCCAGTTAGACTAGATAGACTTCGAATTGACCCAAACAAAAATAGGCTATTCCTAGTAATAGGAATTCATCTATGAAAAAGCTGCCATAAATTAAAAATCAATTAAATGAAGCCCAAAAAACCTGAAACCAAAATCACAAAAGACCTTAACAACTTCATGATAGCACGAAACTCTAAATGCACAGACACATTCACTAGTTTAATCACATAATGCAAATGAGTTTGGATTTAACACCGGAAGGTTCAATTAAACAATTAAACTTGATACGCCAACCATACAGGGATGACATTGGTAAAATGAATAGCTAAATCACTAACTCCATGTGCCACTACTGAGGATATAAATCTTGCGCACTAAAACACATGATCAACTGCAATTGTATATAATATCATAGCTGAAGCAATAAATGCATTAAATATCCAATTTAACCATTTAATTAATTATACTAAAATAATCTATTTACATCACTCATGTTCGCATAAAACATAATGAAGTAAGAATGAAGTAAATATCCATAGCATAAAATCCATCACATAACAGAATCAAAGATATCCAAATACCAGATAACTAGATATCATCATAGGTCTATTGTCATCCTAAAATAGCATCAACATGTAAATATGATAAATTGAATAGCATAGTAGCATAGAATATATGATACTAAAATCAAAGTATAACATCCAACCCTTAGTTCATCTCAAAACAAATATAACAAGAGTATCAAGTATCTCTTGAATCAAAATATAACAAGGTTCAGACTACAAATATGAGAGACACTACATGGAGGTTCTTGCCTAGTTCTTGCTTGATAGAGATGAAACCACATTGTCTTTACCTTCCATAGTGGCCTACATATCCATCCCCCACTTCTACATCAAAGTACCACACTTCTCAATCCATCCACCCATGTTTCAATATCCTATTATGTGTCTTTCTCCTAGCTAGGTGTTTGTTGACTCGTCTAGGGAAAGGTGCTAAACATAGAAAAGAATATTTTTAGGCCTCCAAATTTAGTATTTACACTATGTATACTAAGTTCCCTTCCATGTCCCAATAACTTGTGATAGTCCCATGATGGGATTTTATGGAAGAGGCATTTTTGTTTGCCTCACTCTAGATGAACCAATGAACTAGCCAAAGAAGAAAGATTTTTCAAAAACAATACAAATGGAAAGAAAAGAACCAAAGAACACACAGAGAGAAAGTAATTACATAATTCTAACTAACAAACATGCACATAAATGTGATCAATCCATTAAATAAAAGTTTCTCAACTTGAAAGAAAAACTGAGATAATGAATGCACAAAAAAATGTTTGCTATATTCCTCCAAAACACAAGTTATGTTGACTAACTCTTTGATCAGGCTAAGGATGGCCTTATATTCACCAATTTCACAAACTCCAGCTATTCAAATAGTTCCATAACTTCCAAGATTCATTGTGGGGCTTCCCAGTGTTTCACCTCTATGAGTATCACCTAGATCCAATGAGTGCTAAGTGTTCCATTTATCATCATGAGAGATTGGTTCATGTGAATCATTACTCATGAAACATGAGTCAATGAGTTTGACTTAAAAAATACACAACTAAATCTTGATAGCAATATCACAATAAAAAGACATAGTTTTGATGGAAATGAAGATGTTAGGGAGCACAAGCAACGATGGAGGTATAAGAGAATGTAAAAAAATTAAATTATAAAAAAAAAGGAATTTCTTTTTGTGGAATATTATCCATTTAAGGTGGATTCTATTCTCTTTCACTCCATTTCGTGGGGTTGAAAAAGAATATTTGTGAGTTTGTTTATTTAAGTTTTTTATTTAATATTTTGACAACAGAGAATAATTCTCTTATTGTTTTGTTCGATGGTATGGGTAATCAAGTGAAGTTGAAACTCTAGTTAAATGGCTTTCTTGTTTGGTCATTGTCAACAAATTGTTACCATTTAGTGGTTTCAATTCATAATCTTGTTTGGAAAATGTATAAAGAATATTATATTTATCATTTAGTACTTTCAATTCATAGTCTTGATGGGAAAATGTGTAGAGAATATTATATTTATGCAATAATTAGCCGATAATGAGAAATATTTTAACTTTTAATGCTTCTCTAATTCTAATAAAATTCTAAATCTAACTAAGCTTTACCAATCCTTAAGTTTACAATAATAATATGAATATGTGGGGATTCTATTGGAGCACCTGATTTTTTTCTTCAATTTTTACTTAAATTGGTGGATAACAATACAATAATTGTTGCTAAAAAAAACTCTATACAAAAATAACTTTTAAGTAAATAAACTAAAAATAAAATAATTTTCTAAGTTAAAATTAAAAAAATAATTTGTAAGTAAACCATATATAATTACTATTCTTTTATATATATATATATATATATATATATATATATATATATATATATATATATATATATATATATATATATATATATATATATATATATATATATATATATATATATATATATATATATATATATATATATATATATATATATATATATAATAACGTTTAAGTGATTGAAGATTCTTGATGAATATATTTTATTTAAAATGATTATTAGCTCAAAGATATTAAATAATATCTCATTCATTACTTATTTATTTATTAAATTGTATGATAATTTTAAAATAAAATAAATAATAGTATAACTAAGCCAACAGTGAAAATCATACACTTCTATATGATATCTTTATAAATGTTTTAGATAGATTTTCCTTCAAAAAGGTACAGTAGTTTATTTATTTTTTATAATTATATTTTATATATTTGAGAATTAGTTAAAAATATTGACAAGTTTATATTCAATTTTAAAAAAAAAAAACAAAATTTGTTGACATCTGACGTCATTATGAAATTAGTAGGGGGTAAGGCGGAACATAGTCAAGCAAAAACTTAGATAGTTTACATCTTATATTTAAAAACAATATATGTGGTTTTAAACATAGTCAAGAAAGTTGTTAGAAATAATTATTTAGGATACTCCTCCTACACAACAAAAGAAGGGGAAGAAGACGGTGAAGGACAATAATAAAAATATAATCTACAGAAGAATAATGAAGAGGAGGAGGAGAAAAGTAAGGGGGTACCAAAAGAGAGAAAGGAGAAGGAGAATATGGAGGAGGAGGTGAGAGAGAAGTGGGAGAAGAAGAACAAGAAGAGAAAGAAGTGGAAAAATAAGGAAAAGATGTAGAAGAAAGGGAAGGAAAAGTTGGTGAAGGACAAGGATAAGGGGAAAATGAAGTGGACAAAGGAAAAAAAATAAAATAAGGAGGAGGAGGAGAAGGAGAAGGAGGAGAAGGAGAAGAAGGAGAAAAATAAGATGAGGAGGAGGAGAAGGAGAAGAAGCAGGAGAAGAAGAAGCAAGAGAAGAAGGAGAAGGAAAAGTAGAAGGAGAAGAAGAAGGAGAAGGAGAAGGAGAAGAAGAAGGAGAAGTAGAAGAAGGAGGAGAAGAACAAGAAGAAGCAAAAGAAGGAGGAGGATGAGGAGGAGGAGGAGAAGGAGAAGGAAAGAATGAGAAGGAGAAGCAAAAGTAGAAGGAGAAGGAGAAGGAGCAGGAGCAGGAGTAGGAGCAGGAGTAGGAGCAAGAGGAGAACAAGAAGGAGAACAAGAAGAAGAACAAGAAGAAGAAGAATCTAAAAAGATGAAGAAGAGGAGGAATAAAAAGAAGAAGAAGAAAAAGAAGAAGTGGGAGTAGGAGAATTAGGAGCAAGAGCAGTAGGAGTAGGAGAAGCAAGAGCAGGAGGAAAAGAAGAAGAAGCAAGAATGTTTCTTTTATACTTTATTAATATATTATGTAATTGTAATCTATTTATAGCTTAAGGATGCAACCAGTACTACTTTTAGAGCTTCCTAAACTAGAAATTCATTACAAAGAATAGTTCACTCTTTTAGCATTCATGTGTGTTTCTTTTTTCTACATACACAACATTGATTTTCTAGATGACTTTGTTTTTCTTATAGGTGTTTTCTTCTTTTTCATATTTATAAACACCTCTAGAAAATTGGAAACATATGTAGATATGTTTTTTTTTATTTCCCTATGACATTATGTGATTAGGCTACTTAGACATATGTGGAAAATAGTATTTTTATGACTACACTAGATCCATTTAATCCTCTTGTTCTAAGTTGCTAGGGTTCTCGTGCCAAGGTTGGGGTGTTCTTTGTGTCAGGAAGGAGATCAAGGAAGTTAAACACTTTGTGGATGGTGTGGTAAAAGCGCCTTGGCCATACTCCCATCTTAGATAATGGATGGATGATGTTTGATGACTTTGGAGATTAGGACACATAGACAGACACATGTTTGAGGCATCATAAATAACTCTACTATGATGTAATGTAAACAATCACCTCATGATGATCATTATGATGTAATTATGTAAATGGATAATGTATGTATAATGGTCTTGATGTATTTATTTATTCATGCATTATGATGAATGGTTGACATGTAGGTCTGCATCTTGGATAATGCAATGTAATTACATTTTGTTGTGGTAAACAAATTGTTAATACCAGACCATGGAAAATGGAATAGTTATTGACTTTTGAACTAGGATTTCACTTGTTTATTTATGCACTTCTAGCATTGTGTGATGTGGAAAATGTTGAGTAGGACTTGGTTCTTACATATTCATTTACACTTTTCATTATATTCTATCATACTCTTTCATGGCAAAATATTTTAAAAGTTATTTTTTGATTTCCTTAAATTGTCACATAATAACAACAATACAAATAAGTTTTTGGATAAAAAAATAAAATATAATTTAATTGATTTTTTTAAAATAAAAATCTTGTAAAAAAATTCATTTATTTGAAGACATAAATGTCATATATTTATTTAATTACTAGTTTGTGAAATTTATTTGGAAAGAGTTTTCATACTTTCAAAAAAAGTTTCTAATTTTATGTAAAACTTATCAACATGCATATAGAACTTTTAATTTGCATAATGAGTGAGACATCCTTATTATGTGTATGAAATGACTAAATATAATACTTAACATAATCATTTTGAAGAGGTCACTGTAAATGAAAACTATTGTTTAGAAAAAAAATATCATTCATTAGATATTTGTAACAAGTTGTTTTCTTACAAGACAAATAAAAATATATAGGTGCAGCTTATAGGGGAAAAAATTTACTAGATATCTATAGACCTCTATTAAAACAAAAATAATTATTTGATTTAAGAGAATAGAAAATTACATCCATATACAGTAATATAATATTATTTATTGAAATCATAATTTTATAGTAATATAAAACCTAAAAATAAATAAAATATCCAATTTTATTCTTTAAACTTAAAGTTGCATACATAATGGGGAAGAGACATCATAAGTTTACCTCGTAAGAGGCTTTTAAATTATCAATAAAAGTAAAAACAACATTCAAGATTCATGTTCAACCGCTCAACACATCCTCGTGGTTGAATTCCTCACGATTTACATTACATGTGCCATCTAGTAATGCACTATATTCTTTTGACAAATAAAGAAAATAGTACCATAAGTTGTAGCATACAAGAATTTAAAAATTTTTTTAAAAACTCATTTAAAATATGGCACTTTATCAAATAGGTAGCCACATCATTTTGTTTGTCTTCATGTGACTCTTTATTTCAGAAACAATATTAATGTACAAACTCGAAATGTAGCAATGTACTTAATAATAATAATTGGTGCATTGCTCTATTTTGTTTATTGGGTAGATTGGATAAGTGTTTTTAATATTTTGCATGCAATGGATAGGTGGACCTAAAGCATTCTGAATAAGGGAAATAGGAGCAAATAAAACCCATCTAAGAGTCTATAAACACCAAGGGGTAGAATGGGGAGTCATATGGTAGTGGAAATTTTGAAATTATTACAATCAATTCTCCATACTAAAGAAGCTACCGATGAGAAGAATACATTAAGAAATAATGCATTGGTCTTTTGTTGCACATACTTTTCATGAATCCATCATATTCAATTTTAACTCTATCACATCTGCTAATATTTCAACCTGGGTTTAAGTTTTGTATCAGTTTACATTTTCCACTTGAGTGTATCCTCTTTGACAGTCATATTTTTGGATGCAACATTTTATTCAAATTTGACTCTCTATTGTGTTCATTAGGATATGAATCTGGTTTTCTAGGTTGTTTACAAATTTTCTTTCGCTAAATGAGCTTAAAGTTTTTGATGTTTATCCTATTGAGCCACTATTCTATAGAGTGTTAACTCTTTATCATGTTTACATTTTTAGGGGTTCAATATTTGCATTTTTTATTTTATTTTTTCTTACTCTATGTTGTACTTAGCTTGAGATTTTAGCTTATATTCATTCAAGGAATCTTTAAGGCTTTGTTGTAAATGTGCTTGGTATTTCCTCCTATTCACTCATTCATGGACAAAATCAAGTAGAATAGTAGGAGATCTCTTTAAAGTAAAAACATTTTAAGTCCTTACTTTAATATTTTGTTTGATTTTGCTTGCTTGCGAAAATTGAAAGCACAAGTTCTTTTGACCCTCACCATTACATTCTCAAAAAACAATTCATTCATATACAATTCTATATTTTTAAACTACATTTACTCTAATATTAATGATTTCATGCACATAATTACTAGGAATATAAACATAAATATTTTTATACTTAATGCTTATTATTTTAAAACTTTCTACATTTAAGTTTTCACAATTACCTAAATATTTCATATTTAATGATATATTTTGAAGTCAATTATTTTAAAGTATTTATATGATTTTACATTATACTATTTTTTTAATTTAAATTATTGTAAAACTTTCTATGTTTGTTTATTTTTATTGCAATTAAACTTATCTCCATGATTTCTATTTTTATATCAAAATTTAATATTTAATTTAGTTATGTTTCATTAGTTTAAATCATAATTTTTTTCTCACGATAAATATGTGTAAAAACTTTCATAAGAACACTCAATCCACTATTTATCTTTCTAAATCCAACAACTTTAATAGTTTCATAAAATTAATTAACTGATGGAGTACCTTAAACAAGGAGTGTTTCAATGTCGAATGCTGGTAAAATTGAAAAGCGATCACAAAAGGGATGGAAAACTACAAAAAAATAGGATTGTGTTTGCTGGATTTTTCTATGAAAGAGGTAAATAAGAAAGCATCAATATCTTTTTCACTCCTGCATGTATGACTATCACATCATTAAGTGAAATTGTTATCGTTGAGATGGTTGTTTTTGTGAAAGTGTGAAACTTAAGGAATGATTTGATTTTAATGTATTTAGTCTTTTGCAGGTGGGAGACACATTTCTTAGCCTAAACCACTTAAGGGGTGGTTTTTATTATTATTTTTTAGCATTGCATGCCAAAATGAACATTAAAAGACATAGTTTTGATAGAAATGATGATGTCAGGGAGGACCGGCAGCAATGGTGGTATAAGAAAATGTAAAAAGGTTAAATTATAAAGTAGTGCTTGTACCTTTGAATGGTGCAAAGGTTAAGGTGATAGTCTTCTATACTTTAATGATGTCCTTCAATAACTATTTATAAACTCTCCCTATCTATTTCCCTACCCTCTTCTATATATCTCTTGTATTCATGCACACAGGCTCTCATTTCTCCCTCCCTATATCTATTTTCTCTTACCCCTATTTAGCTTTCTCTTCTATGTATCTATATCATATTTCTCTTTGATCTAGTATATATATTTTCTCAACCTATGTATCTATCCACTATCCATCTAACACCTCATATATCTTTATCATTCTCTTTCTTTATGTCTCTCCTCTCATCCTCCAACTCCCCTCCTCTTTGTCTCTCCTTTCATAACTCTCCACCACTTTAATATTCAATTCTGATCCATCTATCTACAAAGTGTCTCTCCCTATGTTTCACTATCTATTTTTATCTCTATCAATCCTTTTACCTCTCTACACGATATGGACAACCTAGCTATTTGAAATCAATAAATCAAAGTAGTCCTTATCTCATCATCTTTATATCTTCCTCTCTATCTTACTCTATATTTCTATCTCTCTATTACTTATATTCATATAATAAAGCAGGGATTATTAGTATATTTATTGTATTGTTATTAAATTTATTACATTGATTAGATTAGATACTTACAAAGCGGATTATCCACACATAAATTGTTTAAATGATTTCTACCAAATGCACAAACATTATAAATTATGTATCAAATGTAATATCTGAAATAGTGAAATAAAGGAATATTTTTTCTATTTTCATAACACGTCAGATTGTAAAAATCTCATTTTATTAAAATATTATTTCTAATATTCATTTCATTAAATTGATAAGAAAATTAAAAAGTGCATCCAAGACAAATATACCATTATACCAACTTAATCTCATTGCTTTCAAACATTGAACTTTAAATTATACACACACACACACACACATATATCATAGAGTTAAGTGGGTGAATGCACAAAGTTGGGTCGCAATTCCATTGAAGTCAAATCCGTGGAATGAGACCTCTTAGAAATGTGTACCCAATTTTAAAAAACAAGCACCCCGGCTCAAGTACCCTAAATTTAAATAAAGGACACCTATTTTTGGCTCAGATACCTAACCCTAAATTTAGAAAATGGGCACCTGCTTTTTTTTAAATTGAGTACCCATTTTTTATTTTCAAAAAAGGGGTACCCATTTTTGAAAAAATAAAAAAATTGAATTTTTCAGAAATGGGTACCCGTTTCTAATAAATTCATTTTTTTAATTTTTGGGGGGATTTTTGATGCCGCTTTTAATTTTTCAAAACAGGAACCCATTTTTTGAATTTCAAATAATGGGTGCTCATTTCTTACAACATGAGGCAAAAAAAAATTTCCTGCATGGGATTTTGGTTCAAGATAGGCTTGGTGAAACCAAGCCTGTGCCTTGGCCTCTCAAGATTTGGCTAAGGCATTGAACTAACAAATTCATGCCTCGCCATAATTTTTAGATGGTCTCCTCGATCAAATGTTTTTACAAAACAAAAACCCATTAGAGCTCTCACTATGTTGATTTTAGAAAGATAAATTTTATAGTGTTATGGTTTTATTTACTATTTTTTTATTATTTTTTAATCAAAGGTGGTACCTTAATGTAAAATAGCGACATTCACTAAAACTTTAATAACTTTTTCATTTTATGATTGTTCTTAAATTAATCTATATGTCATCAATCTGCATTCAATTATTTTGAAATTTTTTTTTAAAAAGTATTTTGAAAAAAGTGAAATTTTGATCAAATTATGGTGTCTGTACATGAGAGGTTTTAAAATTTACCTTTATAACCAATTAATAATTAATAATAATAAAATTATTCAATAAAAAATAAAGGAAAATATTATCATCAATCTTTGGTATCTTAGGTAACTTTGTTTAAAAGGATTTACAAAAAATTATTTATTTGTGTCAAATTATAGTGTCCATACACGAGTGTGGTATGGTCCTGAAACAGACATTTTGAAAAAGTGGGTTTTAAAGATTCATACCAAAAAATATCTATCATATGGGTACACAAATAAATTACATATTCAAAAAGTAGATTCTGAACGCTACAATTTTTGTTTATGAATTTTTTTAATATTCAATCTCTAAATGTGTCAAATTTTGACATCAATTGACAAGAAATTTTAAAAATAGGAAAAAAAACTTCAACTTTTTGCCCAAAAGTGAGACCCAACTTCTTGCACTTACCCAAGTTTATATTTACCCATGCTCATCTTCATGTTCTGAGTCCCATCATTGCTATCAAATTTCTAATAATTAAGTAAATACACAATAGGATGCATATTTTTGATAGGTTATATTATTTTAATGAGAATATGGTTTTAATTCCATGGTCATGGAAGATTATATTCCTTCATATCTACCATCTAGACTTAACTTTAATTCTACTAAAATAGTTAGAACATAACCATTGTAATATACTTCTATTATACATAGGTTTCAATAAAATGCATAGTTAAATCACTTTGACTCTTCAATAGACAAGACACCAAACTATTACTCTTCCATTCATTCATGTTGATGATTTTTTTTTTTCCACTACATAAAAATTTGAAGACTTAATATTCCAAGGTGAAATATTGAATCTCTAACTCTCTTGAATAAGGATTCTCATATGCTAAGGTCTAGAAGATCTATCCTAATTGTGTGATCAAATGATACAACCTCAAGCTCATATGTTGGTTATCACAAAGTGACTTACATTGTTTCTTAAATGGATATAAACCACTTCAACTTGTTCAATCACTTCCAACCAAATAAACTGCAAGGACAATGGTTTCAGAACTCTACCCAACTCTAAGAATGTGTGATAATGCTGATGATGAGGTGCACCTCTAGCCAATCCTTGCTTTTCCAAGTCAACTAGGCATAAAAGGGTGGTATTTTCTACGGATGCAAAAATGATTTTCACATTATCATGCTCATCCAAATACCCCACAAAGGTGTAACTAAATGAACATCTCCAATAGAAGTCAAACAATTGTAATTTAGGCCCAAACTAATCTTGCACTATTAATCACAATAAGCAAGTAACAAAATGTATGGACACTAGCTTCACCACTAATCACCATTCAACAATACCTAACATCCATCTATCTCTACTTCTACTTACAATGAAATGAAATATATCTAAGTGAAGAATTGAAGAAACCATGCAATCCTTGAAAGAAACATTGAGTAATCCATCCTTAAGATCAACAATGAATTGCCCAAACTAACCTTGCACTATTAATTACAATCAACTTGAGTAACAAAATATACAAGCACTAGCTTCACCACTAATCACCATTCAACATCCATCTATCTCTATTTCTACTTAACATGAGATGAAATCTAATCTAAGTGAAGAATTGGAGAGACCGTGCAATCCTTCAAAGCAACATAAAGTAATCTATCACTAATATCAACAATGAATCATCAATTATTTTGATAGTATTTTTGCAACAATTTCATCAAGTATTCTCTCCTACTCTACTTCTACTACTAGCTAGCTTCTCTAATGTCTAACTTCTCTAACCTTCTAACCTTTTGTAGTTGCTCAAATACAATAAAGGGTCAATATCAATTCAAGATCAAGGCCCAAGATTTTAGTATAATATAATGTCCTAGCATTAGATATCTTACCGTGATAGAGTTTTTTATAATGTAATTATTCTGATTTCTTAACAAGCAATTTTTTATATAGCTTGCTTAACTAGAAATTATTAATTATTAATTTTGACATCAGTTTGCCTGAACTTTAGTATACTTGATTAATTTGTTTTTTTCTAAGTAAACATAAAATAAATAATACGATTTTAATCATAGATAAATTTTAAAATTATAATTTTGATTTTATAATGTGTACACAATTTTTTTAAATGCAATCTTTAAAAAACATTGATTGGTGGAAATTACTATACTACTCAACACAATAGCATTATTATTAGATTACTACATTAATAAAAGTAGAATAATATAAAATATGATAAAAAGGAATAACAAAACTTAACATGTGAAAAAAAAGTCAAAATATTATTTTTTTTGATAATAGTCAAAACCATGTTAATCTATTTATATTGCTACAATCATATGCTATTTAGTTTAGCTATGTTTTAAATAGAAACTTGAGATTCACATTGTAAAAATAATACTCTAGTAATGGTTGTTCGTTGGAGACCTGTTGAAATGTATTTAGACGAAACGATACTGATAGCTTCGACAGTTTTTGCTAGGAGCAAAGTTGATCCAGAATACATCATTTTCGTAGAGAGGACTGATTATGCAGAAATTATTAGGACTCATTGATTTGATTGCTTCCTTTTACCTTTAAAAAAGGAAATGGGGGTCAAACCAAACCAAACCAAATGTGCAGTAGATGAACGGTCTACATTAATATTCGTTAAAACCTTGCCTTAATGGAGGATAAACAAAATACATGGTTTGTATTTATTTTCAATTCATACCAGTCTTATCAACCAATAAGAAGATGAGAATATGGTATTAATGAATTGGCATAGATATCCTTTGAATTTGTCTGATATTGCTATATGGTTGTATTTTTCAGTCCTATTCTTGATTTTGATATCTTTTAAACAACTCTGAGATCGGCCCCATGGCTTAAGCAGAGCACACTAAGCGTTCACTGCTTGGAATCTGTCAACTTTGTCGTTTCCCCAACTTCCATTACTCCCCGCACGGCCATTTTACTGAGGAGTTGTCTATATATAACGGTGACCAAGACCAACTCGATCACTTCCACTGCAACAATCAAATCAAGCAATTCAGATTTGTCTTTCTAGTAAATAGAAATGGCAATGGCTGCGGCTGATCAGTTGGACGAGGCCCTTGACAGGTCCATTCTCTCGTTTGTTCCCACCCTCGTTCTAAAATCCGCCGTACTTCTCAACATTCCTGATATCATCGCAAAAGCAGGCCCCGACGCATCCCTCTCTCTAGATGAGATCGCCTCACAACTACCCACTCAATCTCCCAATCTGCATTGCCTTTCTCGCATTCTCACATTTCTATCTATCAAGGGCATTTTTATCCAGACTCATCATGATGATGATATTGATCGATATGGGCTCACTGATTGTGCCAAGAGGTTTTATGTTACGGAGAATAATCCAGGCAACCTTGTCCCGCTTCTCCTAATGGAAGCACACCCTGTGTTAATGGCGGCATGGCATCATCTCCATGAATGTGTGCTTCAAGACTGCAATGCTTTCGAGATGGCCCATGGAAAGGACTTGTGGGCGTATGGGAAGGATGACCCACTTGTTAGCAGCGTTGTCAACGACTCCATGTCGACTCTCACGGTTCTAGGTATGGAGCAAATCTTGAGCTGCTATGATGGCTTCAAGGATGTGAAAACATTGGTTGATATGGGAGGAGGAAAAGGAACGGCCCTCGACCTCATTGTCAAAGCTCATCCCCACATCCATGGAATCAACTTCGATCTTCCTCATGTCGTTCACACTGCCCCATCTATCCCAGGTAAATCTACTCTCTCCTTTCTTCCATACCAAAAACAAACTTTCCCCATTCATGATCAAGATATATAATAGATATGCTGATTCGGAACAGGCGGCTCCAACATCGTGCATTAAGGCTTATTTCTTACGTAATAATTTAAGTGCTAAACAATCAAAATTGACTTGTTTTACTATGTTTAATTTTTCTATTAGTGTGTGATGTTTAAGGATGACCCTTTTAGAATCTCCAAAACCTTACCTCATAGCCCCAAGCAATATACATGCAGGAATCGAGAACGTGAGTGGCAGTATGTTTGATAGCATACCTGTTGGAGACGCCATATTTTTCAAGGTGAGTGCTGATCTCTTTTCCATCATCTCACTTAAGTTTTAGTTGACTGAAAGAGCTTTGCTCAGATGAATTGACCTTTAATTAGGTTATGAATGCAATCTTTGTGGGTGATGTAGAATGTATTAATAGACTGGGATGACGAGAGTTGCCTAAAGATACTTGGTAATTGCCACAAGGCTTTGCCTGAGAGTGGAAGACTCGTACTAGCAGAAAACATGATGGTAGAAGCATCAAAGCCAAACAAGCGTATGGAAATGGTGGTGGACTTGCTTATGATTGCCCTTGCAAATGGAGGAAAAGAGAGGAGCCAACAGGAATTCAAAAGGCTGCTTCAAATGTCAGGATTCAATGTAGTGAAGATCATGGGACTACCTGGAGTGTTTTCAAAAATGAAGATTATAGAAGCCATCAAGGTTTAAGTTGTTGGAGTCAATGTTCCAACTGTAGTGAATAAATCATATCTGATTATGTGTGTTGCATATGTGGGAAAGAGTTTGAGATGTAAAAAATGACTAGTTGTCTCTAGATGTGTCTCTCATATCGATTTACCTAGGTGTCAAGTTGATGTGTGTGTGTTGTCAATCATGAAGTAGTTTGTTGTCAATCTATTTAGCAGTAATTCTAGAATATTGGTGGGTCAATCTATTGTATAAATATGCATCTATTATTCAAGAATATCAAGCTACAAGTTTCTTCTTTCTCTATTTTTCTTTGGATATATGTTTTATGCTAAATAGTAATGGTGGGGAGCTTCAAAGAAAACACTTGTTTATAGGGTTCTCAACTAGACCTTGCCTCTTTGGCCTACTCTAGGACACTTCTTGAGTCCTTAGGGGTCACTCTAGACACCCTTTTCCTTAGGAGATTCAAACTAATCTCCAAGCCACAAGAAACTCACCACCAAGGTTGGTCCTTTTACAGATACTATAGGCTTCTACTCACTAAGCCTATCCAAGTCTTCAAAAATATAAGTTCAACATTCCCATGGATATTGGATGGGTCTTAGACATATGCATTTCAATCCTCTTAGGTAGGTTTCCATAACTCTTTCCCTTTCTTTCTACTCGATCTCTCCAAATCCCTAAAAAGTAGGGCTAGTAGGCCTAGTAGTGCTAATTAGGCCTCCCAATGCAGTTTTGGCCAATTGCTCAAAAACATCCTTTAAGGATCCTAGAAACAAATCACCATACCAGATACCCTTCTGGAAAAGCTTCAAGATTTTGTGGGTCACAGGTTCCCTAGGTGTCTGTACAACCCCAACCTCAAACTAGCCTAAATTCTTAAGGCTATTGGAACATAGAGGTTCTTGCTCTAGTTTTTGCTTGATAGAAGTTCAACCACATTGACTTTACCTTCCACAGTGGCCTACATATCCATCCCATGCTTCCATATCCAAACAACACACTTCTCAATCCATCTACCCAAGTTTCAATACCCTATTATGTCTCTTGCTCCTAGTTGGGTGCTTATTGACTCACCCAAGGCAAGGTTCTAAAAATAGAAAAGCATACTTTTAGGCCTCCAACTTTAATATTTCTGCTATGTACTCTAAGTGCCCTTCCATATTTCAATAGGTTGTGATAGTCCCACGATGGGATTTTATGGAAGAGGCATTTTTGTCTCTCCTACTCTGGATGAACCAATGAATTGGCTAGAGAAGAAAGATTTCAAAAACACTACAAGTGGAAAGAATAGGAACCTGAGAACACACACTAAGAAAGTAATTACATAATTCTAGCTGACTAACATGCACATAAATGGTGATCAATGTATGAAATCAAAGTTACTACCCTTGCAAGCAAAACTATGACAATGAATGGACAAAAACTATTTGCTATATTCCTCCTAAATACAAGTAATGTTGACTAACCCTTTTATCAGGTTGAGGATGGCCTTATATTCACCAAATTTTTGTGAATTCCAACTATTCAACCAATTCAATGACTGCCAAGTCTCGCTATGGGACAGCCCGGTGCTTCACCTCTATGAGCATCACCAAGATCCAATGAGTGTTAAGTGTTTGATTTATTGTCATGAGAGATGGATTCATGTGAATCATTACTCATGAAACATGAGCCAGGGAGTTTTTCTTTAAAACTACGCAAATAAATCTTGATAGCAATATCATAATTAGAAGACATAGTTTTGATGGAAATGACGATGTCAGGGAGGACAAGCGACAGTGGTGGTATAAGAGAATTTTAAAAAGTTAAATTATTAAAAAAAAAATAGAATTTCTTTTTGTGGCATATTATCCACTTAAGGTGGATTCCATTCTCTTTCACTCCATTTCGTGGGGTTGAAAAAGAATATTTGTTTGTTTGTTTATTTAAGTTTTTTATTTAACATTTTGACAAAGAAGAATAATTCTCCTATTGTTTTGTTTGATGGTATGGGTAATCAAGTGAAGTTGGAACTCTAGTTAAATGACTTTCTTGTTTGGTCGTTGTCAACAAATTGTTACCTTTTAGTGGTTTCAATTCATAGTCTTGTTTGGAAAATGTGTAAAGAATATTATATTTATCATTTAGTAGTTTCAATTCATAGTCTTGATGGGAAAATGTGTAAAGAATATTATTTTTATGTAATAATTAGCTAATAATAAGATATATTTTAACTTTTAATGCTTCTCTAACTCTAATAAAATTCTAAATCTAACTAAGCTTTACCAATCCTTTAGTTTACAATAATAGTATGAATATGTGGGGATTCTATTGGAGCGCCTGATTTTTTCTTCAATTTTGGCTTAAATTGATGGATAACAATAAAATAATTGTTGTTAAAAAAACTCTATACAAAAAGAACTTTTAATTAAATAAACGAAAAATAAAATAGCTTTTAAAGTGAAACGTAAAAAAATAACTTTAAAGTAAATAATCTATAATTACTATTATTTTATATAAAAAAGAACATAACATTTTAAGTGATTGAAGATTCTTGATGAAAATGCTTTATTGTAAATGATTATTAGCTCAAAGATATTGAATAATATCTCATTCATTACTTCTCTATTTATTAAATTGTATACTAATTTTTAAATAAAATAAATAATAGTACAACTAAGCCAACAATGAAAATCACACACTTATCTATGATATCTCAATAAATATTTTAGATATATTTTCCTTCAAATGGAGGTAAGAAAAATTGTAGACACTCTTGGATTTTTTTCAATATGCAATTGTTGCTTTATGTTAGTCCCCCATTTTTTCAACAAATTGTCTTTAATAGCTAGGCAACAACTGCACCCACAAAATAGGAAGAAATTTTGAATTATCCTTTTATGCTAAATAAAATATCGCATGGGGACACTTTTATGCTTACTTTTAAGCACAAAACTAGGTTAAGAAGCTACATGGGGACATGACCTAAATATGACAAGAGGTTTTATTGTTTTAGATGTAGTTACAATAATCCTTGTAGACATGTACCCAAAATGTGGATACATACACAAGGTGCATCCCTCTGTTAGACTAGCACTTGTGGCATCTAACTGACTTACTCAGGGACTACAAACAAATATCACAACATTGTTCACATGAACAATTGTTGGACGCTATATCAATCTATCCAGATTCAATAACAAATATCTACCTATAGGGAAAATATAGTAAAGTGGATTTGTACTATGAAGTGTCTCAGATAGGTTGCTATATTTTTGTGGAATGAAAGCAGGGAATATAACTATCAATCCTAAAAATTTATAAGGTTTTATGCATTTTTCATATTTTGAGATTCATTCAATGATTTAAATTTTTCAACTTTGTCGTTCGTAGACACGCCTCTCTCTCAATCAATCATTCTAGACATTATTATTCTTTTAAGTAAAACGTAAAACATAAATTTTAAGTAAATCATTTATAATTACTATTCTTTTATATAAAAAGAACATAACATTTAAGTGGTTGAAGATTCTTGATGAAAATATCTTATTTAAAATGATTATTAGCTCAAAGATATTGAATAATATCTCAGTCATTACTTCTTTATTTATTAAATTGTATAACAATTTTTAAATAAAATAAATAATAGTATAACTAAGCTAATAATGAAAATCACACACTTCTCTATGATATCTCTATAAATATTTGAGATGGGTTTTCCTTCAAAAAAGTATAGTAATTTATTTTTATTATACAATTTTATTTTATATATTTGAGAATTAGTTAAAAATCTTGACACATTTATATTCAATTTTTTTTCGGAAAACAAAATTTGTTGACATATGACGTCATTATTGAAATCATTAGGGGGTAAGGTGGGACATAGTCAAGGAAAAACTTAGATAGTTTACACCCTATATTTAAAAAGCAATTTTAAGCAATTTTAAACATAATCAAGAAAGTTGTTGGAAAAAACTATATAGGACACTCCCTCTGCACAACAAAAGAAGGGGGAAGAAGAAGGTGAAGGGAAATAATAAAAATAGAATCTAGAGAATAATAAAAGTATAAGAATAAGGGGAGGAGGAGGAGGAGAAAAGTGGGTAGGAGAAGAAAGGGGGGTAAAAAAAGAGAGAGGAGAAGGAGAAGATGGAGGAGGAGGTGAAAGAGAAGTGGGAGAAGAAGAATGAGAAGAGCAAGAAGTGGAAAAATGTGGAAAAGATGAAGAAGAAAGGGAAGGAGAAGGTGGTGAAGGACAAGACCAAGAGGAATCTTAAGGATAAGGAGAAGATGAAGTGGAGAAAGAAAAAAAGGAAAATAAGGAGAAGGAGAAGGAGGAGGAGGAGGAGAAGTAAAAGAAAAAGGAGAAGAACGAGAAGGAGAAGGAGGAGGAGGAGAAGAAGAAGTAGTAGAAGAAGTAGAAGAAGTAGAAGAGGAAGAAGAGGAAGAAGAAGAAGAAGAAGAAGAAGAAGCAGAAGAAGAAGAGGAATAAGATGAAGAAGAGGAAGCAAAAGAAGAAGAAGAAGAGGAAGAAGAGGAAGAAGAGAAGAAGAGGAAGATGAAGAAGAAGAAGATGATGATGATGATGATGATGATGATGATGAAGAAGAAGAGGAAGAAGAAGAGGAAGAAGAGGAGGAGGAGGAGGAGGAGGAGGAAGAGGAAGAGGAAGAAGAGCAGGAAGAAGAATTTGAGGAAGAAGAAGAGGAGGAAGAGGAGGAGGATGAAGAAGAAGTAGAGGAAGAAGAGGAGGAAGAAGAGGAAGAAGAAGAAGAAGAAAATGAGGAAGAGGAAGAGGAAGAAGAAGAAGAAGAGGAAGAAGAAGACGAAGAGGAAGATGAAGACAGAGAGGAAGAGGAAGAGGAAGAGGAGGAGGAGGAGGAGGAGGAGCAAGAGGAGGTGGAGGTGGATGAGAAGAAGGATAAATAGAATTGGTTTTCTCTCTCTTCAATTTATTAATATATAAAATAAGATATATCTTACTATCAGTGTAACTATTGCACCTCACGTTGGTGCAAGTTCTAGTAAAGATAAATAGATAAATCCATTGGTTTTCTCTCCCTTCAATTTATTAATATATAAAATAAGATATATCTTACTATCAGTGTAACAATTGCACCTCATGTTGGTGCAAGTGCTAGTAATGATAAATAGATAAATCCTTAAGCAAGGATATTTAATGTGGCATACATTGCCATCTTTGTCTCATCCAACACCATCTCTATTTTCCCATTTTTTTTGTCATTTTTTTGTCCATAATTTTATTCTCCTATGATATTTTTTTATTAGTCAATAGGATTTTTCATAGGGGAATCCCTTTTAGAATTGTCTCACACAATCAAATCATGTTCCTAGTTTTTGTTTGTCATTGTCGCAAATCTTCCTGGAAGAAAGGTTTTATTTTCTATTGTTATTTAAACCTCATTAATTCCAAAAATGCCATGGATATTTCTATGTATATTTGTTACTCACTTCTCAACATTTTCCTTTCCCTACTCGATGATGGAAAGGTATACAAACATGCACTCTTATGTTTTTTAATGGAAGCAAAAATATTTTAAGGGTGTCCTTCTATATTCATGTTTTTGGACCTTTTTTACATATGGTAGATTGGAATCATGAATTCATATGTTCCATTATGATTGAGAAAAAAAATTCAAGGGTTTCTCAATTTACAGTTAATTGATTTTCATGTTGCACATCATAGAAATGGACATTAACAAGGAGAATTATGAGTTAGGGTTGTGAGTAACTCAGAAAGCAAGGCTTGCCCACAAAATTGATTTCATAGAGGGCCTTGCATTGCTATATTTTGATCAAATGTAGAAAATGTAAGCTTAAAGTTTCATCTGTATTTAACCAAAAAAAGAAAAATCTTTTGAAAATATGACTTTCATTTTGTGGGTGGAATTTGAATCTGGAATTGTGGTTCTAATTTTGCAAAAGGAAATGCATGGTTCCTTCAATTTCACTTTCATGCATAGGGATAAAGATAATTTATCTGAATTATGTTAACTAGTTGATTGATTTGGTGGAGATGGGGGGAGTGATCAAGTATGTCAATGCTCTATAGAATGGATCAGTGGTGGTTCCACTCAATACCCCAATGCGTAAATACGTGAGATATCATAGAGACTTTATAATTGAACTACATAAGGCCCTTGATGTTGATTCTCGTATTGAAATAAACAAAATTCTTATAGGATATAGCATCACTTCCTTTCTGAAAGTTAGTACTTTTTGTCTTAAAGGCCATTAGAGTAATCCAATTGACAATTGTAAAGCCAAATTCCACAATCCTTTTCAGTATTTTTCCAATCTATGCCAAAATAGGGGCTTTGGAATAGGGTATGAACAACCACCAAAGTATAATAGTAGAAGGTCTTTGGTATGATGTTGTGACTGCAACTACCCTAGTGGACATGTATGCAAAATGTGAAAGGGTGGATAAGACTCATGCATTTTTCGCTAGAATAACTCAAAGAGATGCCATGTCATGGAATGCCATGATTGTAGGATATGCATAAAATGGATTTGTTGACTAGGCTTCAGAAGCTTTCAAGCAATTTCAATTGGTAGGTATAAGGGAAAATTACATAATCTTTTCCAACATCCTTCTATCTTGTGCCAAAAATGGAATAGGGTATGACATCCATCTAAGATGAGGTCATGATGTGACTACTAAGATTAATTTTTCTTTCAATCACTTCTCCACATTTTGAGGAATATTTTATGGAGCAGGTTTCCCCATGAAAATACTAATTCTACTTATTTTTGTTGCTTATGTTTTTTATACTATGTACAACATATGAACAAACTATTTTTTATTTACTAATTGATGTACATAAATTTTGGAGGGAGAAGATTAGAGGTAAATATAAAAATGGAGGGAAGAAAAAATGTAGAAACTATTGGATTTTTTTCCAGTATGCAATTAAGGTTTATATGCAATGTAGAGACTCTGCTAAATCAGAACGGGTGGCTCGAACATCATGCATTAAGGCTTATTTCTTACATAATAATTTAAGTGTTAAATAGTCAAAATTGTCTTCTTTTTTCTACACTTCATTTTTCCATTAGTGTGTGATGTTTAAGGATGGCCCTTTTAGAATCCCCAAAACCTTACCACATAGCTGGGAGCAATATACATATAGGAATCGAGAATGTGGGTGGCAATATGTTTGATAGCATACCCATTGGAGATGCCATATTTTTCAAAGTGAGTGAAGATCTCTTTTCCATCATCTTACTTAAGTTTTAGTTGATTGAAAGATCTTTTCTTATAATATTTGAGCTTTAATTAGGTTATGAATGCAATCTATGTGGGTGATGTAGAATGTATTAATAGACTAGGATGAGGAGGGTTGCCTAAAGATACTTGGTAATTGCCACAAGGCTTTGCCTAAGAGTGGAAGACTCATACTCACAAAAAACATGACGACAGATGCGTCAAAGCCAAGTAAGACTATGGAAATGGCTGTGGATTTGCTTATGATTGCCCTTGCAAATGGAGGAAAAGAGAGGAGCCAGCAAGGATTGGAAATGTTGCTTTAAATGTCAAGATTCAATGTAGTGAAGATCATGGGATTTCCTAGATTGTTTTTGAAAATGAAGATTATAGAATCCATAAAGGTTTAAGCTATTGGAATATGTGAATAAATCATACTTGATTATGTTTGTTGCATATGTTGCAAAGAGTTTGAGATGTAAACAGTCACTAGTTGTAGATGTGTCTCTCATATCTAGTTAGGTGTCAAGTTCATGTGTGTGTTGTCAATCATGAAGTAGTTTTTTGTTAATCTATTTAGCAGTAATTTAGGAATATTGGTGGATGAATCTATTGTATAAATATGCCTCTATTATTCAAAAATAACAAGCTTCAAGTTTCTTCTTTCTCTATTTTCCTAGTGATATATTTTATGCTAAATCGTATCTCTATTTTTGAAATCTCCTATAAAACTAGAAATAAAATTTATATTAGGTTGTCACTAATTGACATCAAACTTAGCCTTATTGATAGCGAACTAGAATATTTGACAACAAACTAGAATTGTGAATAGATAACCATTTTTTTTACAAACCACTATTCAAACTAAACCTATGACTCACTTGTTGATTTATTCCAACACTCCGCCTTAATCAATGAGGGAATAATGATGCACTCCTAGAACATGTCTCTACATTTTATAATAATAAAAAATTCCTCATTATTGTGCTCCTTGCTTCTTCCTTTTTCTCTTGTTTTTCTTATTAGATTCTTTCCTTGGCATCATTTGGTGCTCTTATAGCTAGCAGTCTTGTATCTTGTACAATTTTCAGTCCTATAGACCCTTGTGATCTCTTGTTGGACATTAATAAATTTATCTTATCTTATCTTATCAATGGCTTAGTGAATACATCAGCCATGTTACCATTTATGTTACAATATTGAAGATCCATTTATTGAGACCAAACTTTCTCTCTTACAAAATGATTTTGAGTTTCAATGTGTTTTGATCTTGCATGACAAATTGGATTGTTGGCCGGCTAGATTGTACCTTGATTTTCACACTTGATTAGAGTAGGCCCCTCTTGCTTTCTTCCCATATCTTCAAGAAATCTCCTTAGCCAAATTTCTTCACATGTAGCATGACACAATTCTTTGTACTCAACTTCAATAGATGAAAGAGAAATAGTTGATTACTTCTTGTTGGTCCAAGAAACAACACCTGATCCTATGTTGAATGCATAACCAATTGTTGATTTGCAATCATTTGGATCTCCTGCCTAATTAGAATCTAAATATCTTGTCAGCTCAACATTCAAATGGTTAGTATACTCAATGCCACAGTATATGGGCCCTTGTAGGTATCATATGACTTTTTTTTCTACCTTCTAATTAACTTCAAGAGGATTAGCCATGAATTGGCTAAGTATGCTAACAGAATATGAAATATTGAGTTGTGTAGTGGTCAAGTAGTCCAAACTTGCTACAATCTACCTATACAATGTTCCATTAACTTTTGAAGTATCACATTCATAGGAGAACTTGAAATTTTGTTCTAATGGAGTATATGCTTCTTTACAATCTTGCATATTAAACTTTTGTATTAACTTCATTGCATACTTACTTTGAGTAATCAAAGTCCTACCAATTTGGCTCCACACTTCAATTCCTAAGCAATAATGCATTTTTCCAAGATCCTTCATTTCAAATGTCTTTGATAGAGCTTCCTTGATTGCATCAATCATCTCTATAGAACTGTCTTTTATGATTAAGTCATCCACATACAAAGAAATCAAAATAACATTCCCATGTTCATCATTCTTTATGTATAAATTTGGATCATTTTTACTCGTGATATATCCTTGTTGAAAGAATAATCTATCAATTTTCTCATACCATGATCTTGGTGCTTGTTTGAGACCATGTAATGCCTTTTTTTAACTTGTATACCAATTGCTCTTTTCCCTTTTTTACAAAACCTTTAGATTGAACAAGATAAGTTTCTTCTATTACATCACCATTTAAAGATGTAGATAACATCCATTTGATGAAGATACCAATCAAATGTAGTTGCAAGTGCAATCATTAGTCTAATAGTTTTCATTTTATCTACCGGAGCAAATGTATCCTTATAATCAATTCCTTCCTTTTGTGAGTACCTTTTTGCAACTAATCTAGCTTTGAATTTATCAACAATGCTATCAAAATTAAACTTAATCTTGAACAATCATTTATAACCAATAGGGTCTTTACTTTCAGACAATTCAGTTAATTCCCAAGTATCATTATTCATAATAGAATCATATTCTTCTTGCACCGCATTCATCCATTCTTTATAATTCTTAGTCATGGGAAAGCAACACTACATTATAGATGCATTTCTAGAGCTTTATTGTTTAGTGGTGTTCATTTTTTGTTAATCTCATCCTTTGGTAGACAGGAAAATAACTCTCTTTCAATGAAGAATGATCTTCTCCTCATATATATATAGTTTTATTATCAAATACTTTCTTTATTTTGTATGTGTTATCTTTGGAGTTGTAATTTTATCTAACATCTAAATCCAAGCTATATCATAATTCTAAAAAAAATATAACAAATAGGCATAAAACAATGCTAGAGCATCTAGGTAGACTGACTATCTGGGTCAATAAATTGTATATATCTTTAGGTGTGGATTAATTTCAATATACATCTTCAAGTGTGGGTTTATTTCAGCTTTAGTGTTTAGCTCCATTGTTGAGTTAAAAATAATGTTGCCCAACTTGTCCAATATTTGTTCTAAATGTTTTTTATCATTAACTTGACGAAGGTCAAATATGAGATTGTCCTTTTTATATAATCTATGAAATAATATTTTTAAGAGGAATAATGTTTGTTTATTGTTGCATGTGGTTGAAAATACAAACTCAAAGGAGTAATATGGTCTCTATTAAGCTAGGGCAAAAAAAAAAAATTTACCTAACAGAAAATGGGATGGTGTGGAGGATGGAGTAGGGAATGGAGGGGAATAGAGGAGGTGCAAAGAGAACAGAATATCTAGCATTTCTGAAAGAAAAAGATCCAAAAAGAAAGGGAAAGTAGTTAGAAAGATAGTGTGTAGATAATTCAAAGATTGTAAACAATTTCAAGCATCATCTACTTTGTCAACATCTTTTTCATTAGAGTTAAGATTAGGGTTAGATTTAAAATTAGGACTAGAGTTACATTAACTTAAGCTTAGTATTATAGTTTCGATGTCTCTTGTCCTTTATTTTATATAGAATATTTCACAAATATGCATATGCTATTGTAGCTTGACATTGCAAAAAAATCCCTCTTTTGAATTTATTTATTTATTTATTTATAAGTAATTTAATTCAACCAATAGCATTCAAATATTTTTTTAACATAAACATTTTTAAAATATTGAAAAAGTTATTTATCTTTGATTCCATTGAATAACCAGAAAAACAGTAAGAGGGAAAAATATATTTTATAAAAAATAAATTCATAATTTTCTTGAATTGTGGACAAAGTATTTGGATTTATAATGTCCTAAGAACTTTCCAGAAGCGCACAAGTCTACCTCGACATTGGTAAAGTTTGCAGTGGAAAGAGACGGCATTGACAAGGAAACCAATTGTAGCCAGCACACAAGAACTAACTATTTGGAATTTGCATAGTCAAAGTCAAAGAACACGTGGCAAATGAGATGACGTGTACAAACCAAAAGTTAATTTTCATAGCTATCAAATGTAACTTCTCATTCCTCATGATGGGGACAAAACCCAAGAACAGAATGGAACCAACAGAAAGGGAAAATTATATTAACTGAGAAGATAAGCTAGTACAAACAGTGCAGAGAAAATAAACTTCAAAACATGCCCAAAGGGCTTACAATAGCATAAATCTAGAGATAATTTCTCCTTTCAGTACCTCCTCTCAAACTCCACTCCGAACTGCCTTTTACAATGCCAGAAATCTCCTTAAATAGACCCCGGAGGGTTAAGGACTAGGAGTACATTCTAGAAAGTGCTATTAGGCATCCACCGACCAAATAGAAGGTTCCGGAAGCTGCGTTAGAAGTCGGTGCAAATATAGAAGAATCTAGAAACGGTAACCGAACTTCCGGGAGGCATAACTTTTGAACCATAACTATGGGAGGAGTGTCGCTGGTGAGGAGATCCCCTACGAGGTCACACAATGTCAGTAGCCTTTTAGGACCTACTTTGATCTCAACTCCCAACCAGAAAGGAAAGTGTCACGAATCACAGCCTTGAGGTTTCTTATCACTACCCATTTACCCTCTTATCTAGCAGCCACAACGAGAGCCTGAGCCTCCTTAAGTTTTGTCAGCTGCAATCTGGTGAGATCCTCATCAAGATAAATCTTGATTGGGAGACAGAAGAGTTTCCTCTTTGTCCTAAGTGCCCGAAGGCGGTCAGCAAATGAAAGGAATCGGATAAGACAGATTTGATATCGTAATATATGGAATATGTCACTAGTATTATAGATGTATGAGTGTGATTCATGGAATTGTCCAATAGATAAGGCACTAATCAACTACAGAATCAACTTGTTCTTACCACTGCATATTTGGGGATTTGTTGAAATCAACATTATAATCATCCATTTCCCTTTCCGTTTAAGATCTGAAAAGATGCTCTCACTTAGCTCATCAATTTCTTAGGTCATGTCATTAGCTATTTCATGTCTATGATCTTTGCATAAGTACAGAAGATATAAAGGTTTAAACTTCTTTGTTTTAGATTCAGTGTATGTTTTAGCACCGATACCATATGAAGAATCTAATAGGTCCACCTGCCTAGGTTTTGCAGACCCTGAAGTAGAAGGGTCTAACCTTATAGTTGGCCTAGTGTCTAAAAGGATATCTTGCAAATGGGAAGTATTTGCCTCTAGATGTATTTTGTTCTCATCAGGGTAATTTGAAATCATAATGTTTCAAAACACCGACACATCCCTACATGTACCATTGTTACATCATTCATTGAAATTGCTATCGTTGAATTGGTTGTTTCTGTGAAAGTAAGAAACTTAAGGAATGATCTGATTTTAATGTATTTAGTCTTTTGTAGGTGGGAGACACATTTCTTGGCCTAAGGGGTCCTTTTTATTATTGTTTTTGAGCTTCATGTGCCAAAATAAACATTAAGACATAGTTTTGATAGATATGATGTTAGGAAGGACAAGCAACAACGGTGGTATAAGAAAATGTAAAAAGGTTAAATTATTAACTAGCGCTTTTACCTTTGAATGGTGCAAATGTTAAGTCAATAGTCTTCTATACTTTTAATCATGTCCTTCAATAGTTATTCATAAACTCTCCCTATCTATTTCTCCACCCTCTTCTTTATATCTCTCACATTCATGCACACGAACTCTCCTTTCTTCCTCCCTATATTTGTCTTCTCTTACCCCTATTTAGCTTCCCTTCTATGTATCTATATCCTATTTCTCTTTGATCTAATCTATCTATCCACTATCCATCTAACACCTCATATATCTTTATCATTCTCTCTCTTTAGCTCTCTCCTCGACTCTTCCTATTTCTCTCCCTTCCACTCATCTCCTCTTTATCTCTCCTTTCATAACTCTCCACCACTTCAATATTCAATTCGGATTCATCTATCTACGAAGTGTATCTCCCTATGTTTCACTCTTTATTTTTATCTCTATTAATCTTTTCACCTCTCTACACAAAATGGACAACCTAGCTATTTGAAATCAATAAATCAAAATAGTCTCTATCTCATCATCTTTATCTCTTCCTCTCTATCTGACTTTATATTTCTATCTCTCTATTACTTATATTCATATAATAAAGGGAGGATTGTTAGTATATGTATTACATTGTCATTAAATTTGTTACATTGATTAGGTTAGATAGTTACAAAGTGGTTTGTACACAGATAAAATGTTTAACTGATTTCTATCAAATGCACAAACATTATAAAATACATATCAAATGTAATATCTGACACATTGAAATAAAAGAATATTTTCTAGAAACAAAATGGTTTAAATTTTGAGGTTTCAGGCCTCATATTAATAGATATGATAGTTTTAGGCTTTCAAATCGTGAGGCAGACGTTCTTAAAAACCAGAGGTTATTTTGTTGTAAAGATTGTTTTATGCTTCGGCCCCTGAAGCTACAAAGTTTTATGTGTGCAAAATTTGTCTAATTCTGGAGCACCAAGATTTTTATTTCATCAAGGCAAAAACTCAGAAATTCTTTTGATATAATAGAAATTGATGTCTCAGGATTTTCCACGCTGAAATTTCTTAAATTATTTTTGTTTCGATAGAATTTGCAGGATTTTCCACGCTGAAATTTCTTAAATTATTTTTGTTTCGATAGAATTTGCAGGATTTTCCAAGCATTCTCAACCGATTTCCCGCAACAGAAAACTAACACCACGACTATTGCGTGAGACATTACAATTCTCCGAGGTTGATTCCCAAAATAAATAGCCTATGGGCTAATAAGAGTATAAATATTAATTTAGTTAAAATGGTCGTCTTAAACCAATTTGTTCCTTATCAAAATGTTTTGTGTTTTTATATAATTTTAGATTTTTAGAATTCAAATAATATTTAATAATTTAATAATTTATAATATATTTTAATTATTTGTTTTCTATAAATATGAATTATTTTTATTAAATGATGGAATGTTTTTTAATAAATATTAATGTTTCAAAAAGAATATTAGTAAAAAAATAGGTGTGACGAATATAATAAGAAGTAATAATTATTTTTATTTTACTGAAAATAGAAATGCCACAGTGAATTGTTGTAGATTGTTCTTACTTTCTTTCTATTTCTATTTGCAAAATAGACATGTTACTTTTAGCGAACAAATATTGTAATATTTAGTATACTCAGTTAAAAATTTATTGACTATTGCATCATATCATTTCCAAATGTTCCAATTGAATATGAGATGTCCATTATAAAATATTTTAAACAAATATACTTTTTAAGTGGTTAGTTGCATTGAAAAAATGTCTTGGCTGATCTAATTCTTCATTACTAATATACCATTTTGATTTTTTTGATTTTTTAAGTTTAATGTTAAAACGTATAAGCTATTATGCAATAGCATTCCTTTTTCACAAAAACTGTGATTTATTAAAAGTTAGCAATAGTTTCAAATTTAATTGAACAAAATATTATAAATAGTTATATGGAACCACATGTTTCCTCTTGCCTCTTAATATTTTCACCTCCATCACCTGGTCACAATTGCTTGATCATAACCAATTACCCTTGCAAAATCTTAAATCACTACTATATGAACCCAAAAATGCAGCGTTAGCAATGGTTAATTTCTTGAGCGTGGTATTGATGTTCCAACTAAAGTAAAGCTTTAAATGTCTTTCCAGTATTGTGTAAAAAATCCATTCACTTAGCGCTACTCATCCACTATAACAACTTAAGCTTTAAAAAATCGCACTATTTATATTTGGACCTAAATGGTATGGCAAACATGGTATAAGATCTAGGTTCAAAATCTGCATGCCTAATGGCTCATATGGAATGTATTCTTCAATTTAGAATTGTAAGAAACAAAGTTTGACAATGGGCAAAGAACATTAACATATAATGGTTGAAATAGTAGGCACTGAAATAGAGGAAGAGCAACTTGAACCAAAACTTAGCAAAGAGCATCTGGTTCAATGGTAGAATCCATGTTGTCGGCATCTACATGGTCCTGAGATCAAAATCTTCTATTATACAACAAAGAAAAAAGCTAAAGCCTAAATAAGGTAATCCAAACATATAGAGAAAGAGTCCACAAGTAAAAATGAATTACTTCTCACCTGGTGAGAGCTAAGAGGCCAACTGCAGTTACTAAAGGGAAGAAGATAAAATTGAAGGGCATTAAGTTAGAATATCACATGGGAACTCAATATTGCACCACCCGAATTCATGGTTAAATAATTGGCATGAAGAGGTACTTTGACGTCCAAAATTGAGGGAATAGCAACGAGAAGACCACCTAATCATTTAGTGACTCTAGATGAAACCATATTACGGCTGAACCAACAAGGAATATGCTAACAATCAACAGTAACACTAGCATAGGAACTATTTAAACAGCAGTTTTAAAAGCATTATTTGATGGATGCATATTATACACACCTCCATGAATCAATTTCATTATCTCAAGCAGGAAGAGCTAATTAGAATTCCAAAATACTAAGCCTCCTAATATACCTAAGATATTTCCAAGATGAGTAGACCAGACAAAATTAAGTCGTATTATTTGATCAAGTTCATGTAAAATTAGTTGACCATGCAAATGTACGGCTTGAAAGGTTGGCATCAAAACATAGACTGTATTACATACTAAAATTCATATATATATAGACACACACACACACACACACACACAAGTTTCATCTGCTTTCTGCATTTTTGTTAATTTTCTTGTTGGATTTAGTCCAAACGCTAACTAGTACTACTGTAAAGAAAATGTACAAGTTCAAACATTATACAAGCAGCTGGGCTTCTTTACAACTTAATACTTACAGTTTTATTTCTGTTAGAACACAAATTTTATATTGTAGAATCTGAAATGTATTAAATATGTAAGTAATTACTACCTCCACTATTGATATAATATTTATAAATTATACATACAGCAAAGACATTAATCCTTTCTAAAAGAATCACTTTTTACCTTATCTTGTGTTTTCTACATAATGCTTCACACCCATAACCAGCGATAAAGATTTCATAAGACTCATCTATGCTGATGATAGTGGATAGTACATATGCACTAATATCGGTACAACCCAATGAGAAGATCTTATTATATACATGCTGGCAGTAATATTGGGTTCAATCTAAAATGATCACAATGGCATTCTCAAAAAATGGAAGTCGTGTTTCAATTGCTTATGCATGCTTTAATAATTATGCATTAAACAGATAATATAAACTAAAGATAACTAATGACACCCTCCATCCAGATTGTTTCTAATTTAGATGTCGCATTTCAGATGCTGAAACATTTAATTTTATGCCAAGGGCCATACTCCTTTTGCACGCAAGTCTAGCATACCAATTCACTTTAACTCTTTTGTTGTGACCATTTTTGTCTGTGACTAGAAGATCCAGGAACAAGTCAGGACTCCAAGACACCTCAACATGGGAATTTGTTTCATGGAAACCTGTTACATGTAAGATATACTGTTAGTAAATTAAATATGTAAGCTCAACTGGAAAATAGTTCATCCTTCTCAATGTTCTGTTGCAAGAAGTCGTGGATAAGCTTGCATTCCATGAAATCCCTTCACAAGTATAAGCATTTTTCAACTCTAAATAGGCTAATATCAGTAGATACTAACTGGAGATCATGAAGAATCTTCTTGTTAGGAAGAAAGGATAATAATTACAATCTGGCACAACCTAAAGAAAACAGATAACCAAAAGCATAACAACCTATCACATATCTTCCACTTTTATACCTAAATGCAATCTGGTTCAGAACCATGATGAACATTAATACTGTAATCATCAAAATATTGCATAACCAACTATATTCAAAAGGAGGTAGGTTATAATCTTAATATGAAATTAATTCATGCATATCAAGATTGTCATTACAAACTGGATTTCTCTATTTATATGAAAATTGCTCATCGAGCATACTTAGATAGCTTGCAGTTCTTAGTTTGATAAATATTATCAATGCATGTTAAGTTTGCTGGTAGAAATTGGATATTTCTATTTATACAGGCTCTTCATTGAATAGTTGTTCATGGCACTGTGTCACTTACTAGGTTTGCATCAATTATTAATTTTACAAGAAAAATCTTATTCTCTCATCTAAGACTGATTGTATTTGATAATCACACGATGTTCTTTTCTAATTAAAAAAAGAACCACAATTAAATTTATTTTAGATATTTTTCATAAACAAAATATTTTCATTTTTTCCTCAACGCACACATGAACAACAAGTATATACAGCAGATAGTTCTTGGATCCTATGAAAATAAACAGCAGATAGTTTTTGGATCTTACAAAAAATTCATATCCATAGCCATTTCCTTGTAACATAATGTATGGAGATAGATCTGGTCATTGTTATCTGGTACAAGTGGGTGGTAAAATATTAAATCTAAAGTAAGAACCATAATGAGATGTTGGGTGGATATTTTCCAAATGATAGGTGTACAAACTCCTTTGCAAAAAATAGGGTTGCTAGCCATAATATGTGAGACAAAGTCTCTCCTACCTTAAAGGGAAGGCTCCCCCTTCTCACTACTCCTTGAATCAACTCAAGGTAAGCAAGAAGTTTGGAGGTTCTTTTAAATGGTGTTACTAATATTCTTTCTTCTTGTTCCAGGAACAAATCCACTTACTCGCGGAGCAGGTAATGGGCAATATTAACCTTCTAACTACACTTCTATCTTAGAATTGTAAATAGTGATACCAATAAACTTACACCAACTCACAGGCTGGTTGAAAGCCTACCAGCTTAGATCTATGTCTATTTTTCTATACTATAACTATGAAGCTCACAGACTCCTATGCAATTTCTTCAAAGGATTTCTCTACTATTGGGGCATACAAACTTACAGAAGTAGATGATTTCTCAACTATAATCCTATAAGCTTTTCTAGTTCACAGACATGAAAGTAACTTTAATAAATTTCATGAATATAAGATAGTAATACCAGCTATAGTCACAACTTCTAGTGTATAACACCTCAATTGCTTCCAGTCACAGCTTCAAATTCAATTGCTTCTCTTACTCACTTCTCTCTAATGCACACACAAGATTAACATGAATTAAGGAGAGTAAATACAAATTGCAGTCATAGCTTCCAATTGGATCTACCACAATTACTTCCATTCACAACTTCGAAATTCAATTGCTTTTTTTTATTCACTTTTCTTTCAAAATCATAGTTGTGCTTGCACAAACTTGGCAAAGCTTTCTTGCATATAAAAAAAGATGATTATTTACACTGAAGGGCACTCCTTTATATAGGCAAAGGAGTGAGAAAAAGGAGAAAAAAGGTGGGAGAAACTTGACCACCTTGACTAAGTCAATTAAGAAATACTAGATTACATGACTGAAGGTACATGTAATTTAGTTACATGCAAACGGATTACAGAGAACCTATCTTCTGAATCTACAAAGTTGAAAACACTTAAACACACTTTGAAGGAAATGTTGAAATTGTTGGATCAATATTGTAGATAATCAACAAAGGCTTTGTACTTGGTCATGTAATTGTGAATGATCATTGGATCGGGAGTTCCTGTATTCCACTTCACTATTATTCTCTTTGATGAATTGCCAATTGTCATTTGAAAATCTGATGTAATCAAGTTTTTTCTCATTCCAAGTTGTTGTGTATTCTCCATTGTCATATTTGTGCATTCTAGAATTTCCAACACTTTGAAACCCTTCTCAATGATGTTCGGATGTAAACCCAAAACAACTTTCTCATCAACATCTTTAACCTTTTTTTTGTTTGTTTGTTTGTTTTTTAGAAATTCAAAGTGATTTGGCGCATTCCCTCACGAACTCAAGTTCTAGGGCAACCATTGAGAAAGTGGAGACCAAATGAATATTGCTTCTTTCGAAACATATCTTCTTGACGGGATATCTCCATTATTTGAAAAAATTCTGACATATCTTAACTTGAAGAGTTTGCTGCAACATGAGAATTCCAAAGAGTGAAAACATTTTCAATCAGATTGAATCCATGAGAATTTCAAGATTCGGAACAATGATGGCAGATCCATGGAGGATAAGTATTCAAAGTATGTTTAAGATACTTATTGAACATTTTAGAAGGCTGGAAATGATTGGCACAGCTTGAATTTTGGGCAATAATGGCCAAAATCGAGTTTCCCAAGGTAGATTGCATGTAGGAAAAATAGGGCTTTGCTTTGAATGGACAAGAGTGCAAGCTGAGAAAATATGGATGAGAGTTTTGTATTAAGAACATGAGTTTTCCTTCCAAAATCAGGTTTCAGAGATGCATTTACATGTGGTGAAAACTCATTATTTTTACCTTGTGTAAATATGCAATCAGGTTTTAGAAGTCCAATTACATATTTGGGAATGTGGAGTTTGGATGAATTCCGATGATGGATTGAATATGAAAGATGGAAACATGAAGGATACTTGCATTCTGTTGATGAGAATTCCAACTTTTCTTCTCAGACAAACTAAAAACAAACAATAACAAGTGACCAAAGTATATACGAAAAACAAAAATGAACATACCTCTTTGCTTTGACTCAATTTGATAAGTTCAACACTTCAATCTTGCATGCAAATTCATTTTGGGGATGAAGTACCTTTTGCACTTGCAAGGAATTAGAGTTTTAAACTTATTTAATAACTTAGAACAAAATATAGGGCTGCATTTTAACAAATGGAAGATAAAGAGAAAAAGAATGCAACAAATAAGCAACATGATCAAGAAATGCAATCAGAACCAAAGATTTACACTTACTTAGAGAACAAAGAGAAAATATTGGAGCAAGAAGAAGTTGGAATGAAACTCCTCTCAAAAATCGGGTCTTAGAAATGTGTTTGCATGTAGAGATCAAATGCTTTTGAAAAATAAACCAGCCCTAAATTGTAGTTTCCAAGTGCAAATGTATGTGTTGAATGATGCAACTATGTTTGCAAATGCCCTCTCAAATGTAGATCGCTCTTCTTGAAGTGCTTTGGCCATTTGAAAAAGTCTTTTCAAGAATGAATCATGGTTTGGAGATGCAACTACATGTTCTTGAAAATGCAGCAAATTTATTTGTAAATGCATCTTCTTTCAAATGCCCAAGGAAAACGCACTTTGGAAAGTGCTTTACATGCCACGTTTTGTCATAAAACGCCTAAATCGAGGGTTATTGGAAACCAATGCATATAAGAAGCATTAAAACCCACATCCTAGCAAAATTGAGGTTTAGGAGACCCATTGCATGCTATAAATGTGATGTATTTGGCAAACACATGCACTCATAAACTTGGATGCCTAGATGCAAAGGAAAGATTAAGTTTAAATGTAAATTTGTGGTGAAAAGGGGGTTTCACAAGTTCATTTACATATTTAAAATAATCTCTCCTATGCAAATCGCGGTTTGAAAACCATGTTTGTTTGCCTTAGAATGCAAATTGCTTTTATTCAAAGCCATTTTGCATGTTTGCACATTACATGTAAGACGGAAAATCGTGGTTTTCAAGTCAAAATGTGTGTTCAAAAAAGCATGTAAAACCACCCAAACAAATTGTTTTGATGAGAAACAAGTATTTTTTCATGTAAATCACAGTTTAGGAAACCATTTACACATTGCGTACTCAACATGTAATTGACCCCACAAACCATGATTTGCTTCTTTTTGTGAGAAAATAGAAGCAGGAAAAGGGGGTTCATGGATGCAATTACATGTGCATAAGACTTGCTTAACCTTAAAGTTCTAATTTAGCACATGTTCAATTGATTCACTTGAGTCTCACTTTATGGGGTCCATTCCATATTTACACTAACATTTTTACATGTTATGTGTAAATAGGTTGAAAAAGTTAAATTTCACTTCAATGATTTAAATTAAAACACTAAAGTGAAACTCAACATCAAAATAGACTATAAAATGTCCTTTAATAACTTAGTCACTTATGTTATAAATTAAAAGTCGAAAAGTGAAACTATAAAACTTTAAAAAATAACATAAAGTGATTTTAAGTCATATATTTCAAAAAGTGCAACATAAAATTAAATTTTAAGGTCTCATATTTAAAATATGCAATGGGAGTTCTAAACCCCCCTTACATATTCACTTAAACCTTAATAACTTTTGACTAACGACACTAATTGAGTCCCAAGATATCTCGAAACAAGCGTGTGACCCAAAGCAAGAGATTAAAGGAAACAAAAACACAAAAGCAATCCAAACAAACACTCAAAAATGCAAAAAGGACTTTGAAGGCCTCAAAAATCAAGTATAGGCTAACAATTTGAAAAAACAAAAAGCACTTGATGAGAACCTTTAGTAAAAAGACTCATTATATGGATTAGAGATAATTGATTGATCAATCTTTGCCAATCAAATAGTGAGTTACCTTTGGAGAAATAAGAAACTTAATTGGAAAAGTTTCGCAGTGTTGCCTCCATTTTGTGATGACAAAATGAAGGACAACATGAGAAATGCCACAAAGGCCATTGTGCTCAAAAAAAGAAAGTAGTAGTATTATGAGAGAAGGAAACATACAAACTATTATTTATAAGAGAGAACCCATCACTATTGAAGACCAAAAACTTCATTGTTTAGTTTTTATATGACTTAAATTTTACAAATTCAACTAAATTGTGCGATGCTCGATTTCAAGGTAAATACTCAATAAAAATTATTGGGATTATTTTATGGTTATTGAAGCTTAGTGCATGTAAAGTTAGACATATATATTAGAATGCAAGGCCTTTGTGCAAAAAATGGGTGTTGTTCCAGAACAGATCAACAGAGGGAAATTTTACTCTGCTCTTTTGCATGTCTATGTGAAGATTATATTGGAGGCAGTTTTTAAACGATAAAATTTTAATAAAGTGTATGGCCGATGAGAGAGATGGAATGCATATTATATAATTTTGACTTAAGTTATATGAAAATAAAGGAACCCAGAAAGTGAAGGCAAATTGATCATGAAAGAAGAAACTGTTTTCATTGTGGTCATGAGGTCATAAAAGAATCATAACATTTGTGATATTTGTGATGTGTGCAACTAAATTATAGTCTAGGTGTCTACTGTTGGATGATTAAAGGAGGAATATCTAGAATGAGACTGAATCGATTTTGGTGCTTAAGCCTTGTGACACATTTTTGAGTTTGTCATTGTTATTGTTGAAGGATCCATATGTAATTGCACTGTTCATGAAGTATGTGAAATAGATTCAGTATTAACAAATATTGAATATCAAAGCGTAATTTCAGAACTCCAAATAAGGCAGAGCATTAATCAATTTGATTCTCATCTCTTTTGATTTGGTCTATATTTATAATGCCACTAAGGAACATGTAATGAGCAGACATGTCTGCTCATGATATGCCTTCTCATGAAGAGACATAAAGGTTCATTACAAAGTCTCTAACAGACCCGATACTCATCATCTGTGATTAAGCATTAAACAAATTCTATTTATAGGACCTTCGATCTATATATACTATAATGGATTATATGCTCGATCCAATTACAATATATTGAGAACACTTGAACGATATTGAACACTAGATCATTTACTCAATCTCCAAGAGATAATCTGGAAGTATATGGTTTCAATTAGGTGAAAAGATTCTACCAAGGTATATGAATAATAATTCTGATTTAGCACAAGAATTATGTGCAAGTGTATGTATGCACGTATGTCATTGATGTGAGCCCTGCATCTGACGGAAGCTACATATATTAACACTCCCTCTTAGCTAGGGAAGGTAGTAAGTATACATCAGTTTAGAGATCACCTAACTCGTGATATCAAGGAATATAGAGAACATCAAGTCACATGGCATTCTTATATCCTAGTTATGGTATGTGTACTGATGTCATGTCAAATGATATCTACCATTACATATCATGGCATGTATAGGGATATTACGTCACATAATATACACCATGATTATCTCATTAAGAACATATCGATACACAGCCGATATCAAGTCAGCATGACATCTATTAATAAGTCCAAGAGATATTAACGGTTACATCCCAATTTTCAGCTCAATTTAAAATTGTTCATATAGTTGTTGAAGTTTCCTGTGAAGTCAAGTGATAGGTAAAATTAGTTACGATCATGTGAAAGGGTAAGATGGTTAATCATTATAATTTCATGTGAAGTTGGCATGCTAGTTAACCGTGATGATGATACTTAATGTTATCTTGGAAGGTTGGTTATTCAACATGAATTCATTGGAAGTGAAATGGCCGTTAACTGTTATGATAGTTTACGATTAATAACTCGCTATGGTAATAATTATTATATTGAGGAATATGATTAACTGTGGAGAAATTCCTTGTAGGGAGCACATCAAAGGGTGGAAGCATTGTCAAAAAAGAATTGGGCACAGGGGAACCACCATCAATAGGCAAATAGGTATGAATCTTCAATCGCCATGGCTAAGGGTAAACGACTAGGCAAGCAAGAGTGTATGTTGGGCAATATCATAAGCTACTTGGTCAATTTTTATAACAAGAAAAATATTAAACATTTAATATCATGATAAGAACTATAAACTCTCTGTAGTTTTGAGACACCAACAATCTTAATATTAAAAATATATGTGTGTGTGTGTGTGTGTGCGCATATATATATAAATGTATGATGCCACCATGATACTAGGATGATGTCTATAAATCGTACTTATTTATATATATATATATATATGCATACATGTGCATGTACAAAGAGGATATGATGTTAGAAATAAACCATATTTCTCTAAACTACACACGTATATAGATATACATATTGTATTTATAGGTGCGACTTTAGAAATCATATATTTAAAACAATTAAAACTTATATATATATATATATATATATATATGCACATGTATAAATGATTTGAGAAAAGAGGACTTTTAATAATTCAAAACTTATATCTCTCCATGAGAGGCAACCATGCACACTTGGGGCCACCTTTTCTTTTAAATTTTGTGACCTTGTAACTAATGGTCTTGAAAAGAAACTGCCACCTTGAGCCACGGCTTGCTTGAGCCTAAGGATGATTATAAACATTTCACATCAAACTTCAGACGGTATTCTCTTTCTCTTACCCTAAGCATAATACATCTTGGTTCAGACGCGGGTCTTCCCACATCATATTTTCACATTCCATTCATAGCAAGAGTCAGCTCTAAGCCATATAGTGGAAGCATCAATCAAATTCCACTAGAGACTTTCGTTCAGGTTATGTTCAGTATCTACACATCGATCTTTATGATTTTAAAACAATGCAACAAATTTTACGTTCAATATCTATGAGCTCGAATCCTTATAATTCTAAATCATTGCAACAAATTTTAGGTTCAATATCCATGCACTAGACTTTATGATTTATGCAACAGCTTTTATGATCAATGTCTATGTACCCTGTTCATGTTCTTATCGATGCACAGAATGAGTAATTATCACTGAGATCAAAGTTCTTTCCTCTCTATCTTACGTATATGATCTTTGTCTTTTGCTTTACCACGAGTTATGTTCTAAAGTGCGGTACTGAAATATAAGACCAGCATGTTGCCAGAACTGAAATTACATCATTACACAAGTTTGTTACTCATGGTGTACCCGCCAATGGATAGTAATCCATGATTAACCAAGATGATCTATATCAGAATGAGAAGGGGGTGAAGAGGAAGAAATCCCTGCAAGGGAAAGAAACAGAAATCAAAAGTTCAATACATGTATACATCATAAGTTTTATAATAATTTCCAATAGAATATCCAAGTAATCTCATTATTGTCCAAGAATACACAATTGTCAAGTTGAGTAGCGGAATTATGTATCGGGATGCTCAATGGCTAGACAAGGTGTTCCATGTTGATTCCGAGTAGGGAGGGTCTTTATTGGATGAGATTTTGTGGGGATATTTTAAGAGTCCACGGTTGGGAGGTTAAGCCGCTGACAATGTTTCCCCCCCTCTACCACATGTCAAGACATGCACAAGACAAAGATAAGTTATGCATTCAACATCTATTAATAACAGGTATTTTACTTTTGTGATATTTGAAATTACAAATTGAAGATATGTTAGTTTGACTTATATCGTGAATTAGTTATCTCCTTCAATGAAATCAGCTTTTCTCCTCAATGTAAATGGTAACCGGTTAGATCAATTGATCATCCATTTTGTAAAGTTTCCTACCAAATTTCAAATTCAACGCTGACTGATGCACAACTTTTGATTGCAGGTATGAACACTGATGTCAAAGAATAGATTTGCTCCAGAATCTGTATATGTTAGTACAAAACTAACAAAGATAATAAAATGTTCTTTAACTTGAAAGGTAAATCGATCCTTTGATGTGCTTGCATTAATTGATTTCGATGCCTTGTTATGTCAAGCAAATCAAATATACATATCATGCAGAGGGGTGTGAGGGTGAATGGGCATGTCTCTGAATGGAGACATGAACATTCACCATCACACCAATTCAGTGTTGGTTAATCATGCCCAATTTTTTATAGACTTGACACAAGTTTTAATCATGTTTTACCGATCATTATGAACTACAGCCCAATATAATATAGATCGATAGTGATCTTAAATTGAAGGAAATAGAATAAGTTTCGATCATGTCTAAAATGAAATCTCAAAGAATATATATATGATCATCGATTTCAACTGTGCAAAGTTTTATATATTGCTATTATATATATGCATATATATAACAGTATGTGCATCATACATACATACATACATACATATATATATATATATATATATATATATATGTTGATCACAATTATTGTCAGACCGAAGTTACATGCTTTAACACTCCCCCTTAGCTAGAGAAGACAAAGTACATATATATAAGTTTTCCTTATTTGAAAGTGATATCATCTTGATATACTTAAGAAAATCAAGTCTCATGATATTCTTTCCAGTTATGGTGTGTGAAAAAATATCAAGTCTCATGATTCTTTCCAGTTATGGTGCATGATTTCTACCATAAGAGATCATGGTATATCCAAAGATATTATGTCACATAATATCCACCATGAGTTTGAATATATTGATCTTCAACAGATATCACATCACATGATATCTATCAACATGCTCTTTTAACTATCAAGATTTGTCCAAGAATATCAAGTCGCATGATATTCAACATGATAGTAATCTAATAATTATAAAGTCGTCACCTTATAGTATTAGAATCAACATTTCATTACAAAAGATTGTCACCTTTTGATAATGTACATAGGGTAGGCCCATAAGTCATAGAGTCACACATATGACAAAAGAGTTTAAACTTTAAACATCTTTATTAAAATAATACAAATTTACAAAGTTGAGACTCAATCTCATAAACTTACATTTCAACCATACCAAGTTTTTTTCTGAAATGATCAACCTTCACTTTAGGAAGAGCCTTGGTGAGAATGTCAATTCTTTGATCACCTGTATTAATATATTCCAACTGAATAGCTCTTCTTTCCACCATGTCTCTTACGTAGTGGTAAGGAATTTCTATATGCTTGGATCTATCA
Organism: Cupressus sempervirens; assembly: GCA_028749045.1. Lineage (NCBI taxonomy): Eukaryota > Viridiplantae > Streptophyta > Pinopsida > Cupressales > Cupressaceae > Cupressus > Cupressus sempervirens. The sequence goes on from CM053791.1 coordinate 145,729,520, forward strand.
TGAAATACTGGATTCACGGATAACTTGATACAACTTTGGTCATCACAGTGAATAGTGGTAGGTTTCATAGGCTCACAGAATAAATTAGAAAGCAATTTTCGAAGCCACACTGCTGCTCTAGCTCTCATTGTTGCTGCAATATACTATGCCTTAGTAGAACTCTAAGCAACTGAAGCTTGCTTTCTGTAGATCTATAAGATCATAGTTGAACCTAAGCTGAAACAACATCCTGATGTGCTCTTCTAGTCTTTTACACTTTCGGCCCAATCAGAATCAGTATATCCATGTAACTCCAAGCTGGTATTCTCATATTTAAGTTCATACCCAATAGTGCCTTGAAGATACCTTAATATATGCTTCAAAGCAACAAGATGAATTTCACGAGGATCACACATGAACTAACTTAATGCATTAACAGCATAGCAAATATCAGGTCGAGTATTCACAAGAAACATCAAAGACCCAATTATCTGTCTGTATAAAGTGGGATCAAGTAGTCTGGATTCAGCACATGCTTCCTTCAGCTTGTGTAAGTTGGTTTCCATAGGTGTTAATATAGGTCAACAATTCCACATTCCAAATTTATTTAGAGTATCGACAGTATACTTTTTTTGATGTAGGAAGATATTCTTAGACTTCTAACGAACTTCCAATCCAAGGAAGTAATGAAGAATCCCTAAGTCCTTCATTTCAAATTCAAAAGCCAAATCTTTCTTTCATTGATTAATGAGTTGTTCTTCTCCTGTAATCAGAAGGTCATCAACATAAGAATTAGAATCAGCGTATCACCTTTACTTTAAAGTAAAGATTTGGATCAGCGCCATTCTTGGTGAATCCAAGAGTTCGAAGATATTTATCAATCCTTTCATACCAAGCTCGGGGAGCCTGCTTGAGTCCATATTGAGCCCTTTTCAATTTACATACATAAGAGGCAGCATCATGAGTCACAAATCATTCTGGTTGTTCCAAGTATACTTCTTCCTCAATTGTTCCATTTAGAAAAGCAGTTTTTACATCCATTTGATAGATTTTCCAACCTTTAGCTACTGCAATGGCTATTAGAACTCTAACTGAAGTATACCTGGCAACTAGTGCAAAAGTTTCTTCAAAGTCGATTCCTTCCTTTTGAGAGAACCCTCTAGCCACAAAATGAGCTTTATGTTTTCAATGCTACCATCTGCAGCACACTTAACTTTGAAGAGCCATTTGGAAGAAACAACAGATTTTCCTTTAGATCTACGAACAATATCCCAAACATCATTTTTAGTATCGACTAATATTCTTCCACCATTGCATCTTTCCAAGCTTGATGTTTAAGTACTTCTGAAGCATTAGAAGGTTCAGAGTTTGGACTCTCACACATGAATGCATTGTATGTTGATTTTCGAGGTCTTTTGCTTTCTCTGAAACTCCCTGAAGGTGCTGCAAATTCATCTCCTTCTTGTATAATTTTCCTTGCCCAAAGTGGCCTTTTCGAATTATCATCAAGACTCTCTTCTTGAGTCTCAAGAAGGATCTCAATTTCATTTGAAGTCTCTTCAGGATACTCCCTTTGAATCTCAGGAGCAGTAGCCTCTTCTAGGGAACAGGATAAGTCATTAGTATCTAGTTCATCTAAAGTTTTGGCTCTTTTGAAAGCAATATCTTCTTCAAAGATGACATCTTTGCTGAGTTCTATTTGTTTTTGTCCAGGTATGTAGATTATGTACCCTTTTACAACTTCACTAAAACCAATAAGAATTCCTTTTTCTTCCAGTAGGTTCTAACTTTGTCCTTTTCTCCTTACGTACATGAACATACACAAGACATCCAAATATCCTTAAATGACTAATGTCTGGTTTCATTCCTAAAAATGCTTCTAAGTTTTGTTGTCCAAATGTGAGTGAGGACATCTGTTCTAAATATAGACTGTTGTATTAGATGCTTTAGCTCAAAATGACATGCTCAAGTTCTGATCATATATCATAGCTCTAACAGCTTCTACAATAGTTCTATTTTTCCTTTCAGCAACTCCATTTTGCTCAAGGCTGTAGGGAACTATGAACTCCTTCTTAATCCCAGCAAATTTACAAAATTCTTTAAATATTTCAGAAGTGTATTCTTTCCCATTATCTGTTCTTAGAACTTCAATTTTCTTTTGTAAGGAGTTTTAAGTGATAGTTTTGAATTCTTTAAGTTTAGAAAGAATCTCTTTAGATTCTTTGCACTTAAGGAAGTATATCCATGTCTTCCTTGAAAAAATCATCAAAAAATGTCACAGAGTACAAGAACCCTCTTATGGATGGTGTAGACATAGGTCCACATAGGTCAAAGTGCACTAATTCTAACACATCTTTAGTTTTTCTCAAACTATGAGGAAATGACTGTTTAGTGTTTTTCCCTAAGGCACAACCTTTGCAGGATTCATTGTGAATATGACTTAATTTGGGCATTCCAATTACCAACTACTCCATAGATGTTAGAGCACAAAAGTTGATATGACCTAATCTTCTATGCCATATTTCATTTTAATCTGAAATCTCATGAACAAGAACAAGATTTGTCTCCGTGCAAAGCTCATGTAATAGTCCTTGTCATACTCCCATTGTTAGAGCATTTTTTATAGTTGAATTCTTAGGCCATGCTAGTACCTTACCTTCCATGAATGCAATTCTATAACCGTCATCTTCAAGTGCAAATATAGATATTAAATTCCTTTTAATACCTAGTATGTAAAGAACTCCAAAAAAAGTTGAATAGAATTTCCGGATTTCAATTTGATGGTGCAGGTCCCAATTCCTTTTAAGGAATGTCCAGAATCATCCCCAATTGTAACTTCTTCATTTGTTTCCATTTACATGTTTTCTAGGCTATCTTGATATCCAGTGATGTGTCTTGAAGATCCACTGTCAATTATCCAAGTGTTGGATTTGGTTGATATTTGACTAGACAACGTTGAATAGAAGGCATATTTCTCAGACTCTTGACCTTCATTTGATTTATCAGTTTTGGCAAATGATGCTTGAAGTTTAGATCGATCAGGACAATTTAGTGCATAATGTCCATATTGATCACATTTGAAACACTGAATTTTGGACGAGTCTTTCTTCTGTTTTGACTGTCCTTTTCCATGAAAGTTTATTTTCCTTTTGTTGTTCTTCTTACCCTTCTTATGAGAGTTGGTGTTAAGAATATGAATGTCTTCATCTAAGGTTTTATGTTTTCCTTTAATCATTAATCTCAATTCTTCTTGAAGACAATCAGATCTCAATCGATCTAGTTTTGGGATCTTAGATCTTGCACTTGTACAAACGACTCCCAAGAATTTGGTAGTCCTCCTAACGCTATTAGGGATAACTCTTGGCTGTCAATCTCATAACTGACAGAAGATAATTGATCTCTCAATTCTATGATTCTCATGAAGAAGGCGTTCACAGTTTCTCTTTTATTCATGCTGATATTATTCATTTGTCTTTTAAGTATTATTCATTTGTCTTTTAAGAGGAAGTTTTCTACTAGTGTTATTTACTATGAATGCATTTTCAAGAGCTTTAAACATGCAATATATTGTAGCATGTTTTGCCACAATAGGCACTATGTGATCTCGAACAGCATCCACAATTATCTTCATGGCTTTCTCAATATTTTCGATCCATTGAGTTTTCTCTGGATCATCTTTAGGTTCTTCTTTTTCTTCTCTTACAAAAGATTCTAATTTGTTTTCTTTTAATAGCATCATTATATGAATTTTCTAAGATTCAAAGTTATCAGCACTTGTAAGGTGGTGTTCGAATCTTAACATGTTTGTCATCTTGAAGAGTAATGAGAGATTGCAATTTAATGTGAAATCTAATCTCTTAAACTTAATAAGATCTCTTCTTAACAAGTCTTCGATAACATGTAAAGTTTCTTACCAGATTTCAAATTCGAGGCTAACTGATGCACAACTTTTGATTGCAAGTATGAACACTAATGTCAAAGAATAGATTTGCTACAAAATCTATATATGTTAGTACAAAAATAATCGAGATAATAAAATGTTCTTGAACTTGAAATTTAAATCGATCCTTTGATGTACTTGCATTAATTGATTTCGATGCCTTGTTATGCCGAGTAGATCAAGTATGCATATCACACAGAGGGGTGTGAGGGTAAATAGGCATGTTTTTGAACAAAGACATAAACATTCACCATCACATTGGTTCGGTGTTGGTTAATTAGCCTGATTTGTTATAGACTTAACTCAAGTCTTAATCATGTATTACCGATCATTATGAACTGCAGCCCAATATAATATAGATCGGTAGTGATGTTAAATCAAAGGAAATAGAAGAAGTTTCGATCATGTCTAAAATGAAATCTCAAACAATATATATATATATATGATCGTTGGTTTCAACTGTGCAAAGTTTATATACTGCTATTATATATATGTATATATATAACAGTATGTGCATCATATATATATATATATATGCTGATCACAGTTATTGTCAAACCAAAGCTACATGCTTTAACTCATTTGAACATGAAATGTATCTATAGGTATGAGATAGGCTTATCTTATGGTTGTTATTTTTGTCTTTCATTTATGTGAATAATAATTATGAACGCATCTTCTAACTATACATTATTACCATAGTTAACAAAAGAAAGAAAAGGGATGATACAGTGGTATCTGTAATGACCCTCCCCAAATCTGCTCTCAAAAATGTTGATTGAAGGCTCAAAGAATTTTGTCAAACAATTCACATGCAAGGGACATATGACTGATATAGTTTTTCAGCTTGCTTTAAATGACTCTTTTTTTTAATTTGCATCACTGAGAATCTTGTGCTAGAAGACTCAAAATGGACTACACAATGACCTAACATGAATGTGCAACTTATTCTGACAATATTCAATGCATATATGTGACTGAAACTACTTGCAATATGCAGCTACAGCAACTAGTATTTTTGACAAACACTTGAGATGTAAAATTATAACATTATTTATGCCAAAAAGAGAACCTACAGCCAATTGACATTTTGTCAAACAATTGGCATGCAAACTAATAAGCTGATCATGAATGAAATGAAAACCTACAGCCAACTGGCATTTCTACAAACAGTTGGTATGCAAACTAACTAGCTGATAAATAATAATAGTGAATTGCTTAAATGACACCAACAACTATTATCTTCTTAATTCAATGAAATTTCTAATACAATGCTCATGAAATATGGCCAAGACTTTTGGCATTTACATGGATTACAAAATGATAATGCTGGTATAATGCACACTTATAGCTGAAACTTATAACAACCTAAAAAACAATACTAATAAAAGAACCTAGTTGTAGATCATTGCAATAATTTTTTTCAATGTTGCCCCTTCTGCTTTGCTTTTCCGATTTGCTTTTTCGAACTACTTTTTCGGACTGCTTTTTTGGCCTGCTTTTTCGGTTCCGCTTTTCCGGACTGCTTTTTTGGCTTGCTTTTTTTATTCCGCTTTTTCGGCCTACTTTTTCGATTCCGCTTTTCCGGACTGCTTTTTCGTATTTGCTTTTCAGACTACTACCCTGTTCAATCTCAAGACCATATCTTTCAATGGCGTCAAGATTTCCAGCTTGAAGGGATTTCGTCCTTCAAATTATTGAGACATAATCTCCATAAAATTTTCTAATTTCTTTGATATTTCCAAGCATGAATAAAAGAAGCTCTTCCATTTCTTTTATAGTGTTCTCACAAGAGCTCCATCCTTCGTTTTCTCAATGTGGGATAAAACATAACTCCCTTTATGTAACTTATGTCTCCAATGTCTTATAAAATAAAGGGGACTCTTTTAATTTAAATATTTCCCACAAACTATAGTCTATGCATTAATAAAGTTAAATATTTAAATTTAACTTTATAAAATAGCTTTATCAATGCATAACAAATCTTATCAATGATAAACAAGTCTTCTTGTCGATTTTAAACAATTACCATCGACATACTGTTGCCACTGGATGTCCGCCCAAGATGACTTACTATAAATAGTAAGTACGCCCAAAGTTGCCTCAAAACCCCTCAGAAAGACCTGCAACTGAAACTATATAGGCCAAATGGCCTCTAAGCCCCTTTAATGCCCTGGTCAGCCTACGGGACCGTGGGGAAATAGGCTAACGACAACATCATGCTATGAATGCTAAAAAGGGGACATTACAATCCGTCCTTCCCAAAATTGCTTGTCCCCAAGCAATGGCCGAACAACAACCCAATCAATCCACCTGGATCCCAAATGTAGTCATGAACTATACTGTTGTAAGTCAACATAGGCTCCTGCAACAACCTCTGAAAATTAACCAAGAGGAATCCATAATCAAACTGGCGAATACAACTCACCCAAACTCCAAAGTCAGGAACCCATGAGAAACAAGCTCTCGAAATATCAGAACCCAAGTAGAGTAGATAACCCAAATTGCCAACATAGTAAATACCATCAACGCATCCCACTGGCCTATGCGGAATGTACAATACAACTCTACAACAACGGTGAATACTCCCGCATGAAACTGCACCAAATACAGAGAATCCACACACTGCACACCTACTACAATCAACACAACTCTGTAAATCACCGGCCACTGTCTCATAACAATAACTCCCATGCATCGCTGATGGCGAATAGTCATCACATGATAAATAGCAAGAACTAGAACCCAAACCAAATCTGATGGCCATCAAGTCCTCAACACCTGGATCCAATGCAAACTGATGAACATACCTTGTAGTATAATGCTGGTAAAAAGAACAAATCCCAGTCAAGGACTCATCCTGCAATCGTGATACAACCAACTGTGACTGATCATCAGCTAAGTCAAAGGTTGATATAGCCAAGGGCACAGAATCAACAACATCACTAGTCTCTGTGCCCCCCAAGTCGAACATACCACAATGCTTAGCTGCAGCTCCCAACTCAGCTAAACCTACCTCCAGTGGAAACAAACCAAATATGCCAATACTAGTGTCATGGACAGATATATCCTCATCTCCACTACCTCTATCAACCTCGATCATGGACATCCTCGGATCACCAGACAAAACGGTCTGTGATTGTACAAAATCTGGTAAAGATTGAAGTCGTTCTAACTCCATGGTCACCTCAGCTAAATGAAATTGTGACTCCTCGAAAGCCAACTGTGTACTCTCAAGAAACTCAGAAGTCACCTCGAGCTACTGAGTAAGCTCACTCACCTCATCTTCCTTGACCAATAATGCGTCATATGTTGTACTGCCCCACTCCATAAGATAATCTCTGTCGGTTGCCAACTGCATATAATTCTGTCTCAGAATCCGAATAGCCTCCCATAAGGAGTGGATCTCTGTCAAGGAAAGATAATTGCCTCCTTGCTCATCACTAGTAGGAGAATCCCATCCATAAACTGCTAACAACTGACAAGCAGTATCGAAATGCTCGCAAGCGATAGAAATGTCTCGCTCGCCAACTCTCAGCTGACTAAACACATGATTGTGCCGACTGGTCGAAATCCTCTACTCTATCCCTAGTACATTGTCCAAAGGAGTAACCTCAGAATAGCTATCATCTGTAATACTCAGATCCTGGGACTCTTCTATAAACTCTGTCATATCTGAGAGATCATCAACCCATTCCAACAAGAATGGTCGACTGGATATATGAACAATGCCCAACACAAGTGTGAAAAAACTAATTCCAACATCAAACAAGCTGTTGGCATGGATGAGAACTACACCTGGCAAACTACTAATCAAGTCCATGATGGTGCAACAGATACTACTACCAAGGAATGATAGATATCTCTGGTCAAAATGATCCTAAGTACTAAGATAAGGATCCCAACATCTAATCCATGAACGGAAACCAGCTGGCAATTCAAGTAAACTTCTCACCTGAGTAATGTGAACAATACCAACTGACTTCACGCACCTGTCTACAATCTTTGAATCCGGAGTGTGAATGCTAGACATACTCATATCATCATCAACATGAGAGCCGACTGTAAAGAAAACTGAGTCCCTGCTATATGCGCTAACTCCCAAACTGAACTCACCTCAAGACAAATCTTGTCCACGTGTCTCTCAGAATCCTAGACAGCCAACTGAGTACACACCAAGGAATTCCGAGTATCCTCCAGCTCATGAAAAAACCGGTCAACCTCCTTCACTACATCTAAATAGATCCTTGCAAGATTAAGGATATGATTGCGATCTGAAAGTAGGTGTATGTAACCTAACTTCATTGCCTCCATGTCTTCCTTGATTTGTTGTAAGTCGTCACAAGAAGAACCTGTTGTGACTCCTTTCTATCTCTCCTGCAATTGAATCATCCAAATGTGATTCTCAATCAATCCATGTATCCTGTCATGATGAGATAAAGTCGTGACAATATTCTTGTCCCTTGTCTTCAGTTGGCTTGCCAAACCAAGTAAAAAGCTACTAGCCTCTATCTCATGTGAAGAAGCATCCAACTGTGCCTGATACTCATTTTCTGCAAAGTCCTGAATGCTCACTTTCTAATCAACTGTACTATCCTCAAAAATGACAGTATCCTCAACTGCTATAACTTCATCCAGCCAACTATACTGGAATCACTATCTGTGTCAATTGCACAATCCGGTGTGCCTGTGATATCACCTTCTGGCTCAACCCGCACAACATCTGTAACCCCTTCTACCTGTGAAGATGATGCAGATAAACCATTACCTGAAGATGTGCTAATGTCTCCCTGTATCGAATCAGCATGTCCATTAAACTCCTTATACAAGTTTCTGCCTGTCATAGGGAAGGTACGATCCTTAAGCCTATCAAAACGTTCAATCAGTCTCTCCTTAAACTCCACATATGAGGTAATATGTGCATGACCCATAGTGACCATACCATGATGCCACCACTCGTGTGCTAACCCATCCAAGTGAATTGCTGCATACTTAATAGCTTCTTCCTCAGGCATAGGGTTCGTTTGAAAGTATGTGTCAAGCCTTTGAACCAAAGCTCTTGCTGTAGACTTACCCGAGCCATCATAATATAGTAACTGAAGTTTCCCTACTTTCTTCCGTAGCTCATAGCTCTGGTTCCTGTCATGTCCACGTGGCATATGCTTCATCCGCACATCTATATACTCCCTAAAGGTAATTGCAGCAGTAAAGTCTGGACCTCCGGCTTCCCAATCTCTCTTCAGTTGGTCCTGTATATCAGTGATCTGGGGCTCTGGTACGGGCTGCTCTAGAGCTCTAGGAGGAAATGTGGGAATAATGGGCGTCGAACTCACTATCCTAGTTTGCTGGGGTGCATGACCGAAATTGTTGCCAACTTGTTTGATTCCATTATGTGTCCCATCCTGATTATTACCACTCTGGTTATTACCATTCTGATTATTTCCTCCACCCACATTAGCATTCAACCCCATTTGACGAGCCATCATCTGCATCATAAGCTCTAATCTCTGACTCTGTTCCTGTGCTCTCTGCTCTGCTGATCGCTGTCCCTGTGCTAAGGTGTCTAATAACTGTAAGAATCTTTCCTTTCCCTGATTTGGACCGGCATTCATTTTGTCAAACATTTTTCTCTCTATCTGGCTAATCCAAATTCCCAATAAGACCTCCACAGGATGGCAGAAAACCGCTCTGATACCACTGTAATAACCCCAATAGGTTATAACTTCTTCAAACACCAAAAATCTTTATACTTCAATTGTTTGACATTTCGTCAAACACTTTGCAAGCAAGCTCTGATACCACTGTAATGACCCTCTCCAAATCTGCTCTCAAAAATGTTGATTGAAGGCTCAAAGAATTTTGTCAAACAATTCACATGCAAGGGACATATGACTGATATAGTTTTTCAGCTTGCTTTAAATGACTCTTTTTTTTAATTTGCATCACTGAGAATCTTGTGCTAGAAGACTCAAAATGGACTACACAATGACCTAACATGAATGTGCAACTTATTCTGACAATATTCAATGCATATATGTGACTGAAACTACTTGCAATATGCAGCTACAGCAACTAGTATTTTTGACAAACACTTGGGATGTAAAATTATAACATTATTTATGCCAAAAAGAGAACCTACAGCCAATTGACATTTTGTCAAACAATTGGCATGCAAACTAATAAGCTGATCATGAATGAAATGAAAACCTACAGCCAACTGGCATTTCTACAAACAGTTGGTATGCAAACTAACTAGCTAATAAATAATAATAGTGAATTGCTTAAATGACACCAGCAACTATTATCTTCTTAATTTGCAATGAAATTTCTAATACAATGCTCATGAAATATGGCCAAGACTTTTGGCATTTACATGGATTACAAAATGATAATGTTGGTATAATGCACACTTACAGCTGAAACTTATAACACCCTAAAAAACAATACTAATAAAAGAACCTGGTTGTAGATGGTTGCAATAATTTTTTTCAATGTTGCCCCTTCTGCTTTGCTTTTCCGATTTGTTTTTTCGAACTGCTTTTTCGGACTGCTTTTTTGGCCTGCTTTTTCGGTTCCGCTTTTTCGGACTGCTTTTTTGGCTTGCTTTTTCGATTCCGCTTTTTCGGCCTGCTTTTTCGATTCCGCTTTTTCGGACTGCTTTTTCGTATTTGCTTTTTAGACTGCTACCCTGTTCAATCTCAAGACCATATCTTTCAATGGCGTCAAGATTTCCAGCTTGAAGGGATTTCGTCCTTCAAACTATTGAGACATAATCTCCATAAAATTTTCCAATTTCTTTGATATTTTCAAGCATGAATAAAAGAAGCTCTTCCATTTCTTTTATAGTGTTCTCACAAGAGCTCCATCCTTCGTTTTCTCAATGTGGGATAAAACATAACTCCCTTTATGTAACTTATGTCTCCAATGTCTTATAAAATAAAGGGGACTCTTTTAATTTAAATATTTCCCACAAACTATAGTCTATGCATTAATAAAGTTAAATATTTAAATTTAACTTTATAAAATAGCTTTATCAATGCATAACAAATCCTATCAATGATAAACAAGTCTTCTTGTCGATTTTAAACAATTACCATCGACATACCGTTGCCACTGGATGTCCGCCCATGTCCAAGATGACTTACTATAAATAGTAAGTACGCCCAAAGTTGCCTCAAAACTCCTCAGAAAGACCTGCAACTGAAACTATATAGGCCAAATGGCCTCTAAGCCCCTTTAATGTCGTGGTTAGCCTACGGGACCGTGGGGAAATAGGCTAACGACAACATCATGCTATGAATGCTAAAAAGGGGACATTACAGTATCTGATGCCCTAAATGGTATTTGTCATAAAATCCAGAAAATATTATAATTGACTGCCTGAAACTATGGACATGAAATAACTTATTCAATGAGACACAAGAAGTGTGCAAGGGTAAAGAAAAATTAGATCGTAAGGAACCATGCCGAATTGCATAACTGAATAAATTCCAAACAAGTTATAGTCAGTAATGTTAATGAACCCTACGTGAGTGTCCACACACTATTAAAGCTTTGAATAGTATAAAAAGTTCTGTAAATTATTTTTTGATGCCTTCTCTAATTCACTGGCACAGCTCCTTAAGGACAGGAAATTGTAAATGACCAATTCATGTCTTGGTACTGAAAAGAATCTCAGAGAGTTATTAACTCTTTTCTGTGTGTTAAGCTTTAGTCTTCATTAAACTCTGACCCAAGTTCCCTTCTTTCACACTTTCATGTTGGTAGATAAAATGCACCCATTGAGTGACAAACGGAATGAGACTGGAAAATGATCCTGAGATATAAGTTTATAACCTTCACATGGCAAACCTGTGAGCTATACCTATGATGTGTCACACTAAAATACATTATAGATAGGTAATGACATAAGAAGGCAACAAAACTCAATAGATGGATATTTAGAAAAGCATGGACCTATGTACATTTTACAGAGATTTATCATCGTACTAATTAGCAGAATGCTCATAAACTACTCATCACAACCAATATAAAGAATCTGGGTAAGGTAGAAAATGGCAGATACCCTGTGATCTTAATTTAAACTGAAAAAAGAAGAATGGTAATTATTAATCCTTCATCAAATATAATAATGCAAAATTGTACATGTGCCTGTAGAAAGTGGTGTAAGATTTACAGTTCATTATTATAATTTGGACTTCAAATTTAAGATATTAAAAACATCATCATTTAATTACCCAGAACTAACCACCAAACTTTCAAGCAAGAACACACATGATTCAGAGGCCAATCTATAACAAATACCATAAATTGTTGTAAGCTGCAAAGACCAACTTTTCTAGCATGCCTTAAGCTAATGAAGCAGTATAGGTGCATCAATCAAACCAAAATCTAAAAAAAATTGAAGCTACCTTACTATAGTGCCATCTCTGCCTGCAGAGCAGCAAGCTCATCTTCTTCAGCAGAATTCGGTGTAGCCTTATGAGATGCAGGTTGTGTGGATTGTTTTCCTGGAATTGGAGGCAATTTTGTAGTTGGAGCAATTGAGGCTGGTTGCATAAGTTGCTCTTCAAGCTCTGCTCCCTCTAGTTCCTCCAATTCAGCCTCAAGTTCGTCCTATTACAGTGAATCCATATTATTACAGAAAAACCAAACAATAACAAGACATAAGATGCAAATGGGTATTTCACCTACCTCATCAAAATCCGCAGCAGCGCCAATTGGTGTAGATAATGCTTCCTGAATCTGTTTCATGTTCTCTGTCTGTTCATTTATCTCATCCATGGTTTTGTCCACGTCATCAATGTTCCTGGAACATGTCTCCACTCAATGTAAAATGCTCAGAAAAGCAATACCACCAGATGATATCCAAACAAAAATTTCATATCTAAAAACACCCATACCTCAAAAAGAAACAATTTGCTATAAGCAGACAAAATGACAAAGAGATTGACAAGTTTTACAATATCAAAAATAAAATAGAAGGTAGGACAGTTTTCAGAAAGCAAGAGATTCTAAAAACTGTATTTAAAGCTAGCTTTATATTAAGGAGGCCTCTAATGATTCGCCTGATTTGACTGATAGGTTACTCACCATGATGAATATTTTTCAAAATGATCAATGAAGTTAGAATCAATACTCACTGGAAAATTGCCAGTAAAATTACTTCTACGGCACTCTTACTTTACTAAAAAGTTTAAAACATATATAGATTTGATCATAATGCCATTAATATTGATATACTTTGGAGCAGAATAATTTCTTGCCAATGTGAATATTATAATGCCAATAAAATATCTTTACATTGCACCCTATTGGTAGCTTGTACAATAAACTAATCCTATTTTGGGCCTTGGAAATTTCTTATCTTTACTATTACATGACAAATAATTAAACCACAAGTGTCAATTTCAAAGCTTCTGATATAAACTTCTTGAGATAATTTTTGCATCATCATTTCTGATCACATTCCATGATACAAAAATAAATAAATAAAAAATCTCCCACTTCTTACAATAAGCCTTCAATCATTTCTCATGGACTGTAAAACATCATGGTTTTAAAGTTTAAACAAATCATGAGCCTACTTGTACTTACGTTGCTTTCTGCATTGCTTTCATGGCAGCAGCTGAAGTTCTCAGTGCATCCACTGTCTCTGTTGTAGCTTTTGCACCTTCCAACATAATCATCTGAAATAGCTCCCAAAAGTTAGGATGCAAAATAATTTCATAATAATTATACTGTTATGAGTCAAGGAGACCCTTTCCACTCTACAATCAAAAGCTTTCAATCTTGACTTGACCTTTGTTGGGAACAACTTGTTCTGACTTAATTGTATACCTGATCATGAATGCGTAGTTGAAAATTTCCCAATTGCTCAACTTGCACCTCATAAAGTCTCTTTCTCTTCAAACATTGTATAGCCGCTGCATTGATCATTCAATTCAAAATTTTGAACTCAATCAACGAAATCATAATTCAACTTAGCTACCTGAGAATGCCATAATCAATCAAATAACCAAGAAACATATCTCATCCTTGTAACGAAAAAAATTTAAAATAATTTGAACCTGATATTTTCACTATGAATCCATAATATATTAACCAGGGATACATGTGCCCCCCTATCCCATGTCACCTTCCCCAGCATAGTTTCTGGTACACAAATACAGCAGGAGACAGCCACCGATTTCCCCCATGTCCATCCCCAACAGTGTTTTCATTACACAGAGACAGCTGGAAGAATTCCCTCGCCAGCCCCTAACTTCCATCAAATCAGGGTATGTCTCAGGAAACCTTGTCATCTAGCTGGCCACCCTATGGATAACTAAGGATGTTTAATACATCCCTCAACTGTCCCGGACACATATTTTTTTAATATCAAAGAAAAAATTTCACCTTCTGAAAGAAGAGATGCGGATGGGGGAGACTCATCAAACCAGATTTCAATCTCTCTTGCAATTTTGACAAACAATTGCATAAAAATGGGCATTTCAGAATTTTGAGATGCAATGCACACATTCATTTGCACAGAAAGGTTGTTGGTTCCAAATTGCTTGGTGATATTGATAATGCATGGAAACAGCTGCTAAAGCTATTAGAATATTTGCCTATTTTTAGTCTGTTATTTTTAGTGTTTCTTCCTTGCTTTATTAATGGTCATTTCATAGGTATTTTTCTTCAATTTGAAACTTCAGTTAACAGTTTCTAAAACTATCTTGAAATTGTTTAGTTATAGCCTTGTGTTTTCATTAATTTAGATAAGCGATTCAGTTTTCATGGTATCAGAGCAGGAGCTAATCTGGGTATGACTCCCTCATGGAAGACCCAGGAGCATGAAAAAAATCATTGAAGGTTTTGTTCAAAATTGTTAGCACAATTTTCGAAGGGTTTTTTCTTATTCATGCAAATTGCTTTTTTTTGTTTCGATTTGAGGCGAGCTCTGTTGCATTATCCCTCCAAATGCCACATAGGTTTTTATCTGAAGAATCGTGTTCATCTGTTTGGTTTTTTGGATGTCCGCATTTTTTAGTCCGTGGTTTTCCACTTATTTTTGTTCTGAGATTCGCAGCCCAAGCGACCTTTGTTTATGGTGTTTTTGGTTGCCATTTTCTTTGCTTCACAGTTTTCTTTTTGAGGTCTTCTATCGCTGGGAAGGACACTGAAAAAGCACCATTTTACAAGCTAACACTTCTTGATCATTTTCTTCTTCCCAAAACTAGCTTTTCTACCACCTCGTCAAACCTTGTCCACAAGAGCTTCTGTTCGCACATCTATTCATTCCGCAACTAGGCGTTATCCTCTCTGGTTCTGCGCAATTGACTCTTGTTTTCTGTGTTGCCTATGACCTACACAATGGGACTGAAGTTTTGTGACTTACAGTCTGTATTTTTCGGCTTTATTTTCAGGTTCTCTTTGTCCATGATTTGAATCTTTGTGTGTGCCCTGGTGTGATAGCTTGCATTTTGTGCTTGTTCAACACACGACTAAGGATGGGTTTTAATAGTTTTTTATTTATTTTTAAAGCGTAACAAAAAAATATCATGGGTTTTACGATTTTATTTTTTTTTCCCTTAAAAAATATTTATTGGGTTTTATAAATTTTTTCCCTTTAAAAAATTTATTTGACGGATTTAATACTTTTGTAGTTTTATTCCTTATATGATTATATTGGGTTTTGGTCAATTTTTCTAAACATCAGTTTTAACCAATCCAAAACTTGATTGTTCGCGTGGGAATTTTATGTTCGGTTTTTATTAGGAAAAAAAATAATTCTGGGGTTTTATTCTCGGTTTTATAATTTTTTTCTTAAAAAGATTATAGTAAGGTTTCTTAACATTTTCCTCAAAACATTATTTATTGTGACGTCTAGGTTTTGCACAATTTTGTCCTCAAAAATCACGAGCTCTCATTTGGAGGGCTTTCTAATTTTTTCCAACAAAACAATTGTCAGATGTTCTTGTTTTAGGGTTTTTACAATTTTTCTGAAAAAAACAATGCTTTTAAAATTCAATTTTAAGGTTTGGCATTTTTTACTCACAAGAATTGTGGTTTCTTGCAATCAATTTTTGAGCTGTAGTATTCATTTGCAAAGAGTTCAGTATTTTTCTGCAAAAACGCAGTTTTAGAATCATCTAGGTGTCTCTACCTAAGGAGCAATGCCTTTGTTGTCCAACATCAGGTTGGCAAGGTTTTGGTTATCTTGATCATTTCCAAAAATTTTGCAGAATCAGGGAGGGTCTCAGCAGCAGGTTCATTTTGCAAAGCATTATGAAGAGGAGGATGGAGCCGTCTCTATAAATCTGTGAACAGACTGGGACAGCCTTCATTGCATTTTGACCAAAAGATCTGTAGGTTATCTTTTGTAGGGTAGTTGATAGAATGACCATTACGGGAGGATATAAGAATATTTACCTATTTTTAATAATCTCCTATTTTTAGTCTTTCTTAGTTGCTTTATTAATGGTCATTTTCATAGACATTTTCAGGCTTGATATTTTAAACTTCAGTCTGAAGCTTCAATTAATGGTTTATAAAACTATATTACAATAGGTTATTTATAACTTTGTGTTTTCATTAATTTAGACAAGCAATTGAGTTTTCAAATGCATCCAGGTTACAGTAATTATTCACAATACAGAATTTCTCAATCATGATTCATGAATGTTGATCGTCATAATATTCATGTTGTATCATTTGCAATCGAATGCCCCTCGACATACAGTCAACCTAGCATGTATTGCCAATAATGCAATACAAGATCCCATGGCAGCAATTGTTTTTTATGTAGCCAATGTTGCTCAAACTATTTAGTCGTAATCTGATGCTAAGTTGCTAGAATTGTGCTAGAAATAGACTTGCATGGGCTATAACTATAAATACTAGGTATCAAGAAAAGCATATAAATTGTGGTCAACCAAATTTCAAGTGTTTTGTTGTAAAGAACAAAATATCCACATTTTTAAAATGGTAACTGAGACAAAATTGCATCCCAACTTGAAAATGATGTTCGCAAGCTAGAAAATAATCCAATAGGCCATTACCCAGCTCCAACAATTCATCACCCATACACACACACACACACACACAAATTTTATACTACCATATGCATTCCAGAAGAGCTGAGGAATATAATCAACCTATCACAAGGACTTGGACAGTTAGCATCCTTTGTGGCAAATAATTGAACTGCATAACATTTCCATATAATGAAAAACACGACAATTTCATCGAGTAAGAGTTGCTACTGATAAGAATCTAAATAGTTAATGAATTAAAGAACGCTGTATTTTTATTAGTCATTCAGCCTACTAAAGTTTTCCTCACTATGATCTTTGTTTACCATACAGGGTAAACGGATAGTTATTGCATTAAGAGACTAGAATGTAACACATAACAAAATAGTACTTTATTCATATAAGCAAATATACAATCCCGATTACAATGATGCTTCATAATTCCATTTGGACGATGTACATATATCTCCCGAAGGGATGTATCAACCATCACGCAACCTTTCGGACACTAACTAATCTCGTTGGCTATAGTATAGTTTTACCGACTACAGTATATGTCCTCTTATGGGCCCTTCATGTGCTTCTTTCAATACTTTCGGTATTTCTTCCTCCATAACACATCCTCGTAAAATTTGGTCAAGTCCCATCTTGTATAGCGACCCGTTGATCAATTGGAACATTCGACTTCTCAATACTAGTTTCCTCCCCTCGCTTGGCGGCATTTCCCTAGAAATTGCCCCATTGAAAGATATTCCCCGATACTCGCGTACCAAGAAGGTAGTACAGCGATTTGAAATAGTTGTGCATCGGGAAAGTCATCATTGACTTCCTCCGGAGGTTCTCCTGATTTGATCTTGGATAGATGATCTGAACTCACGTGGCTTTTCCTGGGCTGTACCACAATTTTAAATGTAAATTCTTGCAAAAGAAGTAGCCATCTGCTTATCCGTCCTTGAATGATCGGTTTATTCACAAGGTATAGCAACGCTTGATGGTCTACGTAGAACACAAATGGAGTCGCCAGTAAGTAGTGTCTAAACTTCTGTACAACATACACCATTCTGAGAGCCTCTAGAGCCTCCCACTTCATCATGCTATAGTTCTTTTCTATTTTTGACAATAATCTACTTGCGAAGTACACCGGGTGGTCCAATCCGTGATCACCTATCTGTGCCAACGTTACTCCAATTGCGTAGTTTGATGCATCAATATGTGCATGGAACTCCTTGTCCCAATGTGGATAAGCCAAAATACGCATTGTGGCTAATTGTGTTTTCAATCCATGAAAAGTTTCATCCTACTCTGTTTCCCATTTGTAGGGTTCTCCCTATAATGATCTGCTTCCCAGTAGGAGGCATAGTGATTCCTTTTATCCTTCAATGACCACTAATTTCCACTATGCCAAGTTGATGAAAGGGGTCGTACAGTGGGGAGAGAGGAAATGAAAGGTGTAGGGCTAGTGTTCAGTTGTACGATGGGAGTAAGAGCGATTCGTACGGTGGCCAGGGCAAGCCATACGGTGGCAACTAGAACAGTTCGTACGGTGGTAAATGGCATGGTTGTACAGTGGATCAATTTGTTGTATGGTGGAGGTGGTGGAGAGGAAGTACGGCGTGAATGGATGGATGTGCAACAGGAAGGCCGTATGATCAAAGATACCATGCAATAAGAGGGTCATACGGTCAATTATACTATGCAACAGGAAGGTCATACAGAACCCAAGGATGTCGTAAAGTGGTGTATTGTTCTTGTTTGACTATTCTCCTAGAGTACAAAAAGATGATTGGTGTGCGGATGGAGGGAAAGCTCAATAATGCAATCTAAACTTAGAGATCCAAATTTATCAGATAGCATCAAACAATAATGGAAATTAGACACTAGTAACCTTCAATTAGTATTTGCCAAAAGATGGTGCTTCGATTTGCCAAATATGAGCGAAGTATTACATGCAACAACGGAATAGGGTGAGGGTTGAATCCCACCAAAACTGCACAAGCCAAATAGGGAAGATCTTTCACTTCCAAAATGATGAACAATCCAGAACTCCAACAAGAATTTGCAGTACGAAGAAATATGCTTAAATACCTGTCAGGGAAAATTTTCTGATGGTGTACAAAGATGGTCGATGGCAACACAAATTACGAAAACAAAACAAAGATGGGTCTGAGATAAATTAAACCAATTGACCCATTAACAATAGTTTGATTAATAATCTATTTTATGACGAGGATATTACAATCCTATCTAAAAATTTGCTTGTCCTCAAGCAAACGCAATGTTGGATGCTATAGAATGTGCTCGCCTTCCAGGTTGCGTTATCCAGCGGAAAGTGTTTCTAGCATACCAAATATTCCTTCACCATTCGGTTCTACACGGTCTTTTCACGTACTTCAATAAAATCTCTGTTGGTTCCAATATGAGCTTTCCTTCTTCATTAAGCAATGGAAGGTCTATAGCTACTGTGACATTCTATCCCATAGCTTTCTTCAAGCAGGAAACGTGAAAAACGTTATGAATACAGCTCTCGTCTAGAAGTTCCAGCTTGTAGGCAACTTGACTGATGTGGCACACTACATGATAAGGGCCATAAAATCGTGTCTTCAGTTTTTCTTTTCCCTTTTCTTTCAATGAGGATTGTCAGTATAGCTGGAGCCTGAGGTAGACCAAGTCTCCTACTTCGAAACTCCTCTCTATCCAATGTCTGTTAGCGTACATCTTTTGTTGATTCTGTGCTCGTTGTAAGTTTTCCTTCAGGTATCTTAGAATGTATTGTCCCTCTTGAAGCCAATCCCTCCCCCTTGGTGCGCGACTGTCTCCCAAAACTGTGTCAATGAAGGAGAGGGGTTCGTATCCTATAAAGCTTTGAATGGTGCCATCCCAATGGACATGTGGTACGTGGTATTGTAACAATATTCTCCTAGGTGTATCCATTTGACCCACGCCCACTTGTTCACAATCTCCGTTTGTCCATCTATCTGAGGGTGGTAACTAGTACTTGGTGACAATTTTGTCCATGCCAACCGAAACAGTTTTGTCCAGAAGATGCTGATGAATCGCCCAACCCGATCACTGACAATGTTCTAGGGTAACCCGTGCAAATGAAAGACTTCTCTAAAAAATAGATCGGCAACTTGTGCGGCATGAAAATTTGAGGGGATGGTGAAAAAATGTGTACTTTGTCAATCTGTCAACCACCACGAAGATACAATCCTTTCCGTTCACCTTGGAAAGTTCAATTATGAAATCCATCGAGATACTTTCCCACTTATGTTCTAGAATTGGCAGAGGTTGTAGTAACCCGACAAGTAGAGTATGTTTGGATTTGTTTTGCTGGCAGAGCACGCACTCTCTTACATACTGCAATACATCTCCTTTAAGTCCTTTCCATGAAAACCTCTCCCAGAGACGTCTGTACGTTTTGAGGAAGCCCAGGTGTCCTACCAAGGGTGACTCGTGTACCTCCTTCAAGATTTTTTGCTTCAATTTGGATTCTGGTACTAAAAATATCTGATTCTTATAGTAAATGATGTCATTCACCACTTTGTACTAATCATCCTGGGTGTTGTCATCCATTAGCTCACAAGCAAATGCGTTTTTGGAATATTCTACCAACAAATGTGATTTCCAATCAGCTGAAATCAAGGCTAGTAAGCAGATGGCGGGTTTCCTGGACGAAGCATATGCAACCACATTGTATTTTCCTTTCACATATTCAACGTCAAAATCAAAAGCCTGAACCTTTCTTACCCATTTTTGTTGCCTCTCGTTCAAGTTCCGTTGCTCCAGAAAATATCTCAAACTATTATGATCCGTACAATCGACAAACTTGGCACCCACCAGAGACTATCGGAACTTGGTTAGTGCATGTACAATATCCAACATCTCTTTATCGTAGATGGAATATAAGCATTTTGTTTGCGTAAGCTTCCTCCTCTCATAGGCTATGGGGTGTCTATCTTGCATCAGTACTTTGCCAATGCCTTCTCCAGATGCGTCGCACTCCATAATAAACGATTGAGTGAAATCAAGTATAGCAAGCACAGGACAAGTGCTCATTGCTTCCTTTAGCTTATCAAAAGTGAGTTGTGCGTTTTCATTCCACTAGAAGGACCCCTTTCTTGTCAGATCTATTAGTGGTGCGTTGAGCTAAGAGAACCCCTTTACAAACCTTCGGTAATAACTGCATAGTCCAAAAAATATTGCAACTCCGCGAGTGATTTTGGAGGAGGCCAATCAAGGATAGCCTGAATCTTCTCCTGATGAAATTGAATGCCATATTTACTGACATGTCCCAGGTACAATATTTATGTCATACCGAATTCACACTTGGATTGCTTGGAGAACAAGGATTGATCCTTCATGATCCTTAGGACTTCATCCAGATGCTTCAGGTGCTCTTCCCATGTCCTACTATAAATAAGAATGTCATCAAAAAAACCAGTAAGTACTTACGCAATTGTTTGTTGAAGATGTGATTCATGCATAATTGGAATGTAGCAGGTGCATTCGTTAATCCGAACAGCATGACCAAGAACTCATAATGCCCATAGTGACAATGAAAAGCCGTCTTTTCCACGTCTTACTCCCTCAAGCAGATCTAATGGTATCCGAAACAGAGATCTATTTTCGAAAAATAGACTACGCCATGTAATTCATCCAACAACTCATCTATCCTTGGAATGGGATATCTATTCTTTACTGTTTTTTTGTTCAACGCACGGTAGTCCACACACATGCACATCATCCTGTCCCTTTTGACCAATACCACTGATGACGCGAAAGGGCTAGAACTGGGATAGATCCACCCTTTCTCTAGCAGTTCTTGAATTGTGTTTTCGATCTCATCTTTGAATTTCTTAAGATGGTGGTAAGGTGTGGCTATGACCGACTTGGCCCTTGCTTCCAACTCGATCGTATGTTCAAACCCTCAATAAGGCGGTATGCCAGGAGGAATGTCTATAAAAACTTTATCGTGATCGCTCAAGATATTCTGGAGATCATCATCCTGAGGGGGTTTCCATTGACCTTTTATACGTTCTGCCAAGACAAAATAGTGTGCAGCCCAAGCAATGTCATCAAGCCATAAATTCCCTCCATCCAATGTGCAGAAACTTCCCTCGGACCCTCATTTGCCATTCCGCGGAGAACAACCTTCTTTCCATCGACAACAAAAGTGAAATCCATCTGTTTGAAGCTCTAAGTGTATTCATCAAGTGTCTCCATCAACTGTATGCCCAAAATAACCTCCATGTCATCAAGGTCCACTATGAAGAAATCCTCGAACACGGTGTGATTCGCCATTGTGATAGTTAACTGAGGAACAAGGTGTGTGCAAGGCAAAAGAGTCCATTCGACAACCTTGACCTAGAATCCTGTGTGCGTCTTTGTAGGTAGACCTCTTAATTTCACCAGAGATGGGTTTATGAAATTTAGAGTGGCTCCGCTATCATGCATCACCATAACCCTTTGTCCTTGAAGGGTTCTTATACATGAAATACCATGCACCTCGAGCTACCGGCAAGGGCGATAATTCCTCCACGCCACACCAATGCTGCAATTCTTTCTATACAGTCCAAACTAACCATTTTGGTGTCTTCGTGGGGTTGGTTATCTTTGGAGGGTATATCTTCTTGTTCGTCCTCATCATTAGACACGAACTTGATGTAGTGGATTTTTCCCTTCCTGAGGCACCTGTGCCCAGGTTTCCATGGTCCTTTGCATTTGGAATATAGTGTCTTCCTTCAGAGCTCCTGTCTAGTAGCTTCGTCCAACGACAGCTTTCTTGGTGGAGGTTTGTTATCTTTATCTTTATCCCTCGAAAACACCGTCGGTTTGGAATGTGAGTAACTTCATGAGGATGACATCGTCGATGATGCCATACTCCTTGCCTTCTTAATGGCCTACGACAAGGTGGCAAGATTGAACCCTTTTACCCAACCCTTCAGTGATTCTGTCAATCCGTCCATGAAGAGTACTGTTTGTCTTCTTTCATAAATGTCCATGACCAAAACAGAGAGTTTCTGAAATTCTGCAATGTATTGGTCAACCGATCCAATTTTTCTCAGTTGTGCCAAATCTTCGAAATTGAGTTCCGGATCTTTACTGTCAAATTGACCTATCAATCTCTCAGTGAATTCTGCATAGGTATTTATTTGATCATGCCCTAGCCTGATGGTGTCGTGATGCCACCATTCATACACAACTCCCTCCAAGTGTAAAGCCACAAATTTAATTGCTTCTTCTTCTGGCATGAGATTAAGATGGAAGTATCTCCCTTCATTACCCACACTTGCACAAATATGGATCCGGACCCATCAAATGGTGACAAATTTACTTTACTCAACTTCATCCTGATATCATCATTGAAATATCCTCCATTTCCGCCTCCCAAATATCTCATTCTTAAATCTACATAATCTTGGTAGGATATATCTTCCTCAAAATTCGTATTCTTCCAACCTTCTCGTAGCTTTTCTTGCATTTCTTCAAAGGTCAGTTGCTTCCCTCTGGGTGGTGTCTCCGTCTGTGGGGGAAAAGACATGGAAGGTCAAAAGCGTGCTGGATGAGGGTTCGTTTCACCCGACACCGAGTTCACATTGTGACCATTTTGTTCTCAAGATATTTTATTGTCTGCCAGCTTCTTAAGAGTCTCTTCCATAAATTGCTAGTATCATTGATCTATGCCTGATTCCTCACAAGTTCTCTCAGTAGTGCCACGAGTTCGACAGCTATGCGTTCTGGTGCGGCAGCCATTATATCAACGGAATGGGTTTTTCTTCTCTTCCGGCTATAAACTCTCATTTACTGTCCACAAGCTAGCAGGATCGAATACTTTGATACCAATGTAATGATCTACTTCCCAGTAGGAGGCGTAATGACTACTGTTATCCTTCAATGACCACTAATTTCCACTGTGCCAAGTTGATGAAAGGGGTCATACAGTGGGTAGAGAGGAAATGGAAGGTGTATGGACAGGAAATGGAAGTGTAGGGTTAGTGTTCAGTTGTACAGTGGAAATAAGAGTGGTCTGTACGGTGGCCAGGACAGGTCCTACAGTGGCCAGGGCAGGCCATACGGTGGCAGCTAGAACAGTCTGTATGGTGGTAAATGGTAGGGTCATACAATGGATCAATTTTCTGTACGATGGAGGTGGCGAAGAGTAAGTATGGCATGAATGGATGGATGTGCAACAAGGTCATACAGTCAAAAGATACCATGCAACAGGAGGGACGTACGGTCAATTACACTATGCAATAGGAAGGTTGTATGGAACAAAAGGATGTCGTATAGTGGTGTATTGTTCTTGTTTGACTATTCTCCTGGAGTACGAAAAGCTGAATGGTGTGCGGATGGAGGAAAAACTCAATAATGCAATCTAAACTTAGAGATCCAAATTTATCAGATAGAATCAAACAATAATGGAAATTAGACACAAGTAACCTTCAATTAGTATTTGCCAAAAGATGGTGCTCCGATTTGCTAGATCTAAGCGGAGTATTACATGCAATAATGGAATAGAGTGAGGGTTGAATCCCACCAAAATTGCGCAAGCCAAATAGGGAAGATCTTTCACTTTCGAAATGGCAAACAATCCAAAACTCCAACAGGAATTCACAATACGAAGAAATAAATCAAAATGCATACATAACAACTACCTACAAGCTGTGCTTAAATACCCGTCGAGGAAAACTTTCTAAGGGTGTACAAAGATAGCCGACAACAACACATACTACAGAAACAAAACAAAGATGGGTCCGAGATAAATTATATCAATCGGCCCATTAACAATAGTTTGATTAATAATCTATTTTATGATAGGGATATTACACTCCCTTGCAAGTTAGCTTGTCGAGAGGGTAAAATATTTTGGCAGAGTTCTTAATAAACCTCCGATAATACCCTACGTGTCCTAGGAATGATTTTACTTCAGTCGCATCTCTCAAAAGTGGCATTTCCCAAATCACTCAGACCTTGTCAGAATCTGTCTTTAATACTGCCTTGCACACGATGTGTCCCAACAGTTTTCCCTGAGGTACCATAAATCTACACTTCTTAGGGTTTAGTGCTAGTCGTGCCTATTTGCATCTTTCCATACATTCCTTGAGTGCAGTTAGATGTGTGTGTAGGCATTTCATTTATATGCACCTCTCCTTTGACTTCCCTGTATTCAGTTGGAAAATCGTTTTTTTCCTCTCCCTTACTTCCTTCTTCAACCCCTAACATGTGACAGCATAGAAATAGTTCATAGTCCTCCTTTTGCCAATGGAGTAGGCCATTCACCGAGTCCAAGTCATCTTCGTCAGATCCTCCTTCCAGTCTCAGGATTCCTTCTTCGTTGGGTTCCATTTGTTTCTTTCCTTCGTCGTCTCCTCCTTCGCCTTCGGAGTCTAATGACGCTGCCTCCTCTCCCACCATCTGGGTGTGTAGGTCAATTACAAACCTACGACCTCTTTCCATGGACAGAGTGTTCCTTTTCCAGTTGTATTTCACCTTTGCCTATACCAACCTGCCCCTTCCGAGGATGGCATCGTACCCTTTCCTTTTCAACGAAATGACCACGAAATCGAGTAAGAAAAGTTGTGTACCGATCATTACAGGTTGTGCCATTAGAGTTCCGAGAGGTATGATTTCGTGTTGATCAGTGGTGAGCAATTAGAATATAGGCGGCCATAGGGTAGGTTGTCCCAACTTCTTCCATGTTTCCTCAGGCAAATACATTTATGCCCAACCCTCCATCTACGATGGTGTCCGTAAGGATAGTTCCAAGAATATCCATCTCGACTACTGCAAGGTGTCTTCTTGTGTTCAACGTGAGTAGCATTGGGTCTACCATGGTCATTCTACTTCCCCCTTGTGTATTCTTCCCTAGCTCTTCCACAAAATTCAATCTTTGTCGTGTCTTCTTGAGCAAGTCCTTGGCACTCCTCAATCTGCTAGGTGAATGTACTCTGTTGGTCCGTGCTCCTTCACCACTTTAGTGCCCATCAGCGAGCTGTTGAAACTTTTGCCTTCGCTCCGCCTGTTGTGTGAGAATTAATGCTTCCCCTGTTGTGCGTACATCATCCTTTTTTCTTTTTTTTTTCGATTTTTATTGAGCAAATTTGGCATTAATCTTCATAACACATCTTTTGTACCAGGTTTGGCAGGCTACAACACCAAATGTTTACCGTATAGGGTAAACAGACAGTTATTGCATTAAGAGACTAGAATGTAACACAGAACACAATAGTACTTTATTCATATAAGCAAATATACAATCCTGATTACAATGATGCTTCATAATTCCATTCGGACGATGTACATATATCTCCCGATGGGGTGACTCAACCGTCACGCAACCTTTCAGACACTAACTAATCCCATCGGCTACAGTATGGTTTTCCCGACAACAATCTCCAAGCCTATAGAAGCCCTCTCCAAGCATAGCAGACTCCTTTAAACTTCTAATTAGGGTAACAAAATAAGAGGAGCTGTCCAAGCTAGAAGCTATCCAATGCTTACCTTTGCAAGAGAAGTGAGATGTACCACAAATATTGAAACAAATTTTGTTACCCTAGTTTAGGCCATTAAATTTAAACTTCCACAAGGAAAGAAATCTACTGATTATTAAAAAAGATTGTTTTTTAATATATTTGTTAAGCTCAAGGATTTTCCCTGGCTCACCATGCTTTCTAGCCTTAATGATTTCAGATGCCTGACCAATCTTCTCCTCTTCTCCTTCGCAGATTGTTCTGATCTCATATTGCTTTTGACTTTGCCTACTGCTGTTACACTCATAAAATCGAAAATTCAAATTTTGCTCAAGTTTTGCTCCCTTGCTGACACTCTTACTAGGAAAAATTCAGATTGAAATAAACATTATTTTGAGAAAGGGTCCTACTACTCAGAAATGAGGGAACCTGGAAAGCTACTAAGAATGAGGTCAACACTTTTCTCCCCTTATCACATTAAATTTGAAAGTTCCTAGTATCTTGTCTGTGTAAACTAAAAGGGAATGCATTTCTTACAGTCATCAACACATATTTTGAATCAGGTCAGGAGCATTAGTAATAGGTTAAAGCAGATGATTGGAAAATGTAATTGGACTCATTGCAAAGACAGATTCTAGATCAAGGCTTGTGTTGGAAAAAAACAGACTTGAAAAATACGTAATAGGACACCAATTACCAAATTGTCAAAATTAGGATAGAAAAACATACTCAAAATGGTAGCTCCATTAGATACAAGGTGCAAGAAGTGGTTTCAGCACAATGAATGGCAGAATATGTCTAGCTTTTCGTATCCATTAGGAACCTAAATGCATAATAAAGACTGAGGATCCATCTCATTTGACACAACACAATGCAGTTGAAGCAGATAAGCATGGTCAATGTTTGTCAAGGTTGCAGCAATACCACAAACGTAAATATTTGAAGTGACTCATCCATCGCATTTCTGAGTTTTCCTTAATGAGGCTAGGATAAGTTTGGAAGAGATGAGATTTATGAATATTGGAGAAGTTCTGGTTGCTCTTAATTCGGTATGTATCCCTTACTGCTCTGACTCTCTGATACAGTACCTGAAAGGCAGTCTCTTAAATGTATTCGAAAATATTAAATATGCAATGATATTCATATGATTCTCTCAAGGAAACTGAAATGGTAGCATTATTACTAGCGAAAAAATTGTCTTGTAGGAACATTTAAAAATCAAAAACAGTCTCCCAAAAATGACATAGAACTGAGGCCAGGTGTAGCAGATTATTGGATCCTTTCTCAAGGAAATTTCTGCCAAAAAATGTTTTGAAATTTGGATGAAGTTCTAAAAGTTGGGAAGTTGAACAGCTAATCCTTGTGTACCACTACTTTCATATCCTGGACACGGGAGAACATGCATAGATATGCATTATAATTTACAAGCTTTATTTCCGCATTGGAGGATCATCAATCTCAAATTGTAAGAGATGTTCTTCTAAAGTTGGACATTCTCTTATTTAAAATCAAGGACCGTCTACTTCAGACCACAGATCAGGTGCATATAAGCAGCTTTCTTTCTCCTTTACGAAATCATTGGACTTGGATATTAACAGGGATTCTTGGGAAGTAAATTGCACCCTCCTATGACTGTCTAACTTGATCCCCTTGCCCCTGGGCATAAAATATTGTAGTGCTCTTTGATTCTTCTACTCTACACTTTGATACAAGCATGTGCCAACAATGATCTCCATGTTGATTTCCATTAGCCATTTGTTTCTTTAAGAGGTCTACTCCTAACATGGTTATCTATATTTGTATTTGGATTATATGGCTACATTTCCTATTATGTTTGGATTGATTTAGTGTAAAATTTTGAAATCATGGTGATCCTTTGAGCCTAGTACTTACTAATCGCCAACGTAAGACCTTGGAGTAATCTCATTACTTCAACTAGGTGATTAGTCTGGGAGCCAAGTGGTAAAGCAATAGCTTTCAAAATGTAACTGGTAATTTTATTTTAGTCCCATTGAACTGCTTAGGTCATTGGTGGACATTAATGTTTTTCCTTTTTGCTTCTCCAAACATTGCTTTATAGTTAACCTAGACTGTTGTATTTTTTAAATCCTTGACCAATATTGTCCATTTGTGAATCTTAGTACAATCTGCATCATCGCTTTAACATTTACTTAAGCGGGTATATTACCCCTAAACTGGGATCATAGAATGTCCATAGCCATATAAAGTACTTTGAGGTGGAGAATAATTTCATTGTATGTTAGCCAGAGGCCCAAATGGCATCTCCAACTTGTGTTATTCCAGTGTGGCAACCAATACTTTATCCTTGTGAGCTATGGCCATCAAAAACCTTTTTTACTTTTTTTTTAACAAAATGAATGCTTGTTATTACAGCTCATTTTTTTTTCATGATTGATTATATGTTTGTGTACCTATTACCACTGTCATCCCTTTAACAGACTTACAGAAGTAAACTCATAATTAAATGTCCAATAAAAAAAGTTACAAATGTTCAATTGTTCACTCACTATATTCTACATTCATCTACAAAAATAGACGTGTCCATATTAGTGATCTTAATAAAGTGTAATGTCCGGTTCTAGCACATTTTTAATTTTGTTTAATACGATTAACCTAACTCATAATAATAAATTTATTCAGAAATTGCAATTTTGGCAATATAGTTCGGCTTGGAAACTAATAATTTGTCTCTTGAATCTTGTGTAATGTCCCCTCTCGCCTAACTAATAAATAAATAATCATGTTAGCCTATTTCCTATTCACCCCATGGGCTAAACATTGATTTAATAACGGGTAGGAAGTATCAATTAAATAAGAGGCCAAAAAGCCTAAGTCCCAGAATATATTATTTTAAATAGCTTCCACCCAACCCGGAACTAAGAATACCCAGTTATCTTGAGGTTAGCCATAGCTATTCATTATGGGTCTACACCTTAAGTTCCTATTTTTCAGTCGTAAATGTGGAGCCTTTTTTTAATGTAACTTAAGTTATCTCGGCCAGCTCAGTAGGTTTTTTTTGACATGACATGTGGGGGAGAATTTAGCAATTGTCCTCAATTGGCTTTCATTATCAGAAGAAAGCGAAAATCTGCTTTCTTAAATCACTGAGGTCTTTAATTGAGGAATGGCATGAGGAAGAATTCATTCTATGCTTTTGATCGATTATTGTTTTCTTGCTCTGCAAATCAGAACCACAGTGTGCATTCTCAGGACGCAAACCCTGGAGGAGGCTTCAATTCTGGACGGAACCCTCGAGGTTCCAACTCTTAGCACGACCATCAGTTCATTTTGATACCAGCAACAGGAAAGATTACTTCACAGATGAGTTCAATGGCAACTGGACAATTTCAGCAGTATAAAGTTACAGTGGGTCCCGTAGCAGCTACATTCTAGCTATCCTGGTATAACAAATCGGCAATCTGCATTAATTTTTACTAGCAAAGAGTGATCTGGTGCGACTGTTGTAAACAGCTAATGCTTCTGCTGGTCTTTTTGATAATCAATAGGTTGAAATGAAGCACTCTATCTGAGTCATGCGAATAGTATCTGTATGCTGCATGTAGCTTACTAATCATGTTATGAGATATATAATGATTGAGAAATATTTGTTGAGTATTTTTTACGAAAAACAGTAGTTTAGATCAATTCATTTTGAAAAATAAAAAATGTAATCTTTAATTCTGCTATTCGATCTTCTTCAAACTGCAATGATTTCATCAGGCATGTCTACTTTGAAAGTGCTTTCAGATCTGCCTGAATCAGGGGTTTTCATGCCCAACTCAGCAATGGAAATCAAGGGTTTTCACTTTTCATTCTTGATTCTATAATCATGAAAGATCTTGTACTCGGATTGATTGAATCTTTAAATCATTTTCCACAAAGAAAATAAGTAATGTCTTGATCAACTGATGTCCTCCTTTCCTTGTTTGGACTCCTTTTAATATTAATGCTTCAATAGTCATAACTCTTCAAATTATCCCATGACTGATCTTTATTATTTCAATTAGAATAGTAGGTAACTATCCCCTCCCATTAACAACAGTGGACCAAAGAATATTCTGAGCTTGTCAACTTCATAAAATGAGGCGTGTATGATTCCATGCCCCTTTGTTGTCGGTAAATGTATCATATAGCCGATGGGTAGAGTAGTATCCGAACGGGCGCGTGACGCTTGAGTCACCCCTTCGGAAAGGTATATGTACACGTTCGAGATGGACTTTGGAAGCATGATTGATCATTGTAGTCATTGTAATCGGATTGTAATCTGCAAGTGCATACATGAATAAAGTACCTGTTCTGAATCAAATCGTGTTATACATGTATTGAACTTCTTACCCTATGCGGTAAACATTTGACGCCGTTGCCAGACAAACCTGGAACGAAGGAATGATATGAAGATTGATGCCGAATTTGCCAAACAAGGATCGAAACAAGACAAAAGATAAAAATAAACTAAGTACAGCAAAAGAAATTTTAATTTTAACACAGCAAGCAGAGCGCAGACAGAGACTTCAGCAGATTGCCGAGGGGCACCGAAGGGGTGGAGAGGCACAGACGGAGGGAGTGCATTCACCCAGTAGGCTGAGGAGTGCTGATGAATTGCTGGAAGAAACTCGACAACGCTTGAATTTGGTAGAGGAAACAAGGGAAGAATTCCTTAACCTGTATAGGTCAAGGGGAGAGTGTCCGAACAGAAGGGAAGCAACTCGTACGGCTCGGAGTGCCTTGATACACCGGACAAACGGCTACAAGCGGAGAATAGAATGTCACTTGAAGACTTCTCACCAGACAACGCAGTTGTTGGAAACAAGACTATTGTACAGAACAGCGCGAGAGCACAAAACAGCGCAGGAGTCCAGAACAGCGCGGGAGCTCAAAACAGCGCAAGAGCTCAGAACAGCGTGGGTACACAAGTACCTCAGAATCAAAGACAAGTAACAATGGCTGACCCTAAAGAAAAGTTACCCAAGTTTCATGGTGATGGTTCAGCAGACCCTATCAGACATTGTAAAACGTGTGAAACCATATGGACGGCAAATGGTGTGACAGATGATGATGATTGGGTAAGACAATTTCCAGCGACCCTACGGGGTGTGGCGATAGATTGGTTTTCTGACACTAGTCCTCAAAAACTTAATACATGGGAAAATGTTAAAAAAAAATTTATAACAGAATTCAAATTGCTCGGAGATGATAATGAAATAGTGGCGGAAATCTACAGCACCAAACAAGGAAAAAATGAGACAGTCCGAACCTATGCCAGGCGACTGAAAGAATTGATCGAAAAAATGGAGAGTCAACCAGCGGATGGGTTGAAAAAATGGTGGTTCGTGGAGGGGCTACGGTCGGCTCTTAAAAGAAAAATGAAGATAGTACCACCGGCATCGTACACCGATGCCTATACTTGTGCCATGGATTTGGAAAGTGAACAGAAGATGAGTAAGACGAAGAAACATAAGTCCTCTGATTCAGATGATTCATCCTCAGAGAGTAGTAGTAGTGATGAGGAATCGAACAAGAAGGTGAAAGCGCTACAAAAAGACATGCTGCAAATGATGAAAGAATTCAAAAGTTTGAAAAAGAATCTGGATACAGTAAAAGGAGAACTGTGGTGCACAGATTGCAAGGAGGACGGCCATACGAAAGGTTCATGCCCAAAGAAGCAATTTTGTGACATTTGCCAGGTGGCGGGGCATTCTCTGAAAGAGTGCCCGTTTAACTTGAAAGCAAAAGGACACCAGCAAGTGTTACTAACGCAGGAAGCGTCAAACAATAGCAATAACACGGGCAATGATGCAACTTCAGGTGGCTATCGAAATAATAATAGACGCGGAAGGGGTGGAAACAATAACAATAACAATGGAGGTCGGAGTAGAATACAATATGAAGATTCAAAATGTCCAAAGCAAAGCGTAAATTTATTAAGTATTGAAACAAGCAATGAGAACGTATTGGCAATCACACGGGAGCAGGCGAGGAAGACAAAATATCTGAATGCGGAAGAAGAGAAGGAGAGGTTACAAAAAGCCCGAACAGAGATAGAGAAGCAGATGAGAGCGGAGAAGTCACAAGTAAAAGACACTGCTGAAACTCCGAATAGAAATTTGGCGGAACAGACATGGTGAAACAGATAATGCAAATGGAAGTGCCAATTAAATTAAATGATCTTCCTCTCACCATGCCACAGTTGCGTACGGCTATTATAAATATGACACCGTCCCCGAGAGTGACGGAGGAAGAAAAGGATAGTAAGGAAACAACCACAGCAATAGCAACAGAACAGATGCTATTAGCAATTACGACAGGTAGACACCCAGCAGTGGTGGAGATGGGCATTCTGTGTACGGTGCTAACAGATACAATAGTAGATGGAGGATCGGGAGTGAACGTGCTACCGAAAGATATCTGAAAAAAACTTGGACAACCAACACTATGGCCACCCACCTTTCAGTTACTTACAACAGATCATCATGGGATAAAACCCTGGGCACTTTGATGGCACAGCCTGTAACAATTGGGACACAACCATTTTTATTGGATTTTGTAGTCATTCCATTAAAGAGAAGAGGGTATGACGCAAAGTAACGAGAATCGAAATCATATCGGAATCGGCACGGCCGAATTGAATCGTGAATCAGGGGTGAATCGCCGGTGAATCGGCGATGAATCGGCAAATTTGAAAAACCCCTTTAAATGTAGAGATTTTAACAATTTAAGACTTATTTCATGCACCCTTTATTGAATATAACTTAAACACACTTTAACATCATCAAATAGAAGTTGAAACTTAACATATATAAACATAGAAGTTTGTGTTTACCACATGGGGTAAAGAGTTTTTATAAGACAGCTTCACATCCAACACCTACTCCAAGTGCTTCAAAGCATATCACCCCTCTCGAAAGGCTTGCTCTGTTGTTCTCTCCACTACAGACACTCCATGCCTACAACAACTTCAGGTCTTATCAACTGGTTAGACTTCCCACGACTGATAACCGCAACAACTGGGGGTCTAGGGGGCAGCGCCCTCACAGGAACCGCTGATGTTTTACTACCTGGAACACAGTGTTTTTGTGATTTTCTTCTGATCCCACACTCTTTCTGGGAACTGCTGATGTTTTACTACCTGATTATGTCTTTCCCTTCCCTTGGGCATCATCTGTTATGCATTCTAAACATTTTTTATTTGTCGTCTTTTTTTTTTCTTTTTTTCTTTTTTAATAACCTATGGTTCTTCTTTTCTCTTCTCCTCTCTTCTAGTCATGCTTAACAATTAGAAGGCCCTTTAGGGTTATAACAAAGAGGAAAGGTAAAAAAGAAAGCAAAAAGCATAAGTGATTTTTTTTTTATTTCCAACTAAACATGCTTGCTGCTGCCAGCCGACTTTTGGCGATTTCTAATGGCGATTCAGGCGATTTTTTGAGTGAATCGCCGATACATGCAATTCAGGTGATTCACCCAATGAAATTGCCAATCACGATTTCCGACACCAAAAAAATCGACGTGCATGAATCTGATCGCTGAATCGACAATTCACGCGATTTCAGCACGATTCTCGTTACTCTGGTATGACGCCATCCTGGGACAGGGGTGGTTGGTGCAAGCTAAGGTAAAGCATGATTGGAAAAGGAATACTCTGTCAATGGAGAAAGGAGGTAGGAGATTTATAATCGATTTGCATACACAGATGGTAGGAGAAGAAGCAGCGTCGTCAGACTCAAAAGGCGAAGGCAAGAATGATGACGAAGGGAAAAAAAGGATGGAACCAGATGATGAAGGGGTGCTAAGATTGGAAGGAGGGTCAACTGATGACGACTTAGATTCCGTGAATGGACTGCTACACTGGCAAATGGAAGACTATGAGGTCTTTCTGAGTTGCAATATTTTGAGTGTCGAGGAAGGAAAAGAAGGCCATAAGTTTCCGAAGGAGTACAGTGAATTGAAGGAAGGAGAAGCGCAGGTGGATGAAACACCAGCCCATACGTTCAATAAAGATAAACCGATGAAGTATGAAGAGCCGACGGTGAAAACAATGAACTTGGGTGATGAGGAAAATCCAAAGAACATTCTTGTAGGAGATGATTGGTACCCAGTATTGAAGGCAGCAGCTTGGACGTATAAAAACTTAAAAGGAGTACCACCAAAGCTATGTGTCCACCGGATACCATTAATCGAAGGTGCGGTACCTATACAAAAGCGGCCGTACCGAAGGAATAAGAACTATGCAGCATGGGCCACGGAAGTTGCACAAAACAGGTGGAAGGTATGGCGTCAGAAGCGTTTAAAATTAAACAGATTTCAACATAGTCAGTTAGTACTAAAGTATAATGGATGAAATGAAATAAGGCCTAGAAAATTTAAAGTTAAATGGGTTGGACCGTACAAGATATGGGAAGTTGGGTATAACGGAGCAATTAAATTGTGGACACTAGACGAAAAAGAAATACCAGATGCCGTAAATGGATCAAAATTGAAAATATATAAAGAAAGAAAGAATCCTCCGCCGACAAACAACTGAACGAAGAAAAGATGTCTGTAAATAATGTATATATGCAGGAAGTGTATATTTTCAAGCGAAGTTAGGATAGTTTAATTTATTAAAAAAGAAAAAAAAAAGTATGTGGAAATAAATAAGAAGTCAGATGTGATAGTCAGAGAACAAGTGAGAAGGATGAAAATAAATTATGAGGTAGAACCGTACGGTCTCAAAAGAACCTTATTGGAAAATATTTTAAAAATAAAAAAATAAAAAAATAATAATAAACATGATAAAAAGCTAAGCAAGCAAAGTGAGGAAATAAGAACAAAGTAAGAGTTTTGATGACCGTACGGCCCCCCTAGATGACCGTACGGCCTTATTGAACGACTGTACGGCCTCATTGAACGACCATACGGCCTCAAACAGAGTTATGTTGAAAATAATAATAAAGCAAGCTTAAAATTTGACATGACCGTACGGCCCTAGATGCCCGTATGGACCCAAGACTTATGTGATGGGAAAAAATATAATGAAGTAGAAGAAAGGACCATACAGCCCTATCCCGTACGGACTTGCAGAGCAGTGGAAACAAGCCATATGACCTTAAGAAGAGTTGAGAAGAAGTTTACATGACCGTATGTCTCAAACAAGTAGAAGCAGATTTCACCATACGGATTGTGGCCAAGAAGCAGGAGCAAGCCGTATATAAGAGCTAAATAGGAAGCCATACTAAGTAGAAAAAGTTACAGCTAAAGCCGTACCATCACCTGGGAGGCTGAATCCAATAAAGACGTACCATAGAAATTGCTCACAGGATTTGTAGAAGTCATACAGTATGGAAGCCGGCAAAATTTGTGAACAGTAATTGCCATAACAGTGTGACATTTATTCACAAAACGACAAAAGGGTATAAATAAAAATTTTAAAAAAAAACGACGATAGATTGAAACAGATCGAAATGAGTAATGCATGATGCCAAAGGGAAGGGTAGACATAAGTAGTTGCCAGAAAGAGTGTGATTAGGAGAAATTGCAGAAATAGTGTGTTCCGTGCATTTTTCTGTGGGTTTCGAAGTGCTATTTTGGTCTTAGTGGCGAGGGGCGCTGCCCCTCGACCCCGCTGGGGGCGTTGCCCCCTAGACCCCTATTCGTTGCGAATTATCAGTCGTGGGAAGTATGACCAGTTGATGAGACCTGGAGCTGCGACAGTAGGCATGAGTGAAGCACTTGGAGCAGGTGTTGGACGTGAGGCTATCTTGGTGGATGCATAGAGAGCTCGGGAGGAGCTGATCATCCAGTTGAAGGCAGTACGGCAACACTTGGCTAAGTGTAACCAGGAGTTGGAACAGAGAAAGCAACACAGGTGGCTATTAAGGTCAGCTAAGGAGACAGTATTGTGTTAGCAGAGGCTACAAATGCAATGTGGTTTGGAGACCAATTTGGTGCAGGCATGAGACAAACGTGAAAGTGATGTAGCAGATACAGATTTATCTTGTTGTAGTTAGTCAGTTAATATATTTTGTTGTTAATGAAATTGTGTAATGAATTTTTTTGTATTATCGTCCGGAGACGACCTTTTCTTTTGGGGGGGATGATGTTGTCGGTAAATGTATCATGTAGCCAACGGGTAGAGTAGTATCCAAACGGGCACGTGACGCTTGAGTCACCCCTTCGGAAAAGTATGTGTACACGTCCGAGATGGACTTTGGAAGCATGATTGATTATTGTAGTCATTGTAATCGGATTGTAATCTGCAAGTGCATACATGAATAAAATACCTGTTCTGAATCAAAACATGTTATACATGTGTTGAACTTCTTACCCTATGCGGTAAACACCCTTAATACACCAAAATAACCTTCTGCAATTTATGATTGAGCAGGGCTAATCTTATTTCGGTTTCAAGGTGGGGACATTACATAAAGAGGAACAAAGCTAACAAGGCAAACATTAAGAGAGTATGTTTTACATTCCCAATTAGAATAACAAATTGTTGTCTTTCCCGTAGATTGAAAACATCTAACTCAACCAAACATTTGGCCTAGGGCCAACAAAAAGTCCTCCTCAGGTACCGGTAAATTTTTTTCAACATGTACTAACCTTTGATTCAAAGAGTTACAATATGAAACTTCCTAATAGAGAACAAAGTGCTTCCCTTTGCTACCAAAGTTTTTAAATCCTGTTCTATCTAGGCTATTGAAAAAATTAAAGGTTTTTGATGGAGTTAGCATTACCTTTATTAAGACTATCTGACATGGCCCCATAAGCAGAAATCTGCAAACTTGTTAACCAAAGGATGTGGTGTTTCAATCCTATTAAAATCTAAGTCACAATTTACAAAATAGCACATGCTCATAGGAGGTTGCATACAACAGAAAGGGTGACTTCATAGTTAAAGGGTATAAATAGGAAGGTCGTATGAAACATCAATTCTATTTTATTATGCAGCGGGAAGAGTTCAATTGGATAAAAAATGGCACAAGAATTCCCACAAACAGAGAGAAATCTTAAGGGAGAAGTAGAAGTAAAAGGATAATGATTGTGATGCATGTCTGCAAAATAAGGACTACAAAGACAGTGGGATTGTATTGACAAAGGAAATAGCCAGAAAAATGGAAAAACAACCTGCAGTTTGTGTCAAATATTCGCTCATGTTTGATCTCTCTCATATATGTTTGATCTCTCTCATATGTTCTTGGTAAATTACTAAATTGATAGACCCTACAATCTAGTTTACAGTATAATACAACCCTTTGTACTTGGCTGTTGGTTGGTGAAGTTAATATTAGTCTTCCTACACGCGTTTGATAGTTAGTACAGTAATTTATCTAGAACCAAAATCCCTAAAAAAAAATTGCTTTGAATAGCCTAAAAGCAATTCCACAGCTATTTGTGCTTTGCCCAGCTGCCAATGTTTGTTAAATAAGGATTTTCCAGCCAAATTGCATATATCTATTACAACATGCATTTATTTATCAAAGAAAAATTCTAAACTTTGGTCCCAGAGTTAAGGTTTCCATCCCAATTATGAAGACAGCATGCAGTCTCCATTAGCTGAGAGCAAAGAAAAACTATAAAATACACTTTACATATTCGCAAGAATTACATGCATGCAAAATGTGTCATGGCCTAAGGATCCTACTAGTCTTGCCTACAACTTGACCTAAATATTTCCTTTAAGAATTTAAAATAATTTCATTAGAATAGAACTGAATGCATTAGAAAGGTCAGCACCTACTTATAAGTAAATGGAGAAATTGAGTTAAATGTAAGTTAAAACAAAGGTAGAAAACTGTTAGACATTCAACTAAAAAGAGGATTTCTTAAATAACTTTCTAGCTTCCAATTGCCCCAATCAAACAAGAAAATAGAACCTTGAACTTATTTTGAAAAAAGATGGTAGAGATTACATGTGCACTGTTGATTGAAACTGGTTAGTTCAAGTTACAAGAAAGAAAGTTTAACTCAAAAAACAATGGTTGCACAATCAAACATCATTTAAATGTACCTCTTTTGTTCTTTGCTCGTGTAAACTCCTTGGCTTTTTCAATCTCTGCAGAAATTCTCTTTTGCAACACTCCTTCTTTCTTCTCCAGCATCTCTAGGGTCTGCAACATCCACAAAATTTCAAAATACATGAATATCATAAGTCTTCTGAATAGTAGTATAAGGCATTGTTGGATATACAAGCAACAGAATTGTAAACTACTGAATAAGATAAGATAAGATAATGATATTAATGTCCAAAAAAAGACCAACAAAGGATCTATGGGACTGAATAATTACAACAATAAGGCTGACAGCAGCAAGAGCACACAAAGGTGTCTGAGAGAAAATACAACAACAAGATAAAGCAAACAAAGAACCAGAGAGGCGACCAAGAAAGAGACTAGAAGTCCTTTCAAGGCAAAAAGAAGTCAGTCACTGAATGATATGTATGTCGGTGAGTAAAGGACCTGCCCTGTATGTGGCCACTCGTAGAGGAATGTCATTGGTGCAAATAGCTGGTCTGGGACCTGACGCAACTAGAATGCCTAGTAGATCTAGTAGAGCTAGAAGGCCTTTTCACCCCACGCAAAGGAGATAATGGTGTGAAAAAGGCAGTAATTAGCTGGGTAGACGAGTGCCAATGCGGAAGCAATGACTGAATCGTGCTATCACGGAGCATAGTGGTCTCTCAAAGATGAAGTGAGAGACAGTGCTGATCATAGTAGCTGAAAAAATCATAAAGAGAGAAGCTATCCCGAAACAAATAGCTGATAATAGCTGAGCTTTAAGTCTACCAGTCTATTCAAATAACACTTTCAGGCTTTGACACAAAACATGTATCAAGGAACAAGTTCTCCGCAAACAATCCCAACCCTAGAACTCTTACCTTACAGAATACACAGTGAATTGTACACAACAGAAATAGTTTCGGCATCTAAAATAGGAGTTAACCTTTACAAAATTTGGATTTCAAAGAAGGCAACCATAGTAACACGGGGACGCGTCCCCCCCCTTTTTGCCCGACGTCTCGGAGACTTCAACGCACCGGAGACTTGGGGACTCCGTCTCCCCGTCCCCAGCGGTGCCACTAGATTCCACCACCTCCACCGAGGATGGGGGACATCCTGCTATTCACTATTTGCAAATTCGACTATTTATGTTTAATGTTCGATGTTCCAATTCAATGCAATGTTTCAAGTATTCACTCTTTTACATCTTTACATCCTATATTGCAATACATATTTTGATAACTAACATTTTTAAATACCATATGCATAAATATATACACCGCTCTTGTCCCCTGCCGCCGTCCCCCCACCGTCCCCCCGCCGTCCCCAAATTAAGGCCTCTCTGTCCCCCCGTCCCGAAAACTTGTCCCCTCGTTTCGCCGTCCCCCCGTCCCCCAGGGTGGTGTAACTATGAAGGCAACGAACAACATTAATAGAAAGAAAACCATGTTATCTAACAGAATCTGTATAAATCAGTGATATTCTATCATGTCCCCCATTGGAAACCCTAATCACAACAGTTAGTGAAAACAAGGAGCACCCAGTAATAATTTGTTTCATAGTAGCAATTTTAAGAATGGGAGACATAACAACCATTACTACTATTATAAATATATATACATACATAGGGCAAAAGCCTAATGAAATGGGGAGGCATCTTTGAAGACAATGGAGATGTAAAGCCCAAATGAGATTGTGTATAGGGGGAAAAATTCAATAACCAAGAGGAAATAAGATTCCCTTGAGCTTCATCGTGAACATTATTGGGAGTGTTGTAGCAGGAAGAACTCTATGCTTGAGTCACATTGCTGGATGAGACTATTGTTCCTATTTTAGTCAAATGTTTCTCTCTTCTGAGCTATTTGAAAGCATTTTCAGCATGCATAAGGGTCTGCTCACCAAGAGAAGTGTTTGGTTGACCTTGGAATTCAGGACGTGAAATAATTGTTCATTTTATAACCAGAAGTATATAATTGTAACAAAAATAAAACGCCATAATTTAACACAAAAGATAACACCAAAAGTTATCTTGGGAAAAACCCTCAGCTTTACGAAAATCCTTGCCTCTGATTGACATCTTTAGCCACAGAACAATTAACATTTATGAGTCTTAACATAAACAGATGAATAACTGATATTGCTCAAATGATGCAAATGATTAGGAACAAAGTAAACAAACCATGAATGTTCCTATGGTAAGTATTATTGGGGATACATTATCTATGGACATTTTTTGAATATTTGGTGAATATCATGTGACTTGATATTCCGAGGCCATTACTCTTGATATCATGAGATGATATCTAAATGTGAGTATCTTATGATCAAGGATATTCTTAATCATGCCAACCTGATATTACATTGAGGTAATATCTAACCATGTGTTTATCCTCCCTAGCTAAGAGGGAGTGTTGATGTTGTAACTTCAGCCAGATTGAATAGATCTATAGACGATCCCTCTATGGTTATTGGTTAAACATTATTGCATTTGATTAATCGTCAATTAGATGCAATATACACACATTCAAATCTGCGCTTGGAAAACACATACCGTATAGGCAGTGCTATTACATTTACAATGATCATCATAAAACAACAAATAAGATAAATTCTAGCCTCAACTTTTATGCATTTTATCACCTGGGAAGAGTCTTGCAAAAGCATTATGATGCCCATTAGCAACATCATCATCCGCATATGGTGCAACTCAATCCGCATAGCAACTATTTCCTAGCTATAGTACCTTGGAGATAAGGCATATGCAAGAAGGTGCAATGGGGTAGTCATCTTCTCCCAACGATGATGAATGATTGCTTCGACCTTTTTTGCATAAGGCTTCACATTTTGTGGGGTCATTCTCATATGTTTGTATGGAAAGCTTTACTTTTTCTACCATTGTGTCCATGTCATCATACACATCCCACAAGCAAGGTGAATCTATATCAGCAAAGCATAGCATAGTCATGATAGGCTCAATCAAATCCAATACAAATTGTACACGAGCCCACCAACTATCATCCAAGACCAAAGCCTTGACCTTTTGGGCTCACTCTGAATTTGAAGCCTTCCATATACCCCATTGGCTAGAAATAACCATTTGGCTCAATGCCCCATGCACCTTGAGGAGTCATCTCATTAAAACAGTATAAGATGCGAATCGGGTCTCCGCAACCTAAGCAAGTTACAATATGTCAATAATTATTAAGAAAACTTATATACAATTTGATAATTGAACATGAACATAAAACTTATTCAAATTAAATAAATAAATAAAACTATCTAATTACAATTTTGAATTTACCTTCAACAACTCCAACTTGGAGAATGATCTGAATATGGATTGTGCCATGTGGTGGTTTTACACAAACATTTGTATCTCCTCTTGGAATATTTGCTTCACCTAATCTATTTGGGTGCCAATTTGTTGCATAACCAAGTTGAGAAAGTGTATGGTGCATTATGTCCTAAAATATGGTCTCAACCAAAGCACCTACACCCCTACAATTTTTTGGATTATTTGTGATCACCTGGACCACATTCTCACAACCCGCCATCTCAATGGCCTCAATGAGAATTCTAGAAATGAATTGTGAATCCTTAACTTCTCCTCCACAATCAACTGCCCCAAAAAACATTGCCCCTTTGGGGGGCATTGCAATCACATTAATCAATGGTCAATTTCTCGTGTCTTTCCATCCATCAGACACAATAGTTACACCCCAAGTTTTCCAAGAAGTTTTAATTGGTTGAACAACTTTCTCTAAAGAAATCTCATCTTTTTGCAAAAGAGTAGTACACACCTTTTCATACCCAAGACTAGTGTAATCAATTAATGCTCTATTGATGGTTGCAACCATTTCCTTAAAATATGGTGATCTTACCAAGTTGAAAGGAAGACAACTAGCATAAAGGCAAGATGCAATTACTTGATCAGCAAGCTCTATTGCCTCCATTTTAAATGTGGAATCCAATAGACCTCTTTTGCGGGCAATAACTTCTACTTCTTTGTCTTCCTGTCCTGGTATAAGTACTTGCAAGAATAGATGTTTAGAGAACACAACATGATCAGTGGGCAATTTTACTTTGCTCTTTCTAGATGAAGGTCAATAAAAATTTGTCTTTGATTTGTTAACTAAACAATCAGCAGCTTCTTGTTCTTTTATAAATCTTGCTAATCATGCATCAGCCATCCTTTTTCCATCTTAGCTTCCTTTGCACAATCCTATTCCTTTACCAATAGGGAAGATAAAATGCGCTTTGACACGAATATGAGCTACTGAATGATTTACTATAACATAAATTACATTTCCAAATGTACGACCTGCCTCTTGAAACCTATGATAATCTTGTGGTATGTCCATAACGGAGATACTACATCAGTTTTGAAGTTATCACTTCGTTCACCTTGCCCTGTGACTTAACTTTGACTACTGGTAGTGGTCATTCTTACACAACACAATCTATGAATTTAATAAGAAAATTAAATTATATTTGTTGCGTGGATATTTTGCAACCGACATTCTTGTGAAAATCCAATTGCAAAATAGGATGAGCAGCCACAAAATATGAGACAAAGTCTCTCCTACCTTAAAGGGAGGGCTCCCCCTTCTCAACGTTCCTTGGATCAACTCAAGGTAAGCAAGAAATTGAGAGATTCGTAAGGAGTGTTACCAATATTCTTTCATCTTTAACTTTCAGGAAAGCTTCCACTTACATGCGGAGCGAGTAATGGGCAAAATGAAATATCTAACTACACTTCTATCTAGTAGTTGGAAACGGTGATACCGATAAACCAACATAAACTCAAAGACTGATTGAAAGTGTATTGGTTTGGCTCTAAGTCATGCTTGTCTAATTTATAAGAAAAATCAGTACCATTAGGGCGCAAAGACTTCCAGAAGTAGATGATCTCTATTCTATTTTTCGTGAATTTGAGATGGTAATACAAGCTAAGTCAAAGCTTCTAGTCTATTTATCACCACAATCACTCCCAGTCAAAGCTTCAACTCCAATTACTTCTTAACTCACTATGCTCTATTATTGAACATACAGTAATAACATGATTTAAAGACAATAGGCACAAATTACAGTAAAAGCTTCTAATTTTCTCTATCACAATTGCTTCCAATCAAAGCTTTGAATCCAATTGCTTCTTTTATTCACTTTTCTCTCAAATTCGTACTACACAATTAAAGTTATGCTTGCACAAGTTTAACAGAGCTTTCTTGCATACAACAAAAGATGATTTTTACAATGAGCGAGAACTCGTTTTTATAGGCAAAGGAGTTGAGAAAACAGAGGAAAAAGTGGAAGCAACTCAACCAACTTTGACCTTTTCAAACTAAACGAGAGAAATTATTGGATTACATGTCATAAGGACATGCAAATTGGATTACATGTAATTACACAATTACATGCAATACATCCTCTCCAATCTATAAACATGAAAAACGTTTCAAAAAAATGTTGAGGTTGTTGATTCTAAATGAATCAATCCTACAGATTGTCGGCAAAGACATTGTACTTGATGATGCAATTCCGGATGATCACAGGATCGGGAGTTCTTGTATTTTGTGCCACTGCATTCAC
Organism: Cupressus sempervirens; assembly: GCA_028749045.1. Taxonomy (NCBI): domain Eukaryota; kingdom Viridiplantae; phylum Streptophyta; class Pinopsida; order Cupressales; family Cupressaceae; genus Cupressus; species Cupressus sempervirens. Next base: position 145,773,510 of record CM053791.1, read on the forward strand.
CTTGATAATCATGGTGTTGCGTCTTTTGTTAGCCTCTGACTCTCTTTGATGAATTGCTCGTCGTCATTTGAAAACTTGGTGTGACCAAGCCTTTTCTCGTTCGAGTTGTCATCAATTCTCCTTTGTAGATTGGCACATTCTGGAATCTGTAACACTTTGAAAACCTTCTTGATAGTGTCTGAATGTAAACTCAATACAACTTTTCATTAGCACCTTTAACTTTTTTCTTTTTTTCTGAAGCAAAGTGCTTGGCACATTCCTACACGAACTCGGGTTCTCAGACAATCACAGGGAAAATGGAGACCAAATGAATTACTACTTCTTGAGGATCAAAGCATATCTTCTCGACGGGATGTCTCTATTCTTTGAAGAAGTTTTGACATATCTTGAAGAGTGCGTCACAACATGAAGATGAAAACATCTTCCAATGAGATTAGATCCATAAAAACCTTTCGATTTGAGTTAAAATGATGAACCCATGAGGGACGAGTGTTTGAAGTATGGATTAGATACTTATGGAACACATATGATGACTAGATATGAATCGGAAAGAATATGTATTTGGGGGAAAAGTGCTAGAGTTGGACTTAGACAAGTGGATTGCATGTGGGCAAAGATGGGCTTTTCTGGGTATGGCCAAGAAAGCAAGTTGGGATGCATATGGATGTGTGCAAATGGCGACTTTGGTGTTTAAAGAGTGACCTACCAAAGTCAAATTCTCTGAATGCAATTACATGTAAAGTGATTTGCATGTAATCATGACTTTATGCGATCGTGTAATTAGGTTCGAAGGATGGAATTAAATATAGGTTGGTATGGAGGTAGTTACATATAAATACGGATGGAGAATGAGATTACATGTAAATGCGGATGGAGAATGAGATTACATGTAATTGCTCTTGGAGAGTGAGATTACATGTAAATGTGAATGGAGGATGGAATTACATGTAATTGCTCTTAGAATGTAACTGCATATGAAAGGAATGGATGCAATGTGCTTTGACATGAATTGGTGGGATACAGAAAGATGTGATGCACTTGTATGGAAAGGTGAAAAATGAAATGGTGTGATATGATCTTGCATTCTTGGAGAAGAATGCTTAACCTTTCCGAAGAAAGGAAATCAAAGCATCAAACAAAACTTTGCACAAAACAAAAACATACCTTTGGTTTCAAACATGACAAAATATCAAGTTGCTCTCCTATATGCAATTTTAGAATTGGAATTTGGGGAAATTCCAAACACTCAAAATGGAAGTTTTCATCTTATTTAAAGGAAATTTGCAAAATGCATGTATGTCTTTGAACAAGTGTACAATGATAAGCCAAAACATGCAACAAAATAGCAAAGGTTTGAAAACTTCTACTTACTTGGTGATCAAAGTGCCAAAAGTGGAAGATTAATAGGTTTGAAAGAAAGTTTCTCCTCCAATTTTGAATTTCCAACAAACTCTCTGACCTTTTCAATGCTTGTATATGATGGCTTTGTATTAGACATTTTTGTATGTAAATGCCCAAAAATGTGATCTCAAGCCTTCAACATGTAAACGTTTTTTTAGAACACATGCATTTGGACGTTTTTTTGAGCAAAAAAAGGTCTCTAGCAACAATAACATGAATCATCTTTTCTTAGGAAACTCAAGAACGTGATTCACAAAGGCACTAGCAAGCATTAAAAATCAAAAACAATCCCTATTGATCCAAACGTATGGACTGGAAATGCCATTTTTTTGGGTGTTTTTAACAAAAATGTGTCATTTTCATACAAAAATCTGGGTCGTTTTTGCAAAAACGTGGCTCACAAATGCATATATATTGGTCGTTTTTTACTTGTGAATGCAAAAACATCTTGCCTAAATGCTAATACATGGATCCAAATGCAAAAAAGTGAATGAAAACTCAATTTTCTGGGCTTTTTTAGCAAAAACGTGCCCTAATAATGCATGTTTTTGAGTCATTTTTGGCTTGGGAATGCAAAATTGTGGTCTCCAATAGCATTTGCATGTGTTGAAATGCCAAATCGAGGTCTATGGATGCATTTACATGTTTAAAATGTATTCATATGATGGATGGAAGTGCAAATCGCACTCTCCAGACCTCGTTACATATTTAAAATATGTAATACATGTTGTGTGCTTGGACGTTTTTGGCTTTGGAGTGTAAAATGGGGTCTTGGAGGGTGATTACATGAGTTGTGAATGCAAAATTGGATTCTCTAAGACACATTACATATAAAATCCATTGGATTACATGTAAAGTGGATTACAGGTAAAGGAGGTTTTTTATGCAATATGGACTCTAGAAAGTCCATTACATGTTTTTTTAGTACAAAACGCACTCTTGAAGGTCCATAACATGTAAATAGATTGAAAGACATGTATATGCGCAACTTAAGTGATAAATCAAGCGCATGCCTTATTGATTTTTGAGGAAACATCACTTAATTGGGTCAAAAATAGCATTTACACTATATAATTAATATATTATGAGCAAATATCATTCATAAAGTAATATTAACTTAGATGTTTTGAATTAAAACAAAAAGTAACTGAAAAAAAAAATCAAACTATATAGTAAGTCACTTAAGTGAAAATTGTAAAAAGCAACTCAACATGAAAATATAACTTAAGTGCTCTATGGTCACTTAAGTGATAAAGTAACTTAGAAACATAACATAAAATCAATTTATGCTATATTTATCAAAAGTGAATGTCAACATTAAAATATAACATGATATTTTAAAATATGCAATTGCATCTCGAGGTACCACTTTTTGGGCACGTAAACGGTCATATCTTTTGACTGCCAAGCCCGATTAAGCCCTATGATAGACCAAATCGAAGCGAAAATCGAAAGCAAGGGATTGAACGAAACCAAAAGACCAAAAACCAACACACACTCAAGAACGCGAAAAAGGACATTGAAGGCTTAAAAAATAAAGCATAGTCTTAATAAAATGAAAAATGAAAAAGACTTGACAAAAGCTTTCAATAAAAGGGGTCATTATATGAATTGGAATTGATTGATTGATCAATATTAGTCAATTGAATAATGAACTATCTCAGAGAAATGTGAAACTAAGTTGAAAAGTTTTACACTGTTACCTACATTTTGTGGTGACAAAATGCAGGGCAACAATATTAAATTAGAAATAAAATATGAACATCAAACATACAAATGCAAAAATATGATACAAAAATATTTAAAAAGATAGCTAAACTTGTTTCTCTGTTCTTAAAAGAAAAAGGAAATAGATTTGTAAAAGTTCTTCCAAAATTTGAAAAATTTATCATCTCAAAATAAAAAACATTAAAAGAACTCATGAATGGCATAAAATGCTTACCTTAGATGCTTAGAAGTCCTTTGTAGAAGTAATCTGACACCCTACAAATAATCCTCTTCAAAAATAATGACCTTGCTTTGAAAATGACAAAATGGAGATCAAATAAGAAGAGAGCCTAGCTACAAACAAAATGAGAAGAATGAATAATGAATGGCCTTTTTTAGGGTTGTTTGACTTGGGAGCGAAAAAAGAAATTAAAAAAGCAATAAAGCACATTTTGAAATAGAAGTTTAAAGTGATTTTCACGTGGGAATGGTATCTTGGCTGCAAGTGCTTCCCGGATGTGCCAGGATGCTCCCAGGAAGCGCATCTCAACTTTATGGATGCTTGTTGGAGGCGCTTTTCTTGGTTGAATCGGCGAAGAACCCAAAAGCATCCATGCATCTGCTTCAACATCTAGGACCAGAAGAAGAGACCAGTATCATAGCCTCGAACTATAAGGTTAACCTTTTATTTTCAATGATCAAATAAACATTATTCTCTATAAGAATCAAATCCTCTGCATTGAGAACACTTATGAGAATTTCCAAACAATCTTCTCCACATATAGTTTGATGTCCTTTTCAAAGTTCTTGAACCCCAACTACTAAAGATATTAACCAATCTTGCATACCATAAATGTTGCACCTATTGTAAACCATATGATGGCATCTTCAATCTACAAATTAATTGTCCCTCTTCTTCCTTCATGAATCTAAGAGATGGCTTCATGGAGATCTCTTCCTTCACTATGGTGAAGAAACACACTCATTACATCCAATAGATGTGCATACTACTTTGTTGAAACTACAAGAATTGCCTTCATTGTAATGCATGTTGTAATTGGGGCAAACATCCCATTGTAATCAGTACCTTAAGTTTACAAATACCCCTTGGCTTCAAGTTGAGTTTCGGGTTACTCAAATTTCCCTTATAAAGTGAATTTGGTCCTATAGACCTACTTGCAACCAACAACAATCTTACATTTACTTATGTTGTGCAGCTCCCAGTTCTAGTTCTTCATGAGAGAATAAAGCCCATCATGCATTGTTTCATCCCAATGTGGATTGCCTTTGGCTTCCTATATGGCCTCTAGAGCATGCAAGTCATCACATCTTAGCCATCAAAACATGGTTTGAAAAATAATTTCTTGCAATATAAGTATCTAGCACATCTATCTCAATGGAGTGTTATGGAGGACCTCCCTAGCACATTTAAGTATTTTTCTACCGGTAATAGAGAACTTTGGCAGCACTTTGTGAAGTATATTCACCTTCTTCATTCATGCAACTATTTTACGTCACCCACTTCATTTGTATTATGAAAATTCAACCAAGGAATCTTCAGTGGGAAAATATAATTTGGGATTAATAGATATGAAATAGTGGTGTTCTTGATACAAGCTAGGATTGTCGTTGTACCAAAAGATCAACCTATCAATGCCTGATACAACCACTAGACTTACAGAACACAAGAGGCGATTAAGCCATGTCATGAATCCCAAAGGGGAACATTGGCAGTCAGTCCAACGATCCCCCCCACTAGTGTTAATGGAGCAGATTTAAACTTGTGACCAAGCTCTGGTACCACTTGTTACAAGCTAGAATTGTTGTTGCACCAAAAGATCAACTTATCAATGCCCAATATAACCAGTAAACTTCTAGAACACAGAAGATGGTTAAGCCATGTCATGAATCCCACAAGAGAAAGTTAGCAATCAGTCTAAAAAATCTTACCATTTAGTCCATTCTTCTCTTCATCAAATACCACATCTCTATGGATAAGAACATTCTTAATCACTGGATCCCATACTCTCCATGCCTTGGATTCTATACTAAAAATCAACAATGACATTTTTTTGACTGTTGCCATCAAGTTTACTCCTATTCTCATCCTATTCTCATCAAAAGCATGTGCATAGGAAGTAAACCCAAAGACTATGATGTAAGTAAAGCAAAGATTCTTGCAATTCCATTTCTCTTTGCAATCGATTACTTCACAACCAAATCTCTATAAATGAGAACATTCTTAGTCATTGGAAACCATTCTCTCCATAAGTTGGATTCTTTACTAAAATCAACAATGACACAATTTTGACTGTTGCCATCAAGTTTATTCCTATTCTTGTCAAGATCATGTAAACCCAAATACTATGAAGTGACTAAAGCAAGCCTAATAGAGCCTTACTTAATTTGCTCTAGTATTTCCTATTAGATTTGGCTTGTACTTGGAAATGGCAATTTGAAACATTCCCTACTAGGATAATGTCACTTCCCAATGGCTATGATACAATGTTATGTGTTAAATCAAATTATATGAAGAAAAAAATCATGATTTGTAATGCATACTTGAGTCCCAATTTCTTATTTCACTCCAATCACTAGCGTAAGAAAGATGGAAGACTTATTGTGCCAAGGTTGCATGAAATTGTCTACAAGCGGACTCCCTCAAGCTTAACCCCAATGTTGGGACCGACCTATTGGGTTGATATTTTGCAACTAACAATTTGTCAAATCCAATCACAAAATAGGTAGACCAGGCACAGCATATGAGACAAAGTCTCTCCTACCTTAAAGGGAAGGATCCCCTTCTCACCGTTCCTTGGATCAACTCAAGGTAAGCAAGAAGTTGAGAGATTTGTAAGGAGTGTTATCAATACTCTTTCCTCTTAACTTTCGAGAAAGAATCCACTTACCTACAGAGCGAGTAATGAGCAAGTTGAAATCTCTAACTACACTTCTATCTAAAAGCTACAAACAGTGATACCAATAAACCAACACTAACTCAAAGGCTAGTTGAGAGCATACCGGTTTAGCTCTAAGTCCGATTTTAATCTATCATATAAGAATAACCTTTACTATTGGGGCTCAAAGACTTCCAAAAGTAAAGAATTCTAACTATTTTTCGTGAATTTGAGATGGTAATACAAGCTACAGTCAAAGTTTCTAGTTTATGCATCACCACAGTCGCTCCCAGTCAAAACATCGGCTTTGATTGCTTCTTAACTCACTATGCTCTATTATTGAACACACAATAATAACATGAATCAAAGACAATAGGCACAGATTGCAGTCAAAGCTTTTAATTTGCTCTATCACAATTACTTCCAGTCAAAGCTTCGAATCCAATTGTTCTTTTTATTCACTTTTCTCCCAAATTCGTCCTACACAATCAAAGTTATGCTTGCACAAGTTTGGCAGAGCTTTCTTTCATACAACAAAAGATGGTTTTTACAATTTGAAGAGCACTCCTTTTATAGGAAAAGAAGTGAGAAAAAGGAGGAAAAAGTGGGAGCAACTGAACGAACTTTGCCCAGTCTAACTAGGAAATAAGACTTATTGGATTACATGTCTAAAGGACATGTAATTGGATTCAATTACATGTGATTGGATTCAATTACATGTGATTGGATTCAATTACATGTGATTGCATTACATGCGATTGGATTACCTGCAATCCATCTTCTGCATCTACAAAACTGGAAAATACTTGAAGCAAATGTTGAAATTGTTGATTCTGAATAAATCAATCTTGTAGACTATCAAGAAAAGCCTTGTACTTTGTGATGATCGTGGGATTGGGGATTCCTTTACACTGCACCATTGCATTCTCTTTGATGAGTTTCTAGTTGTCATTTGAAAACTTGATGTGATCAAGCTTTTTCTTGTTCGAGTTGTTGTGCAATCTCCTTTGTAGATTGGCGAATTCTGGAGTCTCTGATACTTTGAAAACCTTCTCAATGTCCGGATGTAAAGTTGAAACAACTTTCCATCAACATCTTTAACTCTCTTTTCTAAAGCAATATGCTTGGCACATTCCCACACAAACTCAAGTTCTCAAACAGCCATTGAAAAAATGGAGATCAAATGAATTGTTGCTTCTTTTGATTCGAAGCATGTCTTCTTGATGGATATCTTTGTTCTTTGAGTGTGCCGCAACATGAAGATGAAAACATCTTCCAATGAGATTGGATCCACGAAAAGTTCGGGATTTGAGTTACAATGACGAATCCATGAGGGATGTGTGGTTCAAGTATGGATTAGATACTTATGAAACACATATGATAGTTGGAAATGAACCAGAAAGCATATGTATTTGGGCGAAAAGGGCCAAAATTGGACTCTCAAGGGTGCATTACATGAGGGCAAAGATGAGCTTTTGTGGGTATGGCCAAGAGTGCAAGTTGAGATCAATATGGATGTGTGCAAATGGCAACTTTGGTTTTTATAAGTGTGACCTTTTACCAAAATCGAGCTCTCAAGATGTAATTATATGTAAAGTGATTTAGATGTAATTGTGTTTGATGAAAACATGTAATTAGGCTTGGAGGATGGAATTACAAATTTACATGTAAGTGGGTATGGAGGTAATTGCATGTAAATGCGGATGAAGGATGGAATTGCATGTAAGTGGGTATAGAGGTAATTGCATGTAAATGCGCATAAGGATGGAATTACATGTAAATGCTCTTGGAATGTAATTACATATATTGGGCCCAACTCCAAAATGTCTATATATTGATTTTCACCTATGGTTGAATCATCTATGGCTTATAAGTTGTGCATCTATAGATTTTCGCCAACACATGTAACCACAACTCCAAAACGCCTCTTATTGAGCCCAAAGCGTGAACTAGAAACACCAAAATCTAGGCGTTTTTACCAAAACGTGGCCTTCAAATGAAATGAAAATTAATGTTTTTGCAAGGAAAGGCAACGCCTAATGCATGGAAAGGCATGGAAATGCAAAAACGGCTCTTGTTGCAGGGATTCCATAACATGTCTTGGGCAAATCTGGACATTCTTGGCAAAACTGTGCACTTGGAGATCAAGAACATGGAGGTTTTTGCTCTTGGAGCCAAAATCGTGGTCTCAAGATTCAAATTCATGGGATGGAATGCCCAAACACACTCTAGGAAGGCCTTTGCATGTTTTAAAATGCATACCCTTTAGTCTTCTATGCAAATCGCACTCTTGGAGTGCTTTTGCATGTTTTAAAATGCATGCATTTGGAGTCAAGAGGCAAATCCCACTCTCTAGGACTTATTACATATTTTAAAAATACATGTAAGTGGGAGGAAGTGCGAAATTGAACTCTTGGGACCCCTTTACATGTTTTAAAAATTGTCAAAACAATGTAAGAAGTGCAAAATCACACTCTCCAAGGCCCTTTACATGTTTTAAAAACAAAGCATTTACATGTTTTAGAGCTTTTTGATGCAAATTGCACTCTAGGAGGTCAAACGCATATTTTAAAGACTTGGCTTTTTCTTTTTAAGTATCTAAAAGGCCTTTCTAGTGCCAATCACACTCTAGGAGGTCAAACACATGTTTTAAAGACTTGGCTTTTTCTTTTAAGTATTTAAAAGGCCTATCTAGTGCAAATCACGCTCTAGATAGCTCTTTACATGTGAAAGTGTAATTGGGTTGGGAGTTGCATTTGCACAACTTAAATGACCAATCAAGCACATGTTTAATTTGATTTCTGATTAAATATCACTTGATTGGGTCAAAAATAACATTCACACAATAATATAATAAAGATATCATGTGCAAATATTAATCAAAAAGCAATATTTAACTTAGATGTTTTGAAATAAAACATTAACTAAAAAATAATCAAACTATATAGTTTCATAAAGTCATTTAAGTGAAAAATTAAAAAACAACTCAACATGAAAATATAACATAAAGTGCTCTATAGTCACTTAAGTGATAAATTTAAGTGAAAGTAACTTTATAACATAACATAAAGTGAATTTTATGTTGTATTTTTTTAAAAGTTAATGTCAGCATTAAAATATAACATGATATGTTAAATTATGCAATCGCATCTGGAGAGTCCCACCTTTGAGGCACTAAAATGGTCATATCTTTTGACTACCAAGTCCAATTAAGTCCTCAGATATGCCGAATCAAAGGGAAAACTGAAAGCAAGGGATTGAACACAACGAAAAGACCAAAAGCAAGCAAACACACACTCAAAAACACAAAAAAGGACTTTGAGGGTTTCAAAAATCAAGCATAGGCTTATTAAAATGAAAAACGAAAAGGACTTAATGAAAGCCTTCAGTAAAAGAGTTCATTATACCAATTGGGGTCAATTGATTGATCAATGTCAGCCAATTAAATAACGAACTAATCTCAGAGAAATGCTTTTGACTGCCACGTCCAATTAAGTCCTAAGATATGCCGAATCGAAGGGAAAACCGAAAGCAAGGGATTGAACACAACCAAAAGCAAACAAACACACACTCAAAAACACGAAAAAGGACTTTGAAGGCTTCAAAAATCAAGCATAGGCTTATTAAAATGAAAAACGAAAAGGACTTGACGAAAGCCTTCAATAAAAGAGTTCATTATACCAATTGGGGCCAATTGATTGATCAATGTCAGCCAATTAAATAACGAACTAATCTCAGAGAAATGCGAAACTAAGTTGAAAAAGTTTCGTACTGTTACCTACATTTTGTGGTGACAATGCAATACAACATAACCATCATGTGATCAAAATTACTTTGCCTCTCTATTCCACAAACTCCCTATCCACTTAGTTGTATTAGGGATCGATTAAGGAATTCACTTATTAAATCTTTTATATCTCAAATAAACATATGGATGTAATGAAATGCAAGTCAACAAGGAATTCACTAAGCTTCCTAGATTTGTTGCTTTAAGTTACTTTGAACAATCTCTTCATATACGTTGTATGAATCCCTTCTTACCTTCCTACTAACATCATGAGATGGAAGCCTTATTGTGTCAAGGTCACATGAAACAAACAACAAATAGTCTCCCTCAAGGCATAATCCCAATGTTGGGACAACCATCATGTGCCCAAGATTAATCCGCTTAACCCTTTCACACACTCCTGAACTCCCATGACTATTAATAAATGATAAGATTGGTGTAATTAAATACTCACTAATTACACTTACGCTTACTTAGAATTATGCATTCCATAGTAGTTTATCATTAAGACACCTAGGAGTTTGCATCCCAATTAAGCACATGATGCAGGAGAATTTCACTCCAAGTGGTAATAGTTGTTATCTCATTCCACCTTTAGTACACATATCATATCATCATCCTTGTCATTGCACATACTTCATTGCATTATGGACGATGATCCACCTTAGGTGGACATGTAATTCCACCTTGTGTAGGTGATATGTTCTCTTCTCCTTATTATTCTCTTATGGCCATTCCTATATAGGGAGGCCTTTTATGTACATTTCAATATGTCCAGGAATGTCCATGTAATCTATTGATGTTCATTATCAATAATATCATTATTGCATCTTAATGCAATTGTCTCGTGGAAGTTACCCTAGTCTTTCATTTGATCTTGGGGGTGTTGTAGAGTTACCTAAAACTCTAACATGGTATTAGAGAAATTCTACCGTGGTATCACAGCTCTCAAGGTGTGAAGACCTCTTCTCAAGAAATGCAATCTTGGCTTGATTCTATTGTGAATGTAGGATTTGGCAATTTGGACATTATCTAGTTGGTGGAAATTTGGGGATTTATATTTTGTGACCTTCAATTGTAGGTAAAAATTAGAGCTTGTTGGTGAAAATCAGAGGTTGGCATCATATAGAGGAGGTCCAAAAACCCCGAAATTGAATTTTGCTTCACCCAAATCGAACATTTGAAGCCAAATCTAGAGTTATTTGAATTTTAAAGTGCAATAGCAACAATTTAGAAAAAATAATTTCAGAGGAGATTTTCGAACAGCGGTATCTCAATCATACAGACTCCTTTTACGAAGCAATTTTTTCGTTTTGGGGTAGAATTCCACAACATATGTAGTGCTGCAGGTACTTTTGGATCTCTATTTCAAAGTTTTTTAGAAAATCGACAAGACCTCGTTTGGGCTCATATGAACTCCTTTTTAGGTGCAAGATTTTTTGAAAGTGCATAATTTTTTTTTGTATTTTTCAAATCTGATATTAGCTTCCAATGACTGTGATCAGAACTTGTACTTTCATAATTTGGCGTAGTTTTGCAATTGTAATGCATAGGCCTTAGTTGTTTACCGTAGTGGTAAAGAAATCAACGCATACAGACAATGGAATAGAATAGCAGAATAATATTTGCAATAGTAGACGATTGATGATTTACAATGTTCCCGGACGGGATATAAACACTACCGCTGAACCTTCCCGAAGGAGTCCGTCGGCCACAACATTACATCCACTCCAAACTATTTACCCGTTAGCTACAAAATACAAAACACCGACAACAGTCAATCCGTCGGCTACAAAAACACCGTCGAACCCATCCAGTCGGCTAACACCATCCCCCCAAAAAAAACAGTCGTCTCCTGACGACTAACAAAATTAGGAGACAACTTACAAACAACAGAAGAAATACTAGAGAGAAGGAGGCGTCCCAGAAGTGTGCTGTCCTGATGCGGAGGTCTGTCTGAATCTGAGAATTAACCTCTACGGCCTCCTTTAGAAGAATCGCCGCATCCATAGCCTGCCTCCTAGCTAATTGCATCTCGTGCTCAGCCGTATCCTTATCTCGAACCGCCGCCTCTGTACCTTGCCGAGCCACGTCACTCTCCTGTACTGCTGCTGCCATATTTGCCAGTAGTGCTGCCCGCTCTGCGGCCCATGCTGCCTGTTGGTCAGCCAAGTCGGCAGCTATCTTCTATCTAGCCTCACTCTCAACTGTCAATGATCTCTCTGCTACAACCCTGTCCGCCTCCGCACAGCGACGACCATAGTAAACATCCTTGTATAGTCCCACAATCTCATGTGCCAGCTTCATCATAGGGGTGTCACTGGGTCCCAACTCCGGCTCAGTGGCCCAATCTGCCAACATCTCAGCTGTCTCCACCGTCGGCCAGCCTCTGTCTACAAAACAAGTCTGAAATCGTTGAGGACAAATCCCACGAATATATGCTCTGATCAATTGCCACTCCCTCCGCCGAGTCAGCCTGAATTGCCACATCGTGTCCCTTCTTCAATGCAGACTTCATAGTCCTGAGGTAATCCCGGCACCTATCCTCATCCGACCCGTAATCCTCCTTGGCGAAGTCCTCCAATGACCATTCCGCATCACTGTTCTCCTCCTCATCAGTAGGAGCCATGCCTACATCCGGTGCCGCCTTCTCTGCTGTTGGCGCAACCACGGCATGTGGCATTCCCTCCTCCTAAAGCTGAGGCTCTGGTACTGCTGGTGATGTTCCTGAACGCCTAGGAGACTGAATGGACAGACCCGCTTCGCAGGAGTGAGTCGGAACTGCTGCCTCAGAAACTCACTAGCTCTATCCATCACCTCCGGTTGGTCTGACTGCGCAAGCTCCATGTTCTCCTCTGGTACTGGCTAAGCTAACTCGGCCTCTGCTAAAAAAGATGATGAAACGGTGACAACTACATCACAATCAATGACCTCCAACTGAACCTGCGGCTCTGGCTCTGGCGGTGGCAACTGTGCTCTCAATGAGACTGCAACGGTGACATCTGCTAGTACAACTGGAATCACCTTCACTACAGCCGTCGGCAATATCTCGACAACTGTCCGTGGGGCAACATCTGTCGCTGTCTATGGGACCATCTCCGTCATTGTCCGTGGGACATCTGCCTCCGCTGGAGGAGTCACAAGGACCGGGGCATGGTGCTGACCAAATGCCGGAATGACTGTCGGAAAGGTAGTCAAGCGCGCCGAAGTTGACAGCTGAGGGGGGGTAAAGAATGTGGGCCCACTACCCGCTGCCTCACCATCAACTTCCGCCGATGTGCTCAACTCTTCTTCCACAGACTCAGCCCCGTTACTCATCGAAGTGCCCTCCCGTCCGCTATCTGTCTCTCTGGAAGCAGCCAGTCCGCGGAGTACTTTCTTGTGACCTGCTGCTAATCCTCCTGTATCCAAGTGTCGCCAGTAGAATATGGGAGGCTCCCCGTCTGCCAACTTGCCCCTTGGAGGAGCCTCAAAACCCTCTAGTGGGATCTGGCTAGCAGCAGCCTCCAAAAACAACCCGATGGCATGGTGTGGCATAAAAAATGTTCAGTGCTAAAGCGTCATGAATTCCTCCATCCTGTCGGCAAGCACTAAGGCCCAATCATATTCCACTCCCTGCATGATACCATTCATAAACACAATTTGCAGCAATGCTATATTCGAAGCTCGGGTGGCGCCTGTCAACCTGCTCTTGATGACATCCATGATACACCGCCAATGACCCTGCCGAATAAAGTCCCTGCGAAGTCCTCTGCACTTTGTCCCCTGGACCGCTGTCTCTCTCTCAATGGGTGTAAGATCCCGGCACACTAGATCTATCCAATGCTCTTTCTGTTCCCGTGACAGTTTATGATTCTTGATTTCCACTTTCCTCCCATCGGGGCCGGGGATGCCGAAAACCCTAGTGAAATCCCTCAGTTTAAAAGACACCGTCATCTGCTGCTGCTTGTACAGGTATGTACTTGTTCTACTCCGGGCGCTATATGTCTTTATCATGGTGTGCAATACGGATTCGAACAACTTGATGGAAAAGATGGGAAGCTGGATAGCCCAATGCACCTATGCCCGCATCAAAATCTGTTTAATCTGGTCTGCCTCCGGGGTCTCCTGCCACCACTTCCGGCATTCGCTCCCACTGAGACTCTCAAACTGGATGGTGAGATAAGTGAGTTCCTCCTTGGTCTTCTGTTTCTTGCTACTGGAACCGGAGGGGCCTACAACTCGAATCCCTGATGCCAAAACTCTTGAATTCTTTTCCATATTAGCTGCCAACTAACTCTTCCATAGCTTTCGCTTGCCCGCTGACTCCATGCAAAAATGGTTTATTTCTCCTTATATTTGTTTCCTCTATCCCCTACAAAAAATATCACTCTGGATGTGTTGAAATCACCTTTCCCACAGACCGTTACGGTAGCAGAGATAACCACTGGAGGAGTCCGACCCGAATGAGAAACCCAGGCAATTGTTGGGGTAGTGAAAACAATCAAAACATCCCCTCCTTCGAATTTCCTTCCTACTTCGACTGGTGAAACTGATCCTACAGCCGAGATCTAGAGCTTATGGTCTCCTCCAGTGCAGGGCAGACACAACTGTGGAGGAATGTGTGAGTTGCTCGCAGGAAGCAATTGCCTTCATGCTTAAGACCAGCAATTCAATACACTAGCTCGGCTGGAACAATTTCATGCTGATTCCTTCCCAACACCTATCTGGCGACCGACACCAACAATTACACCATGGATTACAAATGTCTTGATAGCAAGAAAGTCATACCCCATGTAGGTTAGACGAAAACCATCATATTTGGATGAATCGTGATGCACAAGCTTATGTTTTAATAATGTTCTGAAATTCTTATAGGTGCCTCCATGCTTAGGTTCAGGTGCTTCCTCATTCTGACAGATCCGTCTAACTTTTTCCCCGCGGAGAAGTCTGGCTAGAGGAGGGAATGGAGCTAGGCGGAAATCTCTTTTACCCATGGCCTTTTTGCGGAGGAATTTAGAAGTTTTATGCCCGCGGTCCTTTCCTTTGTTACCCGCGGAGACGTCTGGTGAAAATGTTTTAAGCCCGCGGCCTTCCTTGGCGGAGAGACTTATAAGTTTTAGAGCCCGCGGACAGGCTGTCCACAGGACTTTTATTAAACCGCGGACAGACTGTCCGCAGGGCCTTTGTCTTCTTCTCCCACAGACCGCCAGTTGCCCACGGGGCTTTGTTTGTAACGCCCACGGACAGACTGTTGCCCGCGAGGCCTTTCTGTCCGCGAGGCCCCTCTTCTTCTTCTTTTTTTCTTTTTTTTTTTTAATTTTTTATTTTTATTTTTTTTTAATTTATTTTCTAAATTTTTTCTAACACATCAAATAACAGAGGTACCTCCAAATGACGTCGCCGCCAGAGAGTCCTTTAATGACGACGATGGAGGATTCAACGACGACAAGAACTTTCTTGCGCGATATAGTTTCAATTTAGATCCGTTAACTGACTGAGCCATCTCCTATCCGTCCAAGGTCGCCAGTTTGATTGTCACGCGGGTGACCCGGGTTCGTTCCCCGGCAACGGCGCCAAATGTTTACCATAGTGGTAAAGAAATCAACGCATACAGACAATGGAATAGAATAGCAAAATAATATTTGCAATAGTAGACGATTGATGATTTACAATGTTCCCGGACGAGATATAAATACTACTGTCGAACCTTCCCGAAGGAGTCCGTCGGCCACAACATTACATCCGCTACAAACTATTTACCCGTCGGCTACAAAATACAAAACACCGACGACAGTCAATTCGTCGGCTACAGAAACACCGCCGGACCCATCCAGTCGACTAACATTAGTTTGGTCTCTTGCATAGTGATCTAAGTCTACTATAACTTAATTTTGGGGTATAATCATTTGTTGATCTCATTTTTTGATGTGAGAAGTGTATCATTGATGTAATCATGTGTTATAAAACACATCCGGCGGTAATACTTTTGACTAAGGATAATTATGAGTTATGGGCAAAGAGAATAATCACACATTGTAGATGGCTTAACCTCTTGCTTCATCTTTATGGACTCATTCAAGTCACAAGGGAAGCAATATGGTTGGGGAGAAAAGAATGCTCATAATATAAATTTGATTTGTAGTAGCATTAATTCGTGTCTCTTTAATGACATCTACCCCACATTGAGAGGTATTAAGTGTCCACACATAATTTTAACAATTATTTGGAAATTTTTTGGACATCTACATGTTCCTCCTTTCCCAGATGATCCTACTTCAAATTGCCTCATTCCGCACAATGATGATGCGAATAGTATTCCCTATGATGATTATACATTGGATGAGATTGAAGAATTTGCATATGTTGAGAGAAAGGATGATTCAGTGACTCCTCATGTAGCCTCTACTTCTCCAGTTGAGATTACACATTCATCTCTTGTTGGTGGTTCCAAAGATTCATTACAAGAGAAATCTATTTGTCTTTTTGATTAGAATTCCTACTTGCCAGAAATTGGTTCATTATTTGTGGAGCCTCACATTTCAGATTTGAGAGATGTTTGAGGGGGGTTCTCTTCTCTTTGGTTATAGCATCATAGTTAGCAGATACTTCTTCACCTTCTTTGGAGATTAACACTCTTTATTCTTCTTCTTCACAAAAATGGTTCAACTTTATGATGTGATGGAATCTTTGTGCTTGATGAGACCTATTTAGTCTTCGAAGATGCATACTTTGAGACCTTCCTCTTTTGATTTGGATGTGGATTGGCTTATGACATCATCATCATACTTCATTTGGATTCCACTTCCTAGTTCCTATCCAAAATGGGAAGCATTCCTACATTTGTACTTGATCTATCTTCTTCCCATGGGGATAAACATTATTTGTAAACATTATATTATATTTTTGTCTTCAAACACTCACCATTCTTGCAAGGAGCTTCTACGTTATGGAGGGATATCATGTCTCATATTATCCTTTCTATGGGGGAATAATTCTTTGTACATACATGATGTATGTAGTTTTTGGGGGTCTTGAGTACTCTATCCATCCATGCATTGTGTATTTTTCATCTCTCTTTTTGGGGGAGGGTTTTTCCCTTAAGGTTTTCCCTCTTTATCTACATCATGAGATAGCATATCATGTATTGCATTGCATATTGGGTACCTAAAATGTCCTAGTAGTCGGGCCCCGTCTTATCAATCCGAAAATGTCCTGCAAGTCCACTACTATGTTTCTCTTTAATGATATTTTCCCTCATAGATCCTCTAGGTATACACAACTAAACTCCTTTAAACAACATGTCTTCCTGAATGAAATAATCAACCCACTTATTTTATTCATCAATCACAAGGTTCTTACAAGCTTTCGAAGGTTCTACAAAATCAAGGTCAATTTCGTACAAGTTCTTCAAATCTTCAAATCCAAACACTTCAACTCTCATTTGTGTCAACAAACTTCTTCCTCTACTTAATGCATCTGCTACCTTATTTGACTGTTCATGTTTATGTTTCAACACAAAAAAAAAGTTATGCATGTATTCAACCCACTTCATATGTCTCTGATTCGACTTATTTTGACTTCCCAAACTCTAAGACTTTAGGATGTGTATGGCACAAATTCTCTTGGCATCAAATAATGTCTCCATTTCTTGAAAGCTTGAATAATTGCATAAAGTTCTTGGTCATAGACTGAATATTTTCTCTTAGCATCATTTAATTTCTCAATGTATAAAGCTATGGGCTTACCTTCTTGACTCAAAATAGCCCCAATGGCACTCCCACTAGTATCATAGTCAACTTGAAAAACTTCGTTAAAATCGGGCAAAGCAACCACAACTAATTTTGTGACCTTTTCCTTCAATGTTTCAAAGTTTTTATTAGCTCCATGTGTCCATTTGAATCACCTCTCATTGTCTCTATTCACATTACATACTGAACTGAAATTTCTGATAAACTTCCTATAGAAATTTGGCAATCCATGAAATGATCTAGCTTCTCCAACATTCTCACGTGCTGGCCAATCAAGAATAGCTTTTAGCTTTTCAAGATCCATTGGCCGAAATCATAGAACCAAGATACACAAGCTCCTCTATCATAAAAGAACATTTCTTCAAATTTATCAGCAACTTCTCTGCTTTCAGCCTCTGCAAAACTTGTCTGATATGTTCAAGGTGTTCTTTAGTCTTATTGTAGATTAGTATGTCATCAAGATATACAATCACAAACATACCCAAAAACTTCTTTAAAATCTCACTCATCAATCTCATGAAAGTACTAGATGCATTAGTTAAACCAAAAGGCATAACCGACCACTTATACAAACCTTCACTAGTCTAAAAAGAAACCTTCCATTCATCCCCTTCTCTTATCCTAATCTAATGATAACCACTTTTCAAATCAATATTTGTAAAATAATTTGCTCCACTCAATCTATGCATAATGTCATCCATCATAGGCAAAGGAAATCTATAGTTCACTGTTATGATGTTTATAGCTCTAGAATCAACGCACATTCTCCATTCCCCATTCTTCTTAGGTGCCAATATAGCACGTATTGCACAAGGACTCAAACTTTCTCTAATCAAAGCCTTCTCAAGCAATTCTTGTACTTGTTTGTTCAATTGTTCATTCTCTGCAAGTGTTAGTCTGTGCGGTGCTTTATCAGGCAAACTAACTCCAGCTATCAAATCCGTACAGTGACTTATACTTCTTATAGGGGGTAATCCATCAGGTACATTATCTGAGATAATATCTTGAAATTTGGCTAGCAAAGATCTAACCTCCGGTGCATGCTCAAGTTCATCTTGTTTCTTAGTGTTTCTAGGAATCAAAGCAACACAAACATTTTGTTTCTTCATTTCCTTAACAAATTGATTTCCTTCAACCAAACACTCACAAGTAGTACAATGATTCTCCTCAAGTTTCTCAATCGAAGTCAACAATACTTGTTTCTTCCCATTAGCCAAAATAGGATACTAATTTAATCTGCAATCATGTAAAGTTTTCCTATCATACTGCCAAGGTCTTCCCAAAAGTATATGACAACAATCCATAGGCATTATATCACTCAAAACTTCATCAGAGTAATTTTGAATCTTGAATTTCACAAGGCATTGTTCAATCACCAGTAATTTATGTCCATCCTTGATCCAAGCAAAGTGATAAGGGTTAGGGTGCTTCAATCTCTGCAATTTCAATTTAGATACCAACTCTTCAGATGCCAAATTATCAGAACTACCACTATCAACAATCATTTTGCAACATTTATCTTCAATCTTACATATGGTTTTAAAGAGCCTTTTCCTCAAAACAGATTCATTATCCAACTGTTCATTCCACAAAGTTCTCCTCATCATCACGTTCTCTACCTTCTCAAGTTCATTAGGTGCATCAATAGCTTCTTCTTGAATCAAAGCATTTATACTACTACTTCCTATCTTCTTACCAAAAAAGTTACATTCAAAAGCTCTATGTCTTTCTTCAGCACGCTTAAAACAAGTACCTTTAAACCAAGATCTATCTTCGCTCTTTCCATTATTATTATTTCTAGAGTAACCAATATAATTACCTCAAGTGTAGTTACCTCTTCCTCTGCTTCCATAGTCTTCTTTCCATTCAGATTTTCCTTTGTCATTAGATGTGCTATCACATCTGCTACTTTCCCCATAAGATCTTCCTCTACTCCGCTGAAATCTTCCACCTCTTGTCCTTTGTCTATGCTCTTGTTTCTTTGCCAACTTTTCTTCGGCCTTTAAGGCATACAAATATGCTTCTTCAACACTACCCATCTTTACAAAATTGATTTCATCTTGTATAAAAGTCCTCAAACCATTCAGGTATCAAACAACTTTCTCAACCTCATCATCACTATGTCCAGATCTAATGTCCAACTTATAGAATTCCTTAGTATAATCTTTTACAATCATATCTTTTTTGGCTCAAATTTTGCATTCTTCTCAACAAATTAACTTGATAATTAGCAAGAAGGAATTTCTTTTTCAACTAACCAACCATCTTTACCCAAGTCTTGATCTTTTCTTTCCCTCTTCTTTATCTATAATTGCAAGTGCTCCCAGCAAAGAGATGCATGTCCTCTCAACTTTGTAGTTGCTATCCTCACCTTCTTATAATTAGGAATACTTTCATAATCAAAATACGTCCCAATCTCAAAGATTCAATCCAACAAAGCATCAGTATCAAGTCTTCCACTATAGGTAGAAAGCTCAAAAACAGGTCTTAAATTCGCTCTTGCCAAAGCCTTAGAGAGTCTTTCCTCATCTTGTTCTTCTTCAAGTTCAGAATTAGGTGTTGTTGCTTCTTCTTCATCACTAACATCTTCAAGATGTACTCCTCTTCTCTGGGTTGTTTCTACAGCTTCAAGTCTAGCTGCAATCTGTCTCAACATGTCCACAATGGCATTGTCTATATTTCCTCTAACCTTGAACCATGTTGACAACAGTTCCTACAAGAATCGTAACCCTCTACAAGTTATAGGTCATAAACCAAGTCTACCACTGTACAACCAATTCAATTCGGGTTCTCCAAAATCCCAAAACTTCGCAAAGAAAGAAGCCTTCACTCTGATACCACCTAACGCAAGGTTGGAAGGGCCAAAATCCACTCCCAAGCTACCCTTGCTAGAGTTACACATAAAAGCCAACCAATATAGTAGAAACCACAAGAAATTATAGAGATATCAGTGTAGACATGATGAGACAATCTTCATTCAACATGCCAGGCATAAGGTCTACCTTATTGCAGCCATATACATTCAAAATACAATCTACAAGGTTAAGAGCTCGAGCTTTCAAAGCCAAATCTTAGTATTTTCCTTCTATCTAACTTCATTGTACTTTTCCTAATCCTAGATCTCTAATTATAGCCAACAAGACCACAAGTCAACCTATCAGGCATATTATTATAAAATATAGGCCTTGCCCCAAAGGAGAAACTAGAGACCTCACAAAATAGCAAATTAAGTTTTGAGGAGACAAAGATAGGTCCACACATGATCCAAGAATAGATTCCCAAGGACACGAAAAGCCTTGACACCAAACAAAACCTCATTGAAGCCAAACCTGCACATTACTCGAGCTACCAGGAAATAAGCATACCTCGAACAAAGATAAGGATAACTCCCGCAAATGACAGAATTAGTTTATGCAAGCTTAGGTATAGGATCCATGATAGGTCCACATTAAATAGCTAACTGCACCAAAAGAGAAAACTTGAACAGCAACGGCCATTCCTCAAACAGGAAACATGAACAATAAAAGGAAATCTTTTTGGTTAATGCAAGATTGCCAAAGTACCCAAGATGCTCCTACATAAATTCTCATTATCATAATTACTTATTAATTAATTTTCTTTATTGTAATTATTTATTCTTTAACTTTCTTTATTATATTATTTATCCAAAACATATATATCCATATCTTGTATTAAGTATATTTACCAATATGATACCTGTAACCTTAATTATTTTATTAATATAATTCATAAGGCTTCGGCCATTTACCGATTAAAAATATATATATATTTATATTTTTTTATTTTTTTTATATATATATATAAGGAAATTTCTCCTAATTTGCCACTGGCTAGGGACTTTCAACATGTAATTGAGCTTGAGGAAAGAGCAAAACCCATTGTCACTAATCCTTGTCATCACCTAGGAGATAAAAGGAGATTGAGAAAGCAATTAACGAGTTATTGGACATGGAGTGCATAGGACTATGTTCCAGCCCATTTACTTCATCAATAGTGTTGGTCAATAAAAAAAAGGGAATATGAGGATGTGAATTAATTATAGAGCCCTCAATAGGAAGACAATCAATAATTGTTGCCCCATCCCTATGATTGATGAGTTTATAGATGAACATAATGGTGAGCTGTAAATTGATCTACAATTAGGGTATCATCAAATCAAGGTTAGAGATATGATGTGCACAAAACAGCTTTCATGTGTCACTGTAGGTATTATGATTTCTTACTCATGCCATTTAAGGTAACCAATACACCAGCCACATTGAAAATGTTATATTAATCAGGTATTTATCTTCCAATTGAGGAAATTTGTGCTAGGTTTCTTTGATAAGATCTTGATTTATGGAAAAATATAGGAGGATCATTTGAAGTTGAAACACAAATAATGTGCTTGGCATACTTGAGCAACATTCATTTTGTGCCAAAGCATCCAAATATGAGATTGAGTTGATTGTGAAACCATAACTACAGGATAAGATTAATGCCCAAGGGGTTACCATGGAAAAGGAAAAATCAAGGCAATAAGGGAACGTGGGACATTAACGCGTTTGAGAGGATTTGTAGGACTTTGTAGTTACTATATTGACTTTGTGGAAAATAATCTGGTGGTCGAGCACTCTCTAGGAAGCCTTATCTCAACTCTACAACTAATATATTTGTTGATTGGAAGGTTTCTATAATAGCTGAATATGCCAAAAACACCTTTGTCATTGATATTGTGGAAGAAAAAAATATTGGATGAAAGGTACAAAGCAGGGGATGAACTCATTTTTTATAAGGATAGTGAGCATCTTGTACAAAAATTGAAGGTGAAAGAGAAAATCTTGAAGGTATGTTATAACACCACTTGTAGGTAATCAAGGGTACTTCAAGAGATACAAGCAAGTGAGAATTTCTCATTAAAGAGGTTCAAAGATGATGCTTTGAGGTATGTTAGGGGCTCATTTAGAAATGGGAAAGTCTCTCCATGGGTATTAATGCAGATCTCCGAAACGTACAAGTTAAAAAATTGTGTCTATATGGTTTTCGATAAACTCATTAATGTGTTCATTTCCATGCTCTATCTTTAGAGTATAGAGCTCCACAAGTGGTCGAGCGATTATTAGAGAGACTATTAGACTTCATGGGCTGCTAAAGAACATTATAAATGACAAGTAGCACATTTATCAGCTTGTTTTGGCAAGAACTCTTTCAATTAACACATGCAAAATTGACTTCAAGCACTAGCTGCCATCCACAAACTAATGGATAATTGAAAATTGTGAACAAATGTATAGAAGTATTTGAGGAATGATGTTAGAGGGCAGAAAACAGCTTGGGCCAAATGGCTCCACCTTGGGGACTATCGCTACAATTCCACACACCACATGTCTCCAGGTATGACAAATTTCAAGTCACTCTATAATCATGATGTTATTTCTTCATGGATTTGAATCTTTCAAATAGTAGAGTCCTAGAGCTAAGATCTACTTCAACAAAGTCTGGATATTGTAAATGGACTCTACGATGTATGACAATCACTACCAAACAGAGCGGGTTATTGAGGTTGGAAACATGATTTTCTTGAGGCTGCAGCCCTATGAACAATCTACCTTCAAGACAAGTGGTGCAGAAAAGCATAGCCATAATTTTATGGGCCTTACAAGATCATAAAAAGGATTTGTGAAGTTGCATATGAGCTAAAACTTCTAGAGAATAAAAGAACTCATAACATTTTTCATGTGTTGCGCCTTAAGAAGGCCTTTGGACAGCAAAAACTCACCAAACCCAAAAACAAAAACTCAGGAAAAATTCAGCTAGTTTCAAAAAAAAACTCGGAGCCTAAAAAATAGCTTAAATTTAAATAAAAGTACTTTTTTACAAAATTCAATGAGAAGATGCATCCAATGAGTTAATTAATGAGAAAACAAAATAAACAAGCAGAGTTTAGATATATATAAATGCAAAGTGGGTACAAAATCGGATTCTCATGTAGAATGTTGATGGCAGGAAGCAAACTAGTGAATAGTTTCTCTAAAACTTGAAGTAAATACATCATTGTAGTTAGTTTCTAAAAAACTAGAAGAAAATACATCATAGTAAATAAGTTCATTATAACTAGAAGTAAATACATCATGACAAAATAGTTCAAGTGTGAGTTTGAGCAATGCAATTTTGGCATGGTAGAAAGTAATGCTTGTCTTGGATGTGAACAAGTGGTTGAGCTAAGTTTGTCACAACTCAAAAAAATAGAATTGAAACCAAGTGATTTCTGAGAAAATGAGTTAGAATCACTAGAAAATCATTGTTTTAGCATCAATTTGACCTCATAAAGTTAGGACAATTGTGGGAGATAACACTGCTGACGGCATGTTGAATCCTAGAATTTGGCTAAGCCTAGAATATTTTGAAAACCCCCAAAATCTAGAATCTGCATTTTAACTCCTATGAAGTTGAAACCTACCTCAAACATCCTGACAATATACAAATATAACTTAAAGTATAAGCAACTTATATTTAGATGTTATATTTGTATAAATCCTCCTGCCCCTGAGCTACAAAATGGCTAAACAATGCTGTAAATGCAAACTGGTGTCAAAAAAAGACATTTTTGGGCATTTGACCTCTAATTTCGCTACACGAGCGAGTGTTTGCCCAAATCTTGCCGAGTTTTCACTAAAAACTCTATGATTACTCAACAATTTTTTGCCAAGCTGGATCATGAGTTTTTTGGTGAAAAACTCACCAAGTGAAAAAACTCGGCAAGTTTTCCAACTATGATTGATATGATGGAGAAGAGGCTTCGAAACAAGGTTATCCCAAAGTATTTGGTAAAGTAGAAAATTTTGCCTATGGAGGATTCAGAAGGTGTGGAAATCTTCAAACATCCAGGCCTGAAATTGCTTGGGAACAAGCAATATTTCAAACAGGAAGCTTGTCACGTTCTCTCTGCCTGGGAGGTATAAGCCAATATTCTCAATTACATAATGTTTAAAACCACTAAAATAGTGGTATTATAATTATCATAGTTCCCAGACTCAGACTCGGTTCTGACTTGATCAGGAATTGGCAAAAACTCGGCAGGACTCGGCAAAAACTAGGTTTTTGGGGTGTTTTTCCTAGACCGAGTTTTCGGAGAGTCAAGGGTCACTTCCCCAAGGTGACTAGACTCGGAAAGTCTTGGAGACTCCAGGATCTATGATATTTGTGGTCCTAACTTTAAATTATAATAATAATGGTATCATGAGCCCAATTCATCTATTTTTGCAAGACTGAACAAAAAATAGATATAAAATACACAGTGGGGTGCAATTCTGATCATTATTTTGGACAGCAAAGATAATCTTCTGATCACAACTTTCACCTAACTTTAGCATGAACAAAAACCTATGTGCTAACCACCCAGAGGTCAGGATGAAACCCCTGCCTCAATCATTCAATCCCTTTAGTGTTTTTTGACTGTGAATTATATATTCAACATTGGCAGAATCCTGATTGCAAATGTTTATCACTAGAAGTCAGGTAGAAGGATTTTTGCAACAAATCAGACAGGCAGATTGAGCTACAACAGAAGCTTCTAACGACAGCAAGGTGCCTGACAGATATCCTTCAGGTTGTTCATAACCAATATCTACGGCCTAGATAGGAAAGGAGAGTACAGAAGCCGTGACTGTGACAATGAATCAAACCTAAAACACCTCCAAAATCAGGCAAGCATCAGCTCAGTCTAGGCAACCTAAACTCTCAGGTATTGGCAGAGGCAGACATTAATTGTCAATGACCTCAGTCCAAGGAGTTCTCAGTGATTAAGAGTTCCCCACCAAAATCCTACAAGAGATGATTTGCAATCAAATCAGATCAGATCCACACACCATTAGAAGGACAAGACCCCAGTTAAGGTGTTGAATACACAAGCTGTTCCAGATTTGAAGGGGGCTAACAAACCTGATACCTGTGGTCACTCAGGCCCTCTCTAGCATCATCACACTACATATCTCAAGTGTGAACCTTATTATGCCAGGAGTTTCACACTACTACAACGAATTATCTGCTGCCAGTCGTCTGTACAGTGAATCTGTGTAGCAGAATTGACAGTTGGAGTAAGGCTAGTGAAGGCTGGTGAAATCTTATCTAACCAGATTGAATACTGAATTTCGTTATATGAATACTTTGTTTCAGACTGTATAAATTGTTCAAATTGACATTTTTTGTGTATTTTGAGCTAACCGTGGCAAAAAGAAATACAAAATACAAAAATTAAAAAGCAGTGATGGTGTTTATAATCTACTTGATTTCATACCACAGGGTCACTACATCCTCCTCTTGAACTTAAGTCACAATCTAAAGGCAGTGCTATTGCCATGATGATGCTTTGGGTTATGCCCCACCTGTGCTCCCAGATTAATGTAACTATGATAATAAGGACATAATTCAATGATTCATACTATCTCTGCCGAATTCAGTATTGATTTTCATTTTCTTTTCTCTGCCAGCTTCAAGGGGTGGTAACTCTGTACAGAGCCAAGGGTCTGAGCCATTGTCATGTCCCTGACATAAGATGGGCATTGTTTGTGAAAAAATCACAATTTTCTTCACCCAGCATACACAGTAACAACCCTATGGAGGTCAGCAGCAAATAAAACTAACACTAAACAAGGGATAATAAAGATTAACAGTTGTTAGCAAAGACTGAATTAATAACCACCGAAATAATAGTCTGATTAATAGCTGACTAATCCAAAGAGAATTGGGAAGAGGTGTGATTACAGAACAGAGGAGATGCTGTGTGAGGGAACACACTTCTTCTATTCCAAGCCAGAAGGTATAAGAAGGTCAAGGTTAAGGACTGACTCCAAGAAAGGAAGAAAACAACCAGTGAAAACACAGAAGACAAAAATCAAGCAACAAACACACAGAAGACAGCTCAGACAAGGATCAAGCAAAATATTATTTATAAATTATAATAGATCAGATTGCATTAAAACTTTCAGATATTGTGGGATGACAGAATAATTATACTGCTAATGCATATTTAAATGATGTGAATATCAATGTTCTTTTACAGACTTTATCTCCAATATATTTGCATGCTTAGTATAGATATATGCAATGTAAATGTGTGTTTACATCTATGCAAATGACAATATCATGCAACTGTAATAATAAACCATATTAGAAAAAAGAAGAAGTGCAAGAAGGAGGAACAATGAGGCCTCACTAGGTACACCGCCTCATGAGAACAGTTAAGGACTACATTAGGTCAAGAGAGACATAGATTCTGCTCTTGGGCCTAGGGTCCAATTAAGGTCACCCTATCACGAGCTTCTCTTTGAGCCCATATGGGTTAGTCATAGAGGTAATGGAAAAATGGATCCTCAATTATAATAGGAGAGAAAGTTGGTGTGATAGGGGGACCGGTGTACAGGCTCCACTAGGCACACCACCTAATGAGCTTGGTTGCAACCACACAAGGCCAAGCGGGACAGAATTTCTACTCTTGGCACTAGGACTGGAGATAATTAGAGCACCTCATCATGTCTTTCCTATCTCAACCCTCACCATGGATTGAGCCTGTGAAAGTTTTGTGCTATAAGTATATTTCTCTCTTGGCCTTAATGAATGTATTACATGTATTATGATTAAATTTGTATTAACTAATTTGATTGCAAGTGCCAACACATGCCTATCTTATCTTAATCCTAGGTTAGGATTATAGCTCTAACTACATTGTGTTGTCAGTTTCATTTGGAATTTTTTGTATTTAGGGCAGATTACAAGGCAATCCATGAAAGGGTCATTACAAGCATCTTTGTGGCAAAATGTAGGAGAGTGATAACTTGGTGAATCCAAAGTTCTATTAATACTCTTCTGATCAGGTCATTCGCATTTTAGTTTTAAATTCAATTATCCTTAACCTCTAAGTGTTTTTTATTAGATCTAATTGTTGTTGATTAGATCCTTCCGCATCGCTATTACGTACTCATTTGTCCCTTGGTATTTTTTAGATTTGAAATCAAACCTCTACTTAATAGACCGGTATGCATGTCCACATAAATATTGATAGAAAAGGAAAGCTATTGTTCAGCAATACCCAAAAGGAAAAAGAAAAAGGAAAAAAATTATTGACTAATCAGGACAAACCTAAACACAGAATGTGATTGCAAGCATATTTCTCTACCAAACTATGCATGACACTCAAGAAAGCAAAAGGAAGAAATAAACAAACAAAACAGAATTGGGTTTTTTAAATACGAAATGAGGGCATCATTTTCCCTTTATCTGTGAAATGTTTAATTCCATCCCTATTCAATTTTGTCTTACCCTAATCAAGCAAACTCCATCCCGTTTAGGGTTCTCTATCTTTTCTACGAAGCATGACTACCAGTGCCTCAAGAAAACCGTGTTAATCATCTTCATAATCAGGAAAAGCTGGATTCAGGCTCTTTACATTTTTAAAGACAAACAAGCAACAAAAGTACACTCACAATGTATGTATGTATGTATGTCTATACTTACAAACGTACGTACATATAGAGAGTTTCCCGCTACAACATAAATATTTTCTTTGGAAATTTCTTTTACAATTTTTCATCTTCTCTTCCATACCTAACTGAATTTAACCTTTTTTCCTTTTAATTTCTCTTTTCTATCTTTACATGCCTATTATGATGTAACCGTGCCAAAACGTTTTTCACTTTCGCCATTTGCACTCATCAGTCTTCATTTTCATCAAACGCAAAAACAAAAAACCAACCAAAAGACAAGGACAGGAATCAAATATTAATTAGAAAAATCGACCATATGTCCAACTGGAACGCTGAATCTTAAAATCCCCCTAGAATTAGTACCTTCCTCCATCCAGTGAGATACATCACAGAAGTATGATCATGAAGAGATACTAATTAAGCACAAAACTGAAGAACGTAAAACTTCGAATTCATGCTAATTATATTACAAATTACAACCAACTCTACAGAAAGTAACACTTCCTAAATACATATTCCCAAAGCAACTTGATATGTTTCTACGAGATAAAATTTTAAAACATGCATACCTCATTGAGCTTATCGAGAGTGGAGAGAGCCGTCGGCTCCTGTTTGGGTTTTCCGAAAATCCTGTTGAACATTCTGATAGGGTTTCGACAGTTACTGCTGCGTATATAGCACGGGATTGTGATGTGTATATGTAAATTATGGTAGCTGGTAAGACAATGATATGCTCTCGATATTCTAACGCCGAAGTCTGGTTGTTTGCTAGATTTAAAATTCGTCTCGGCTTTTCAGTGAAGGAATTTCTATAGTGGCATTAATGCGAGTCCAAGCTTCCAGACTCGACATAAAGAATCGTCCATAATTCGTTTTTTAGTTTGTATTGAACGTAGGTTGCTTGTACGCTTTTATGTTGATTAATAGCTAAGTTATGCGACGGAAACAAGAGACACAATGTGTCATACTTCCTTTCTAATGCATAAGAGGTATAGATGAGTGAGAATCTAAATTAACATTATAAATGCATTAATTTTTGCCTAGAAATGCATTTGTGATATGATAAGATTGCTCATATTTTGTTGCTAAATTCTCGTTTGAAAAATGTTGTAATCTGATAGGATGGCTCATATTTTGTTGTTAAATTTTCGTGCTATATTATTATATCTTTGGGCATTTAAGCCCAAGAATAAGAGGCCAAAGTCTTCGATATGGCACTAAGTACTTAATATCATACTACGATCAATACATATGCTTTAGACAAATTTGCACCTTCTACATTGACAACTTAAATTATGTGCAATGAGGAAATATATCCATACCAATATTTGAATTATAAAACTTGAAAAAGTGATGAAGCATTTGGAGTATCACATTATATCTTTAAGCATAACATGCATGCTACTAGACAACCATAAGTAGTTGGAATAACTCCCCCTACTATGTATTATTCTCATCTTGATTATCAAATGAAATTCACACTATTTTAAATCATTCGCATTGGACAAAAAATAGGATAGAGATATAGATAGAGATAAATAACAATATACACCAATAACAACATAAACATATATGCAAAGAAAAAATGGATAGATAATATAAAGGAGGAACAAGAAGAGAGATAAAATAGTAAGATAGAGTGATATCAACATAAGTGTTGTGTGTGTGAGAGAGGGAGAATTAAATATAATTATTTTTCTTAATAAAACAAATAATCAAAATAAAATCATAGTTATAATAAAGAATTAAAATATATTATATTTTAATTAATGAAACTAAGAATTTAATTTTTATATAAAACTCACATTTTTATAAGAAAAAATGAAATGTATTGAAATATAAAAATATTTTATAAGTAAAATTAATTGTTTAATTTTACAGAATTAGAGAAAATTTACTATTTAATGTTTTGTATTTCCAAATTTTTCATAAAATTAAGTAATTTTTAATTATGAAATAATATCTATATAATTTAATATGTACATTTGTAAATAATAAATAGATGTAATACATATAAATTTGATGTTGATGAATAAATATGATGTAATAAATAAGAAATAAAATATAACTATTTAATTTTAATACATAGTTTATAAAAACATAATAATAATTTATATATCTTTTAGAATTGAATTATTTCTATTTCGTGGTTATTTCTTTAGTTTTTTTTTGATATAAAATATAATTATTAATTTAATATTAAAATATATATATAAGTTTTAAATGTATTTAAACTAAATGATAAATTATTTAAATAAAAAATATTAATAATAATAAATAATATAATTTAAAAATTGTAACACTTATCAATTATACATATTACAAACACTATTATAAAATATAATTAAAAAATAATATTGTTTAATTTATTTTTATAAAAGTAAAATAATACTAATAATTTAACTACTTTTATTAAAAAAGAAAAGTTTTAAAAAAATTAAAAATTCAAATACAAAGATATAATATATTGAAATTATATTAAAAAGATATATATATATATATATATATATATATATATATATATATATATATATATATATATATATATATATATATATATATATATATATATAATTTGAATTTATGCATTACATGAAGTTTTAGGAACAAGTTATATCAAATAGTCAAAAATAAGCATCAATGTAAAACTAATAATAAATATATTTAAAAATAAAAATTAAAAATACTTAATAGATTGTGATAATTAATATTGATTAGACATGTTGTCTGAGGTGGAAGATAAAATGATTGAAAAAATCTTATCAACTTGTCACAAATGTGAAAAAGATAAAGTTATAATTAATACATTAATTAATGCAAGAGGAAGTTGTTAGAAAATATTTGTATTTTTTGTTGAAAAAAATTAATTTTCTCCCCCACCAAAAATAGTATGTACCAATGGAATGAATGAAAAATGTGATTTATAAAATAATGAAAAATTAGAAAAAGATATAAACATTTGAAATCTCATATAATCTTTTAAATTCTTGGATTTGATTACTTAGTGTTAATGTCCTATTTAGATTGAATTTGGATTGACAGGAATACATAAGTATTCCTACCTTGGCAGGAACTAATAATAACAAGAGCGAGCTCTGGAGAGCTTTAGTCCCAAAGAAATGGTAGAATGATTTTATGTTTTGTAATAATTGTAAGTATTATATAGTGAAAATTTTGTAGTAAATTTAAAGCTAAATTAGGAGCGAAGAGAAACTAAACATATCATATACAACATCTATAAGAATAGTTATTATAGTACTAGACATGATATGATATGTATATATGTATATGCATGTGTACTTTTCTTTGATTTATTTAGATATTTTTTAAATCATTATGAATATAACTTATCATTGTTTTATTATGTTCAAAATGGAAAAAAAAACAAAAAAAAAATTTAAAAAAAACAAAAAAAACTTATAATTTTGAAATATTAACTATAAAATAATTAAATATGATAAGGTAAGATGTATAGAATTGTATATTTATAATATTTATGCTAAATAGAATTTTAATATAATATAATATTTTCAATATCTTTATTTATTATTTATTTTATATAGAAATAATTTTAAAATTATCCAAAAAAGCCTCCCATTAAAAATCTCTAAATTTAAATTCTAACAACTATTTAGTAACCATTCGTCTCTTCAAAATATCATACAATATTATATATAGTCTTTTAAGGAAAATATAAATATAAATATAAATCACAAATATATTCTACACTGTTTGACACTACATGCTAACTTAACTATAATATTTTATTTTATTCATTTCACGTTGCACTTATTTTTTCAACACAATGATTTTTCTAAATAATGAATAAAAGTTACTAACATTAAAAGTTGGAGTGCATCGGTAGTGCTAGGTAGCAAAAATTAGCAAAAGCAAAAGAAATTGAACAATGGTGTTGAGTAATTGCTTTTGTTCACCATGTAAAATTTGGATGGAGTGCATGTATAAGTTTCTTTTCAAATTATCTATTGACAACTTTGTATTTACTGAATAAAGATAATAATGTCTAGAAGTCTCTTTGAATAAGCCATGAAAATATCTAGTTGCAATTTTTTTTTTTAATTTCTGAATAAAGAAAATAATAAAACTCCAACGAAATTATAGAGAACCAATCAAAAAATTGAAATATTCATAAAGAATTGAAAATAAAACTAAAAGATGACTAAAACATTAGGGTTTGTATGGAAAAAGAAAATTATGAGCGAGAAACTAATGCAAATGTGTTCACTGAAAACATTAGTTATAGGTAGGACTAATAAAAGATTTAAACTTCAAACGATTACCAATCAAACAAGTGCTACATAGTGGCTAGTATTTGCCTAATAGTTAATTATAGTTTAATATAAGATAATTTAATAAAAAATAGTTTTAAAAAATATTATATTTAATAATATAAACTTACCAAAGATTAAAATTTTGAAATTACATATTTTGAGATATTATTTTATTTATTATATAGTGAAATAATTATTTATTAAATTAATTGAATGTTAAGGTTTAAAGTAAAATAAATATTAAGTTTAAGGTTAATTTTGATATTGTTTTAATATAATTAAAAATGCTTAAAATAATTTTATACATGTACATAATTAAAAGAATTAAAAGTGAAAAAAAATACATTCTTTAATAAAAAGATTAAGAAAAATATAAAATATATTTGTATACAATAGCATGGATTGTTAATATTAATATTTTTTATAAATGACATGTTTCTATTAATGTGGGTAGTGCCTCCTAACATATTGGCTCATTCCATCAAATTCGTGTTTAAGATGTGAAATATATTAGCCAACCATTGCTCAGATAAATGATTTTGATCATTTTATAAGTTAAAAAATAAGCATGTTAACTTTATTTAAAAAATTAATTAATTAGAAAAGAAAAAATATTTAATAGTAATTAGTGGAAATAAAAGTTTTAATAACGAGTTAAGATAAACTTATTACAATAGTATGTAGCCTTTCAGCAAATACTAAAATATAAAAATTTATTTAAATAAAATAAATTAATATATTAAATAAAAATAATTTTAATTCCTAAAATAATTTATATGGTGCATTTTTGACAAATATTAATTAAGATCTAAAAACTTTGTATAAAATACTTTAAATACTTTAATAATTAAATATTAAATAATCTAATTAAGATCTTTTAGTTATTGTTTGAAGTAGGCTCAATTTAAAGTCTTCCTAATCCTATAACATTTGTTGATTAGATCATTCAAGTGTAATTGTATAGTTATATATTTTAAATTTTGCGATACTGTCAAGGGCATGCATTTAAATTTTACATGCATTAAAACTCCAATTAATTCTATGTTAGAATGATAAATTTCAAATCAAAATGATGCATAATCTTAGCCATAAAAAAGTAGTATATGCTTTTAGAAAATAATTTTGTATTTGATTAATATACATTTTAATCAAGTTGATATGAATCCATTCTTGATTTCAAAACACTTAGGTAACTATTTAAATTTCAATCTTAACTTCTTAAAAAACGTAAACAAACATATAATAACTCCATCACTTTAATAATATTATAAAGTTAAGTATGGTGATTCTGCTATTATTATCATATATATTGTATATGTACCTATCAATACAAGATATATAGTTATATAATCAAACATTTTGAAATGGTTATTTAATCATTTTATTTTAGATACAAGATGATGAAATTAACTGTTAGAAATTAAAAAAAATTAAATTTTTTTTATTTAAAATATGTCAATTCTAAACACTGTTAAATAGACACAATGAAAAAATAATAAAACCAAGACTATGTTATAAACATTAAGCATAACTAGTGTTATATCTAATTTTTTGCCTTGTTGCTGAGAAGAATCTGCAATCACTCCATTAAGCCATAATAGATAATTTCTTAAAATTTGAATGCACTTTATGATTAAGAGAATTTATAGACTACCCAACCTCCTTAATCACTTTGATAAATTATAATTTTACATAATTTCTAAATGATTTTTAGATTTATGCACAAAAAATATAATATATAATATTAAATATAAAAGCAAACTCGTTGGAGAAATATTTTTTTTATTGAATATATCAATTTATTATTGTATATTAAAAATATATTTTATATATATGAATAATTAATCATTTTTGTATATAGTTTGTGGCCCGTCCACATTTGCCAAAAAAAATAATAATAATTAATCATTTTTAGATGAGCCCATCAAACTATCACAGTTATTTCCATAAAGTTCCTTTTTCAACATTATTATATTAAAATTGTATATTTTGTAACTTAATAATAGTATTGAGTATTTTAATTATAGGTGGTTGTTAGATGCCACTAGTGCATTTTACCCTAAATTGCGACCAAGCATTTTAAATGGGTTGGTTGGTCGAGTTATAAAGCATTTTTTTGTTTTTTTTTTTGTAACATGCCTGTGTTGGTCGCAATTGTGACAAATTATTTTTGTCGCAATTGTGACACACACTACAGCATAAAACAAAAAAAAAGGGCAAAAATATAACACATTTCATTTGGCGCGAGGGTTGCTGCGAGTCCGGAGAACAAAACATAAGGGCGAGCTTTCGATGGTTCACAATTGCCATATAATTTTAGGCATAGAATTGTATGGCAATCGCTGGAATGCTTCTTGATGTGCCGATGGTCGACCTCCATTGACCCACCACTTCAACTCCTTCACTTCCAGCATTTTGCTCGCAGGAGGGCATAGATTTTCAAGGGCGGGTTCTGGAAGAGAGGACTCGGCATTGTGTAGGGACCATTGTAACAGGTAAGAGTTTAGAGTTATATGGTTTTCTTTACCATGGCATTGTATAGGGTTGTAATATATAAAATTTTGGTGGTAACTCCCACAGTCTAGTTTTGTCACCCTCTATCTTGTCCAAACTCCACACAGATTTACCATGAATGGCTTTGTCCCCTCTTCCAAGCACTCAACTCCTCATGCACGATCAAGCCTTGGATCGTGCCTTTTTCTGCATTCAAGCCCTTGTTTATGTATTCTTAGGTGGTACATGATTTATTATCCTCCTATATTCAACAGTAGAAAGTGTTCCCTTCTCCGCCATGTGGTGTCAATTCAACCACACTATAAGAGGTTTCATAAGAATGCGCTTGGGACTCCATGTTGGCAGCATTTTCTCCAAAATTAGTGGTTTGAGCACTCCATGCATTAATCTTGTGCTACTTTTTTAGTACTGACTGCTTAATGCATCCCGGTCTTCTGCAACCACATGTTGTATTCATCTTGTGGAACTTCTGGTCCATCAAACTATTCGTTAGAAGGGCTTTGAATGTGCATTACAAAAACTTTCAAACAACTGTAATACTATGTACCATATAACAGTTGAAAACAACAGTACTTATTAAAGAGATTGAAGTTATATTGAGCCCATTGAATTAAACAAAGAAATTAACCAAGATAATCTTTGATTTCATGTGGAAAGTGGCTTGGTGAGATATTCATTTACGCTGTCCTGACAAGGCAATTTTTTTGTTGTGGCATCCTACTTTTGGGGAGCTGAAAAACTAACAATTTAGATCTTAATTCAGTGTGTTGAGCAAGTTCTACCAAAAACATTTAGATTATATGAACCTACATTATGATTGACTTCATTGACTTCAACTATTTCACTATTTTAAGCTTCATGCAACAATTTGGCTCACGTTTTGTGTCAACTGTACAATGCAATTTCTTTTAGACACTCCAATGGTTTGAATCTGCAGCCTGTGACCTTTTGTCTACCAATTACTTTGGTTATTGGTAAAACTGATGAATAATATTCTATATTTGGAGAAGTTATTATGGATTGAAGAAATCTTAGCTTGTTTAATAATATTTTATATAGGATCATGAGCTTTAGATTGGAACTTTTTATATTGGGAGCAACATAGTAATTATATTTGTTATTTGATATGGAAGTAGAATTCTTAGAGTGAAACTTTTTGGATTGACAATTGAGAATGATATATGTTTGTTATTGGATATAAGAGTATGAGTTCTAGATTAATATTTCTTGGACAAATAATCAAGAATAATAATAATTTTTTATTGTTTGATATGAGAGCATGAGTCTTAGATTAGAGCTTCTTCAATTGTAAGCTAAGAGCAATAATTGTTTTTGTTTTAGTCTGTATGGTAGCAAGAGCCTTAAACTGAAACCTTTTCAGTTGAGTGCCAAGGACAATAATTATTTCCGCTACTTAGTATGGAAGCCTGTGACCTAGCTTGAAAAACCTCTTTGATAAGAAGCAAGAACCATAATTGTTTTTGTTACTTGATATGAGAGCACAAACCTTAGATTGGGATATTCTTAATTGGTAGTGAAGAACACCAATCGTCTTTGTTACTTGGTATGGGAGTGCGAGCCTCGTACTAAAACCTCTTCAACTGAGAGCCAAGAACAATAATTGTTTATGTTACATCACTAAGGGAATTTCCCTCTCATTTGCTTATAGGCCCTCCAGAACTGGTGAAAATCAGGAAACTAATATGCTAACTAGTTTGAGATTTCTTTTCTTCTACATTAAATGGAATCTGCTTGAAACTTAATGGAAGTTTGGTGCTTTCGCTAATTGCATGTTATTCGTAGGGTTACAAAATAGTGTTAGCAAAAAATTTCTAGTTGCATTTGAGATGCACAAATCTTAGTTTATGGGTATTTGTAAGGGTAATTAAAAATGTCATGTTTATCACTTGTAGTGGTGCATTGACCAGCTGGATTGGGGGCATCATAGAAGTTTAATTCATTGACTTTATTTTAATGTTCTCCACAAACAATTTAGTGTGCCTATTTAACAATTTTCTCATATACTTCTTTCCTTCTATTATGTGGCCTTACCTCACCAAGCTTTTCTTCTTTGCTTTTGCATTGATCTATGTCTTATCAATACATCTGTATTTTATTGATGGAAACTTATGGCTCAGAATTAGTGTTTTGTGTTTTAGTGAGGAGATAATGGAAAATGTAGAAGTATCCTTTTAAATGGAAATCTTGAAAATATGCTTTACATATATACAACCAAGCTAGTTTTGATACCAAGGATGTCTATGAGATAAGGTAATATCTTCCAAAACTCATAACACATTTGTACATGATCCATAAATAAGCATTACAACAAGTGAACAATAAGGTAAAGGCCATGTGAGATAAATGTACATTTAATATATAGTAATTATTCTATTACAATTTGAAATGATTAGAACTCTTGAGTAGTAGTATATGAAATACTATACATCTCTAATGTAGTTTGTCTAGCATTTAGGAAAAACACTGGCATCATAGAATATCATTTCTTTAATATTGTGAGAGTTAAAAACTATGGTGAACTACTTATATATTTTTAATATTTCAAAAGTGTCATATAAATGTGGAACCACATTACAGTGCGAGTTTGGTATATCCCTACCTTACCTTCACCCATTCTATTAACGGATTTTGACTGCAGTGAAAACAAAACCTTCCATAATTATTAATTATAAGTCAAGTAATATTTTGAATCATAATGATTCTAGGATTTATATACATAAGTTGTTTATTTTTATCTTTCAAATGTGCTTTACCTGTTGCAGTTATTTCTATAAATTAGATTTTTCTGAATGTAATTTTTTGACATCTCTGGTAAAACTTAATCTTGTTTGGCATCCTCTTGGGTGATGGAGTTAAACAATCATAATATAGGAGTTATAAACTAGTATAGGAGTAGTTATGCATATAATTTCATACATCTGCACTGTAATTTTTAGAAATGTGGAAGCACTATACTACAATCACAATACCAAATCCAACTCCATAACTTAATATGTCAATTTCAACAGCATGTATCGAAGATGAGAGAAGTTCTCTGTTAGATTTCAAGGGTGGCCTTTATCTTTCCTCGGGTTAGTTATCCTCTTGGCGTGGATTGAATTGTTACGAGTGGGAGGGTGTTGGCTGCGATTATCATACAT
This sequence comes from Cupressus sempervirens, assembly GCA_028749045.1. Classification (NCBI taxonomy): domain Eukaryota; kingdom Viridiplantae; phylum Streptophyta; class Pinopsida; order Cupressales; family Cupressaceae; genus Cupressus; species Cupressus sempervirens. The sequence continues at coordinate 145,811,480 of CM053791.1, forward strand.
CGCATGTGATTACCCTTGATCTAAGTAATCAGTTGAGTGGTGAAATTCATCCATTGTTGTTTGATCTACAACACCTGCAGCACTTGGATTTCAGCTGGAATTACTTTCAAGGTATTTCTATTCCTCCACAGTTCTCAAAACTATAGAGGCTTTCATTTCTTAGCTTGTCAAATACTGGATTTGGCAGTGAGGTTCCTCTAGTGTTGGGAAATATGTCAAGCTTGCATCATCTAGATCTTTCATATAATTGGGAATTTAAGGGTGCTAAGTTTGATGTATGGGCCAGAGCTCTGAGAAGCCTTGAATTCTTGGGAATGAATGAAGTGAACTTGACAATGGGCTCAGAGAGCTGGGGTGAGGCCCTCGGCGGTCTTCACAATCTCACCCAGATTCAACTATTTAGTTGTGGGTTGTTAGGTAATATTCCAGATCTATCAAATCTGACCTCTTTGTCCCATCTACATTTATCATGGAATTCATTCCCGTCCAAACTACCCTCTTGGATTGAGAATGCATCTTTGTTGGTTTCACTTGATCTCAGCTACAGTAATCTAAATGGCTCCATCCCTTCCAATTTCATGCCCCATTCGAAATTGAGAAATCTTGACCTTAGTGGTAATAATGACTTGAAGGGAAACCTTTCGTTCGTTTTAGGCCATTCCAACTCACTTGTTGCTCTATCTCTTTCTGGCTGCAATTTAAGTGGAGAGTTTTCCCACTCTCCTGCAAACTATTCAAAACTCGAGACCATGGATCTGTCCCATAATAATTTGGAGGGAACTATGTCGTCCTCTTTTGACAGCCTTTTATCCCTTGCATATCTGGACCTCAGTAACAACCAGCTATTAGGAAGAATCCCAGACTCCATTTCAAAGCTGGCAAGTTTAAGAGTATTGTTACTCATCCATAATCATTTGACTGGCCAGATTCCACCCTCTCTATGTGAGCTTTCAACATTAAGTGAGCTGCATCTGGACGATAACCAGCTATCAGGAACAATTCCAGATTCTCTTTTGAAGATGGCCAGTTTAAAAGTGTTGGTGCTTGCTTCCAACAGATTAAGAGGCAACATTTCATTTCAGATACTTGAAAATCTAACTCGCTTACAAGGATTGGACCTTTTTGAAAATCAGTTATTTATTACTATATTTGCAAGTTGGATTCCATAGTTTGACCATTTGGAGTACTTGGCATTGAGGTCTTGCAATATAGAAGGTGTTTTCCCTGCATTTTTGTCCCAACAATATCAATTGAAGGAACTACATCTTTCAAGTAACAACATTGTGGGAAATATTCCTTCGCGGTTGTGGGATCTTCCTAATCTTGATACACTCATTCTTTTAGATAACAATCTAGAAAGGTCTCTACCCTGGCAGATATCCCATTGGTTTTCTACAGTAGATTTGCAAGGGAATAGATTGTATGGCACACTTCCTACTCTGGATTTTGTTTCATTCCTATTAGATCTGTCAGATAATATGTTTAATGACATGATTCCAAACATTAGACCTCCATTAGATATTTGGGCATCGATCTTTCTGTCATTGTCAGGAAATAACCTCTCTGGAGAAATTCCAAGTTCTACTTGCACAAATTCAGATAGAGTGCACATTTTGGACTTGTCAAATAACAAGATGATGGGCAAGATCCCTGCAACTATCAGGTCATGTTCTCAATTAGTGGTTTTAAAATTGGCTCACAATGATTTGGTAGGGGAGATTCCAGAGGAGTTGGGAAATCTCACAACTCTTCATGTACTAAATCTCAATGGCAATAGGTTTCAAGGTAATATTCCTCCATCCCTTTCAAATTGCACAGGTCTCAAAATATTTGATTTGGGAAATCATAAATTTGAAGGTAAAATTCCTGTTTGGATTGAAAAGTTGAAAGATTTGAAAATTTTGAGCTTAACCTCTAATAATTTCGAAGGTAAAATTCCATCCCAACTTATGAGGTTGCAAAATCTCCAAATTCTAGATTTATCGAGTAATTGTTTATCAGAAAGTATCCCTCAAGATCTAAGTAATTTATATGCTATGGTCAATCAATCTCAAATTATTGATGAACGACTTACCTTCTCTTATTTCACTGATTTAAATCTGGACCCTCCTTATGAATCAAAGTTCAAGGATGAAGTAACAATTTGGATAAAAGGAAGGGTTCAAACATACAAGAAGATAATCTATGCAGACAAGTTCATGGATCTCTCACATAACAACCTCTTAGGAAATATTCCTCCATCATTGGGAGTCCTCCAAGGTTTAATTTCTCTCAACTTCTCAAATAATCAGCTATGTGGTTCAATTCCTGAATCCTTGGCAAACATGGCTCATTTAGAGTCTCTAGATCTTTTAGAAAACAAGTTGTTAGGAAAAATTCCTTTCAAATTTTCAAATCTAACCTTCCTCGGAGTATTGAATCTTTCAAACAACATGTTGTTAGGATTAATACCACAGGGTAAACAATTCACAACATTTGATGCTTCCTCCTTTTTAGGAAACCCCAACCTTCATGGGTTTCCCCTTGAAAATACGACACTGGGTTGTGGTTCAGGTTGCAGAGAGCATCAAACATAATGGAATAAGACTACCGTGGGTAGCAGCAAAGATATAATAGAGAGTCGATGGTGGGCAGTGGGATTGGGATTAAGTTATGGAGTTGGATTTGGTATTGTGATTGCAGTGTTGTGCTTCCATAGTAGTTATAAACTAGTATAGGAGTAGTTATGCATATAATTTCATACATCTGCACTATAATTTTATTTTTATGCATGGTTAGAACACTAGCTATAGTTTCTTAGTTTAGGAATTGAAGCATTATATAAACAAGTATGTACAATGTAAATAATATTGACAATTTTTTTGCAATAAAGCTTTATGCAATTGTTGCTTCACTCATGGTGTGATAATGCTTATATCTATGTCATTTGATTTTTTTCCACATCTTGTTCAAAACATATAATGCAATCTCATCTATGAAGTGTATTAAAAGCTAAGGATTTGGAGTGACTCGTATACAATTCATTTTTTGTCATTTCATTATATGGTTTGAACAAGTGTGGAAAAAAATCAGATTTTTATTATGAATTTTCTATTCACCAATCTATGTTAAACTAATCAGCAAGGTGACTTTCCTAATACTTTATGAACTGGATGCTATTCGCAAGGTTAGTTTCCTAATATTCACTATAGTACTTGCTATTCAATTAAGATAGACACGGCTCATTAGTTTGTTTGTATTATCTTTGGATTTTGTTAAAGAAGACAGCTGAATGTTATATGAACTAAACGTTTTGTGGTGTCAACAGGCTTGTGCATCTCTTGAGCCAAATTACCAACCCCAGTGACATTTGTTGTTGTTCAAAAGCGGCACCATACTAGACTATTTGCAAACAACCATGCAGATAGGCATTCTATAGATAGACTTGGGAATATCTTGTTGTTTCTTCAGTACATAATAAAGCAACTGAATTTCATAAATTGTTTTTTTGATAGTTGATTTGTTTAAATATTGCCCATCAAAAATTACTTAGTACATCTCATCTTTTTTTTGCACAGGAGTTTGCAGTTCTGAAGAATCTGATAGCGAAGAATTTGAAGAAGATATTGTAGCAAAGGTGTATTTGGTGTTCTTTTTTAAGTGAAAATGTGATTGGAAATTTTGTATATTATCATATTTCACTTGCAGAAAGGTCAAATTGTACATAGAGGTGAAGTTGTATGGATTTAAGTTTCTTCTTCATTATTTATAATGCTCTCGATTCCTCCTTTGTAGCTATAAAAATACTTGTTTATTTTCACCTTTCCAAATACCCTTTACCAGGTTCTTCAAGATTCCAAAATATCTTGGGTTGACCCCACTCCAGCATGTCCTAACTCCTACTTGGTTTAGAGACCTAAATCCTTTTTATATGTGTCTTCCTCTTACTACTCCATCTGCAAGTTGCAAACAAATCATCCTTCTTCCACCAACGAGTCATTTCATTCAAGAAAGACCATGTTTGACGATATCAACACACAAAAAAATAGGGAGACAATTGCTAGACTGTGGTCTAACTTAAAAAGAAAAGGTGATGGAAAATATTATTGTCCTTGAAAAATGTGTAAGGGCTTAAAGACTCGAAGATATCTAATCACGACAGTTGAGCAACATTGTAGGCAACATGATCACATTGAAGGGGGAAACGAGTATCGCCCATTGGTATGTATTTTAATAGTTTATAAATTACATAAGACATGGTTTGATGATGACATCATGGTCATGGTTAATATAAGGTCATCATTTTCATATAGGTCAACATCCCTGAGTTTCATGTTATGGACCATGACAATTCAAAGAATGCGGATGTCCAAACGAGGGAACATGGAGGTGTGAATATTGAAGTAGAAGGTAATGATACCATGGAAGAAGACCAAGATGATGAAGATCATGATGATCAAAATTATCACGATGATCAAGATGATGATGATGATGATGATGATGATGATGACACAGAGCTTGATGTACCTTTACTTGAAAAGGCACGCCAGTCCCTATATGAAGTCTCCAAAACAACTCTTCTTGCCACTGTATTTCTATTGGTGAACTTGAAGGTTATGAATGGTTTATCCAACATAGCAATGACACGTATGTTAAGGTATGCCATCTTCTTTCATCATTTTACTTGTAGTTCCCTTACAATTAACATTGGGTTCATGTAGCAATTAATATTCTTTAAATTAAGAAATTATATTTGGTCATGGATTGATAGGTGAGTGTTTGTTACCACCATCAAACATTCTACCTCACTCATACCAAGAATTATCTGCCATCATGAAAGATATTGGAATGGAGTATCAAACAATACATGCATGTCTAAACGATCATATTATATATCATAAACATCATGAATTTGCAACACAATGCCCTACTTGTCATATCAATAGATATCAATCAGATCGATTAACAAAAAAGGTGCCTTGCAAGGTTCTTCGGCATATTCTCATTATTCCACATCTACAACGATTATTCAAGTGCAATAGCTTGGCACAATTTATGGATTACCATGCACACAATAGAAGTCAAGATGACATTATGTGAATTCTTGCAGATGGTTCAGCATTTAAAGAAATAGAGGAAAAATGGCCACACTTTAAAGAAGAACCTCGTAATCTCAAGCTTTCATTGGCAGCAGACGGTGTCAATCCTTATGGAGAGATGAGATCTACTTACTCGGTGTGGCCTATTTTTGTTATCAACAATAACATACCTCCTTGGTTGTCCATAAAGAGAGAGCACATAATGCTGACACTGATTGTTCCAGGTATATTTTGATTTAGTGGTCATCTAAATTAATTTATTATTACTAATCCATCAAATGGTCAAAATAATTATGTAATGTTTTTGCTCGTTCAACTAGGTAAGTACCAAGCTAAAGATATCAACGTATATATTGAACCCCTTATCGACGAGTTGGTGGTGTTATGGAATGGGGTTACTATGTATGACATTTGTAGACCAATAGGACAAAGACAATTTCAATTTCATGTAATGCTTGTATGGACAATACACAATGCCCTTGGGCTAACACATTTTTGTGGTATGTTCTCTTCTTGACACCTCTTTTTTGGTATGTCAAAGTTAACACATTTAATCCAATTATACACAATCTTGTAGGTCTTTAGACAAAGGGTAAATTTGCATGTCCAGTTTGTGGTCCAAAGATGAAATCTCATCATTCAAAAAGTTTAAGAAAGTAGGTGTTTGATGAGAATAGACACTTTCTGCACAGAAATCATAAGTATTGAATTATCAAAAAACATCTTTTCAATGGTCTAGAAGAGACTACATCAAAGCCACTGAGAATGACACCTCGCCTATGGAAGTTGACATGCAATAAAATAAATCGTCGAGGTAATGTCATTCCATTTGATGGTTTTTGTTTCAAATTTATATTTCGATATTTTGTTTTGTTTACTGATGGTGTGATTGATGCTTGTGAAGGTCATCAAGACATCAATGACCAACTTTCAAAAGGACTAAAAATTTATCCTACGCAATCTACTAGGTTATCGTACTACGAGAAACTCCCAATTGTGCATTTATTTGATCCTATGCATATTGGAAAGAATGTAGCAGAGCCATTATGGAAAATCTTGGATGGAAGGCATGACAAAGATCAAATTGTCAAAACTTGTAGTGACATTGAAGAATCCAACCATGCAATGAAAAATGGCATTCGATCAAATAACAATAGAGACCAAATTGATACAAGTGCCCTTAGTTGGTTATTGTCAGAGCAGCAGAGCAATGTTGTAAAAGAAGTCATTAAAAAATACGATTTCTCATAGGATTTTCTGCGAACATAAACAATGTCATATAAAATAAAAGTGAATTTGGGCCAGGGTTGAAAACACACGATTGGCATACATTTATTAAGGTAATTCATGTTATTTTGTATTCACTATATATTTATATATTGCATGTAGTTTCAATTGCATTCTTTTATAAAATATTGACAAGATCATTTTATAAACATTGCAGTACGTTCTACCTCTATCTCTCCCACGCCAACAATGTCAAACAGGTTATATATGATCTTGGAAAATACATGAGGTGGTTTTCATCTAAAGAAATCAATAAAGAAGATATAAAATATTGTAAGAGAAAAATTCCTCTTCTGATGTGTGAAATGCAAAAGTGTCTACCTCAAAGTTTTTTCAATGCCAAGAACACTACCTCATACATCAAGTTGAGGAGATTGAATTGTTTAGACCTGCACCAACCAGGTCAATGTGGATGGTTGAGAGGCAATTAAATTTTTTGAAAGGCTTGGTTCGACAAAGAGCACAGCCTGAGGGTTCTATGGTGGAGGGATATATGGTATACCAGACCATGGTGTACATTAGTGAATATCTTCCTAAGTTTGCAGCAGAGATCCATGTAGATCATATTTGGGATCCCAACTCAATTAACAAATTCTAAGGGGAGTACTTGATGGGCAAAGGTAGATCGAGGTAAATCTAAGATGTTATTGTAGTTAATTAATTCTTATAAATCTTCAATATAAGTTATTTTTAATTGGTGTATTTTTTTGAAACAGGTGGTCAAGAGTGGGATGCAATACATTTGTATATTGCGAACAATCTTGATTGGATGACAGAATGGATTGAACGATGTCAACAAAATGGTTGCTCATTAACATGGGAAGGTGTTGCTTCATTGGTTACAGAAGCTCATCGTAATGGAGATTCCAATGTTATGCCGATGGTTGTTGATCTAGTAAAGGGTTTAAGAGGTGGAGAGGTACGTAGAAATTTATTAATGATCATAACTCGACGTATGTTTCGTATCAACTCACGATGCAAATAATTTACACACACTTCAAAAATTGCAGATCAAGCACCACAAAGCTATGTACTATCATGGCCACAAATTTTGCATAAAAAGGTTGGATGACACAAAGAAAACTTGTGATTCTGGGATAACTGTAGTTTTTGACGTCACCAATATATCATCTAGAAATGACATACATCCTCAACAATCTCAAAATCAATACTATGGCATCTTGGATAATATAATTGAGTGTGAATTTAACACCTTCAAAGTAGTTTTACTCGTCGTCAAATGGTACAGGTTACGACTAAATCAAAATGATCCAGATAGAACGGTTATTCAACATGATAATGAATTTACAATGATCAATACAAGGTCATTTGAGCCACTTGGAGATGAGCCCTATGTTCTTCCAATCCAATGTGAGCAAGTGTTTTACTTAGAGGTTCCACATAAACAGGGTTGGTCATTTGTTGTTAGACGTGATCCAAGAGGAAGGCCGATAAAGTATAATGTTATGGAAGAAGAAGATATTGAAGATGATGAAGAAGTAGATGATGAAGATCAAGATGATGGTGATGACGATGACGGTGATGGTGATGATGATGATGATGATGGTGATGATGATGATGATGGCGATGGTGATGATGACGATGATGATGGTGATGATGATGGTGATGATGGCGATGATGATGATAATGATGATGATGATGATGAAGATAATCAATGACTACAAACGTTGTCACCCTTATGTTGATGATCTTGCATTCCATATATAAGGCAAATTTGTTCATGTTTACGATGTTGCATATTATTCATGTTGTCTTCTAAGTTAGTTGTAGCATACACGTCTCATGTAATTTTTAGCTAACTTAAGATAAATGATTAACATATGCAAGAAATTTGATTACATATTTATTGTGTTCATTTCTAATGATTACAACATATGTTATTTATAGGTACCAATATTTATGTTGTGTCTGATTATGACCCTTTTTGCAAACAGTCAATTGACTATAGGTACATCATTACCCCTTCTATTGACGATCTTGCATTCCATATATAAGGGAAATTTGTTCATTTTGTGATGTGAATATCAGGATTTAACTGTGTGATTTTGAGTCAAACTCGGGAGGTCCCGGTGCTTCACCCCTGTGAGCATCACCTAGATCCAATGAGTGCTAAGTGTCCCATTTATTCTCATGAGAGATGGATTCATGTTGAATCACTACTCATGAAACATGGGTCATCGAGTTTGACTCAAAATCACACAGTTAAATCCTGATATTCACATCACAATTTGACTAGCTGTGGAAATCATCTCCTACTTATCAAAATTTGTTCATGTTTGTGATGTTGCCTATTGTTCATGTTGTCTTCTAAGTTATTTGTAGCAAACGTGTATCATGTAATTTTTAGCTAACTTAAGGTAAATGATTAACATATTCAGGAAATTTGATTACATATTTATTGTGTTCATTTCTAATGATTAGAACATATGTTATTTATAATTACCAATGTTTATATTGTGTCTAATTGTCACCCTTTTTGTAAACAGTCAATTGACTACAAGAAATTTAACCCGTTTGGCATGGATTGTGCACAGTGACATGGATCACCAGGTATAAGTCAATAAATAGACATAATTTTCTTATATTCTTCTTGTTTATCATTGAGCACGTACGTTATAAATAGACATATTATATAATCATATAATGTATATATAGACAAAGAAGGTCCGTATAGAAATATAATTGTATAATCACTTTCAACTTACTACATTTTATATTTGTCACTTTCACTTTCCATTTGATGGATTGTAGGACCCACCAAATAGGTACTTGTCAGATCTATCTACATCGAATGAGGGAAATGAGGAATTGGTAGATGAAAGCTCTACATGTAGTATGGCTAAAATAGGGAGATCAACTAGAGGTCAAAAGAATAGAAAAAAATTTGATAAACGAATGCAATTTTTCCTTGCTAATGGGGGGTCATGTTCTTATGATGATGAGACCAAAGGCAACATCAAGGTGCCCTTTTGATACTCACACATTGAGAAAGAATGGGTACCCAATGAGCTACCTCCAATTAACACAGATTTTTGTGTTAATGAGAGGATATATTGCATTGCTCCATCCTCATTACATGGTTTGGGCCTATTTTCCATGGATAGGATAAAGGTATGTTACAACAAAGTTGTCAAATTGTTCAAGTATGTCAGTCCATGTTACAATTACAATGATTGGATGTGGATTGTTTGATATATAAAAAGTATGCGTAGGTATGGGGTATCAGCTAATTATATACAACAGAAAGAAAATGATCAAAGTAAAAGATTTGATATGTACATTGATGGGAGACCAAAAGAAATAGGTAATATTGAAGGTTTTATAAATAGTACGCGACCTTCTTCAACTAGTAAGCAACCCAATTGCATATTTGAGGCTCGTGAGGGGAATGAAGTTTTTGTTTGTGCAATTAAATCAATAAGTGTAGGGGAAGAACTGCTAATCAATTACCATTTAAATCACATAGATACAAACAAAGTTACTATCATGAGGGTTGTAAGTACTATTTACCATTTTGTTAATAAGTTTTTTTTTGCTGTCTATTGCTTTCAGTTAGCTGAATTTTTTATGTTTAATCTTTGTGATAGGATGATATGGATCTGACAGATGATAGAGGTCACCAGGATGCTACTCCCACCCCTTCTTCAATGAGGGTAAACCTTTTTTAAATTGTACAAATTAGATAGTTGAAAAATGTTATATTATTACGTTATTTTATTTACAGTTTTTTAGTTTTTATGATAGTTTTACTGATATTCCTCTCACAATTTGATGTTCAGGATAAGTGTAAAGCAGCATCAGTAAGCACCGAGCCACTAGCTACGCCTTCTGATGAGGATATTGCTGAAACTCCCAATTTCATAAAAATGTTGAAGAATTTTTTAAAAAAAAATAATTTAGAAGCAATGAAAATTTTGGATGAGGCAAATATGGAATCGGAGGAGATGGTGAAGAGGCTATCAGATTTGACAGCGCAAGCTTGTCGTTATGAAGTAAGCTCCAATGAATATGTGAGGGAGAGATTGAGGACTTCTCAGAGGTAGGTGGACAAGTTACAGGTGCAAGTTATAGTTAGAGATACATGACTAGCTAGAAGAGGGGAATTGTGAGATAGTAGATCTATGGTCTGAGACCATAGATCTAAAGAGATAGATAGAGTTAGAGCGAGATGAGACCTGTCATCATACCTCTTGAGCTACTCATTATTAAGTAGTATATGAAAATGCAGTACCTCTAGCTCAACATGTCTCAAGGTTCTTTGATTATGCTTGAGCTTTTGATGGTATAGTGCCTCCTACACGCGCAGATGTTACTCCTCCTCCTCCTCCTAGTGATGAGGGGGAAGGCTGTAGTTAGGTCCATGCTATCTTTTGTTCCTTTTTGTATCTTTATATTGATCATTATATTCATTGTATATTTGATGTATCATTTTGAGACTTGAGATATTGATATTGCTCTGATTAGCACTTAGTTTTGATCTTTTGATTGTATCACCCCTCCGACATGTCAATGATATATATATGACACTGGATGCGAATTATCCACTCTTAGAAAGCATTAGAATTATTGATTGCAGTTTACCCAGTAAGATAATGGTGAGCTTCTATTTACCTAAATGTCTCTATTTGGAAACTGACACTCAACTTTTGGAACATTTTGAAAAAGTGAAATCGATCAAGAAAATCACCTATTCTAATGATGAAGATTTTTCTAATGTCAAAGTTCTACAATGCTTTCCTTATTTGGAGTAGTGCGTGCATTCTCCATTATTGGCCGTGTCCCCTACAAGTGTAAGCATTTATGCTATTTTAATCTGCATGAAAGCATTTGCTTGCAAACATTTAAAGTTATGAATTTTTTTTTGGAAAACTCTAACCCAAATTTCATTCTTATAAATAATGCTAATAATTTCTGCTAATTTTTTCCACTCTATGAAATTTATTGTTTCTTAAACTCTTATACCTTATTTATAGGATCAAAATTATGTGGCATTATTAAAGCGAATGGTTTAAACATGATCACATACTAATCTTCGTAATTTCTACAGTAAAAGTGTTAAAGTTGACTTTTTATTTTTTTCTATCCTTAATTCTTCTTTTACTGTGTGACTTTTAAGAATAGTTGAAGCTCATCTAAATAGTTTTCTATCCAACTGTCAGCTTTGAAATTGTTTGTTGTGGATGTAGACTATACGAAACATCCTCCAAACTATGATGTAACGTTTCTGATCTTCTGAGACATTTTGAATGGTGCTCCACTGCTAGAAGCAATCAAAATAAACATAGATTAAGACAAGTCTTAAGTCGCGAGTCTTCTGCTGGAACAATGCTAGGTAGTTCCTGTTAGTTGCTAGTTATCTTAGCAAATTAGTGGGGATTTTGTTTCAGTTACAACCACCATTTATAAAATCAGTTCAATGCAGTGTGGAGGCTAAAGAAGCACTTGATGCACAAAGGTGATGTCTTTTAAATTGAAAACAAAAAAATACTTACTTTTCAACTACAGGTAAATAGGAATGCTACTAAAATAATCTGAAATCTGACATTTGCCCTCAAGTTTATACCTGTTGCAGCCTTGGGGATAAAAACAGTTTGAGTGTGGAACCTATGGATACTCTTCAGGACATCAAGAACCAGCAGGTAATGATACCAAGGTAATGTTACCAAACTCATGCCTTTCCACTAAGCGTATAAACTCTAAAATGCAGTTTGAACCAGTGGTTCCTCCATGAAGCCCCCCCCCCCAAATATGTTCACATCCCATTCAACTAAATTGACTAATCTTTGATGGAAAAAAAAATTAATCTATAAAAGCTACTAGATGTTTGAACTTTTAGCTTATCATTTACTTTGTGTGACAATGGATAATATAGACTGTTGAAATTGATGTGTAATTTTATGGAGAGGCATGTCAGAATATGGATAAATAGAATGAACTCCATGGATAAATAGCATGATTACACATGTCAATTAAAGGTATGATGCTATAATTTCTTCCCTTTTTTCATATTTTTGGTGGAACATGCTACTTTATGGTAGAACCTTCATACCAATATATAATAATCCACTATTTAGTACTGATCTTTATATCTATATCATCTAACATAGTTCAAACTTTTCATAGGTTGTAGGACACATCAAAGGCAACAAAGGTGAGGTTGGAAAAGGTTGGGCAGCACAGACTTGGCTCTTGGGGATATTCGAAAAACAAAGCACGCGTTGTAAGTAGCAATAAATGAATTGCAAAGAAAAATTATTTATAAAATGCAAATAATTTTGTTAATTAATAAAAAAATGCAGGGCACTGATTTTAATCTGAAGGTCACAGAAGAACACAAAAAAATTGCCTTCAAGCAAGGCTATGCAGCGGTGGCTGAATGCCTACGACAAACTTCTATTGCCCCAAACGAACAGTCTCCTGCATCATGTGCACAAGTAAATATGCCAAAATATATATTAGAAATTGAATACTTGAGCAACAATTTATTTGATAATAATGTGCATGACATTGCAATGTAGCCTATTAATCATGACATAGATCATATGCAGCATCATGAAGCTCGTGATGTGCATTGTACTATTGATGGAGGTGCTCATTTGTTATTTAAAACTAATTATATAATTATTCATACAATTTAACATCTTTAATTGAACTTGGTGTGACTTTTTTGTGTTGAGGATATAGAATCATGTCGTGCTGAACGAGTGTCGGAGGATGTTCAGACTGATCAACAGGTAGATCATGTCGCACATTCAGGTAAATAAAATCTATATTTTGGTCTTTTAAAGTAATTTTTTGATTTATAGTTCTTTTACTTAAATAAAAACTCGTAATTCACTAATATAAAATGGTACAAATTTAACTCATGAAGTACTTGTTATTGCAGTGGACCCCCCTTTGGCGCAACGGCCTCATGATGTTCCTGAATGGATGAGGAGGAGACATGTCTTAGAACCAGTAGAGGAGGGGGATGACGAGGACATTGATATTCCTCTTAGAAACTTTATGAAAAAAAGAAACAACAAGAAAGCAAAAAAGATATGATTATTCATCAATGACTTACTCTTGAATATTGTTAATGAATATTATTCATTAATGTTGGGTGTTAATGAATTATTCATGAATGACTTACTCTTGAATGTTGCGTGTTAATGAATTTTGTGTTAATGAATTATTCACGAATGTTGTGTGTTTATGAATTTTATGTGTTAATGAATGTTATCATGTGATTATAATGATTGAATGTTATATTTCAAAAATGGATGAATTGAATGTTATTAAATTTTAATGGGGATGACGAGGACATTGATATTCCTCTTGGAAATTTTATGAAAAAAAGAAACGGCAAGAAAGCAAAAAAGATATGATTATTCATGAATGACTTACTCTTGAATATTGTTAATGAATAATGTGTTAATGAATTATTCATGAATGACTTACTCTTGAATTATTCATGAATGTTGTGTGTTTATGAATTTTATGTGTTAATGAATGTTATCATGTGATTATAATGATTGAATGTTATATTTAAAAAATAGATGAATTGAATGTTATTAAATGTTAATGGGGAATTTAGAGTGATTTTTTTTTTGGGGGGGGGGGGGGGGGGGGGGGGGGAGGGGCCAAATGAACTTCCACCTTCACGTGGTTGGCCTTGTTAAGTAGAGAATATTTAACTATTCTCGAAACCAAGTGAAGCTCAAACTTTAAAGATAAGCTTATAGTTAATAGTGACAACCAATTAGCAAGTCGAAATGAAGTTCTTCATTACATGTACCTTTTTAGTTTTTAAAGCATGATATCATGTTTTAATATTGTATTTTTTTTCTTAAGTTAAAGCATTCTTTTACTATAACAACATAATTTATGACCATTTTAGTAACTATTCTAACATCGCTTTATGACAAATCCTGTTTTGGCAAAGATGGCGATACTTGGTGCTATCTATTCCTTGGGAGATTGGATTGTGCAGGTCTGTATCTCAACATCAACATGGCAAATGGTGTGAAATTGCACTTTCATTAGTTGTGGTTGCATACCTACTGCACTCTTTCATTTGAAAAATGAATATAAATACCATATCTAGTAGCTTCTCTATGTTGTATTCATATATTGGTAATGATTCAATGTCATGCCATTTGATGGTAGCTTCTAGAGTTTCATTTAGTTGTAAGGTGTGTCTTATCTTTTCAAGTTTGTATACTCCATTTAGTAGTTTGGTATTAATTGATGATGTCGGGGATCTTCTACCTTCACTGTAGTCTTCATCATCATCCAACTTGTTGTTTGCTATTTTCCATGTTATCCTCTATTTCCATGGTCTTCAGCATGGTTGTGTATTTTATCTATCTAGTTCAAAGACTCTATGTGCCTAAGGTGGAAGCCATTTAGAACTAACAGTTGGAGAGATCGTGTTTCCCCCCGTAAAACTAGAAAATGTCACGAGTTTAAGGTCAAGAAGGAAGAAGTCATAACATTTTGAGTAGCAAAATATGCTTAAAATTACATATTTAGTTGATTCTTTGGTGAAGTTTCTTATTTCAATTCAATTGATTTTGGTTGTCAACCAAATTCCTAACTCCAATGTATATTGTATTTTAGTGCTACATTTTCATAGGGATGTAAGTAAAATGACAGTTGAATATTATTTATATTTGAGAATTTGTGTTGTGCTTTACTATGATCCTCTGATAATAGAGGAGAAATCAATCTGAATTTGTTTCTCATGTCCCATGTTGGATGCTTCTTCTTGTGTAACTAACCACTTTTGATGTGGGTTATGAACTTTGATGCTAGTATGCTATTACACTGCCATTTATTATAGAGTAGATATAATAAGTATATCTGAATATATAGTAAGGATCTCTAAACATGAGTAAAGAAGTATTACATAACTTAGATCTAAACACAAAATTCATGATGTTTTCCACTCTGGAGAAAGAGGGGAACTTAATATACTCGTAAGACACCCCATCAGAAGAGATCCATTGGATGGTTTTTGTTGGGGTTTGACTCTCCTGGTGTAGCGCTAAGCTAGGCTTCTAGGTGCTAGGATATTTGCTCTTGTTGGTGGTTCTAGACCCACTGAATGCTCTAGATAATTGTCTGTCAAATTTTGGTTGAAGGAGCTATGCTTGGGATGTCAAGTCTTATGCAAATTTTGTCCTATTTTGTGGTGATAACATGGACATTTAGCAGTGCAGAAGTATGGTCTATAAATTCTTAGAGTCTCTAGTGCCTCTAAGATTTACACCATTGGGTGACTAATTCTTTGAAGTCCCTAATGTTTGGTGACATTGAGCTATACCTATGTGAGATATGTTTGGGTTTTCCTTCCTCATTTTCATTTCACTTTTGTGAGTTTTTTTGCCCGAGGCCATTGGAAATTCCCTTTGCTAGTTCCTAAAATTGGATGGATCTAGTACAATTTTGGGGTATTCTATGTTTGTTTTCTAGTTGAAATAGAGATCTCTCCACTTCAATCATGGTTGATGAGAGGCCATGGGTGAAGCATTGAATATGAGGGTTTTCCATTTTGTTGTAGAGATTACATCTCTATAGGATACATGCCTAATGATTGCCATTTTGTGTTGGATAGGTGTTGTCACTTGATGGAGGGCCATGAAAAGTGACCATTTGACAATTAGAGCTTATGATTTTGTTTTAGATTTTCCTTTTGAGGACTTCTTTTCTAATGAAGAAGAAACTTTTTTTGATTATATTGATGCTTCTCATGCTGTTGGTCTGAGCTAGACTTCTATCGCTTCCATTCTTGTCACAATTTTGGATGTTAGACCGTATTTCAGGTGCAATGCCCGCTAGCCTTGTGGCCTATGTTGTTGAAGTTACTGCTCCTACTTCTATTTTGAACAAAATTCTACTGATAATGCTGACTCTTAAATAATCACTCTTGGGCCTTGTTGACAGGTTGTAGTGGGGTTTCCTTTGTTGTAATCCTAACAATAGCATTGCTTAGACTTTTTTCCAAGTGCATAGGAAGAGTTTTTTTTTTGTTGTGTTGTTGATGCCCTATGTTTATGCTTTCATCCCTTATTTGTGTAAAGGTTAACCACCCCTAGTTTTGGTTGTTATAGAAAAACAACATATCAATATCATCCTTTCAGATTAAACAATACTAGACGAGTAATGATACTATCTTGAAAAATACAAGAAGCCAAGACTACAATATACACTCGTTTGATGAAGCAAATATAATCATTCCAACAATAATTAGTCAGAACTATCAAAGTGAATTTTTAGGATTGTATAAACACAATTGAAAAATGGATCAAGAAGATTTCATGTCTTTCTCATGGCAACTTTGGTTATTATGTGTAAAATTGGCCTCATTCTTTTAACAATTATTTTCATGTTATCCATAGAATTTTTTTTATCATTTAAGTTTCTTGTTCTTGCAAGATGAACTATGAGATGCAATGTTACTGGTGTTTGCAAATAAGTAGGATATTCTCAATGCAATGAATGTTGCAGAGATCATGATAAACTTGGGTTGCATTCTCTTAGGCAGCGACACTTGTGAGTATTACATTCTTTATAATTTTCAGTATTAAAAATTGTAGATACTAATCATCTATTATGCTGCACTATTTCTACTTTGCATATAGTTTATCATCACTCTAGTAAACGAGAAAAAAATTGGAATGTTAAGTGTTGCTTGTGAAATAGCTTGTATCATGTCCTAAGGTATATACAAAGCATCTGTGATAGTTTGTTAGAAATAAATCCTTTTATTTTAGTTCTTATGGCTTTTGTTTTATTTTGCAAGTTTGAAAGATTACAATGGAATAGGGTTCAAGAAATTTGTATTACAAAAACGTCTTATTTCTTTATTGATACAGATAGATTGAGGAGGTAAAAGTTTAGTTTTGATGCATACTCATATGTAGGATGCAAACTTATTTTGATGTGACATTATGTGTGTTCTCTTTCACATTTTACTATCAATTTTCTATCCAATTTAATGACTCAAAACTACTAAGAAAAACTGTGAAGGTCACAATTGCTATTAAAATCTTGTACTACCTTTTTATGTTTATCGCTTACCTATTTGCAACTCCACAATCGATATTGATAGTCTCTTGCCCTCACCGTGCAACTGAACTACTTTAGTTTTATTGATGTAGCTGAACTATGAGTACCTTTTGTGTTCTTGACAAATCGTAAGCTTTCAACTTTTGTGAAGCCATTGTGGATGCAAATGAACAACTGGTGAGGTGTCAATATTAAGGCAATTTTTTGTTTCTATAATGTACAGTTCAATTGCTAGTAATACTTCATCTAGATTGTTAATTGATAGATTGTTAACTTTTCATGTCATTTTCTACTTTGGTTGGGTAGTTCTCTTACATTTGTAAATCGTAAATCTTGCTGCAGTCTTTAGCCTAATGATAGTTTGGTATTACATCTAGGGTGATAACATAGTTGACTTAAAACTTTGCATTAAAGAAAACATCAAGGGATAATATTTGAATTGTGGATATTTTTAAATTATGTTGGTTTTAGACATAGTTATAGTTATAGTTATATATGCGCTCTTATGATGATGTGATTGGGACTGTTAGTTTTTTTGTCACATTTATTTGTTTGAAAAATAGATGAAATTATTGGCTTTCATTCCTGATAAATAATTATTTCCTAATTTTATTCTTCCCTGCAGGAACCAAAATTTAGACATGATGTGCCAATTATTGCAAAGGCTTTGCTCTCATAGGAGCCTTTTAAATTGCACAAAATTTGAGTTGTAAAGCATAATTGCTCGGTGGAGACTCAGGATATTGTGCACATTTCTTCCTCCTTCCCATTTTTTTGTATGAAATAAATCATGTGATGAATGAAACAATGGTGTGGAGGTAGAAATGTGCATGATACCCTGACTCTCATGCACTAGCAATTACGCTTTAGAATCAAGTTTTGTGTAGTTTAGAAGGCTCCTATGAGAGCAAAGCTTTTATAATAACTGGGATAGCTTGTCAAAATTTCTACATATGTTGGTCTCAATTTCAACACAAATGCAAATAAGAATTGGTATTTTGGTTGCAATTTTGACACCAAACTGGTCACCTTTGACGTCGCTTGTATGGCACCACCATAGAAAAGTAAGGTGTTTTCGTCACAATTGTGATGCCAAATTGGTGTAGGTTTACATTGAAATTTTGACCAGCGACGCCCGCAAATGAGGAAATAACAGTTCAACTTGGACTAGGGAAATTGAAGAAATTTGCATCGGTAAGTCCACCTTTATGAAGTCAAAATTTTGACGCAGAATGTATGTGGCAAAAAACTGACCAAAAAAGACCGACAACAAGCTTGGTCACCTTATCGACCTACTCTTGTCAAAATTTTGACCTTTTCATGTCAAAATTTAGGCCTAAATTTACTAGTGTACATTGACAGATTCCAAAGCAAGGGAAAGCATGAATATTGAAATTTAGGATCATCTAAATAAGCACAAGGGCTCCTGCCATTGTTACACATAGACGAAGATTTGGACAATTGGCTACTTGGGTTTCACATATATTCTACCTTTTCATTGCACTTGGCATGTAGAAACAACTGCTTGTGAGGAACTTGACAAGTGGTCTTTATAGACAGAGCAAACATTTGTCCTGGTAAACACGAATGAACTCAGAGGGAAAAGGATATTGGACCTTTCTTGATGAAAATAAATCACAATTGGGAGATTCTATTGAGTCTTCCATAAAGGATGCAATATGTTCTTCTGAAGTGTCTATGTCTAGATCATGTGCTTCTCATGTTGGAGGCCAAGGCTTGCTTTATTATTGTATTTTGTGATGTCAAGCCTTTTGAACTTGGCTACCTTGACAAGGAATACTATGTAGTTGCATTCAAAAAATATGGAGGAAAGGGGAGATTAAGGACAAGCTTGACCACTGGAAAGTAGCTCTTAAGTCGCGTGGAAATAAATGTGGCTATATCTTCAGTACATCTAATGGATAAGCTTTATTTTGTTTTGTAGTTTGGTTTTTCCCATTTTGTTAAGTTTGTTTGCTTCCAATTAGCTATCATGATTCATTATTGTAATTTGACCTTTATACCCTCTCCATGTTGAACCCTTATGAATTCTCATTGACTTCAAATTGTCTTCAAATGGTAGCCATTCCCATTGCCTTTACCATTGTCTAAATTAGGAGTGAATAATTTTGCACAAATGTTCTTGTGGGCATTTGAGGTATAAGATGAACCACACATAATCTATGGAGAATAGACAAGCACTCTTCTAAAGATTGATAATTTATCAAAATTGAATGGAACATATTTAAAACAACTATTTCAGAGATCACATAATTAACTACATGTAGAACTGGTCCAGATAGAGGTAGATACATTGACATTCGTATTTCCAGTCTAGAAATTGGTGTCCAGATATCACTGTGCTTTTTCATGCATAATTTAGAAAGCTACTAATTATTATAGGATTCTCTTTTTCCATCAACAATGGATTCCAAGAGCTCACCAAAGCCACCCCATTCCAATGCAATCAACCCACTGCCTGACAATGCAAGTGACACACATGAATGCCCCCATTTTCCAGACTCCAAAGATGGTTGTCATTGCCTAATGTCATAGTTAACTTGGAGATCTATAGTCACAATTCCTCATGCACTCTTGGAGAACCACATTGGTTATTTGATTAAAATCTTAAAGTGTTTTTCCAGCTGATGCATTTTGGAGCATGTACAATGATGTACAAGGGATCCATTTTTTGCCTGAATTATATCGAAGTTGTGGTATCAATCTGATTGTTGAATGGTGGGGAACAAAGTGGTATAATATAGAAGTAGTGCAACCCTAGGGAAATTTGAAAGGTGGTAGACAAGGGTGGATGAGAATGGAGTTGTGCAAGACAACAACAACATTGTTTCTTCATCTCCACCTAGATCTTTGCTAATTGTATTTTGGGAGATGAGAAAAAGCTTCCAATTGTATTTTGGGAGATGAGCAGAAGCTTCCAGATGGTCAAATGTTGGTTCTTTTGTTCTCATTAGATCGAATCTCATCCCATGATCCACATTATTTCTGACAAAAAAATAAATATGTGATTCAAAAAATTCTCAATCTTTGAATAGGAAAATTAAATAAAACCCAGCAAAAATATGAGTAACCAATTAGAAAATAGTAATAGTCTTCAAATAGTTTGAATAAAAAATAAAATCATTGTTAAACATTAGAAATCATACAAAGTATTTCATATCACATGATTTTCTAGATGAACTAATGCAAAATACTTCAACTGAAAACAATAGTTCCTGCCTATATATAGGCAAGACTAATAATAATAATAATAATACCTAGCAATGTTGATCCTTTTATCCATTCAAAATGCGCTTGATAAAAAAGTAGCTTGTGATATTGCTATCAGGATTTAAATGTGTGATTTTGAGTCAAACTCATTGACCCATGTTTCATGAGTAGTGATTTAATGACCACTAAGTGTTCCATTTAGTGATTCAACATGAATCCATCTCTCATAAGAATAAATGGAAAATTTTCCTCCTATCCTAGAGTACCTCTCCTACCTAGCCTACCTAGATATTGATCAATAACCCATTTGATCGAATCAATCAGGACAGTGCAGAGTCGACTGACTGACGAGGAATTGAAAAGGAGAGGAGATGAAAGCAAGCCCCCTATTATCATTTAAGGCTTATTGGTTATTCACTATATTCATTTCATTATCCCACCATTGAGAGAAGGCTCAGTAACAACATAAGCTTAATGAAGGTGGTACACTTCCATGCACGGGTGGGGAATCAACTAGAGCAGATGCCATGTTCCATTTATTCTCATGAGAGATGGATTCATGTTGAATCACTAAATGGAACACTTAGCAGTCATTGAATCATTGCTCATGAAACATGGGTCAATTATTTTGACTCAAAATCGCACAATTAAATCTTGAATCCTAATAGCAATATCACAATTTGACTTGTTGTGGAAATTATCTCCTACTTATCAAAAAAGTAGCTAATAAAAAATGTCAAATCTTAAAATTATAAGAGATCATTCATATATTTATTACTAATACATTATCATTGTGACTATGGTAATCTTTGAAAAATAGTTTTGGTAATGGTTGTTGCCCTAATAGATTACTTTAAAGCTTTAATAATAAATACATATTATATTTTTATAATTAATTAGATAAAATTTAAAATGTAGTAAATAAACAAATTATAAATAATTATGTTTGTATAAATAATTACATCTAAATACTATAAAATGAATGTTATAAGGTATCTTGTAACATTAAATTGGAGTATAATTTTTAATTTTAAGAAATCTCAATTAATGTATATCTAACCAATTCATAATTTAGCTTGTTTATATTTATTCTACATAGTAACAATCTAGCTTGGCTAGATGTAATGTAAATCCAAATTAATTTGTATAATAATAAAAATACTTTATAAATCTCGTTTCAATTCACATAATCTATTTATGATTAGTTTCCTAACATCCATATTCAACTTTCATTTAAAGGTTCTATTGAAATTGGTTATGAAAATACAAAGTGCAAAGTCAATAAAACTCATGAGAAAACCATGTGTATTTGCAAGAAACAAAATCTTCATACAATTTTTTTTCTCTAATTGCTCAACCTAACCAATTTCATTAATAAAATCTACATAGCCTTTTCATGTTAATTATGATCGAATGCTAAAGTGGGCAAGAGAAATCACTTTATTGAATTAATTTCATAGTTTCTAAAGAGAATTTGAAAAAGTTTAACTCTACGAACCCACAAAAACTCTCACTTAAAAAATAATAATAATGTTATTCATTCTAATTTATGAAACATAAATGAAATAGAAAGAATCTATTATACAAGATATTTAAAATATGTAAAGGCGATCATCAAAATAGAAATAATCTAATTTAAGATCTTTTCAAGAAAGATTGATAGAAATAATCTAACTCTGATTTTTTCATGCAAATTATTTTATATTGTAGATGTTTCTATCTATTTATTTTTATTAAAGTATAAGTAGAAATATTACAAAATATAATTTATTTAGATTTTTATTTGCTCGTTTATTAATTTTCATAATGTAGTTCCCTAAATCTAATTGAATCACAAGCTTGAATCTTAAGGTGAGTCTTCATTAAACTAAAATCAAACTTTTGAAAAATATAATATATTTATTATGTGATATTAATTAATTAGTTTGATTATAATAGTTATCTATGTTGATCTCTAACCCTATGGTGTCTATTAGTGTCCAAACACTTAGTCATTTACTAGACAAGGATGAATGGTCGTCACTGTGACCAAGTCATCTAGTAAAGGTCGAGCATAACAAATGACTTGTTTGTTTTGCATTATATGTCAAACAAGTTAGTGATTGTCGAGCACCCTAGTTGAGACTGAGCATATATATAAGTCGAGTTATCTTAGTGGAGATTGAGTAGATTGAAAAGAAATTTTTTGTTGAGTGAACTGAGAAGCTTATGCATATAGAAGTCGAGTGCCAGTATGAATGTTAACGATGACTGAGTGTCAGTATATTTAGATGTCAAGTAGTCTAATTTTGACATATGAGTTTGTGATTGCATAAACAAATATGTAAACTATTTTGGCCAACTTCCATATAAGATTTAATATTTATAAAGACAATTATGGTAGAGATTACGTGTCCTTACAGATGGTAATGATCCTGAGGAATGTAGAACAACCAATCAAAAAATCATATACAAATGACAAAAGAAGATGAGTTGTAAACCACCGATCAAGATCTAGAACTTTTGATGAACACCTCTTTAAGGAGGATTCTAATGCTAGAATCAGTATGAGTGATAGAGGAGAATATGCATGTGTAAACGAATGCGCAAGTAAAGGAGCAAACAAAGGACAAAATAGAGCAAGAAATGCTAAGTGTGGAATTAGTTTAGATAAGGTCGATCGAAGTAGTGAAGGACTGAAAGCAGATATCAGATTGAGAGATTGGATCAGACATTGTAGAGAGGAGATCCAAAATCATCTTGCAAAGAAAACTAAGGGTTAGGTACTAAATCAATTTTGAATCAGGGCAAATCTCTTAATTGAGTGATCCTAATAGGTCTATGTAAATCTTCTAACTGAGACCTTACTTAATTGTAAATGTGAAATCCTTTAACAGGGTAGGACTTAATAATCTTGAAGCTTGTAATAGGGTAGACCCCTCATAGGGTAGATCATATATTATGATCAAACATTGTAAGCCTAATAGGTTAACTTTATCATTGCAACAGTGAAGATTTGTGGGTTTCATCCCCGCCCTGATTTTACCTTCGCCTTTAAGTTTTTTTGGGTTACCAAAGCATTTGTGGTATGTATTAAATCTTTCATGGATGTGTTGTATGCATTTACTACCCAACATTATAGTTTTAATGTTATATCTAAGATATGAGATGAATTATGAGTGAATTTAGTAATTTGATTTTTGAAGTTAAAGTTAAAGATCCTAATATCCCCCCCCCCCACTCTTTGTATCTTGTTTCCCAATAATCCTTCCAACAATTGGTATCAGAGCTCATTTCTCTTGAAATAATTCTAATAGCTTAAGAGGATCATATCATGGAGATGGAGGAATACATGTTAGGAAAAAATGTTTAGAACCAAATGATTGAAATCTAGATCATATTGCAATAACTTGAAGGAGAAAGAGAAGAGATACAAAAATCATTGACAAAAATGAAATAGATAGCAATATGTCATAATGACATTTAATACAAGGAAGTAGACACAGAAGGACTACTTGACAATGGAAAGATCGGTGATAACAATGAAGCAATTACAAAGCTACTAGAGAAGAATAGTACTCTAAGAAAAGAAGTAAAAGAACTCAAGATAGAACAGGAAACTCAATCAATATTACAATATGAGGTAATAGAGCAAAAGAACAAAGTTGAAGAAGACAAAGCCATTACTGAAGAAGACAAAAGATAGATGGTAATCAGACTTGAAGAGAGATCATTTGAAGAATAAAATCTTACAAACAATAAGTTGGACATGATAAATCAATTAATAGTTGCTACTCGAGAAGCAAACAAAAAGGACTTGGAGATCACAAACCTAAGGTCGCAAAATGAGCAACTAAGAAGTGAGTTAAGGCATGAAAAGGGAATTGTTGAAAGAATGAACAAACCAAGTGAAGTTTTCAAACATTTTGAAGAATTGATGAGATCACCTAGAACAAAGGACACCTTTTGATTGGGATACAAGTACTCTTCATCCACTAAAGAAGGAGAATCATCAAAGAGTGAAGAACAAAGAAATGCTAAAGGCAAACCTACATGTCATCATTGTGGTAAACTTGGACACACAAAAAGCATTTACAAAAGCAAGAACAGTATGAAAACTCCTAAACCTAAGTCTATTAGTAGTTGTTCTAAATGCAAGAAGGTAGGACATCAACCACATGAATGCATATCAAAGAAAAATGATTCATTTACTACATTTAAAGAACATTGCTATAACTATTAGAAATATGGACATAGAGCTCATGAATGTAGATTCAAGACAAAGTTCAACCAGACAATTGAGAAACAAACACATGCAACAAGAAAAAGAAATTCCTATAATTGGGATTATAATACATGGTATAGTTGTCACTAAGAGTATGGCCACATTCCAAAGAATTGCATGAAGACACATTTTAGAGGAAATTACAAGAAGTGGTTGAATGGAGAAATAATATGTTTTAGTTGTCTCAAAGTTGGACATATCAGTAAAAATTGTAGAACTAGAGCACCAACACCAAGGAATGGAAATGACAAGGTTAAGGGAAAGAAAACATGGATAGAGATAGTAAAAGTTGGAAGTAGTGGAGCAAATGAAGTAGGGATCACCCAATCCAATGGATCAGGTGATCACACCACATCTAACTAAATGAAGAAGGTATGTAGGAACTATATATTTAATAATATATTTTACATCAATTCCTAACATAGATGTGCTAAAAGTTCATATCTACATAAGTTAAGATGCATTAAGAATAGATCCATAAAAAGGGAAAGTAAAAGATAATCATTTGCTACATAAAGTACCGAGCATCAGTGATACAGTCTATATGGACCGAGCTTTATAGTACAGAGCACGTAATCGAGGTAGTCAATGTATTGACTCAATGAATCAGTGTTGGCCAAGTAAGGTAACCTTGACTGAGCAAGTATGAAAATTGAGCTAGTTGTCATACACCAATTAAGTATGAGAGCATTTATTACAGACCTAAAATGAAAATTTAAAGGTATTTATCAAATTTGAGCATATATTTATAATCATTAAGCATTTTCAGATCTCACCAGTGATTTAAAGGTGGTTAAGAATATTTTAGCAATGAAGCAAGCAAATTACAATAGAGCATTGATAAATTTGTTAACATCTGTAAGTGATACTTTTTGGTGCCGATCAAATTATTTTTAGAAGATATCGTAAAAGAGTTTATTATTTGAAACCCTAGTTCAAATGGCTTCATCAAGTGAAATGTTGAAGGATAGTAACACTCAAATTGTGATGAATGACTAGTATCCTCCACGAAATTTTAGGGGTAGTATAATTGCTAAGAAGATTGAAGATGATATTGGTGCCTTTTCTTCAATTCCACCTAGAATTTTGATGCAGTGAGAATTTGAGGGTACCCCTACTAGAGGTAATCTAGATACTTGCAAATAACCACACAATAGAAACACAACAACAATGCAAGATCTTATATCGATTCTCAAAACTTTATTCATAAAATAATTATTTACATGCAATATGCCCATTTGTAAGGCCTTCTAGGTTAGGGGAAAATACAATAGCAATTACAAAAAAATTCTGCAAGATCCCTCAAAATCTAATCCTAACTCTAGCTAGTCCAGATCCACACTTTGGTAGAAACCTCCAAGGAAGATGTAAACTTGTGCACAAAAGCCCACCAAGCAATCCCCTTGTTTCCCAAGCCTCAACTCCTAGCCCTTCTCTCAAAATTTGCTCCTCCACTTCATCCTCTTCTCCAAGCTGGATGATAATGACTTAAAACTCCACAAAAATCCCCCTACTTATACCCAACTAAACCACAAGTTAGCCTAGCACATTACAAATTAAAATAAACCCTTACACTAAATATTTTCATAAGACACAAGTTAGTTGCAACACTCATTAACTACCTACAACCCAAATTAAATTCCAAAAGTTAGCTCACAAACAACTTAGGCACCACAGAGACCAAGACCAAACTGAATGTCAAAAACCATCACCGAACATCAACATTCCACCAAGCATAACTGAGCTGCATAATTGACCGAGCCAACTTAGGAAATACTACTATGGAGTCCTAGTACAAACCAAGCCACAATATACACTGAGTTCCTCCCTCACGAACGAGTCCCTTCACTAATCGAGCAACTTGGAAAACACTATTGTCAAGCTCCTAGTGTAAACCAAGCTTATAGTATCTACCAAGTGCCCCAAGCATCCTTGAATGCCTTCATTAACCGAGTCATTCAGTTAACATAACAACCAAGAATGACTTAGTATTGACTGAATACCACCTCTTCATTGATCGAGTCCTCCAACTCCATAGCCATAATACCACAACATGTAGGATTGCCAGTCAACCAAGGATGCTCCTGCATCAAAGACCCCATGTTCGAAAAGATGTTTTTAATAGATGGAAGAACATCTTCTTGGATTCAACACATAAATTCCAAATTGGTTCTTCACATACATATCCTCCAAGTCCTTAACTTATACAATCTTTCCCTTGATCTTCTTATGCTTCTTCACATCCATCCTCAGTGTTCTACAAGTCCACCTTCCACACTAATCTCTAGTCCTCTTAGAATCCTTCAACTCAACTTGACTGCCAATACTTAGGTTCCTTCTACCGAGCTCTTCATTTTGCAAAGGAATCAAGGAATTGTTCCTACCACCCTTCACAATTATAAACACATCCTTGACAGAGCCCTGTAATCATATTGTCAAGATTTGCAAAGCAATAAATGACAACTATTTGTGTCCACAATATTATACAACACTTGATCCTTATACTACCCAATTTGGAAATCAACAAGGCATTGCTCCCTCACTTCCAAAGCATGATCACCTTGCAACCAACCAATCCTATAAGGACAAGGATGTCTTACTCTCTTCAAACCAAGTTTTTGAACCATCTCCTCAGCAATAGGGTTATCTATTCTACCACCATCCACAATCACATTTTAGACTTAACCACCAAACTTACAACAAGTCTTGAACAAACTAGTCCTCTGACAAGATTCCATTTTCCTCTAACCAATTAGTACTCCTCGAGCTAGTAAATTCTCTCCTTAATTAGGTTGATCTCTTTTGTCACTAGCCTTAGGAAATTCATAAGATACGTGTCCTACTTTACCATATCTGTAGCAAGTACCCTTAAACTCACCTCTACCTATCCTTCTCTTCTAATCAACAGGCTTTGGTTCATCTTCAACACTCGATTTAACTTTTTCTGAGCTATCATGCTTCTCCTTCCCTCTAGAATTACCTTGACTTTTCCTCTTCAACTTATCTTCTTCCTCCAGAGAATACTGATAAGTATCCTCAATGGAATCAATCTTCAACATGCCAACCTTATCTTGGATATTGAATCTCAAACCATTAATGTACCGAACTACGATCTACTTTGACAATTATCTATGCTCAGACTAAATAGTCAACTTGTAGAACTCCTCGGTATAATCTTTCACAATCATATCTTTCTGTTTCAAATTTTGCAACCTCTTGAACAACTAATTTCATAATCAACAAGAATGAACTTAGCCTTTAACTTAGTTATCATCAACCTCCATTCAATGATCTTTATTTCACCTTCCTCCTCCTCCTCTCTCTCTCTCTCTCTCTCTCTCTCTCTCTCTCTCTCTCTCTCTCTCTCTCTCTCTCTCTCTCTCTCTCTCTCTCTCTCTCTCTCTCTCTCTCTCTCTCTGTAGTTCTTTCCACCAAAGAGCAACATGTTCTTTCCATTTAGTTTGTACTAGCCTTACTCCAAGTGGATCCTCAATATCCTCAAGCTCAAAATAGTCTTCTGATCCACCAATCCAATCAATTAGGTCTTCAGGATTCAAATTTTATGAGAAATTAGAAACCTTCATCTTATGCTTCAACTTGAACTGAGAACTAGGTCTAGCAAACTGACCAACCCTATTTCCCATAGGTCTCTCCACACGATTAGTTATATCCTCACCACTTGACATAACAACTTCAAAGTCTTTAGCAACCTCCTTGTAACCATCTTCAATACCCACATGTTGAGGTACACCAACTATAGCACTTACGATCTCAACTATCATATCACTCTTCATTAGTATCATCTCAAATCTGAATTTTGCTTTAATTTTCTCTAAGATCCTTTCTTCCACAATATCACCAAGATCATCAATCCCCCTAAGGTCCAATATTCTTGGAGGAATCTTCCAAGATCCTTGCAAACCTAAAGTAGTAAATCCACAAATTCATAAGATCAATCAGCTTTACAACATCAACATTCACTTTAAACCCTCACCCAAGTCCTAGTGCAAATTGCCTGAACTTCAGCACTCGATCTACACACTCAAGAATAATTCTACTTTGATATTTTTGGAAGCATGAATTCTAATGATATTCCTATGGGGGATTACTACTATGATGATAGGTTACATTCATGATTGAGTTTATCATTGATGTCAACATAGCAAGTTTTTTGTGGTATCTGACGGAAGAACAATAGAAAGATCAAGTTGATACAGATGGCTAGTTGAAAATTATATCCACCCAAGGTTATAGGGAGATACTTCTAAGTATCTAGTATATGTAGTTAATGTTGGAAGAATAAAGGACAAGCCTGATATAAGTTATGTAAGTTTTGGTGATGTCTGTTATGAGATAGAGTTTACAGAGGCATGTTCTCGTAAACTTTTTTATATCTCTTAGTAGAGTTGATATCTTGAGGATCAAGGTTGAGGACATAAGGAAGACATATTGGTGATGGTGTGGCTAAGCTCACTCATCATAATATTGCATGTATGGAAATTTATTCAAGTTGCAAGGTGGAATATTAAGGTTATCGCTAAGTGTAATGTGTTCTTAATGTTCCTATAAAAATTTAATTGAGAAGGACTAATGTCTGACTCAAGGAATTGTTTTATGGACTCAATATAAAGCAAGGAAATTTTCCTTTATCATGTGGATGAGAATGAAGATGATGATATGGCTTTATGATCAATGATAAGTAGTAGAGTGTGTGGAATCCAAAGTTGAGCAGAGCAATGTAGAAGTGAAGGTAACTTCATTGCCAAGGTTTTAATAAGTGATTTGAGTTTTGGTATTTGGATCCGAGGTTCATGACCTAGTCTATAAGGTCTAACTTTGATTGGTCCAGTTGATAGGATAGAGGAAAGAGTAGAGGAAAGACACAGATAATAGTAAATTACTTGCTTAAGCAGTGAGCTCTTCTTGTAGTTGAAATTGCATGTTTGGGTAGTGGGCTCTTCTTGCATACATTATACCACAACTCCTAATAGGGTTGGAATCTCCCAATAGGGACTCATTATACTAAATATTGTAATAGACTCCTAACAAGGTCCATCCTCTAACAAGGAATACTTATATTAGTACATCATCTTCTGAGCATCATTCCCACTAGGGTTTTCCCTCTGATCAAGGGTTTCCCTAGTCAACTATCTGGTGCAATTGTCTATGTACATCTTATTATGGTTTTTGTTTACTTTGGTTGAATGGTTAAGTTTTTTTAAAGGAGATAAATGTTTTAATTTTTGGATAACCAATTCATCCCCCCCTCTTAGTTATCTTGGTGGATTATTGTTTTTAACAATTGGTATCAAAGCATTAGGTCCTTGAAGAAAAAATTTAACAACTTTGGAAGAACCATGGTGAACATGTTCAAGAAAGATAGTCCAAAGTTTGATGGAATAAATTATGACAGCTAGAAGGAAAATTTGAAGAAAAATTTGTTACGTATGGGTCCAAGATATTGGATCTTCACAAAATAAGTGAAGATAATCATTGAAGAAGAGGATTCAAAAATTTGCATTGAGGCAAAAAGAGATCTTTTCATGTGTGACATGAGAGCTAGAGAAGCACTACTGATTGCACTTCTTAAAATTGAGTGCAATCAAGTAAAATCACTTGCTACTTCACATTTGATTTGGAAAGATTTAGAAAATAGTTTTGAAGGTGATGTACATTCTAAGAAGTTGAGGCTACAAAGTTGGATTTGTGCATTTCAAGATGCCAAAATGATGGAAGATGAATCTATAAGAACATATATAGGTAAAATATCAAAAATTACTATAGGTATTAAAGCTCAAGGAGGAACCAAAGAAGATGATGCAGTTATATGGAAGATATTGAAGACTCTAACATTGCCATTTAAGTCAGCAGTTTGGATGATACAGTTGTTGATATCATGTACCAAAGATTTCACAAAGGAGACATTGCTTGGAAGACTTGAAGCAGTTGAGAATGAACTTAGACAGTTTGGAGAATTGACCAAATTAGAGACAGCTTTTAGTGCCTTGAATATTCAACCTAACTTATCAAGGAGCATAAGTGCTAGAGGAGATTTTTCTATTAGTAGCAGATCTGAAGAAGTTAGGAAGATTGAAGAAGGAGTAGCCCTTCTAGTAAGAAGAGGAAAAAGAGATAAGAAAATATTTAAATGTTGGACTTGTGTTGAATATGGTCATTATGCATCTACGTGTCCTAAAAGAGAGAAAAAGTATAAGGGAAATCATAAGCCTAGAAAAGATAGAGAGTGTTCGTATGCAAATGAAGATAATGATTATGAAGAACAAGCATTAAGTGGTAGTGATGATGAAATTGGATTTGTGGCAATTAAAGAAGAAAGTCCAGAGAAGGTAGCTTTAGTATCATAGGTCAAGAAGAAATTTGATTGGATAATTGGTAGTGGTTGTTCACATCATATGACTGGTGACATGAACAAGTTTGTTGACATCAAAAGTCAGGACGGAGGAATTGTCAGAGTTGGAAATAATGCAGCATGCCAAGATAAATGTATTGGACCTATAATTCTTGATGCTAAAACTAATACTGAAGATGCATACTTTGTTGATTATTTAAAGCACAATCTTTTGAGTGTTGAACAACTAGTAGACAAAGGTTATCACTTGCAGTGCACAAAAAAGACATGCATGATCAAAGACAAAGATGGAAAGGTAATTGGAACAAGAACCAGATCTAGAGGTAATGTATTTCAATTGAATCATACTAAAATGACATGTCTGGTTGCAAAGGTAGATGATAGTTGGTTATGACATAAGAGATTTTGTCATATAAACTTTGATAGTATTGTGAGGACTAGTAGAATGTTTGTAGTTAGAGATTTGTCGAAGATTGTAAAACCTACTAACACAATTTGCAAGGAATGTGTTTTGGCAAAGCATAATAGAACTTCTTTTCCCAATAAGAAGTTTACTACTATAGAAAAGTTGGAGATTGTACATGCAGATCTTAGTGGTCCTAAAAAGACGAAATGATTCTATGGTGAAAGGTATTTTATGATTCTAGTTGACGATTTTTCTAGAATGATGTGGGTTGCATTTCTCAAAGAGAAATCTGAAGACATTTAACAAGTTCAA
Source organism: Cupressus sempervirens (assembly GCA_028749045.1). Taxonomy (NCBI): domain Eukaryota; kingdom Viridiplantae; phylum Streptophyta; class Pinopsida; order Cupressales; family Cupressaceae; genus Cupressus; species Cupressus sempervirens. Next base: position 145,843,501 of record CM053791.1, read on the forward strand.
GATATTTTAGAATAGAGTTGAGAATGAATTTGGTGTAAAGATTAAATATTTAAGATCAGATAGAGGAGGAGAATTTACTTCAAATGAGTTTAACATGTTTTGTGAAGAAAATAGAATTAAAAGATAGCAATCAGCTCCGAGAACCCCTAAACAGAATGGCGTTGCAGAGAGAAGGAATAAGTCTGTTACAAAAGTTGCAAGAGCTATGTTAGCATAAAATGATGTATCTAAGACATTTTGGAGAGAAACTATGAATACAAAAATCTACACTATGAATAGAGTACAAGTCAAGAAAGACACAAACAAGACACCTTATAAACTGTGGTTTGGTCACTCACCTACAGTTAAGTATTTCATAATATTTGGAAGTAAGTGTTATATAAAGAGAGATGATGACATTGGTAAGTTTGATGCTAGAAGTGATGAAGGTATGTTTCTTGGTTATTCATTGAAAATCAAGGCTTATAGATATTACAATCAGAGAACTAAGACTATTATGGAAAATGAAATGTGAAAATTGATGAGAAATTTAGAATACAAGAGAGAATAGTTTTGATTAAGTAAATTTTTTTTTTAAAGGACCCAAAACCTTTACAAAAAACAAGAGTCTAGAGATAAACAAGAGATGTAAACATCAGAGGAAGGCAACACAAGTAAACATGAAACAGACCTCCAAAAATAACAACCATGAGGTCGCTTAAGAAAAAGCTGGAAAAGATAGCAAAAGAATAGTAAAAGAACAACAACCGACTAGCTAAGAAGTCTTTATCAGGTCAACAGCCTGATCTGCCAGAATATGCATATTATCAACATCGGATTTCACCTTGTCCTTCTTACTGACATCCTCATTCTTCTTATAATGAGCACAGGTACATTTGCTTGGTCCCTGGGTCTTTGCCACTAGAGGGGAGTCTTTCTCTTTGTCAATCTCATTCCTCTTCAAGAGGTTACCCACATTGTCCACCATATGTTTGAATAATTTTTCCAAATTGCCCAATTTAGTATCTGTTTTTTACACCTTCCCCTGAATACCATTTATCTCTTTATCCATCACCCTTTGTTTGGCCTCGAGTAGTGGTATCTTATGCATGAGATCTTTAACTTCTTATGCATTCCCAATAACTTTCAAAAATCTATCTATATGTTGGCCCAATCTATGCTCACCTCTGGCAGTTTTGCTAACTTGGTCCATTTCCTTTCCTATCAACACATTTGTTGCTTAAGGAAGCTAATCTCCTTCAGAATTGAACTCAGGTTACCAAAAAGACCCTTGGACAACCTGAGCCCACCTTCAATATTTCCAAATCTGGAATATGCCCCTATTCTCCACTATCCTCATTATCCAAGTCTCAATTCTTCCCAGTTTTTGACCTATCCTCATATCACCTTCTTTTCCTTTCCAGCCGGTGAGCTAAAGGCTCATCATCAGAAGGAGGAGAGACCCAATCATCTTGAAGGCCCTTACTACTCTTTCATTTACCTCCACTCCTCTTATTATAGTGGTCTCTCATTAATTCCTCCATGAAGTCACTCTTCCTGTCAAAATCACCTTCCTCAACAATTTTTTTCTTCCTTTTGGAACTGCCACCTGAGCCCTTTTTCAAACTACCCAAACCCCCTTTAGCTTCATCTTGGTTATTAAAATCATAGCCCTTATCTGGGAGACTCCCTTCCATATCCTGATTAGCCCCTTTCAAACTACCCTTGGGTTTCACAATCTTTTTGGACTTTAAGACATTCATTATCAGGACCATAAGACCCTCATGGAAAACATGCTCACCATTCAGGTCTTTTTGAATAGCCTAAGTGGAAATACTAAGAGATTACAATAAATAAAATGGAAAATTGATCCTAACGTCATGCCGAAAGTGATTTTCCAACATGAAATGATACCCATACAACTTAGTGAATCTCCCATCTAAAGTTAGATATTCCATTATCACAAAAAATACAAATCACCATGGTCAAGAAATTCATACTTTTGGCATAGATAAGACCATGAAGAGTAGTAAAGGCTTTTACAATATGATTAGTTTGACTCCCTATTTGAATAGCCATGCAACCCACATAGTCACCATTAGAGTTTCTGATAACAACTCTACATCCTGCTTTGCCTGGGTTCCCTTTCGAGGCCCCATCAAACTTTATCTTAAACCAATTCACCAGAGGACAATCCCATCTAGCATTATCCCTTGGATTAAGATCCTTAATATTCATTCCCAAACTCTTTATATTCTAGCTATTAAGCACCCCTTCTTCCCACTCATTACAAGGTTGCTATCTAGAACCAATAATTTTAATATTTTCAATCATAAGGACCTTAATTTTATAGAACACCCAATCAGGATTGGATTCCACTCCTCTAAAGATCCTATCGTTGCACTCCTTCCAAATGCCCCAACAGAAATAAGGAGGAATGACGTCCCACAATTTGATAATCAAAGCATTCTTGGAAGGAGCCATCAAACTAGAAAAGAACAGTTGGATGGTAGCATGGAAAACCCAATCCACTTTTAGTAAGTTACAAACTTTATCCCAAAGCTTCTTGGTAAAGGGACAATGCGACATAGTATGATCCACCGATTCCCCATCATTCTTGCAAAGAACATGTTGATTAACAATGATGAAACCTCTCTTCTTAAGATTATCAAGAGTCAAAATTTTATTCTGCAGACGAATCCAAAATAATATATTAACTTTGGGTGTCATGCATTTCACCCAAGCCTTAGCCTAGCAAGGTTCATCATAATCATCGAAAGAGTTAGCATAGGTTGAGGCAATAGAGTACAAACCATTGGGGTCAATTTTCCAAATCAAAACATCATCTTCATGGTTTAAAAAGAACGCATTCAAACACTTTCCAAGCTCAAACAAGTTATGGTCCACACTATGAAGATTCACCCACATATCATCCTTCCAATAATCACCCACAAAAGTACCAAACTAATTCTTGCATTGCTACATATACCTATTCCACCTTGGATCATCAAAAAGAAGGTGGTCCAAGATCCAAATTTCTTCCAAAAAAAGAACTTTCCTACCATTTCCCACCTTCCATTTAACCCCTTTCCTTAAAATATATTTAAATTTCTGAGCATTCTTCTAGATCAAAGATCCCCCTTGTTCAACATCGGTATTAAGGAAATGATGAAAATCAAAGTGGTCCCTATTATATTTATCAACCCAAATATTCTTCCATTCCCCCTCTTCCTTGTGCCATCTCCATAATAATTTAGCCAATAAGAATTCATTCATTGTAGTAATCCTTCACAAGCCAAGCCCTCCCTTCCCCCGTGGTATACAAACATTTTCCTCAGCAATTAGAGAGAGTCTTTTTTTAGTCTCCGTTCCAGTCCACAAGAAAGTCTTCTAGAATTTTCTCAATAGCTAGAGCAAGCTTTCTTAGAATTTTGAAAACACTCAAAGCATAAAGCGGAACACTTTTTAGGATAGACTTCAAAATAATAACCTTACCAACCTAATTGAGGAGAGAGCCTTTCCAACCAGCAAGTTTCAAGTGGATTTTATTAATCAACAAGTTCCAAAAGTTGTTAGGAGTGGCTAAACCCAAAGGTAAACCCAGACAGGTTCTAGGTAGAGAACCACTCTCACAGCCAATAATCTTTTCGATCTTATTTTGTCTCACATTACTAACATTAATAAAGTAGATCACACTTTTGCTCCAGTTAATGATTTAACCAGTGGCCATCCCATAGTCACCAAAAGCCTTCTTAATGTTCCTAGCATTTCTCACTGAAGCCTCCCCCATAACAATAGAATCATCTACAAATTGTTGATGAGAGCACACTAGAGTAGAAGATGAAGGGTCAAGGCCCACAAAGTCCCCTTTCACCACCATATTATTCACAAATCTCCCCAAGCATTCAACCAAAATAACAAAAAGAATAGGAGAGATCAGGTCCCCTTGTCTAAGACCCCAAGTAGCCTTAAAGAAAGAGGTAGGGGAATTGAGAAGGAGGCCAATGAAACTAACATGTAGATAAGGTCCTGAAATCTCTTATTAAAGCCAAATGCTTCCAAACCACAAAGGAGGAAATTCTAGTACACTCTATCATAACCTTTTGAGAGATCAAGCTTAAGAAGAAACCCTTCCTTCTTCGACATTGTAAGAGAATGTATATTTTCATGAACTAAAATAATGGAATCCAAGATCTGTCTTCCAAGAACAAACCCATTTTGCTACCTTGAGATGATAGCCGAAGAAGGGATAAAATTTTGAGAATAAGAACTTTAGAAATAATTTTATAAAAAGAATCACACAAGCTAATAGGCCTAAACTGATCCAATCTATCAGCACCCGGCTTCTTTGGAATAAGGGCAATAAAGGTACCATTTAACTCCCTACGAATGTTTCTAGTACCAAAAAATTCCTTCACACCATTACAAATATCAGCACCAATGATATTCCAATATTTATGAAAGAACAAAAGAAGAAACCCATCAGGATCAGGGGCTTTGTCACCCTCGAAAGAGAAAAAAACCTTAGAAATCTCATCTAAAGAAGGAATGGAAATGAGGGACAGGTTCTAGGCCTTTGAAATACAAGTTGGAATGCAATCTAGAAACATATTCTGCTTATCCAAATTCAAATCAAGATCACCTTGAAGTAGTCTGCTAAAGAACTCCACAACCTTCCTTTTGATAATCTCTTCATTATTAGTCAAACCTTCATCCATATTAAGTCTAGAAATTCTATTAGCCATCCTATGCTTTAAAGTAGTCAAATGAAAGAACTTATTATTTTGGTCACCTTCCTTCAAAAAGACCTTTCTAGAACGTTGTCTCCAGAACATCTCCTCCTTGGTAATAAGGTCATGAATTTCAACTAGTTTGTTGCTTTCCTCCTTCCTTGAGACCACCTCATAACCATTAGTCTAAATCCTATCTTGAATATCTTTAAGTTCCTCCAAAATCTTTTTTTTATTCTAAAAAATGTTGCCAAAGGTATGTTTATTCCATTTCTTAATATTCTTTACATTTTTCAATTTGGCTACCACTCTAAACATCGTTGTACCTTCCACTTTGATACCCCACCACTCCTTAATGAAGTTCTCCAAGTTTGGATGAAGAGTCCACATTTTCTCAAATCTGAAGGGGAAATTCTTATGAAAGTTGAACTTATCAGCAACTAGGAAAATAGGGTAATGATCTGATCCCATGCGAACTTGAGCATTAAGTGCACATTTATAATTCAAGAATCATTCATTACTGATAAGAGCATGATCCAACCTAACCTGAATAAGATCCTTTCTAGCTCTTCTATTAGTCCAGGCATACTCAATCCCATGCAATTCAAGATCATGGAGAAGATGAAGATTAGTAAAGTTCATTAAATCTAATCTATTATCCAGATTGGTCTAACTGCCTCCCCATTTTTCAAAATCTTTTAAAGGGGTATTGACGTCCCCCATCACCAACTAGTTCTCCTCAGCAAAAAGCTTTCTCTGATTAGAAATTTCTTCCCATAAGGCCTTCCTACCCCATTTGGAGTTGGGGGCATAAACATTAGTAAAGACCTAGCTAAAATCATTTTTTGAATGAAAGAATCTAACAATCTCTCCTTGAATCCATCTATTAATCCAAAAAACTCCATCCCACCTAACACTCCTTTAGAATCATTACCAATAATCCTTCCTCCCTTGAAAATAGGAAGGCATTCCACCTTATCCTTCAGCATCTTGGTTTCTTGAATAACAATAATGTCTGGCCTATTGTCCCTAATCATATTTTTCAAAATGTCATGTTTATGAGGGTTATTTAACCCTTGGATATTCCAAGAGATAATCTTCATAATTTATGATTTGCCTCGGTTATTCTTTTTTGCAAATTGGATGGTCTTCCAACCAATGATGGAGAAGACCCAACATCACCATTCTTGATGGTTAAAACAACATTCTTAGAAGAAGAACTTCCATGTCTACCCTTAAAAGTTTTAGACTCCCCATTTTTGGAATTTTCTTTGGGCCCTTTCTTATTATTTTTCAATGGAGCAGTCTCCTCATAGTTTTTACCACCTTTCTTCCTACCTTTAGACTGTTTACCAACCGAAATCCAATTGGCATGAGGACTGTCCTCTTCCCACACTACTTCCTCATCATGAGAGATAGTAAGAAGGTCCTCAAATTCACCTCTAACAAAGTTGCCAGCCTTCAAAGGCTCCTAGACCCTATGTTCTGTAGGCAAACCTATATCCTTTTGGGTCCCTTCTTTGACAATATCCCTCCCCTCCTTAGTCATGATCACCTTACCTTCTTGGTTCCTCTTTAAGCTGTCACTATTAGGGATCTCTGAAAGGACCTAAGAAGAGGCATTCAAACCACTCTCCATCTCCAAAGGTGAATCCAAGCTAGGATAGGAATCCCCCACATCACAAAGTGACCTATCTAACTAATCTTGAGGAGGAGCAACAAGCTCACAAGGTCGTATGGGAACCTCCACACCCCTAGTCACACTACCCACCACACCACCATATGAACACTTAGACTGTTCATTTGGGGAGACAGACTCATCTAGATCCACTCCCACACCCTTAGAGAGATCTTTTCTCACCCACGCTTTCTTGACCTTCTCTACCTTTCTTTTTAGAGAAGGACATTTCTTAGCCCAATGACTAGCTTTCTTGTAATGAAAGCAGGCAAAAGGAATAGACTCAAACTCAATCCGTTGGTCCCAAATACCAAGTTTAGATTTTAAAGAGATAGATTCGGGAAAATCCACACCTCTTGAAACACCAACACAAAATCTGACAAAGTTCAGTCTCCTTCTAGAAATAGTCACAAGATCTAAAGAGAGGAGCTCCCCAAAAGTATTAGAAATGCCCTTGAACACATCTTCCTCCTAGAACTCAAGAGGGAGACCAGGAAGTCTAGCCCAAATAGGGGCTTGAATAGTAGTATCATCCAAAGAGTAAAGGTTGGGGGTCCATTTCTATAACAACAGGATATGCCTTCCCATAACCCATGGACTACTATAGAGGATATCTCACTTATCCTCCTCACAAGAAAAACAAAAGGAGAGATAACCTTTAGCCATCACTGAAATGTCAACTTGACCTTTCAAAATCCATTTTTATGAACAAAGGCTTGCACATCTTCAATATTGTGTTTGGCCCCAATGAAATGCCCAACTAGAGTTATGTCCATATAGGAAATATTTTTGTTATAATCTGATCAGGGATTTTGATTGACTACATACCTTTATCCCTCGTAGATATGTCCCTAACCAGTGGGAAAGCAGACTTGCCAGTAGGGCATACCCCAAAGAAGCTGGACCATTTTTAAATCTACTTAGGCCCCCCTCCTAAGTCCTCCAAAAGCCTACCATCATCAACATCCCCAAATTCAATAGGGGAATCTCCAACTGATGCGGATTGCTCACTCGATATAGAGGAATTCAAATTTAGATTCCTGCTTGAACACTTCATGTTTTGGTGTTACTAGTGATGATATTACAAGAGAGAATAGTTTATTACAATTTAGATGATGATGTTGTTACTAATCCAAGGAATGATGATGCATTTCTTGAGACTAACAATGATTTGCAAAATGAAGGAGAGCCAAGATAGGAACAATGCTTGAAACCTTCAACAGAGCCAAGAGTTGAGATAGCAACTCCTACTTTAGGAAAGAATATGATAAAGAATCACCCATCTGAACAGATCATTGAAAGAAAAGACAAAGGTGTGATGACAACAAGTAGAGTAAATGAAGAACTATGCTTGATATCTCAAGATGAGCCTAAGAATTTAGATGAAGCATGTAAAGATGACTATTGAAACAAGCTACAAAATAGGAATTAGATTAGATAGAAAAGAATTAGACATGGGAATTGGTCCCTAGACTAGAAGACAAGAATGTGATAGGAACTAAAAGGGTATTTAGGAACAAGATGAATGAGCAAGGAGAAGTTATAAGAAAAAAAGCAAGATTGGTATGTAAATGTTACTCACAGTAAGAAGGAATAAATTATGAGGAGACTGTTAGGATTAGGGTATAATTTAGTGGCTAATATTCGTAAATTGGCTAATTTTAGAATTTTTTGGCTAGTATTTTGGCTAATAATTTAAGATTTGATACAACCTAAATCACCATAGTTTTATAAAATTCAATTCTAGAATATTTAAAATCGCTCAATAATTTATTTTATTGAAAAATTTAAACTCAAATATTCGACACAATATTCGTTACATGAATAGATTTGAGTAACCTAAATATAATATATTATTGGAGAAATTAAATTGAACTGACCAATAATTATCATAATTATTAGTTAATTTAGGGATATATCACCAATATTTATTATTCACTATTGATTTAAAGTATATGTAATGATTCTCATAACATTCCACAAGGTAAAAAAATGTTCAATTTTGATTTGTAATATTCCATGGTGATTAATAAACTTCCTATTATTATTGAGATTCGTCAATATTTTATACAAAAAAAATTATGATTCAAAAATAATCACCAAAATTAATCATATTTAGAATAAAAAATTGAGAGTTTCACCAATATAAATAATTTTGTTTTTTCAAAATAATGAAATATTCGCCAATATTTTATATCTTTTTTTGGAGGTGGCTTTCTTAAAGTTTACCCTGGTTAGGATTAAACTCCAGATAGAAATAAAAATTACATGCAGATATAAACAACATCAAAAAATAATAGATCATACAAAAAAGAACACAAGATACCAAGATTTAATGTGGTTCACCCAATCCCTGGGCTACGTCCACCAAATAACAAGTCCAATATTATTACGATCTAGTGATTACAACTTGATTACAATTTGTAATCTCTTATAGCTCAATACCACCACAAGATCCAATTTTTTGCATCACGACAATGAAACAATCCCTAAGCTTAAGCCCTTTTATACAAGTATTTTACCGCTTTATGGTTATAAATAATAATTGCATGTCAGAATTATGGAGTATGTACAAAGTTTCCTTGATCAATCACCACAATCTAACAATCTCCCACTTGGGGACTGATCAGGATCCACACTAAACAAAAATCTCCCACTTGGAGACTGATCCTATAGCTATGCCGCTACTCCATGAGGCTCCCACTAGATCAAACCACCTTGGACTCTGTTCTTCTTTTATTCATGTTCAGTCTAGAAGACCAACCAAAGCTAGAGAAGAATTTAGCTTCTCCCTTGTTACTACCTTTGTAAAAATATCTGTTGGATTGTCATCTATATGTATCTTGTCCAACTTTAACTATCCATCATCCAAAATTGATTGAATGAAATGGTACCACAACTTTATGTGTTTGGTCTTTAAATGTAGAGTTAAATTCTTTGCAAGATGAATGACACTCTCACTATCTGCAAACAAATAATTATCCTTCTGAGGGTGTCCCAATTCTTCTTAGAAGAACTAAACCCATATCATCTCTTTGGCTACCTTTGTAGTAGCAACATACTCTGCCTCTGTAGTGGATAAAGCATTAACCTTTTGTAACTAGAAACCCAGCTCACAGCTGCCCCACCAACAACAAGTACATAGCCTATAGTACATCGCTTGGTATCAATATCCCCTACCAAATCTAAGTCAACATAGCCTTGTAAATCAATAGTAGAGCCCCCAATGTGTAAACACTTACTAGATGTTCCTCTCAACTATCTAAGAATCCATTTAGCAACATTCCAATGCTCAATTCCTAGATGACTCGTATATCTATTGATGACTCCCACTACATGTGTAATATCTAGCCTTGTACATACCATAACATACATCAAGCTTCCTATAGTTGAAGCATAGGGTACCTTTTACATCTTATCCTCCTCTTCTTGTGTCTTTGGACATCTCCTTAGTCAATGTCAAATGACCAGGTAAAGGTATGCTGATAGCTTTGGCATTCTCCATAGAGAAATGTTGCAACACCTTCTCAACATAATCAATCTGAGATAGCATCAATTTCCTCCTCTTCCTATCTTTGCAAATCTTCATATCAAGGATTTGTTTTGATATCCCCAAATCTTTTATAGAAAATGTATTTGCTAACTGGTGTTTTAGTCCCTTAATGTGATCCATGTTAGACCTAGCTACAAACATATCATCAACATATAAACATAAAATAATATAGCTGTCATCATCCAACCTCTTAAAATTAACATAATTGTCTGAATGACACCTATTGTATCCATGCTCATGCATAAAACTATCAAATTTTAGATACCATTGCCGAGGTGCTTGCTTCAAGCCATATAAATTTTTCTTCAATTTGTACACTAAGTTCTCCTTACCTCTGACCGAAAATCCCTGTGGCTGAGCCATATATATCTCTTCATCCAAATCACCATGAAGGAAGGTTGTTTTAACATCAAGCTACTCTAAATAAAAATCTCTAGTAGCTACAATATTTAAAATAGTATGGATAGAAGTCATTTTAACAACTGGAGAAAATATCTCATCAAAATCAATGCCTTTTTTCAATGCAAATCCTTTTAGAACTAACTTGGCTTTAAATATTTTCTTACCTCTATCCTCTTCTTTTAACCTATAAACCCACTTATTCTGTAAAGTCCTTTTACCTACAGGCAATTTGCATAAGTCCCATGTCTTATTTTTTAGCAAAGAGTCCATTTTGTCTTTTATTGCAGACTCCCACTGAATCTTAGTATCTGCCTGCACAACTTCATCATAACATTCGGGTTCACCACCATCAATAAGTAAAATAAAATACAAAGAGGGAGAAAATCTCTCTGCAAGTCTAATTAGCCTTGTTGACCGTCTAACATTCACTAGTGTATGCATGGTATTTTTTTGTGTGGTTGTTGCATATCATGAGGAATGGTTGGAACATCATCTTTTGGAGTATTATCCAACACTACATAATCATCATCTTTCTTCTCATGTTGCTGCAACAGACCTTTGTACAAGACTTTCTCATTGAATATGACATCCTGGCTTCTTACAATTTTACGATTTTCAAAATCTCAAAGCCTATTACCAAATTCATTAATGACACATCCAAAAAATACACATTTCTTTGACTTAGCTTCCAGCTTGGTTCTATTTTCAGAATCTATGTGAGCAAATGCTTCACAACCAAAGATTATGAGAAAAGAATAAATCACCTTCTTACCAGTCCATGCTTCCTCTGGAATATCACAGCCCAAAGGAGTAGATGGACCTCTGTTAATCAAATATATAGCAATATTTATAGCCTCCACCCACATGTGTAAGGGTAACCCAAAATGCAACCTCATGCTCCTTGCATGCTCCATTATAGTCCTATTCATGCGTTTAGCCACTCCATTTAACTGTGGAGTCCTTGGAATAGCTTTTTGTCTATGAATACCACTAGTAGAGCAATAATCTTCAAATTCATGACTACAATACTCACCACCATTATCTAAGACATTTTAATTTCTTACCAATCTCATTTTCAACGAAGCATTTCCATTTCTTAAAAGTTTTAAATACAATAGATTTTTGTCTAAGGAAATAAACCCATACTTTTATAGTTGCATCATCAATAAATGTAACATAATAATGAGAGCCACCAAGGGAAGATACTTGAGTCGGTCCCCACACATCAGTATGCATAAGCTCTATTTTCTTCCTTTTATTTTCCTTCCCAGTCTTCACAAAACTCACTCTCTTTTATTTTTCACACATACAACTTTCATAGAAATCCATATTAACACATTTCAAACCTGACAAAACATTATTTGAATGAAGTACTTTCATACCTTTCTAACTCATGTACCCAAGTTTGTTGTGCCACAACACTGCATCAGAATCTACGGTAGTTATTTGTTCTCCTTGCTCAACTTTAGAAACTGTTTCTAAAGATACATTTTTCTCTAAAACAATTAAAGTAGAAGGAACATTATGATTTGTACAAAGATATAAGATGCCTAAAAGGGAACCTTTTGAAACTTTCCAATTTTTTTCATTAAAAGTAACTACACAACCCTCATTATCGAGTTGCCCTGCTGAAATTAAATTCCTACTTAGCCTTGGAACATGTCTTAGCTCATGTAGTAGCCAATGATTTCCATTCTGCAACTTTGTCTTAACTTTTCCCTTTCCAACAATCTGACATGGTTGATTATCCCCCAAATAAATAGGTCCAAAATACCTTTGGACTTAATCAATGAAATAACCTCTATGAGGTGTAGCATAAAATGAAGCACCAAAATCTAAAACCCATGAATCAACACTTTCTAAAGGAAGAAGCAAAGCATCCTCTTCAAATTTGTTACTTACCACATTTGCCTCCTTGTCTCCATCTAGTTTATCTCCTTCATTTTTATTTTGAGTCCAAAAATCTTTATTTTGATGCCCTTGTTTCCCATAGTACCAACAATTGTTCAATCCTCTTGATTGAGACCTCCTCCCCTTTGATTTTCCTCTTGATTTCCCATGATTTCTAGAATTACTTCCTCTCTTAGTTGTTCTACCTCAATTTTGTGCATTCAAAGCACTTCCTAATGTAGATCGACTTGAGGATTTCCTATGAGTTGCCTCACTCAAAATAACATCAATCACATCATCATATTTTAGGGTACTAGATCTAGGAACATAATTAATCACAGCCATTACCAAGCCATTCCAGCTTTCAGGCAAAGAACACAAAATCAAGAGAGCCCTAATTTCTTCATCAAAATTGATACCCACAGAAGGTAACTAACTAGTAAAAGTATTAAACTCATTTAAATGATCTACAAAAAATCCACCTTCTATCATTTTCATATTAAATAAATGCTTCACAAGAAATACTTTTTTTGAAGTGGAGGGCTTTTCATACAGTTTTGCTAGGGTTTGCATCAACTCTTCTATTGTCTTTGCTTTTGTAATATTAAATTCCACTGATGGTGCCAGGCATAACCGAATGCTTCCAAGTTCCTTTCTATCCAAAAGATCCTAGTTGTCATTTGACATAGATCCTTGATTCTTGGTTTTGCCTTCCAATGACTTCCATAAATCCTTTTGATAAAGATAGTCTTCCATTTGCATCTTCCATAACTGAAAGTTATGCCCATTAAACTTGTCAACCCTTAGCTTACCCTCGTTTGCCATCACTCCCAATCAACCATGAGACTTTCCTATAGAAGATAACTAAAAAAACAACCTCGATCTGATGCTACCTGTTAAGATTAAAACATAGATAGAAATAATAATTACATGCAAATATAAAGAATATTAGAAAATAATAGATCACATAGAAAATAACACAAGACACCAAGATTTAACATGGTTCACCCAATCCTTGGGCTACATCCATCAAACAACAAGTCCGATATTATTATGATCTAGTGATTACATATTGATTACAATTTGTAATCTCTTACATCTCAATACTACCACAAGAACCAATTTTTGCATTATCATAATGAAATAATACCTAACCCTATGTCCTTTTATACAAGTAATTTACCACTTTAGGGTTATAATTAATAATGACATATCAGAATTATGGAGTATGTACAGGACTTCCCTGATGAGTCACCACAATCTAATAGAGACTTATGCTCCAGTGGCTAGAATAGAAGCAATAAGATTATTCATAGCCTATGCAACACAAAAGAATTCAAAGTATATTAGATGAATGTCAAGTCAGCATTTTTGAATGGATAACTTGAAGAAGAGGTATACATTGAGCAGCCTAAGGGATGTCCTTTGATAGATGATAAGGACATAGTATGCAGATTAAGGAAAGCATTGTATGGACTGAAGCAAGCATCCAGAACCTAGTATGTGAGGTTGGACAAGCATTTAACAAATCTTGGATATAGCAAAGGTATTGTAGATAGTAATCTATACTGGAAAGAATCTGATGATGGTTTGATGATTTTGGTAATATTTGTTGACATTATATTTGGAGGAAATGATGAAGGAAGTGAGAATTTTGTAGAAGATATGAAGAAAGAATTTGAAATGAGTATGATAGGAGAGATGAAAAATTTCCTAGGATTGCAGATTGTACAAAATAAAGAAGGAATCTTTATTTCTTAGACTAAGTACTTGAAGGATTTATTGAAAAGGTTTGGTTTGGAAAAATATAAATCCATTGGAACACTTATGGTAACTGGACACAAGTTATCTATGAAGGATGAGACACCTACTATTGAGTAGAAGAAGTACAGATCTATGATTGGAGGTTTGTAATATTTAACTCACACAAGGTTGGATATAGCAAATGCAGTTGGAATTATTGCAAGATTTCAGGCTAATCCCAGAGAAGCACATTATGCAGCAGTGAAAAGGATATTTAGGTATATAAAGGGAATATCTAAGTTTGGATTATGATATGATAGATCTAATGATTTTACTCTGAGTGCTTATACTAATGCAGATTGGGCAGGCAATGTGGATGATAGAAAGAGCACCAGTGGAGGAGCTTTCTTTCTTGGAGGAAGATTCATTTCTTGGTTAAGCAAGAAGTAGGAATGTACATCTCAAAGTACAAGAGAAACAAAGTATGTTGCAACAACAAATAGTAGCAATCAAGTCATTTGGATGAAGCAGATGCTAAAGGATATAAGGATAGAAATCAATGAACCTGTTGTTATACATTGTGACAACACAAGCATGGAAAATATGTCTAAGAATCCAATATTGCATTCGAGGACTAAGCACATTTCTATTAAGTATCATATATTGAGAGAAAAAGTTGGAAAAAAGGAAATCAAATTGAAGTATGTGAGCACTAAAGAGAAGACTACATATATATTCACTAAGCCTCTTCCCAAAGAGACTTTTGAGTATTTGCGAGGTATGCTTGGGGTTATGCCCCTTCCTACATTATAGTAGAAGATGCAAGAGTGCATCAGTCCAGGGTAACAGAGCACCATTATTTGTCTGAACTGAATGGGGGAGTATTTGTAATGGATAGAGTCATCTAGGACTCTTGTTGATATTGCTTTTAATAGTGTCTTTTGACACTTGAGCTAGTAAGTTTTTACAAAGTTTGATGTAGAAGAGTTAGTTAACTTTGACATTGATGTCAATGGGGGAGAAGTTTGGCATGAAAAAAATTATGCTAAAGGGGAGAAGTTTGGCATGAATTGGTAATAATAGTTTGGTATAAAGCATATTGAGGTACATCAATGGGGAGTATGATTGATGAAGAGGATTTGAAGATTAACAATCTTTTTGTTGGTATTCTTGGAACTAGATTTTTTCATCTATTTGTCATCAATGCCAAAGGGGAAGATTGGTTAGAAGCATGAATGCTAATGATATTCCTATGGGGGAGTACTACTATGATGATATGTTACATTCATGACTAAGTTTTTCATTCATGTCAACATAGCAAGTTTGATGTCAACATAGCAAGTTTTCTGTGGTATCTAATAGAAGAACAACAAAAAGATCAAGTTGGTACATATGGCTAGTTGAGCATTCTATCCACCCATGGTTATGGGAGATACTTTTGAGAATCTAGTATAAGCAGTTAATTTTAGAAGAAGATAGGACAAGCCTAAAAGAAGTTATGTAAGATTTGGTGATGTATGTTTTGAGATAGAGTTTATAGAGGCATGTTTTAGTAAACTTTTTATATCTCTTAGTAAAGTTGATATCTTTAGGACCAAGGTTGAGAACATGAAGAAGACATTTTGGTGATGATGTGGCTAAGCTCACTCATCATAATATTGTGTGTAGAAAAAGTTATTCAAGTTGCAAGGTGAAAGATTAAGGTTATCGCTAAGTGTAACATGTTCTTAATGTGGTACTATAATAATTAATTGAGAAGGACTAACAACCAACTCAAGGAATTGTTTCATGAAGTCAATATAAATGAAGGACATTTTCCTTTATCATGTAGATGAGATTGAAGATGATTATATGACTTTATGATTGATGATAAGCAACAAAGAGTGTGGAATGTGAAGTTGAGCAGAGTAGTGCAGAAATGAAGCAAACTTTATAGTCGAGGTTTTGCTAAGTGATTCAAGGTTTGGTATTTGGATTTGAGGTTCATGACCTAGTCTACAAGGTTTGACAGTGATTGGTCTAGTTGATAGGATAGAGGAAAGAGCAAAGGAAAGAAGAAGATAACAATAAATTACTTGTTTGAGCAGTGAGCTCTTCTTGTAGTTGAAATTGCATGTTTGGGTAGTGGGCTCCTCTTGCATACATTATACCACAACTCTTAACAGGGATTCAAAGTCTCCTAATAAGGACTCATTGTACTAAATATTGTAAAAGATTCCTAATAGGGTCCATCCTCTAACAAGGAATATTTATATTAGTACATCATCTTGTGGGCATCATTCGCACTAGGGTTTTCCCTCTGATCAAGGGTTTCCCTAGTCAACATATCTGGTGTAATTGTCTATGTGCATCTTATTATTGTTGTTTTTTACTTTGGTTGAATGGTTAATTTTTTTTAAAGGAGATAAATGTTTAATTTTTTGATAACTAATTCACCCCCCCTCTCAGTTATCTTGGTGGACTATTGTTTGTAACATATACCACTTGATGTAATGAGAATCTGAGGGTACCCCTACTGGAGGTAATCTAGATCCCTACAAATAACCACATAACAAAAACCCAATAACAATGTAAGATCTAGTACTAATTCTCAAGACTTTATTCATAAAATAATTGTTTTCATGTAATATGCCCGACTGCAAGGCTTTCCAAGTTAAGGCCAAATAAAATAGAAATTACAAAATAATTCTGCAAGATCCCTCAATATCTAATCCCAACACTAGCTAGTCCGGATCCACACTCTATTAGAAACCTCCAAGGAAAATCTCAACTTGTGCTCGTAAGCCCACCAAGCAATACCCTTGTTTCCCAAGCCTTAGCTACTAGCCCTTCTCAAAATTCTCTCCTCCACTTCATCCTCTTGTTCAAGCTGGATGATAACGAATTAAAACTCCACAAAAACCCCCACTTATACCCAACTAAGCCACAAGTCGGCCTATCCCATTACAAATAAAAATAGACCCTTACATTAAATATCTACATAAGCCATGATTCAGATGCAACACACATTAACACCCACAACCAAATTAAATGTTAAAAGTTGGCTCACAGACAACTCGAGCACCATAGAGACAAAGACCAAACTGAATGTCAGAAGCCACCACTGAGCATCAACATTCTCCCAAGCATAACTGAGCTCCATCATTGACCAAGCCAACTTGGTCAATACTACTACCGAGTCCTAATGTAAATCGAGCCACAATATATGTTGAATTCCTCCTTTACAAACTGAGTCCCTTAACTGACCAAGCAATTTGAGCAATGCTACTATCAAAATCCCAGTGTAAACTGAGCTTACAATATCTGCTGAGTGCCCCAAACATCACTGAATGCCTTGATTAATCAAGTCACTTGGTTAACATAGTAACCAAAAACAACTCAATATCAACTGAGTACCACCTCTCCACTAACCGAGTCCTCCAAATCCAAAGCCAGAGTACCCCAACATGCAGGATTTCCAACCAACCAAGGATGCTTTTGCATCAAGTTTAACTATTCAGGATGTAAGATACTGCTACCTATACAAAGTAGGAGATATTGGAGATTTTGAAATGAGGGAAACTTATGAGAAGCTATGCTAAAATGGAGTCTTTGAATATGAGAACAAAATAGTTATCAAGAAAGTGCTTACCCATGCCCTAGGGTTCCCTAATATTTTCAAGGTAGAATGGATAAAGGTTGTGCTAAGTCATATTCATGACATGAAGGTATGGTTATAAGGTGGACCGATCAAGATCAACAAGGCCATAATATGCCAAGTATATGGGTTACTCTACCTTAGATTGACCTAAAATCTCAAGGAGTGCAACAAAGAATGAAATTTAAAAGCTAATAAAAGAAAAGTTGGATGGTAGAGGAATGTCAATTGACGTGATAGAATATCTTGTAGTTGAATTCAGAGTTTGTGTGATTGCACACAAGTTTTATTAGTCCAAGTGACTAAACAACGTGTTATGCATTATAGTGGATTTGGGATATAAAATTGTCATGAAGGATCATATTTATGACCTTGTCAAGCTACAATTGCAACAATTATTAGAGAACCTAGAGGCAATCAAAAAAGAAGAGAATACTTCATGTAAGTTTGGATCTTTGCTAGTATGCATATTTTTCTATGTGCAAAATTCATTTCCTTTGATTGGAACAATATCATGGGATAGGAACTGACCTACTATAGAGCAATTAAATAAGTTGATTAATAGCTTGGGGAAAAAATTTAAAGCCATAATAAATAACTATTTTGAGGAGTTCAATTAAAATGAGAAACATAATGAGAATTCCTAAGTTGGTTGTTGATAAGCGTTATGATGAGCTATGTTTTGTAGTGGACACAAATTATGTACATGCTCAGGCAATAATACCAAGAATATCATGGTTAATTCTTATGCCTTATGAAGTTAATATTGATGAGGTTTTAACAACAATGACTGTACTTTTGATTAAGGATGTTGATGTTAATGTTGAGCAATTTGGCACCTATGAAATAATAATGGAAGAATTAAATGAAGAATCCACTATGCCTAAGACTAAGAAGAAAATAAAGAGAAAAGGTCTTGAGGACAAGAAGAATGAAGTAGGGGAAGGATTAGGATAACTTGCAAAGGCCAAGGAAGGAAAAGGAAAAGAATTGGCTATTACCGAGCCTAAGGCAAAAAAACAAAGAAAGGTAATAATTATTGATCCTAAGGTTAAAGATGATCTTAGTAGAGATGTGAAGAAGGTTGTCACACCTCAAAATCCAAAAGTGAAAATCATAACAAGATCAAAGACAACTCAGCTCTTAGTTGTGAAAGCCAAACATAGTCCATCAAAGAAGAGACTGACTGGCTCACCACAAAAGAAGATACAAGAGAGACCAAGGAGAAAACTGATCATTCAACAAGAGGAGGAAGATGATGAAGAGAATGAGTCTAATGGACCAAGAAAATTACAAATTATAAAGAGACTCCCTCTAATGACTGTAGATCAAGTATGTGAAAAGGTTAGAGAATCAGACAGTTTTGTAGGATTTAAAGATATTAATTATGATTCTTTGAATAATGATGATCAAGTTAAACTTGAAGAAGCTATGATAGATATGATTATTAGATTTAGATGTACACCCTTGGAACTAGGATATGGATTTCCAATGGATTTATACAAATGGATAGATGCAAAATGGAAGTGGGCACTATCTAATGAAAAAGAAATAAGAGAGATTACATTAGCACAAGTTATGCCAGATTTGGGGGAGACACATATTTCTATAGTCCTTAAAGGTTCTATAAATAAATTTATGCCAAGAGATATGGCATATAAAATTTTGAAGAATAAAGCTCATGAAGTTAAGCAAGACAACATCAAGTTGTGGAAAGAAGTATTTGGAGTGATTACTCCAACAATAGAAGTTAGAGAAGGCAAATATGTAATTGAATTCGAGGATACATACAAAGAAGAGGCTGCTAAATTAATTGAAGAGATCAATCAATTACTATGTCAATGTGAACAACATGAGGTTTTAATTATCAAAGACATATCTAATACACCTCTACAAAACCAAAATGTGCTAACTAAGGAAGATATGCAGACTCTTGTGTCTGACAAAACTCTACCTTGTACAAATCTAATTTTGTTACACCTTGTAGATTATTCAAAAATTAAGACTACAAATATTGATAAAGTAGAGGTCACATTAGTAGTAGAGGATACAAGTTCTAAGAAATAGGGCAAGGCAATAATTGTATTCACACAATTAACTTGTATGCCTATTCTTTAGAAGGTGGAGAAGAAAGAAAAGGTTAAAGGCATAGAGATGGCAGAGAACAAGAGATGACAAAGGTACAAGAGGCTTCACTAGCTCTTGTACAATTGCCAAGTGCAAATCTTGCAGAATCAATGAGTAGTATACCTGAAACGCAGGTGACACCTACTCCAAAGAGGCAGTAGCAAAAATGAGATCAAATGAGAAGGGGAAACAATTACAACTATCACTACCTAGTGATATAACTTGCAGATTTCAAATTCTTACACATATAGATGAATTGGATGATGAGTTAATCAATCTAGATGAGATAACTAATTTACCCATGTATGACTTGAATAACTCAACACTTGAGCAGATGTAGGAATTGCAAACCTTGTTAAGCCACAAGGTAAAGCAAGAATAACTGAGAAAAGAGCATATGAAAAAACATGTACTAAATACTGTTAGAGATTATTTTGTGGATGCATTTGGAATAACTGACTTAGATGGTCAACATCCAATTTTAGAACAACTCATGTATATAGTTGATAAAGTACATGCAAAGGACATTGAAACCAATG
This sequence comes from Cupressus sempervirens, assembly GCA_028749045.1. Classification (NCBI taxonomy): domain Eukaryota; kingdom Viridiplantae; phylum Streptophyta; class Pinopsida; order Cupressales; family Cupressaceae; genus Cupressus; species Cupressus sempervirens. The sequence continues at coordinate 145,863,779 of CM053791.1, forward strand.
ATAAACAAATACAGTGGTAAGAAGAAGATCTTAATGCAAAGTTTTGGTGAAAGTCTTTCAAGAACTTCTAAATAGAAAAGTAGAGCTTTCCAAATTTGCCAAAGAGTTAGACACAATTTTGAAGACCATTCATTCATTATTCATGAATTTGAGTGATGACAAGATTTTTAGACTGGAAAATCAAGATTCCACTAATCTACTAAATTTTGATATGAAGGAAAGTGTTATTCCATTGGGCAAGAAAGCAAGTTCAAACTCATTCTCATATAATAAGTTAACAACTGGTCAACAAAGGTTAGCTAAGCTCATGGCTAGGGACAGTGAGATAAGAAATAAGTTGATCTTAATTCAATTTCATTTATGACCCCATTTGCAAATCATTTAGAAAGAAGTTTCCATTGCATAGAAACATTTTGAAGAAGGACACACATTTTGCACACATTGGAGGACTAATTGATCTAGTTGTCGAGCTAGAAATCTAGTTTTAGGTTTTGGAGAACATAAAGGAACAATGGAATAAAGGCTATGCAAACATTTTGGTAAGCCATGAACAATTTTTTGATAAGCACCAACCCCAGCAACCCCAAGTCATCATTGCCAAAAACAAGGGGGAAATGAAGAATAAAGGGGAAAATGAAAAGAATAACAAGGAGGAAATAAAAGTAGAACATCTAGATTTTACAAATTTAGATTATAGTCTTAGGGGGAGTATTTTTTAATGCAATGAAAATGCATGACAAAGTGTTTTTGCTATTAAAGTCAAAGGGGGAGATTGTTGATCTCTAAGCCTATGTTATCTATTAGTGTCCAAACACTTAGTTATTTACTAGGCAAGGATGAACGATCATCATTGCGACCAAGTCATCTAGTAAAGGTCGAGCATAACAAAGGACTTGTTTATTTTGCAAACCGTTGATTGAGATCTAGAAATTTTGATGAACACATTTTTAAGGAGGATTCTAACCCTAAAATCAGTATGAGTGATAGAGGAGAATATGCACGTGTCAATGAATGTGTAGGTAAGGAGCAAACAAAGGACAAAACAAAGCAAGAAAAGCTTAGTCTAGAATCAATTTAGACAAGGACAATCAAAGCAGTGAAGGACTAAAAGGAGATATTAGATTAGACATTATATAGAGGAGATCCAAAATCAACTTGCAGAGCAAATCGAGGGTCAAGTACTAAATCAATTTTTAATCAGGGCAAATCTCTTAACTGAGTGATCCTAACAGGTCTATGTAAATCTCCTAAAAGAGTCCTTACTTAATTGTAAGTGTGAAATCCTTTAACAGGGTAGGACTTAACAATCTTGAAGCTTTCAATAGGATAGTCCCTTCATAGGGTAGATCATAAATTATGATCAAACATTTTAACCCTAATGAGTTAACTTTATTGTTGCAACAGTGAAGATTTGTGGGTCTAATCCCCACCCCAATTTTACCTTCACCTTGAAGTGTTCCTAGGTTACCAAATCATTTGTTATATGTTGAATCTTTCATGGCTGTGATGTATGCATTTACTATTCAACATTACAATTTTAATGTTAGATCTATGATATGAGATGAATTAGGAGTGAATTCAGTAATTTGGTTTTGAAGTTAAAGTTTAAGATCCTAATTCAACCCCCACTCTCAGTATCTCATTTCCCAATAATCCTTCCAACAATCTAATATAAATATATTAGATTAAATTTACAAAGCAAGATAAGCTTATTTAGTAATTACAATTTGAAATTAATAAGAAACTAATATCTAGATATGGACAATATCAACAATCTTTCTATTTAATTTATATTTCTTACTTTAAATCACCTCATATTAGAAATTTAATCTAAATTAAATTGTTTTGCGAATATAAATCTTTTATTCAAATAATTGTATATTCTAAATTAAATAAATTTTAAATTTTAAAAAATATCATAGTAAAATCTAGATAACAAATACTTTCTAATGTTTTCTATTTTGATCAAAATCATTCTATATTAAAAAAAAAAAAAAAAACTTCTTTTCTATATTGATCATTTAAATTTTCAGCTTTTCTATTTTCTTAAGATGCATAGCTAATTTTAATTATTATTATTTCGAATAGAATTCTCATGCATTAGTGATTTTTCATATATAAATAACATAGTCCAATCTTAGTTATTATTATACATATAATCATAAATAATCAATAAAAGTAGAATTTTGCCATAGTTGAATCAAATACTTATAACAAAATAGGACAAAGTTTAGAAACATAGTTATTTTGATTTAAACAATTAACATTGAACAAAATCTTCTCTAATTTAAAATGAATAATTTGTCACTAAAATAATATATAGCACTCAAGCTTTCTTTTGCCTTCTTTCCAACACCAATCATTTACTAATTTATGTGTCCAAGAAAAAGTGCACAATTAAACTCATCAATGGGGCTTTGATGATTTGTGAACATTATTCCACCTATGAATCCAACTGTTTGAGAATACGCAGGGAAAATGGACATAGTGAACCCTCCTCACAACATAGAAAATATATCAACTAATCCTTTCATAAAGAAAATTCTACTACTTCAATTTGATTGAAAAGTTTGTTTTATACACAATTGTAAAACAAAATCTTTTAAACGAAGAGTGGAATTGAAAATAGAAATCAAAGATTAAATTAGAAATAAAATTGATCATTTTAAGGAAAAGACAATAGAAATTTCTAAAGGGAAGATTTATTGTCGAAAAATATGAAATCTAATAAAGGCTAAAAATCTGGGAGCAAAGCTCCCACATATAAGCCTATCGGCTTAAATATATTATTATTAATAATTTTGTTCCTTTGAAGTTGGATATTTTTCCATAATCAATTAATATATAATTTGTATATTGGATAGCCACACATTGTATATAGTTGGTTCTGCCACAATTTCTCTTTACTTCTCTTTTATGTCACAATCAAGGGAATTATTTTCTTTGCTTTTTGACTTTTTTTTTTTATTTTTTATTTTTTGATAGGTAAGAAGATAAAGGATACATTTTATGACTCAAATGTCTTGTTATTTAGAAGTGCTCCTCAATGGTCATGTAATCATGGATTATAGACGTAGAGGTATGTACAAAGATGTTGGTAGGATAATGACAAAGGAGATAATATGGATGACTAGGTGAAGTGGAATAAGAATTTAGGAAAATGATTGGATAGGTTGGAAAATGGGTGTTGGTTAATGGAAGGAGTGTGACAAGGCTTGTTTTAGAGTGGATGAAAATGTGAGCAAAAACAACATTGGTACAAACCTTGAGGGGTGATGGAGTGATAGAGCACAAGAAAATTTTGGATTATGGAGCTTTAACAGGGGAATAGATATAGATTTTGGGGCGTAAGGACCAAGATGGATTTTGAAGTTGGGAGAAAAATTAAATGTAGGGATATAAAACTTGGATGTAATTTTGATTTTTCTATGGGACACTATGCTTCAAGAAGGTATTTGGGAGTCGACATGGATTTTGTTTTTTCATTCTTTTGTGAATCTTTGTAATTCATTTGTTCAATAGGGTATTTATGAACCCATATGGATTTTGCATTTTTATTTTTTTGTAAAGATTATTTTCCCTTTGGATATTTATTTTTACATCTTGATTACACCAAACATGTGTATCCTTGAATATATGTGGATTTTTGGACTTGCATTCTTTATGTTTGGTATCTAAATTGATTGGAAAAGGAATAGGATTTTATGGATGGATAGGAATTTTATGGAGGTATTTTGGATGGTTGAAAGGTTCTCAAATATGTGTGTCTTTGTTGATCCCAATTTAGGAAATGATAAGTGGATTGTGAGCTAGTAGAGGAATATATGGACCTAAGATGGATGGAAGCGATGAAGGGAAATTCTTATGTTTGGATGTAGATTTTAAAGGGATACTAACTTCTCAAGAATAATCTATGTAACTAAGCCCATGAATATCATAATTTAATTTGACATGAAAGGGTTCTAATATACCTTTTCTATGGACCTCTAACTGTGTGAATTCATAATTATTGCTTTGACTAATGAGATACTTGTTAAAATATGTACATTGATTTTGAGGTGTATATGATATGGAAGAAACAATAGGATCATGAATTGGACTAGACTAGATGAAAGTGGAGGAACCCATTTGACTTTATGGGGTTCATGAACAACTTGTATTGATATATTGGGACCACGAGAGGGATCAAGAGGAATAGTGGGATCCTAGGATGGAATAGGAGCAATGATAGGATCATTTGGTAAGATAGGATTTATAGAGAATATTATGGATTTTAACATGGAGATTAAAGTATGGAAGGATAATGAGGAGGATCTAAAGGGATGGTGGAATCTTGTAATGGACTAAAGGTGAAGGGACCATTTGATCTTGACTTGGAAGGGTGTCATTTATTTCCATTTTAAAGTGTTGACATAACTATCAAAAGTCTAAATAGCTGACCAATAAGAATTATATCGGTGTAACCAATTATGATCTAGTTGTCATTGATGTCAAAGTTGAAGAAAAAACATCAACTAGTGTGTAGGAACAACTAGTGAAGCAATGAAAGCACACATGTGTGACTCTAGTCTAGGAAGGTGATCGAAGAAATAAGAAGGACAAGCCAAGTAGAGGTAATGGATAAAACAACTACAGTTAGATGAAATCATATTAAGTAGGAATGGGCATGAAGTAAGGTGTCAAGCAAGCTAATGAATTTAAGTGATAGGTTTTCATGAAGAAAGGGTTGAGCCGTGACCTATTGAACAGAGAACAAAGGTGAGAAATATGTGATTGAAACCTCATAAAGTTGGTGGTCCACACTTGACATCTTGGAGAAAGGAATTGGTGTTGTCACATCAAAGGGAGTGGGAGAATTCAAATTTGAATTCTACCTAATTGAACAAAGAAACAAAGTCATGGAACATTCATGACTTCTATTTTTACAAAGTACATGTGACAAGAATGGTGGATGAAAAAGATGAGGATTCAAGCTAGACATTGCTAGAGAATTCAAATTTTGAATTCTTGGATTAGGGTTCAGAGCTAAGTAATCAAGGATCATATAAAAGAATTTCATTTAAAAAGAACAATTAGATTGCAGAGTGGGACCAAGAGACTACAACGTTGAGTTAAGTGTAAACTCAAGCAAAGAAAGGGAAAAAAGACGTAAAAGGAGAAAAGTGTGAAGGGCATTTTACTAGAGTGAGGCAATGAGCTAAACAACATTGTGAACAAGAGTGATGAAGATAGTAGAGCCAAGCACTAAAAAGATTGTCTAAATTGTAGAGTTAAGGGAGGGAAGAGAATGGTACATACAAGTCCAAGAGTATCGAGTTGATCTATGTCAAGCTAAAAATAGTAGTTATTATTTTTAGATCAAAATCTCAATTGTTTTGTAATCACTACAACAAGTCCATTGAGGTTTAACTTTAACAAGTTCTTTGTATTTAAATACCCTAACATGGTGACACATTAGTTTATGTTCCAAAGTCCTCTAACCAATCTTCTCTTAACCACACAAGACTCTCATAGGTCTTAACTAAATCCCCTAATTGAGTGACACTTGACAATATCCCTATAATCTTTTAATAGAGACAAGCTCTTCACTAGACGCACTTTGGAAGAGTGCAATTTTTTTGACAATCATCTTGTTGGAAATTTGTTTAGTGCTCCCCTCAAGATTCATGGAAAGGGATTAACTACCTCCTGTGTATTATAAGTTGTGTGGTTATATTGGGCATTGACATGTCATTCTTTTGGTGAAACAGTAACCCCACTCTAATAAGTCGTATGAGAGCTTGGTCATAGGTTCAAATCCTTAGACCCTTGGGTAATGGTGCTGGGGAGATTATTGGAATTTTTTTCAACACTCCCCTCCAGATTCATGATAAGGGCTTAACTACCTCTTGTGTACTATAAGTTGAGTGGTTGTATCGGGCATTGACATATCAATCTTTTGGTGCAACAACAACCCCACTCTAATGCATTGTGCACACCGTGGTTTTCACCCTAGTTGGGTTTCCACAAGATAAATTATTGTTATTGTAGAAATATGATATTTCACCTTAAAAAAATTAAAGAAGAGTACTAAATCATATTGAGAAAAATTACGTTAAACCCATTAATTCACATAGTGCTAACTAGGTAAATGATACATATATTCACCTAGCTACCATGGATACTCTTAATGTTGGTAATCTACCATACTCTAAGTATGTAGGTGTGGAAAATCTTGAGACCACATGTGAGATGTGGGAAAAGTTTAAGATCATCTCTGGAGGAGACAAGCATGTCCTAAAGACTAAAGTTGATAGATTGAGGGGAAAGTATGATGAAAAAAGAATGAAGGAAGGAGAAAAGATATCAAACAATATGGTTAAAGGGTGAAATATTTCATGTTGGTCATTGTAGCTAATAGAGTCATATTGCCAGATGCAGTAAGCAAGATAATAAGAACCTTACTACCCAAATATTGTTAGAGAGTAAAGTCCAACAAGATAACTGAGAGGAAAGGGGATGAATTAGTTATCCAACCATTAAAGCATTTATCAACCTTATTAATCCTTAACCATGTGAACAATATAATCAAAAACCATAAGAAGATACATATACACAATAACACTAGATATGTTAACTAGGGAAACCCTTGATCAGAGGGAACACCTTGTGAGGATGGTACCCAAAAAAAGATGTACTAATATAAAAGTTCCTTGTAAGAGGATAGAATCTATTAGGAGCCAATGAAATACATTAAGTGCATATCAACCCCTTTTAGGAGACTATGAATCCTTGTTAGGAGATTCCAACCCTGTTAGGAGTTGTAGAAGGTAGATGGACCCACTATCCAAATAGCTTCAGGGGCAAGACCGCCAAACTCATTGTCCAACTAGTCTATATATTATTCCTTGAAAAATAATAAAAATTAATAGTCTCAAACTCCTATATCCTCTTGATTGGACCAATCCTCTTCTAATCTCAATAACAGATCACCAACTTTGCATCCAAGTAATCCATTGGATCGCTTACCTGCATTTACCAACTTTGCATATCACTTTTACAATTTGCACTACTTCTATCTCACATTTCACCACAAGGAAAATAAATTTCCTTTATATAATATCCTCAAAATAATTCCTTGATTTGACCTTGAGGATTTCCTAATTAATTATAATAGGACCTCATTAAGATAATACAAAACATTACATCTTTTCATAATTGAAAATCACTCTCAACTCACAGTCTTTACTTTCTTACTCATACGACCTTTGACCTTATGCACTCGCTAACATCATCAAGTTGTCTAACTTCACTCATCACGATTCTATCCAAGTTAAGAGATACAATCCAAATACCAGAAACCACTCACCAGGAAGTCTATCTACTTGTCTTCTATAATTCTTCCATGACTTCTACGTGTCTTTAGTTCTCTATTCACGCACTTGTCCACTTCATCAAGACACAATTTAGAATACATCCTCAACTATGCTTGACCTGATTATCAATACACAATTCATACAAGCTTATTTTGTGACTATTAATCCGTTAGTCTTTACAAAAATAATGCTATTTGACATCAATGACAAACATAGTCATGAATGCAACATGTCAATCATGTTAATCATCTCTTCAATGCTTGGGATACTCCCTCAAAGGAATACCATTTCCATTCATGCTAACAAATATTCCATAAGGGTCTTAGCTATTTAGGAACTAAGATCAATATAGAAAGTTGAGGTAGCTCTAGATGCCTTGATAGTAAAGTTTACTTTGAGTTAAGTAACCATGAAAACAATCAGCCCAAGGATGAGATTGCATTTAAAGCTTTAACTTAACATGTCTACTGAAGAGATTTTTTGAATAGGGTCCAAGTGAAGAAGGATATAACCAAGACACTTTGTGAACTATGGTTTGGACATTCACCATCACTGAGTTATTTAAAGTGTTTGGAAGCAAGGGCTACATCAAAAGGGATGAGTACCAAGGAAAATTTGTGCCAAGAAGTCAAGAAGGTGTTGGAAATATAAGAGGAGTAACTAAGAGAGGAGGGATGAATCATTTACTACAAAAAAAAAATCCAAGATCCCTTAGATGCCAGTACAAAATAATTCTACCGATGCTCAGTAATCAAAGAAATATTGTAGCTTGGTAAACATTGAGAATGCTCGGTAATTACTTAACATACAAATCTTAAGATGTTATCTGTGATTACTTATTACTTTAACTTAGTTGCAAATATATAAAAGAAATAACATGAACACATTTGACACCAAGATTTAACGTGGAAACCCAATTTGGGAAAAACCACCAATTGCAACTAGTTATTTATTTCACTCTTTTGAAGTAATTTGTGTTAGGAGAAAACCCTATTAAAGCTTACAAAACACACTATTAGGTGTGACCCTGTTAGAGGATTTAATGACCCTATTAGGAGTGGCCTTATTAGAGGTTTTTAGACAATTCAATAGAACTGCTATCTTGTTAGAGGATTTACAAATATCTGTTAAGCCAACTCTATTAAGAGATTTAGATCACTGTTGTAATGGTTAGAGAGTAACAATGGCATGACCTGATTTGGATGCAACTAAATTGTTGATTACAGATCTCAATTCTGGCTTGTATACTTGATCCTTTTTGATCGAATATGTCTTTTAAGCTTCACAAGGATATTTAGCTTATCCTTCTAATTCAATTCCTTATTGCATCATTAGATCTTCAAAATCTTCCATGCATTCACATTCTTATACTTTTCACACTCTAGCCCACAACTTGACCTTTTATTTATATCTTTCATTTTGTCAAGTCAGCTCAAATACAAATTATAATAATTAATATTCATCTTCTTAGTCAGCTAGAACCAATAGATAAATCAATTGAACTCAATATGCCAAAATAAGAAAATACTTCATTAGCCAACCCTGCTTGGTAGATACTAACTCATAAATGATTTTCTTATGTTAACCAACTGCAACTCGGTCAACACTGCATACTAGCAAAGTTGGTAACTAAGTGCACTCGATCAACACTGGTTCCATCCAACATTTCCTTCATTAACCAAATGAGGTTGGTTAACACTCATCTTCTAGAGATTTTCCTTTGACACCTGAGTGAACTCAGTAGATACTACCTTTAGAACTAGGCAAATTTTGAATTGCTCAGTAGCCTCAGAATATTGTCTTCAATGCCCGAGTGAGCTTAACATACACTGACTAATAATGATATGACATTTTGTGTAACATCAAAGACAATACACAATTAATCAATTGTTTCAAAAAAATGTGTCTTCTTGGGATACTCTACTAAGAGAAATGCATACAAGTGTTTGAACACCCGAACATACAAGATTGTGGAATTTGCAAGTGTAAGGGTAGATGAGTTCTTTGAGAAGAACAAAGAAGAAAGCAAGAAAGAGATGGAAGATTGCAAACAATTTGTATATAGTCCACAAACCAATTAGTGAGGTAGTACAATTAGATGTATTAGCATAGGAAAAGGTAGCTCAACTTGAAGAGAAAGTGAGTGAAGCACTAAGAGGAGAACCGGTATTGGCAAAATATGTAAGAAGAAACCACCCAAGTGATCAAATCATTAGAGACAACGATTTTGTAATGGTGATAAGAATGAAGATAAGAAAGATAGTTTGTTTGTTCTTACACCTTGAGCCAAAGGCTATAAGATAAGGTCTAGAGGATGAAGACTGGAGAAAGGTCATGTAAGAAGAAATTGACCAGATAATGAAGAATAATACATGGCCCTTGGTGACCTGGCCAAAGGACAAGAATGTCATTGGAACAAAATGGGTATTCGAAACAAAATAAAAATGGATGGAGAAATGATCATGAATAGAGCTAGAGTTATCGACAAAGCTTGTAAGCATAGGAGGAGGCCATAGATTATGGAGAAACCTTTGCACCAATGGCAAGATTAAAGGGATTTCGTATACTCCTAGTCTTCACAACATACAAGAACTTAAATGTTTACCAGATGGATGTGAATTGTGTATTCATAAATGAAGTGCTGGAGGAGGAAGTGTACATAGAACAACTAGATGGATTTGAGATTGAAGAAGGGAAAAATCAAGTATGCAAACTACAAAAAACCCTGTATGGACTAAAATAGACACCAAGAGCTTTGTATGAAATACTATACTCATACTTGATCAAGATTGGATTTGTGAGAATTAGTGACAAAAAAAACATCTATCTAAAGGAGAAAAAAGTTGGTTCATTGAGTAGAAAAATATTTGTAGACGACATCATCTTTAGAGGAGAAGACAAGATGAACACAGAGTTTATAAAAATAATGAAGGAGTTTGAAATGTCCATGACTGGGGATATCAAGTTCTTCATTGGATTACACATATCCTTGCTAAAGGGAGGAATCTTCATAGGACAAACAAAGTATGTTAAGGAAAATTTGAAAACATTTGGTTTGGAAGAGGCCAAACTGGTAGGTACACCTAAGGTGATCGATTGTAAACTATCAAAGGAAACTGAGAGTCCATAACTAAACAAGACTCTTTATTAATCCATGATTGGTGAGGTACAATATGTGGTTAACAGTAGACCATACATTACACAAGACATTGGGATAGTGGCTAAATTCTCATTCAATCCAAAGGAACCACAAATGGTCATTGTGAATAGGATCTTCAAGTATCTAAAGGCTATTAAAGAATATGGTATATGATATCCTTCCAAAGAGGAATTTGAGTTGCATTTTTTTATTGATACTAATTGGAAAAGGAGCATAGATTACATACATAATATGACTAGTTGTGCATTCTTTCTTCGAGGAAGATTGTTGGCATGGGCCAACAAAAAGTAGAATTGCATATCTTAGTCTACAACAGAAACTTAGTGTAATAGCCCCTCTAATAATAATTAATATTAATCAATAACCCAACATGTAAAGTAAATTATATCACACACACACACACACACACACACACACACACACACACACACACAAATGGAATAAAATAGAATGACTAAATAATTACTAATTAATAAATATATATAGAGATCAGATGTTTAATTTTGAATAAATAATATTTCTTAATATAAAATATTTAAATGAATAAATAAAAACTAATATTTATTTATTATCAAGGAAATAACAATTTATGAACTCATAACTTAATGTGTACCATAAATTATTGTAATTAGCCTATAGGCTACTGTGTGTCGAGATAACCATCAGATTTCAATGGTGAAGATTGGCTAAAGAAGAATGTTGACAGAAAGGATGTAAAAATTAGGTTTCTTGGTGGGAGGTTTAGAAAAATGTGGTATTTCTTGATGAGCGTGTTCAAATGTTTACTCATTTAATGTGAATTCAAGCATCAACACTAAAAAAAGCATCAAAAGTACTACCCTATTTCCCAACAAGGCCCCAAAGATCTAGACAACCCAATCACTGGAGTTTCTAAGCCTCAAGCAAAATGTCAACAGGTTCTGGGTAGAATATGACTAAGACTTGAAAGTAATAATGGGTTTATGGACACCAAAATCAAGCCAGGGTATCAAAGAGTCTTCTAATACAACTTTACGGTCAAAAAAATGTCAAAAACATAACACTGGAAAAATAGGTAAAAAGATGAAATTTTAATGTTGGATGAACAACTAAATGTGTTAGTGAATGCTACAACAAAGTATCCTCATGTTGTTACAAAGAATGAAGTGTTATACATTGAAGTCCAAGATTTGAAAGGCAATATCTATGTGTATTGCAAAGTGAAGCCTTGTGAAAAATAGAGTGCAATTGAATATACTAGTGAAAATGGAGAGTTGTTAATTATAGTCCTAATAATTAAAGCAAAGATCGTAGTTAAAGAAATAAGTTCACCTTGAATGAATTTTTTGATCCCTTTGTAACTCAATAAGAAGTATTCAATGACACAAAGCCATTGATGGGTACAATGTATGCATTTTTGCATATGGGAAGAGTGGTTCAAGAAAAATGTATACAATGTATGGATCCAAAGATGACCCAAGAGTTAATTGTAGAGCACTCACTGACCTTTTCCAACTGTCTAAAAATACAAAAATATCATTCAAAATTTCATTTGAAATCTAGATGATTGGAATCTATAATAAGCAGGTTCATGATTTACTAACAAAATATAAGTCCCTAAAGAATCTTGGAATAAAAAGTATAGCTTAGGCCAATGGCATAAGTGTTCATGATGCTAATATGTTTCTAGTTGACTCTAAAGAAGATGCTATGGAGTTGATCAAAATCAAAGTGAAGGATAGAGAAGCATGAGCTATTGTTCTAAATGAATTCAACAATAGGCTTGGCAATATTGTGATTGTTTATGTGGAAGGAATAAATGAGTTCAGCAATAGGCTTGACAGTATTGTGATTGTTTATGTGGAAGGAATAAACTTATTTTGTGGAACACTTATCAAAGGTTTCTTTCATTTAATTGACATGATAGGAAACAAGAGGATTAGTAAGTCAGTGGTCAGAGGGCATAGGCTTAAATAAATAATGCACATTAATCAATCTCTCTATGCTCTTAGAGATGTCATTTTGGCTTTAGCCAAAAAAAGTGCTCATGTTCCATTTAGGAACAACAAGCTCAATCAAATTTAGGATTCTTTTGGGAGGGCAAGAAAATACACTCATGTTGTACAATTTAATCCTATTTAGAGACAATAAGAAAAATATAAATTGTAGAGAGGGTGTCTTCTATTGAACTGGATGGTACACATAACCACAAATAATGAAGAAGCATACATATAGAAATAGGAAGGAGAAGGAGAAGAGGAGAAGAAGAGAAGAAGGGAAAGGACAAGAATTATAATGCATAGGAGGAGGAGAATTAAAAGAAGAAGATAAAGAGATGAAGGAGGAGGATAAATAAAAGAGGATTAGAAGAAGGAAAAGAAGATGAAGTAGAGTGTAAAGAAATAAAATGAGAATACATTCAGTTCTTTCCCCTTCTTTTATCCCTCTATTATATGAAATATATGAAGTATTTCTTAATATCAGCATAACCATTCTATTTCTTTTAAACGCAAGTGTTGGTAGTATGAAGGGACGACAATTATATTTTGAAACACATCCCTTAAGAAAAAAAAGGTCAAATATAAATAAACTATGACAAATCATATTAAACAAGGATGCAAAGCGTCAAAGTTCCTACCTTAGTATAGTTTTTGCATATGACATGTAGCAGTTTAGATAGTGTTTTATACATTGGATATGCAATAGGATAAAGCAAACTATGCAATTTTTATTGTATTTTAATAATAATTTACATTAGCAAAGCATGTACTCAATTATGCTATGTCTTATAGCATATCAATGCATACACATTATTTCATTATACATATATGACACAGAGAGTGTACTTGGGTATGAGACTCATGCGTATACATTGTTTGATTGCACACCTTTCTTTGTATTGACTAGTGTCTTTTGTAACTACCATTAATTATAGCTTGATATGTCATTATAGCTATCCATGATACTTGCAAATTCCATTTTGTGCATGTTAGTATATTGTGATTATGTCTCATAATAAGTTTCTTTTAATATTTTAAATAAATGCTAATTAGTGACTAGTCATGTTTACCTTTTGTTCTGAGAAATTGTTCAATCTCCATTTGTCACAACATGATTGATGGCATTGTTCTGGTTTAATGTGAATTGACCTTTGACGATGAAATCTCAAAGGATAAAGATGAACTTTGATTTGTCTTATCTATAGTCCTCAACTTTTGTGTCTTTTAGGCTTGGTAGTAGTCGTTCAACAATGCACTTGTCTATTGAAGACTGGATAATTTGTTTGTTTTCAGTTGTGATGATAGTCTTTAGGTATAATGAATATACATATGGAACCTCTTGATTGCATCTATTGCAATGAGCTGTTTTGTCTTCTAACATTCCATAATCCTCAAATTTTAAGTTGCATTGGGAACAAAATGCATGAAATGGATTTGTGAATGCGTTGGCTACTTTGAGAACTCCATCAACCTGCAAGATATGTTTTGATATTAATGTAGCTTATGTAAGAATTAATTAATAGTTGAAGTGTTGAATTATTTGAGTTTTCTTACCTGTAGTGTTGTTTGTAGCAATGCATTCAAGGCATCCAATGTTCTCTTGTCTTTTAGTGTACAAATGTATGTAGCAACCCCTGTGTGAAATGTTCTATCCATGTCATTTCGTCGTACAATGTTTCTAAACAACATTGCCGAAGTCTCACCTCTTTGTAATTGGATTGCTATTTGCATGGATTCTTCTTGGAATGCAGAGTTGATTTGTAGCTAGTAATTGACAAAACAATTTTATTTTGTACTTTTTAGAACTCTGTACTTAATAGAAACATGACTACTATACATGTTGCATAAAAAGAAGTATTTAGTGTGTGTTTTACCTGTACTTTGTCATCATCATTATTTTTGTCTTTTATGTCAACAACATATTGGGAGCCAGTCTATCGTCTTGCAACTACTAATGCACCTATTGTACCAATGGCATAGGTACTTGTGCTTGTGAGTAGCTGTTTGATTGTGGAGCTTGGTATAAATTTGTATTCTTGGCAAAGTCATGGTATAGTTTCAATTGTGCTTGAATCTTGGAGCTTCAAGATGCAATCTGAATCTCCATGGTCAAAGGTTGTTTTGTGTCCTAGTTGAAATCTTGACACTGTAATGGATGTTCCTGGAACAATCTTGTGTTTGTACTCTTGTACTAAGTTCCCTGTCACATTCAAAGTTATTGTCATTTCTCCTTTAGAGTCTGTCAAGTCTGCACGTAGCACCTCTTGTGTTTTGTTTTTTCTATCCAGTGTTGCTGTATATATGACAAGTATGTCTCCTTCAAAAATGTTTCCTTCTTTTCTTGCATTCAAGTCTTCAATTGATATTGCATTGGGGTTTCCTAGTTTTGACCTGCACAAAGTATTATGGTGTTAGTCTAGTATTGTAGTGGTGTTATATTTAACATTTCTTCAAATACTAGAAATTCATGTATTGGTTTGTTATTTTTCATGTGGAAATTCATGTTATTGGAAATGAAAAAAGCTCAGTACCTTTTTGTTGTTTTCTCTTGCTTGACATGTGTTCCCTTTCCTGTTCTTTTGCTTCCTTCCATTATTGTGCTGCACAAAAATGTAGAACATTGAAATATATACCATTATATTAGAGTTATTGTGTTTGATACATAAAACTCTTAGGTGTAAGATGTATTTGCATTCTTGTATGTGTTCTTCTATTTAATTTTGTGTTTGGTTGTCTATGTATTAGCAATCTAGAGTGGAGTATGGAACCTTATGAATGTAGCAAGGTGATCAATCCAGTATGCTTCTGCTTTGTAACAACAACATATATTACTTGAGTTTGTCCAGATGTGATCAATTGATGGATTGTATACATTTTGTGTTTTTTCTATGATGTAATTCATGTTGTGGTATTGCATATATTTTTGAAGATTTTCTTTCTTAGCATTTCTTGTTGACATATCAATATTGAAATCACCTACAATGTATAGATTAGTGATTGGTTTGACATATGCAGTGACTTGTTGAATAATAGTGGCATATTCTTCAATGGGTGTGTTAGGTCTTGCATAAACATTACATATATTTAGTTCATTGCTTTTGATCAAAGTTGTTATTGTAATAGATTCTATATTTGTTGTGTTATATTGCTTTATCTTTGAAATGACTAGGGTTTTGTTGGCTAGTGTCATTATACCATGTATGTGGTAGGCATTGAAGTTGTTGAAATGTTGGAATTCATCATTTATTTTAGGGATTTGCATGTGTACTTCTTGAATGCACACGATGTCAAATGACATTAAATCATAGTCATTAGTTATATCATTTATGTGAGGCTTTAAACTACATGTGTTTAGTGTGCATAATAGCATGGATGGTATGTTATGACAACATGTATCATCATTCTCGAATTGCCATTTTCCACTTGATTCTAGGCAGGACATTTTGAGATGTATTCTCTCTTTGATTTTAAATTTTTTTGGTGTTAGAGGTTTTAAAAGGAATAATGAGTCAATTGTTTTAGTTCGTGATAGTTTTGTGTATGTTAATCCATGTTTTCTAATGCCTGTGGGGTTGAAAGCCATTGCCTCCATTGTAAGTCCTTGTGACCTATGTATTGTTCTTGCACATGCTATCTGTATAGGGTATTGTTTTCATACAATAATTTTATTTTTTATCGATTCCTTTTGGATAGGTCGAATAATGCGTAGTATTGGTACCCAGTCATTTTCAAATTTTTCTGTATAGCATTGTACGAGTTTCTTGTGTTGTTGCTGTCCAATTGTATTGTCGTTAAATCTTATCCAAACTATGTCAAAATCATTATATTTTGTGTATGCTTTGAATATTCCATCTGATCCATTTACTAGACCATCTTTTGTGTTATAGTTTCCTGCATATAGTTCTACCAAAATATTTGGTTTGAGATGAATTTGATGTGGGAGTGAAATTGTTCATGTGTGTAGGCGTAATGCATTGTTATTTTCATTATGTTCATCAATGGCATTGAGGACAGTCATTTCACCAGGAACTATTGCAAGCATTTTTGTATTATGAGCATCGACATCGATTCTTCTATAGAAAAGGAATGGCAATGTTGGGTCCAATGGTGGTTTTCTCATGCATTGTTCATTGATATAGTGCAAATCTTCATTTGTTTGCATGCCTATTCGTATTTTGTTGAGAACATTAATGAATTTTTCATCATTTTGCCTTACTGTACATGTTAACGAATAAAATTTAACATTGTCTATCCAAAAATTATAAGGCATCAATTCTAACATAGTTGCTTTATTTTCAAATACGACTGCATCAAGTACTGGTTGTGCTTGGTACAAGTCTCCACAAAAAATTATATCGACATTTCCAAAGTGTATGGTAGGCATTTGCATTATCTCACGCAATTGTTTGTCAATATAACGTAGGAATGTTGCACCAACTAATGATATCTCATCAATAAGAAGTACATATAACTGATCATAGTGCTTTGACATTGCATCTAGTATGTCGCTATTGAGTGGTAAGAAGTCAGATGTGATAAAAGGTATGTGGAATGCTGAATGTAATGTGAATCCACCTACATTGTGTGCCACCTTTCTTGTGTAAGCCGTTATTAGGCCTTTTGGTTTGTTGGGATCACTGTCAATGTACTTATTGTAGATCCGAAGGAGAGCTTGGTATATAACTTTTGCAGTGAAAGTCTTTCCAGTTCCGGCTCCGCCTGTTAAGAATAGATGCAATGGGCTCTTGTTGTTTTCAATTTTTTTTTTAACAATATCTTTGACGATTGCTTGTTGTTCTCTATTTAGCATTTGCCTCAATTTGTAGTACTCATCATTGTCCATAATTTGTGGACGGTAGCTTATTTCAAAAATGTTATAACGTATGTTGCTTTGTATCTTCTGTACCTTGTGTTGGATGTCTTTTTGTATGTCATATTGCTCAATTTTCTCATGTTTGTTGACTGTGAGGGTTTGGCTATCCATTTTTTCATTTTTAGTATCTAGATCCTTGATTGCTTTTTCCATGTCACCCCATGCAGGAGCTGTGTTATGGTTAAACTTTTCTTGATTCATTATGATTATTTGCTGATAGTATAAATGTGCTTGTTCCCATGATTTAAAACTTTTTTTCAATGTGCTCTCATTGATTGTAAATGGAACATAGAGTATTAATTGTTCTCTACAATAATTTTCTAGGTCCATGTGTTTGCTGAAGTTGATAAATCGTATTATACTCGATTTTTTTTTTTGTGTGTATTTTGTGCCCTTTTTGCTATACTTGGAGACAAATTCTGCAAGGCATATGCTATGAAGGATTGGGGATCGACTTAAATAGTAGTCCACTAAGGATTTTGAGAGGACATTTTTCTGACTCATCAGGCTCTTTAAGTAATTCTTTATTTCTTTTCAGTATAAATGTGCGATTGTGATCATCTCTTGTGTCTATGAATATGCACTTTCTTGAGCTATGATTAGTGGCAGTGATAGAGCTATGTGTACTGCTTGTTGTGATGACATTTGTTGTAAATTTAGTAGAACATTTCCTAGTTTTTTTATCATTCGTATTGCATCAATACTATCTTGTTTGTGGTCATTACGTATTCTTTTAAATGTATTTGTCATTGTTTTGTCCACTTTTGTCATGTATGAGCTCCAATACATTGCTGCAGCATATGCGTTCAGTACAAATTGTGCATCAGTATTGGCTCTCCATAGTTGTGGAATTCTCTTCGCAAAGTTGTTGTTCCAAATTTTTGATGGCTTTCATCACAAAAAGAGCGTTAATCGTTGTAGAGTTGATCTTAGAGCCAAGATATATTCTTCTTCATTCGTTCCAATTTCATCTAAGAACATTTGAAATGTGTATGACAGGTCATGGTTTGCCTTTTCTAATATTGCAAAGATACTTGTTGCTTTTGAACTTATTGCTTCATTCTTCTCTGACAATGGTTCAAGTATTACTGTCCTTTGGAGGGGTGGAAAAGGAAAATTATATCTGCATGAAATCTTTCTTAGTCTTCTACATCGCTTTGTGTGGTGGTGCTTGTGAATTGTACGAAGACTAGGCTCTATATGTTCAGTTGCACAAGTAATGTACTTGTCAATAAAGTCTATGATGGATGTATTGCTATCTGTTCCATATATTGGTGCATTTTTTACCCAAAGTAGGAAATGATCATGTTCATTTCCTCGATTTTGGAATTCAGTTATAGAGAAGTAATCCACAACATTTCCAAAGAACGATTCATCAGTTAAAATTAATTTCTTCATTGCATCTATTCTATGCCTATAGTATCATGCACAAGTCATTGGGTCTTTCTTTATCAGATTGAATTTGTCACCTTTTGTTTCATACTCTTTTTGTTGTTCAATTTTTGACTGATGCACATTGTGCAATTGTTCGAGTGCAGTTAATAGTGGATCCCAATTTTTTTCTGCACTAGTAAAAGTAACAAAAAAAGTTGGAGGCCCTAGTTGGCGTATCATTGCAAAAACATTCTTCTTAAGTTGGTGTACGTAGTCTGGTGATATTCTTATTCTTTTGAAGTCAATGTATCCAATGTCTAATTTGAGAATTCTTTCCAAGTTGGGTTTTTGCTTAACATCTTTTGCTTGTAATTTGCATCCTTTCAATTGTCCCTTTTGTATTCTTATCCACATTGTAGAGAGTACTTGTTGCACCAATATCTTGATAGTCTTGAAGAATATATTTGTTGTGTGGTATGCAAAGTACCTTTTTGATTGTAGGAGTTCCCATCATGCAATCTTTTGGTAAGAAAAATCTTTGAATGATGTCTTCGTCACGTGGTTTACCAAAGAATAATGTGGGAAAATTCATTTCCTCAACATATTTGTCTTTGAATATTCCAATTGGGTGGTGCTCTTGTCCAGGTGCGACATAAATTATCTTGTCTTGCATTTTATGTATCGATCTAGATTCAATGAATCCATGTACCAAGGTTTCTGAAGGCTCATTATGTTCTTCGTCATCGTCTGACTATGTTGCATTTTCACTGAATGGAGAGGATGTTTCATCTTCGCAACTTGCATATGTTCTTTCATTCTCAACATTAATCTCAAGAGCTTCTTTCCAATCTTCTTTTATTTTAACATTTTTAATTATGTATAGTGGTGTACTTGTGAGTTTTGAGAGCGCTTGCATCACTACATTTGGCCACACCATTCCTATTTGAAATGCATTTTTGTATTCTAGTCACCTTTTGAGAGCAACGACAATAGTTGTTGTGCTATTGATTGTTTGTGGTAGTGCATTTTGTATGATATTCATGTTCACAGGAACATTGATAATAGAACCTGTCAATCCCACTTGTGATCTTTTGTATCCTAATTCCCATATTTGAGCAAATGCAATTCTCACTGACACTAGTCATTCTTCTAGTTGTGACAATATTTGCACATCTTCTATTGGTTCATTAATTCTAATATTTTTGGTGTACTATATGTTCGGAGCTTGAAGTGTTTCAATGCAAACAAGTGTTAACATCATAATGTTTTTGACACTTGAGTGCCAACACACTTAATCATATTCCACATTGCATGCCGAGTAAAGTTCAGATGCCGAGTGAAGTTCAAGTGTCGAGTAAAGTTCAAGTGTTGAGTAAGTTCAAGTGCCGAGTAAGTTCAAGTGCCGAGTAAGCTCAAGTGCCGAGAAAGTTCAAGTGCTGAGCTGGTATAGGTGTCGAGTAACATAGAGGTGCCGAGCACCAGTAACTCAATAATGCTGAGTTGCTGCATTATTTAGGAAATCGAAGATTCACCAGAAATATGTGAATTAAAAGGAAGATAAGAACGATGAGTTGGTGGCACAGAATACCATGTAGAACATTTTTAAGATACAACTGGCGAAGTTTCAAGAAGAAAACAAGATATGAGGTAGATACATTGTATCCTACCTAATCAATTTCGAAACCCTAAAATTGAAGATAAGTATTGAGTGGAAAATGAAGATTGAATATGGATTGTAGATCCATACCTAACCCTAAATCTTCAAATGTCTTTATAAGGAAGACAAAACTTCATTGTAAAAAAAGAGAGATAAGAGGTATGAGAAGATATACAAGGGTTAACAAGGAAGTCTATTTTCAGAAGTGAGGATTATTAGATCACAAAAGGATCCAGATCAGAGAAAGCAGAACAAGTGCCTACAATCAACAATCAAGGATTGTAATCAGTCAGGTTTATTGTACCTAATACTTTCTAGCAATTGTATTAGAATAAAAATCCTATGGTGATAGGTTAGCTTTACAACTATTTTGTAAGAACCTTTTGATTAGGTGATTAAAATCCTTTAACAATGTAACACTTCATGTTAAGTGTTTAAAAGCCTCTAACCAGGTCACTATTGACACAGTGTAAAGCCTTTAACAGTGCAAACCATCAGAAGTGGTTGAACAATATTGTTGCAGTAATTTTTGTGGGTATCATCCCCACCCCAGTTTTACCTTCTTATTCCTGGAGGGTTTCCAGGTTACCAAATTTTAGTGTTAAGTGTTATTGATGCATGTGTCTGGTTTCATGATTATTTGATATACTTACATGCATGCAATTTACTTTCAGTTAAAATTTTTATTGACTAAAGTATGATACTTATGATTCACCCACCCCCCCCCCCCCCCCCTCATAAGTACTCTTTCCATATTTGAATATTCCAACAATTGGTATCAGAGCATAATCTAGGTTCTCTTAAGGAAAAGCCTAACAGCTTGGAGGAAAAGATCTAAAGATGGAAGCCTTAAAACTTGGAAAGATCATTGAAAACCAGGTGATAGATGTGCAACTTGCTTTGCATAGCTTGGAGGAATTCAGAAACAAGTTGAGAAACTCATTAAAAAAGAGGAAGGATCTAGCCATAGCTGAAAATGATATACACTACAAGGAGATTGATACCACCAACATATTTTCCAGTGGAGACACTAAAGAGTTTGATGCAGCAATAGCAGAATTGATGGAGAAAAACAAAGTCCAAGTAGATGAGATAAGATCTCTCAATATGGAACATGAATCACAGGCTATAATGATATGTGAAATTATTGAACAAAAGAAAAGAGCAGTTGATGATAAGGTCATGATGGAAAATGACAAAAGGAATCTTGCAAACAGACTTGAAGAAAAATGTACTGAACTGACAAGGATCTCAAACATGCAGATGGATACACTTGCCCAAATGATGAACCTTCATCATGAACTCAATGTAAAGGATATTGAGATCTCTACCTTGAAGATGCAAAATGAACAAATGCAGAATGAATTGAACAGGGAAAAAGAAGTAGCAGAGAATCTCAACAAATCAAGTGAAGCAATCAAATATTTTGAACAGTTGCTGAAATCACCAAAATCTACCCATGACACATCACAACTAGGATACAACAACACTAAAGTTGGAGAATCATCAAAGAGTGCTGAACAAATAAGTGATAAAGGTAAGAATTCAAAACCCACTTGTCATTTTTGTAATAAGAAGGGACATACAGCTAATGTGTGCAGGAGTAGAAGACTCAATCAATCAAACATACCCAAAAGTTTCTGTCACAAGTGCAACATGCAAGGACATATGACACAAAATTGCAGATCCAATGTCACAAGGACTCAAAGATTTGATGGACATTGTTATAATTGCAAAAAGTATGGACATAGGGCATTTGAATGTAGATCAAAACCTATGTGGACATTAAATCAACCAGCAAAAATAGAAGGAAATGAAAGTCATTATCATTGGGATTAAAACACCAGGTACAGTTGTCACTATTGTCAAGAATATGGACATATACCACAAAACTATATAAGAACACATTTCAAAGGAAACTACAAAAGATGGTTGAATCAAACTACATGTTTCAGTTGTTTGAAAATTGGTCATATCAGCAGAAACTGTCCTACAAGATCAAAGGCACCCAAGACTGAAGATAACAAAGGAAAACAAATAATTGATGTTGAAAAGATAAGAGGGCAAATGAATAAGACTTGGAAAAAGAAGGAAGAATGCAACACATCAAGTGGAGGGATCACCTCACCCAATGGGTTAAGTGATCATACTTCATCAAACTAAGCACATGAAGTACACAGGATTGATATACAAAGCTATATCATACATCAGTCCCAAGACAAAGAAGCTAAGAAAAGTATAAATCTACATGAAATAAGATGTTAAGATAAAACTAAATGTTCATGCCAAACTGCCTTTGGATGCCGAGCTCCCAACAGCAATTGAGCTGAAAATTGATGCCGAGTTGGATAACTCCAATGGAAGCCGAGTTAGGTCAAAATTTCTTTAGAAGCCGAGTTGGCAGTTGAGCATTTAATGCGATAAAATTGGGGTATATTATCGTGATTTCAATCAGTTTTTCGCATTGCGATCAAGAAGCAAAGGAGAAGAAAGAGAGTTGGGCAACTTCATAGCAAGAATCCAGTATTTCAAGCAGATTGCAAACTCATTCAACACGTTTTTCATCGATTTAAGGTATTTTACTTAAGTGTCGAGCTACGTAGGACTTATAAACTTGTTTAAATTATAAACCCTAGTTTGGCAAACAATGGCATCTGGGTCAGGAACCACCAAGGGTTTAGAGAGTCATGAAGTTCAGTTGGTCAGTAACAAAGTAAAACAACCTGAATTTAAGCCCATTCCAAAAGTAGCATACAAGAATGATCCTGTAGGAGCATTATCAGTTATTCCGGATAAGGTTGTTATGGTACAAGATGTTTGAAGATGTTACAATTGCAAAATTGGTGCCATAGGAGACTTAGAAATTCATAATGCATATGATAAACTGTGTGAAAACAAAGTACTGAAAAATGAGTTTTCAATAGTAGAAAGAAAATGATTGACCAAAACCCTAGCATTTTCGACTGTTTTTAAAACATAATGGGTACGGATAATTTTGAGCCGAATACATGACGAAGCTTTTTGGTTAGAGTCAGGGCCAGTAAAATTTACCAAGAAAACTGTTCATAGGGTTACTGGTATTCCAACCCTAGATCGACCAAAGACCCTGCGAAGTGACAAAAGGGAAATAATAGAGAAAAATACAGGTGCCAAATGGAATAATAGAGGAATGACTATCGGCATAGTCATAGATCCTCTACTAAATTTTGCTGTGAGAATTATTTCACACAAATTCTATCAATCAAGCAGGTTGAATAGTGTACCTTGTATAGCAGTTGATGTTGCATACAAAATAATCAAAAGAGATCACACTTATGATCTAGCAGAGCTCATGTTTCAACAGATTGATGAAAATCTGGGAGCCATAAGGAAAAGCAAGGGAGCTCAATGCAAATTTGGATCAGTTTTGATGTGTATGTTCTTTTATCTGATGAAAGAATTTCCTTCTATAGGGAAAGTAAAACGGAATCCAGATAAAACAATTGTTGAACAAATTAATGGATACATTGAACAAATGGGTGAAAATTTTGATGCCCAAATGACAGGTTATTTTGAGGATTTCAAGAAATCCATGAAGCAAAGGTCAAGGATACCAGCTTCATTAGTAGAAAATCATACAAATGACATAAGTTTCTTAGTTGATATAGATTATACTTATATACAAGCAGTTATACCTAGAATAAGATGGCTTAGGCCACTAGGTTATGAACTTGATGTTGATCAAGCCTCTACAGCAATAACAGCTCTACTTGCAGAAGAAACTGATAAAAATGCACCACATTTTGGCACTTATGATGTGGTAAGATAAAAAATAAACATGGAATTAAAAACTTCTTCTACATTGAAGAAGAAAGATAAATTAGTTAAGAAGATCAAGAAGAAGTTTGGCAAAGAAATTGAGGCTGAGGCAGAAGAAGAAGATGACAGTGAGGATGAAGATGAGCAGGAACAAGGGCCAATAGAACTAACCCAAGGTCTTGGAGAAGACAAGGAGGAAGGTGCAGAGGAAGAAGAAGCCAAGGAAGCACCAACTGAAGCTGAGCCAAAGAAGAGAAAGACAACAAAACAGACTTCAGCCAAGCCCAAAACGAAGAAAGCTGCCACTCCATCACCTCAAAAGCCAACAACACGAGCATCAACAAGAGCCTCTACTCAAAAGGCTAAAGAGGAAGTTTCCAAGAAGAAAAAAGTCAAGGAATCTCAAGAAGAGCCGAGGAAAAGAAGAAAGTATGTGGCTCAACCTGACACTGATGACGAAGAGCAAACATAAGAGGTAAGCAATTCATCAGTTGGTACCCTATGTAAAAGGATTGCAAGTGGAGACTTGAACAATTTAAATAAAGTTGATTTTAGTAAATTAAATAAAGAAGAACAAAATAAGATAGAAGAAACAGTGTATGGAATGATGGCACAGTTCAAGTACACCCCACTTGAACTAGATGGTCAATTGCCATAGGAGCTGTCAAAAATTATAGAAGACAGATGGCATTTTAGATCAGGGAATCAACCCTAGCCAGTGTATTGCCGGATTTGACTAGAGAAAAAATTAGCAAAGCAATCAAAAGGCATAATAATAGGTTCACACCCAAATATAGGGCATTCTTTATACTTCAAAACAGAATGGAAGAGATTGTTCAAAGAACAATAAAATCGTGGAAGAATTTGTATAAGAAGATTGAAGATTTTCTTGAGGAAGAATACAAGAAAGAAGCAGCCATACCAATAGAAGAAAGGAAAAAGAGGAAAGAAGAAGAAGAAAAGAGAAGAGAAGAAGAGAAGAGAGAAGAAGAAAAGATAGATGGAAAGGAGGAAAAGACACAAAAATAGGATACAATGGCAACAACTGAACAAGAGGAGCAACTAGATCAGAGTGTGCAAGACACACAACTGCCACCCCCTAGCCCTCCACAAGCATCCATTCCACCTGCAGATACAATAACAATTACTGATGTTCCTGATACTTTTGGTCAAAATGTCAATCCATTAACTGTAGAAGATCTAAAAAGAATTCTTGACCAGTCAACACAACAAGCAATATTATGTACAGAACCAGTATTGGTCAGTATAGATGAGTTACAGAAACTAGTAGAAAGTATAGTTAAAGATAAGGTGAATACACAAGAACCACCTTCTATCACAACTACTAGTAGTCAATTTGAAATACCAACTAGTATAATTGATGCTGCAAGACAAAAGCAAAGTGCAGCTTAAGAACAAGGAAAGGAACAAACAGGAAAGACCATTACATCTGATCCTACAGCACAAATACAAGGTGCACTTCCACGGATAACAATAATTGATCATGGTAAACAGAAAGAGGAGGAAATAGTAAAAATCCCTAAAGAACAAGTGGCAATACAAACACTAATAAATTTGCCTACCTCGGGGACTCCTTCACACAAGCCATTACAAATTTCAGTACCACCATCCAGCACTACCAGAATTGCAAGGGTACTTCATTATGGAGACCTTGAATTAGATGAAGAAATAGTCATACCAAGTTATGACTCAAAATCAATAACCATTGATCAAATTAATGAAGTGCAGGATGCACTAAATAGAAGGAAAAGGCAGGAAATACTCAAGAAAGAGTATAAAAATAAGCAAACACTTTATGAGATCAAGGAAATCTTTATGGATGCCTTCAGTTTGTAATCACCAGATGAGTCAAAGCATATCACAGAGCAATTAACAGATATTGTTGACCAGGTGACAAATGAAGACCTAGAAACCAGTGCAAAACTTATGGAATGTTCAAAAAAGAAATTTCAAGGGAAAGTGAACGAGAAAATATCAAGACAAATCACACTTTCACAAGTAGAATTGGCAAAGCTCATTGATAAGGTGAAGAAGGTACTTGAGAATATATTCTCACTATGCAAAAAGTTGTGTGATTTTTCATATTTCACACAAGAAACTAGTCAAAAGATACTGAGCTTGGAAAGAAATTTAAACATTTCAAGCATGCAACTACCGAGTGATCCAGCTCAATGTGAGAAGCATTTTACTCAAACGCTTCACACTCACAAAGAAATAGCTATATTAACAACAGATGAGGCCAATATCAAGGCCAAAGTAATACAACTCCAGTCCTCCATTACCCCACATTTAGAAATACTCCATAAAGAGCAAGTATATTTTGAAAATGTACTCAAGAAAGATCCCAATCTTTCTACATTAGATGGACTTGTTCATCTTGCTGCCGAGACTGCCATCCAGCATAAGTCACAAGAAATTGCTTTGAATAATTGGGATGCAACTCTTAGAATGATTATGGAGGTAAATAGCACATTTTTGGCCAAATATGGTCTTAACCCTTAAACACTCTTTGACATAAGTGTCAAAAAGGGGGAGATATAGATTGTAAAGGGGGAGTTATACAGATTAATAAGGGGAGAACAGATACAAAGGAGGGGCATTGATATACAAATAATATACAGATAAGGCACAATCAACTCAGGGGGAGTTACAAAATTTTTGAGGTGTATATTGTAAGATTGTAAGTCATAAATTTTGATCAAAGTTTTCAATATGTACATAGCAATTAGACTAGTAAATGTACTTATAAGGTCAGTTAAGTGTTTTTGTCACTCATGTCAAAGGGGGAGATTGTTAATATCATAATGTTTTTGACACTTGAGTGCCAACACACTTAATCATATTCCACATTGCATGCCAAGTAAATTTCAGATGCCGAGTGACGTTCAAGTGCCGAGTAAAGTTCAAGTGCTAAGTAAGTTCAAGTGCCGAGTAAGTTCAAGTGCCGAGTAAGTTCAAGTGCCGAGAAAGTTCAAGTGCTGAGTAACACAGAGGTGTCGAGTAAGACAGAGGTGCCGAGTAACACAGAGGTGTCGAGCACCAGTAACTCAATAATGCCGAGTTGCTGCATTATTTAGGAAATCGAAGATTTTCCAGATCTAAGCCGACAAGGTTGTTATCTAGAAATCTGTGAATTAAAAGGAAGATAAGAACGATGAGTTGGTGGCACAGAATACCATGTAGAACATTTTTAAGATACAACTAGTGAAGTTTCAAGAATAAAACAAGATATGAGGTAGATACATTGTATCCTACCTAATCAATTTCGAAACCCTAAAATTGAAGATAAGTATTGAGCGGAAAATGAAGATTGAATATGGATTGTAGATCCATACCTAACCCTAAATCTTCAAATGTCTTTATAAGGAAGACAAAACTTCATTGTAAGAAAAGAGAGATAAGAGGTATGAGAAGATATACAAGGTTCGCAAGGAAG
The DNA here is from genome assembly GCA_028749045.1 of Cupressus sempervirens. Lineage (NCBI taxonomy): Eukaryota > Viridiplantae > Streptophyta > Pinopsida > Cupressales > Cupressaceae > Cupressus > Cupressus sempervirens. The sequence continues at coordinate 145,891,432 of CM053791.1, forward strand.
TCTATTTTCAGAAATGAGGATTATTAGATCACAAAAGGATCCAGATCAGAGAAAGCAGAACAAGTGCCTACAATTAGCAATCAAGGATTGTAATCAGTCAGGTTTATTGTACCTAATACTTTCTAGCAATTGTATTAGAATAAAAATCCTATGGTGATAGGTTAGCTTTACAGCTATTTTCTAAGAACCTTTTGATTAGGTGATTAAAATCCTTTAATAGGGTAACACTTCATGTTAAGTGTTTAAAAGCCTCTAACTAGGTCACTATTGACACAGTGTAAAGCCTTTAACAAGGCAGGCCTTTAACAGGGCAAACCATCAAAAGTGGTTGAACAATATTGCTGCAGTAATTTTTGTGGGTATCATCCCCACCCCTATTTTACCTTCCTATTCCTGGAGGGTTTCTGGGTTACCAAATTCTAGTCTTAAGTGTTATTGATGCATGTGTCTAGTTTCATGATTATTTGATATACTTACATGCATGCAATTTACTTTCAGTTAAAAGTTTTATTGACTAAAGTATGATACTTATGATTCACCCCCCCCCCCCCCCCCCCCCCCTCTCATAAGTACTCTTTCCATATTTGAATATTCCAACAACAAGCATGTTCAATAGATGAAATTATTTGGTGCTTCATATTTTATTTGCATCATAGTATAATAGTTGTTCTTTTCCTTTTGTTTCATTGGTCTAATGTCTTTCATTAAACACAATAGTTGACAAATTGAGCATGTGTGTTTTGGTGTATCCTGGACTGTTGTTTCAAATATCTCTATTGGTGACAATCCAGTTTTTTTTTTTTAACCAAATGACACCGTCCTGCCTCTTTTTTTTGTTCTTTGGATTCTAGATGTGCATGTTGACTTATTTTGAGCATTCTTGCTTTGATTTGCATTATTTGTTGTATTATTTTGAGTATCTCTAATAAAATTCTTAAGATGACATAGTCGAAGTGCATTTGTTGTATTTTTTCTAGTATTACTTGGAGAATCTCTGATAAATCTCTTGAGGTGACATAGTCGAAGTACATGCTTTCTATTAGGGCTGTCTAGTTTGATATTTTCAATGTGCACCTTGTCATGCCCTATATTATTTTTTTTTGCAACTTCTACAATGTGTTGTGTGTTATGCTCTTTTATAAATCTCTTCAGTTTGTTGTATCGCATTTGTGCTCAATGAATGACTCTTTCTGACTGTAATCTTAGTAGTGGTTCAAAGTGACCAGTAGTAGGATTTGTATCATGAAAGAGGATTGAGTATGCTTCTTCTTCTATTGATTCATTGAAGTGCAAGTACTTTCTTCTTGTTGTTGTTGATCAAATGCATATTTGTATTTTTAACCACTTCGATAACCAGTGAATGCAGAATATATCTCCCCATAGTCCGACTTCTCCATTGTGTATGTTTTGCTTTGCAAAAAGTCGCATTCTAGACAAATATGTTTCTGGATCATGTACTCGGTGCAATTCATATAGAGTTTGTGGATGAAGTTCTGTACTATATGAATGCAATGCTTCTGATTCACCTTCTTGTTTGCATTGTAAGAAGTAATCAATGGTTCCATTTCTTAGCTCAAGTGATGTATATCTATAATTTAGTAGGAATTCCAAGGCGTCAAATAAGTAGTCTCCTATGTTGTACTTGAATGTTGGTACTCTGCATAGTCCTTCATTCTCTAGTGCAATGTCAATATTGCAAGTTCTATCTTGACGTGTTGGCTTGTAATGCTCTAGGTCTATAATTTCTATTTGATTTTGTATCATTTTATGTTTCAGGAAGGACTAGTACCACCTTGGTTTTATTGTCACTTGTATACTTACACTATGATTCTTTTCTACATGCAGATATTGCTTTCCTGCATGACAAGATGCATCTTTTCAATATACTATTTTTAGTTATCTTGGATTATTTACTTTGATTTTTCTATTCTTTAAAATTACACTTGCCATAAGAAACTATACTATACATTGCAATATGTAGTCCCATTTTTTCAGAAGTATCTAGTATGGAACAATTCAACTTTCATAGAATGATTTAGATTTGCACTATGGTTGTCATGACAAGAAAGTGTACTTCCACATTGATATTTTTATAGATGAATAATTTCATACACTATCTCACAATGATAAATGTAACTTGAAGACATGTAGGCCATACAAAAACTTGTACTTCTTTCTAATATTGCATAGTAAAAAAAGATATATTATGATACTAGAACAGAAAACACATAACATGTTGCATCATTAGAATTCTTTGATGAAATATTCAAAAAACAACATGCTAATATTTTTATAGAGGAATAATTGCATGCACCATTTCACAATGATAAATGTAACTTGAAGACTAGGTAGTACAAAAACTTATACTTCTTATCTCTTCTACTATAGCATATTAGAAAAAGATATATTATGATACTAGACAAAAACACACATAACATATTGCATCATTAGAATTCCTTGATGAAATATTCAAAAAACATAATGCTAATAGAAAACACAAGTAGCAAATACAAACATTGATACTCTCTTTTTTGGTCATGTCTCCATGTTATCTTTATGTTTTTTTTTAATGTTTCCTCTTCACATTGCGACCTCAATATTAAACAATCATTGATGAAGTAAAGAAAAATGTTAATACAAAACACAAGTAGCGAATACACAAATTGCTACTATGCTTTTCTTCAATCATGCCTCCATATTAGCTTTTTGCTTTTTCCACCTTCTCTTCACATCTCCACATCAAATATGATATGTTGACTATATCATCAAGCAATAGAAATAATGTTGAGATTGCTCTATATATGTACCATTTGAATCATAAATTCAATGGTGAAGCTCAATGACATTATTCTCTGATGTCACATGGAAACTGGAGAAGTCAAATGTGTCATGGTTAACACCACGCATGTCTATATTGTTAGATTGGCAGCAAGATTGTCTGGAAATGAAGGAACATTTTCAATGGGAACATTACTATCATATTTTTCTATAATTGGATCCATGTTGAGAATTGCAGAATTCCATTTTTCATGAGACAGGTGCATGGGGTAAACAACTTGTTCCAGTTGTTGCAATGGGCATGAGTTTATCAAATTTGAGGGATGTATATTCTGATAACTTGTTTTAAAATTGGGTAGTCAAATTGCAGTAGGATAGGTTGATTGAAATAATGGATAGCGAATTTTTGTGTCACTTTTTGAAGAATGCATGCTATCTATGCTAGTAGCATATATGGAATTGATATGTTCTTTCGATGGAAGATCTTGTACTAGATTTCTATGAAAACTTTCAAGAATGTTAGGTTTCATGTGCATCATGGTTAGATAGTGCTGGTTCTCAGTGATGGGTATTGTCTGACCAAAATGATCATTTGTATAGACCATTGACATTGGACCATTTTTACCTATTTCTATTGGACATCGTTCAACTTGAACAGTCAATCGAAGTTGATCTTTCTCTAAGTGAGAGATACTTTTTGTTTCATGTATTTCTGTATCTGGATGCACAATATTTGTAATGGCTTTTTATCCTTTGAAGGATATTGTAGCCAGATCATATGCAATAGCAACTTCCTCTTTGGTATCAAATGTTCCTAGCCATTTTTGCTTTTGTTGTATAGGATTCCACACTTGTGCAACATAACGACCACTTGAACGTTTCCATACACCTCGATATGACTTTTCTTTTGGATAGATTTTAGATCCATTGCAAAATGACATATGTCCTTTTTTTTCTTCAACTTTTTTAGAACGTTCTTGCAATTCAGACAATTTCATGTATTTAGTTTTCTTCCTGTTTGATCTCATTACATTTGAGATCTAAGTGCTCTGCACATTGGAAGATTGATTATGAGGTGTATAGTTGACATGGAAAAAGTTGGTGTATGCATTACTGCCTCTCATTGACATGCTGGCCATATCATAGGCAAAGGCTGCTTGTTCTACTGTGTCAAATGTTCCTAGCCATTTTTGTCTTCGTAGCTTGGGCAATGTTATCTCTGCTAAAAATCGACCAGATGCTTTCTTGCGAACACCCCTGTATGTCTTCTCCATTTCTTCTTTTGTGTTTCTATGGCACAATTAAACTTTTGTTAAGACATGTCTCAATATACACATGTTTACATTACACTACAAATGACCAATCCTCTCAAACAACAATTTCAATTATAAAGAAATGAAAACGATATGCAATTCTAGAAAATAGTAGGTCAAAAATGACTATTGTAATATTGTTCATAATCATCTTTTGTCAGTAGTTACTTGTAGCTTATCTCCATTATAAACATTATTTCCATACTATGATCAATTAGAACACTACTAGCTGATAAATACTAATTGTCATTATGACTGTCATGACTAGTGACATTACTATTATTGTATGTTTCTTGGTTACATACCAAATGCATACAATATGGCTACTGTACACAGTAAAATTAATGTTACAAACCATGGAGTATTGTCCACTGTGAAGAATAGTGTAAAACCTACTAATGTTATCAAGATTAGTGTCATCCATGCTTTTATTACAAGTTCTTCATAGGTAGGCACATGCTCAATTTTGTTCTCAGCCAACTTAGTCATCATGTTCTGTGGATATGCCCCATTCACTGCAAGGGGGTCAACAATATAGAGACATTGTTCAAAAAGTGGAAAACAAATTGTTTGACTGTGGGTGGTCTCGACTTACAAATGAATATATGCGTTTTAATCTATTCTATGAGGTTCTGATTATAGATTTTGTAGTCAAGAAGACAATACAATTAGTGATTTTGCATCTTTGAGATCTATTCAAGCACACTGTGCCTTTGACTTCTTTTGTTGGCAATCATTACTTTGAAGACAGAAACTTATGCCAATAGATATCTTATGAAATGCTAACATGGATCTTAAGGGAATAATACACAAAGAAACAAGCAAATTTTGGAAACTTGTAACTTTGAAATTTCTAGATTCTAATCAAATGTATAACTTTACTTACTATTTTTTTCTTCACTCAACTGCCAAGCTTGTGTATTTGGTCCTTGTTGATTTTCCTGCTTTGCAATCAAAATTTTGTATTAATAAAAGCATAATCAAACCTTCACAACATTAGATGTAATTAATTAGGTCACTAGTTCTTATTCTACATATGTGAAAAATAATGTATTGTGTGGCATAATCATTGTGCACAAATTAAACATAGTAGATCAAACTTTTACTAGTTCGTAGTCAACTTTGCAAAAAAATGATTAGCTAAATAAAGCTATCTGCATGTTTGCAACAATCAAAGTTCAAAACAACTGCTAATATATTATACAGTGAGATGCAAGTTACTAGATACATATTGTAATATATTTTTTGAAGCCTCAAGGGATACTTCACTAAGAAGAAAATGACATTGAAATTACCAGATACATATTATACTATATCATAGTAAAAAATATTATAGCTTTTACATGCAAGTTGTGAACTTTCATTCATAGTAAGCATAAACTTATACATCATCACTATATTCTTGTGGTAATTTTCATCTTGTAATCATTAGTTCATCAATAAAGAAAGTGTCATCTCCCAATATCTGCTACAAGATGAATGCCAAGTGGCTCAAAACTATTCTCAAATACAAACAAAAAATGACATGAGTAATGATGCTTTAAGGTCTTAGCTACCAACGCTCTTGTATCATTATCATACCATTGCCCAATAATTTATGTGTTGTCATGTCTTATAATACATTCAAGTGAAAACATTGGATATTTTACCACAAGGTTTATTATGGACAAAAGTGTTTCATCTTCAACAATCATGCTAAATGGTGATAGTTCGCAGAATAGTGTCTTGCATGCTGGATTGAAAATGGTTGTTAATTCTTGTGCAGTGTGATTTCTAGGAGGGAAATGTCTTATGATATCTTCACAATGAACTATGATATGAGCTTCCCTATATTGCCGCACCAGATGTTTTAAGTAAATCAATTCACCATTAGTCATGAATGGGGATAGAACATGAATTTGATTAGTGTGTGGTATTGGCTGAATGTCTCCCCATCCATCATATCTGAACATGACAACATGCTTATAATAAAAATATCTTTCCAATATTTTCCTTTGGCATTCCTCTGGAAGTTATAGAATTTTTTCAAGAATACTAGATACTAGATTTTCAGAGAGGTGATCTGTATCACGTTCCAATGAAACAAATGCATCAAGAAAATCCATTCTTGTGTAATATGGAGATGAAAAACATGTTTTCAATGAGGAACATTTCTTAGAATTTATTGAGCATCAGTTAGTTCTAAGATATATGTTGCACTTAGTGTCATTCTTTCATGGATATACTTTTTATGGCAATAATCATACAAATATCATTAATATAAACGATTCCATACATACTATTGAAAAAATGTGAAACAGATGACTATCAATTACAATGTTTCATTTTCCATCAATGGTTTCCACTATTCATTGCATGTTAATAGTATACTTTTCAATAAATGTGCAACTGATGACTATCAATTACAATGTTTAATTTTTCATCAATAAATTCCACTATTCATTGCATCTTAATAGTATAATTAGTATTCAAGTTCTAAACTTCGCTATAGTAATAATAGTATCATAAGTTTACAACCAATTATATTCATAACAAAGCTCGAAGATACATTACTTTAATAATCTTTTTATTCATATACCAATACAATATTCACATTACTTGTACATACTTGTTCATTCATAGCATAAAGTACCTAGATAGAGCACCTAGTCTCTGCAGTATTCTCCATACTTTGTAGATACATGTAACAATACGGAAAGCACAATAGTTTATGTGTTATTTTTCACACTTCATACATACATGTAACCATAGGACAAGGATGATGTGGTAATTGAACTTTGACATTAGAACTTCCAATTTATGAGCAAAAGTCAGTTTATAGTACTACTAGACAATCAAACAGTTCATGAAGAGCTTGCAGTTGAAGGAGTTGGAGCAGTCAAATCTATAGTTGGAGCAGTGAGATTTTCTTCAGTTGGGAGTTGTTTGTCACTTGGATGCTTCTATTCACATGGAACACTAATTTCCTTGGGTAGATTTGTGTACAAAGACATGAATGCATTGTACAAATTTGTCACTCTTGTCACAAGATGTTCACACAAATGAGTAGCATGTGCATTTAACGCATGAACTAGAACAAGGTCACATTCATTAGTAATAGCTAAACGCACAGCACTATAAATGCATGATGCAACCTCACACTCTTCAACCGCTTTATGAGAAAAGAGGCTACTAGCGATAGATGCATGTGGAGTTCCTCAATATGCACAAATTGCTTAATGGTATCCTGTCGGTGGTACAAAGCACTCTCGTACATAAGCATTTGCTACTTTCTCAATGATTGTTGCTTCTTGTATGAAGTCCATACAATTTGACAAGAATCGTGAAACAATATCAACATAGAAAATTTTTCCTAAAGCATTTTTCAGAAACTCCTCACCTATCAGTGTCCTTAGAGATTGCTCGACACATGAACAGTCAAATATGAAGACATGTCGCATTGTGCTTGATTCAATTGGTCCTATATTAGGACAGTCCCACTGCGGCCTTGGAATACATACTGGCTTATCCATTTTCAAGTTGTAAAGTCTGTTATCAACTTTTCAATTGTCAGATTCTACAGTGCTTTGAATTTCTAAAGCTAGTTATATTAGTCACTAGTATAATTCTCCTAGTAGAGAAAGTAATTGCTCAAGATTTTGAAAAACATGTTGCAAGTATTGTCTATAGCAAAAGTTTTTTTGATTTAAAATAAAAATCAACAAGATGCACAATAATACTATTTATTTTTCTGTTATTTTGTTATGTTTTATTTATCATAGCAATCAATTAACATAGAAACATAGAAACGAATTATAACATTTCAAAAAATTTGATATAAAAATCCAAAAACAATACTTGAAAACTTATTTAATTTTCTTTGTTTTTAGTGAATCATTATTATTAAAACATCTTAAATAGGTATCATAATGAAATGTAGTTATATATATAATAATAATAATATATTATACATAGTGCAGTTAAAATAAAACAACACAAATACCTAATAATAATAATATATAAGTTTCACTACTACAAATTGCCACTCTTCTATGAGTGCTATTTCAAGCTCTCTTGTGGGGCTTTTTACATCATTATTAGCTAAAATGAATAGTATATCTTTGTTACTACATGATTATATTTAACTAATAAATGAGTAATTGAAGATAATACCAAGTTAACGTATGAATTAAAATAGAACATTTCGGTAATTGTCATGTATTACAAGCTAAACTAAGTTCTATTCTAAACGATTCTTTACATTTCGTGTAGAAACCACTCAATTTTCCTCAAAGATTTACCAAGTTTAATCCTTAATCGGCATTTTTTAAAAATAGATTCAACAAGATTCAATAGATAGCATCTCTATTTTTAAGCAAATTACAATCATTTGATAAAACTCATATTATGCAAATAAAAACATATTCTTGCCTATAATATTCGACTTGAAAACTCAAAAGAGCACTCAATGTATTATCAACAAACACAAACATTGTGATTAAAATATAACTTGAAAGTATTCGCTCCAATGCCAATCACCATCTAAAGAAATTCCAGCTACACAATCTGCTGCAAATAATCTCTATTTCAAGCATTCATTAAATAGACAACGCACCAACCAACCAAAAACAAAAGGAAGGAAATTCTAGAGCCTAGTAGGACTGCATCACATTGACTAGTCTCACATGGAGACAACTGAGAATGAATAGCCATTAAATTGCAACCTACGACAAAGAGCATTAATTGGAAAACAAAATTCAAGAAATAAAAGTATGGTAAGTTTTATATTGTAGCTGTGAGTTTTAATTCTATTGCCAAAGCTATTCTTAGGTCTTTGACATATCAAAGACTAATACGGTAGATGTTCTTATCTAACACAAATATTTATATTTTCTGGTTTAAGTCTTCCTAATATGAGTCATTGATTGTCATTGCTGCACATTAAGAAAGTCAGTTGTATTATTCAGAAAGTTGCTAGTTAATCTCATATTCAAAGTCACATCGCATTAGTAAAAGTCAATGCCATACATTAAAATATTGTCTTCAGCACAACTTAGCATTGCTATAATCATCATCTATTATTCCTCTGTGAACGGATGTTATTTGACTTGTCATACATTATCATCCTCTAATGAAGGTATTCATAAAAAAATCAAAGAAATTCATTTTAGAATTTGGTCATTGGTTAGTGATTACATTCATAACTGATCAAAATTATTAAATGTTCAAAAAACTGGTTGATTTATTATTCATACACATCTATATTTATCATTATAATCTACTGACAATCGTAACAGGTTTAACATTAAATACTTAGGTTTAGCATTAAATACTCAATGCGGAAGTGGGGATGTTACAAATACATTCCATTCAATTTCTCCAGTCATCGAGCTAGGCACATATAATCATGAAGTTGAATCAGAAACAAAACATGGAATCAGACTTGAAAAGAGAATCAACATTCAAAACCGGTTTAGACAGCGCTTCATACTCAGTCAACAACAAATATCCAATCAGCAATTAATATCAAGATATTTCATTGGTTTGAGTACTATTATCTCCAAGGCATACCTTAATATTAAGGAGAGTGATAAGATGCAATATCCAATGACTAATATCAGCACATCTTATAAGGAAGAGTGTTTATATCAAGGATATATTATTTAGAAAATATATTATTGAAGCCCTGGAACTATTTATACTTATCCAAGAACATAAGGTTGACGATAATGATAAAGGTGGGCATTGAGAATTATATTACTCTATATGACTTATGGACATTAATGGAAGTTCAAAAACAAGAACCATGAGCACAACGATGAAAATAACGATTAGTGATCTAATCCTCACAAAAACATTGAATAATATGTTTGAAACAAACATAGTAGATTTTGGATCAGACCATCATTGAACATAGTCACTATAAAAGATATTCTATCAAACAAGCAAACAGAACATTCGTCAAGCTCTGTACAAGACCAATCAACATCAATCACTTAAAGGAAGATATCAGGCACATCGATCAATATATATAATTCAGATCCTTGTCTTCAAATTCCAATATGGATGTATTGTTTTTATATGATTCTATGAATGAGTGCATAGCTGGTTTATATTTAAAAATATCCACCAGGATATATGGTTATGGATGCTGAGCCCAAGCAAGCACAAATGAAGCTTTAATTTTTGGAATTGATCTAATACATTTTCTATCTTTCATTATTTATTTAATTTAAACACAATTATTCATTGGTTTTAAAACTTCTTGAGTATTTTGCAAACACGAAACTCCATAGCTTTAGAGAATTTTAAGAAAATGTTAAAACCTATGGTTGTTGTGGAAGAATATTAGCATTGACTATATAGTCTTAAGGAAACAATATAAATTGCATAGCAGAGATGGAAAGTATATAAAGCTGCCATTGCCATTCTAAAGGCTTGAAATAGAAGCGGACTAATTAACAGCAGTATCGATCTTACTAGAGTTGTGTTTTATATACAGCAAATATCGAAGATCTTATGGATAGAAGAAGGCTATTAATTTTAGTGGAGATGACTAGCTAATTGACAGTTAAAAGAGATATGCGATAAATTGATTAATAATACCATGAGTGACAGCTACAGCTCAACCTATCAACGAGAGTTTATTATTTACCTATTGAATTATGAAAAGTTATGAAGCATGGTAATTGATAGAGATAATAAATGAAAAGGTATGAAGCATGGTAATTGATAGAGATAATAAATAAAAAGGTATGAAGCATGGTAATCGAGATAATAAACCCACCTAGACTACATATGCAGCGATTAGTAATATTGTCATGAAACAATGCATTTAACTAAAGATAAGTGATTAAGGAGAGTCATGAATTATATGACAGGATTCATTACTCCAGATAAAAGATATAAGAAGGCATTCTGAATCATTCATGGGAGGCATTGGATAGGAGTTTATATAAACAAATTGGGTACTGATCCCAGAAAAATAGATTAGTTTATATTCATCTCAGGGAATAAATTATAAAGAAGGATCCAAGTGTAGAATATTAGCCAAACACTACCCAATCGGAAACCTTCATGAATATATAATATAATTTTACAAAAAAAATCAAAGTGGTGAAATTAAAACAAAAATCAAGTTATGATGAAAAGGAATCCATTTTAATGAAAAACTAAAAGCAAGTTTACTTTCTGAACATGAATATATCTTGAGGTCAAAATTAAAGAGAGGTTTTCGATAGCAAATACATCTAGTCAAATAAGATTCCTAATAGATTCAATTCTAGATTTATCAAAAGATTAAAAAAACATCCAAGCAAACATCCAAGTGTAAAGCATATGCCAAACACTAACAAAACGGAAGCATAATACACCTAACATTATGTAAAAATTACTGATACCCATAAAATTACTCACCACAAGTATATTTGAACCCTATAAACCCTTTGCTAAACAAACTCCCCAAAGTCTTATACACCTAAAAATTTCTAACCTCAAAACAAAGAACCTCGACTCAATCTATACTTCAAACTTTTCCCAACTATCAAAGAAACAAAAGCAATAACTAAATTATTTTGAAAGCAAAAAAAGTTATGGAATGACAAGAAATATTAGAGAGGCAAATAAAGAAGGGAGAACTTGTTGGGAAGGACTCAATAAGCAACGTATAAAGTTTTCAATTGCATAAAGCCCTCTTTTAAAGGTGATCTTCATTATAGGTCACACTTAAGGCGCATTACTCTTCTAGTCATGATGTATTTAGAACCATTGTAAAGCCCTCTTTTAAAAGTGATCTTCATTATAGGTCACACTTATGGAGCACTACTCTTCTAGTCATGATGTATCCACAACCATTGGTTCTCATTTGTTTGCTATACTAGTAGTGGAATGTAGAATCTGTCTATTCTCAAGTCAACATATTTTAATGGAACTAACATTAAGTAGTGGAATGTAGAATCTTACTATTGGATATTGGAGAGGAAAATGAAGAAGGGAGAACTTGTTGGGAATGAGTCAATAAGCAATGTATTCAATTTTTAATTGCATAAAGTCCTCTTTTAAAAGCAACCTTCACCATAGGTCACACTTAAGCCGCACTACTCTTCTAGTCATGATGTATCCACAACCATAGGTTTTCATTTGTTTGTTATACTAGTAGTGGAATGTAGAATCTATCTATTCTCAAGTCAACATATTTTAATGGAACAAACATTAAGTAGTGGAATGTAGAATGTTACTATTGGCAAGTCATAGCTTGGTTCTTTTGCTATAATTGTGATATCATCAACAATAATAGATTCAATATATGAATCTAATAAAAGATTGGAAAATCTTAATGAGTAATCGCACTACTCTTCTAGTCATGATGTATTCACAACCATTGGTTCTCATTTATTTGTTATACTAGTAGTGGAATGTAGCATCTGTCTATTCTCAAGTCAACATATTTTAATGAAAAACAAACATTAAGTAGTGGAATGTAGAATGTTACTATTGGCAAGTCATAGCTTGGTTCTTTTGCTATAATTGTGATGTCATCAACAATAATAGATTAAATATATGAATCTAACAAAACATTGGAAAATCTTAATGAGTAATCAAAAGTAATATTATATTAAATAATATAATATATTATTATCACCTTTTATTTGAAAATCTCTTATTTGAATCAAAATAAAAGTAATAATATATTACATAATATAATATATTATTATCACCTTTTACTTGAAAATCTCTTATTTGAATCAAAATAAAAATTCATACTTCAAAATACATAATCCAAATTCTTTTTTAAACCAATAGAACATTATGTATATTTAAACCATTTTATGTTTAAAGGTTCTAAAATTCATTTCTAATTTCAATTTTATTCCTCATTTTTTATTTATTTATGTATTTTATATGAAAAATCATGTATTTCATATTTATTTGAGTACAAAACTCTATAGACATGCCTGTATCATTTCTCTATCCTCTACAAAATGATCTACTCTATGAACATTCGAAGGATCATATCATTAAACTTTTGACCTAGCTTATCTAGTATATCTGACGAACATTTAATTACTTGCGTCTACTTACCAAATTTGGTTGCCTTCTACTCTAAAGTCGATGATATATTTTATTCGCTCCCTATCACAGAGGGCCAGGATCGTGGCTCCCTATTAATGTGCAGAGCACATTGATACACAATTGTTTTAATTGTGCAAACATATCAAGCAGTTGAACAAGTGGAACAATAATTGAAATTGAAAATGGAGGATTCAGTTGGGATCCTTTCTCGCCAGCATCTAATTTATCTGTAAGTAGGTTGCAGGTGAAAGCTGGGATGAAAGTTGGAATCACAATAAACTACTAGTGATGCTATATTAGTTCATTGAGTTTGGCTTTACACCCTTTCTCAGGGGACTTTCCCCAACAACTTGACAAGATCCATGTTTTGTGATTGTGTTTTGGTAAACTCTTGAACCATTTTGTAGATTAAATTATAGAAATTATTGGGAATATGCATCTGAAGATTACCAAGGTTCATTCTATAGTAGCCAAGCTCATATATTTCAAAAGCTTCAAGAATTTTTCTACCAACACAACAAAGTTACAAAAACACCATCAAACATAAAAAATCTAATAACATTTCATGCACAAAAGTATTGTGATCTAACATATCTGCATAGATCTTCGCAAAAAAAACTCAATTTTTTACAACAAATTTGATTCTACACAATAGATCATCGATTTCAAATTTTGACCAATGGATTTCAAATTTTGACCAATGGATCTCAAATTTTCAAACAAAAAACTCAATTATTTTACAAAAAACCGATTCTAAACAATAGACTAGGACAAGCTTCCATAGATAGATTTCATATAAATATGATGATCAGAAAAAACAATACAACTACAACACAATATGTTCTAAACAATAGATTTGGACAAGATTCAATGTAAACATGATCATCACATAAAACAATACAACTAGAACACAATATAATCTCAAATAAAAAGAATAGAGAAATCTCTGACATACCTTGTACTCTAGTAGAAAGAGATGAAAGCCAAGCCTTTAGAAATGTGAATTAAAAGTAATCAACCAATGCTATAAATAAGCAAATAACAATTCTAGAAGATTCCATAATCAATGCTCACACATGACAAATGTTGACTTAAAAATCATTTATAAGCCACAACTATAAAGAAATATATTCCCTGACATCCATAATCAATGCTCACAGGACAAATGTTGACCGAAAAATAATTTACAAGCCACAACTATAAAGAAACATCTTTTCCAAGGAAACTTATGTATAAGCCACAACTATAAAGAAATATATATCCTGACATCCATAATCAATGCTCACAGGACAAATGTTGACCTACAAATAATTTATAAGCCACAACTATAAAGAAACATCTTTTTCAAAGAAACTTATGCAACACTACAATCATAAACGACAAGATATGTCATCTCTCTAATTGCTTATAATGTCGTATTGTTTTGTTTGTTTGTGTTGATTTCTTAGAAATGGAATACAACTGTAACCACAACAATAATAAATGACAAGAAATGTCATCTCTATAAATCCTTATCATGTTGTCTTATTTTGTTTGTTTCTATTGATTTTTGAGAAATTAAATACAACTATAACCACAATCTATAAATATTTGACAATACTAGTATTGATATCTAAAGTTTGGAAAAATAGAAAATTATTTTGTGTGCACAAAACAATAATGAAAAAAAAAAACTTTCAAACTCATGACTATAGCACACATAGACCAATCAAATTGCATGAAAATAAGGTTGACTAAGTTTCCAAAAATGTCAAGAAAAAGATATGTCTATAGTGGAAAATGGATAAAAATAAATAAAGGCTCCTGATTGGACAAACTAATAAGATCATTCGCTTTTAACGAATGCATAAGTTTCCTGCCATGGCAGGAACTAATAAACACTAAAAAAAGTACAAAGGAAAAGTGAAAAAACAAAGCATATTAAAGGGCATAACTTAGTGGTTTGATCCATATCATTTGGAATGGGAAAAAAGAAAAGAAAAAAGAAAAGGAGGAGATATTTACATGGTAGCAACAAAAAATAATAAATAGATTGAAAAGGATAATGTTAAAGTGGGACCAATAAAGTAGGTAAAAACATTTCCATATCCCCATTCGAGAATAAAAAAAGAAGAAAGATCTTTAACATACCTTGTCAAAGGGAATAAAGGTGAATTACATGAGGTAAGATTCAAAATATGGATATGGTTTATTCTTTATGAAATATGTTATTTTATTTCTAAGCAAGAGAAGTTTTATCATGTTATTTCATCTCTCTCTCTCTCTCTCTCTCTCTCTATATATATATATATATATATATATATATATATATATATATATATATATATAATTTCTATGAAAAGGGAAGTTTTATTATGTTATTTCATTTCTTTATTACACACACACACACAGACATATATAATTTTATTTCTATGTAAAAGGAAGATTTATCATGTCGTTTTATTTTTCTATTATGAAATTAATAATTAATATACAAAATTATTGTTTATGATTTTAATAGAAATATATAAGGCTAAATGATTTTATGGATACCATATCATGATCCAAGTATGACTTAGTGGAGGGAATTCATTGTGTATGTCATAATATGATCCAAGTATAACTTGGTAGAGGGCATTCATTGTGAATGTCATAGTACAATCTAATAACTTGGTGGAGAATGATCCAAGTATAACTTGGTGGAGCGCATTCATTATGAATGTCATGGAATGATCCAAGTATAACTTGGTGGAGGAAATTCATTGTGAATGTCATAGTACAATCTGAAAAATTGGTGGAGAACATTCATTATGAATGTTAATCATTTTAACTTTGACAACTCATTAAAGATATGAAATATTCAATAGATTTATTATGAACTTACCAATTTCTTATGGTCCCAAACTAACCCTAATAGTGGGGATATTACACAGAGTATGTTGCAGCAATAGTAAATTGCACTCAGGTTGTTTAGATCAAATAACTACTTGAAGAAATTCAAGAAAAAATAGAGATGTAGTTGTTATCAACTATGATAACACAAGTACAATAAACATATCAAAGAGTTTGGTTGTGTACTCAAAGACCAAGCATATATCAATTAAATATTTTTTTCAGGGAACAAGTGCAAGAAAAAGAAGTAAGGTTGGAATATGTACCAACTAAAGAGAAACTAGTAGACATGTATACAAAACATCTTTATAAGGATACCTTTGAGTATCTAAGAGAGTTATTAAGGGTACTACCCCTATGAAGCTTGAACTTAAAAGGTAGGAACAATCATCCACCCATGATCTCCAATAAAGTAGTTAAAAAGGGGATTGGTAAGAAAGTGGACTAATCTAAAGGGGAAGTGGTCACAACAATATAAAGTGTACCTTTCTCATTGTTGTCAAAGAGGAGAAGTTAAAATGAGATGCTAAAAGGGGAGAATGCTAAATAAAATAGTGAGCAAGAAATGATGAAGAGACTATATGAAGTAGAAGGAAGCTTCAAACATGAAACATAATCTCAAGGGGAAAGATGTTAGAATAAGGAGAAACAAAACGAAACAAGGTAAAGTAATGATATTATTTGTTAAGTATGAAGTAGGAAATTGGAGATGTCATATGTGTTTGAATGATCAAATGTTATTGCTAAGTGTTAAGCATTGACATCAATGTGTTGTCATCAATTCCAAAGGGGGATATTGTCAGCATAATTGTCAAAAGACCAAAGGACTAACAAGTAAGAGTACCATGTTAGCATGAATGCTGATGATATTTCTTTGTGGGAGTTTCTTAAGCATTGAAGAGTTCGTTAGCATGATTGACATGTTGCATGCACGACTTTGTTTGTCATTAATGTCAACATAGTATTATTTTTCTAAAGAATGGCAGAGTAGAAGACAAAGAACAAGGTCATACAAATTTTTTATTGTGGATGAGATTCAACATAGTTTAGGATACATTCTACATTGTGTCTTGATGAAGTGGACAAGAGTGCATGAAGAAAGTTGAAGATATGTGAGAGTTATTCAAGAATTATATAGGATAGTGTGTAGATAGAGTACCTGAGAAGTGGTTTCTGATGATTGGATTGTATCTCTTAACTGCGATAGAATTGTGATGACAAAAATTAGATAGTGATAGTGGATAGCCTGATGATGACATCAATGAGTGTGTGAGGTCAGAGGTCAAAGTTTGTACGTGTGAAAAGTTTTATTTACTGTGAGCTGACAATGTTTTATATTTGTGAAAAGATGTAATAAATTTTAATATCTAAATGATGTCCTATTATAATTAGCTGAGGAAACCTCAAGGCCGAATCAAAGAATTATTTAGAGGATATGGTAAAAAGGAAGGTTATTTTCCTTGTGATGAATGATGTGGTGAACTGTACAAGTGATGTGAATGATTGTGCAAGTGCAAATTGTACAAGTGATATGAAAAGTTGGTAAATGCGTGTAAATTATCAAAGGGATCACTGTGATGTGAGTTTGAAGATCTAGTATTGAGATCTAAAGAGCTTTGGTCCAGTCAAGAGGAAAGAGAAGAAGTTCAAGTTACTTCATTTCTATTATTTTGCAAGGAATAATACAAAGATCAATTAGACAGTTTGTTTGATGGTCTTGCCCTAAAGCTATTTAGACAGTGGATCTATCTGCCTTCTACAACTCCTAACAGGGTTGGAATCTCCTAACAAGGAATCAAAGTATCCTAACATGAGTTGATAAGTATTGAATGTAATTCATTGGCTCCTAATAAAGTCCATCCTCTAACAAGGAACTTTTATATTAGTACATCATTTGTGGGTACCATCCCCACCAGGGTTTTCCCTCTAATCAAGGGTTTCCCTAGTTAACATATCTAGTGTTATTGTGTATGTGTATCTTCTTATGGTTATTGGATATATTGTTCAAATGTTTAAGGGTTAGTAAGGTTGATAAAAGTTGTATTGATTTGATAATTGGTTCACCCCCCACACGCACCCCCCCCCCCCCCCCCCCCCCCAACACCCCACTAGTTATTTTGGTGGAATTTAATTCCTAACAATTGGTATTAGAGCATCATGCCCTTGAAGGAAAATCTTAACAACTTAAGGAGATCAATGGCAGGTCATGTCAAAAAAGAAAGACCTAAATTGGATGGATTTAAATATGATAGTTGGAAACAAAAGATGAAGACCCATTTTCTATGTATGGGTCCTAGATATTGGTTGATGATAAAGAATGAATATAATATTGTGGAAGAAAAAAAACTTGAAGAATGAAATGAAGTTGAAAGAGCTCTATTTATGTGCAATATGCTTTCTAGAGAAGCATTATTGTTAGCTCTTCCTGACAATGACTACACTCAGGTAAAATCCTTAGAAACATCTCACAAAATTTGGATAGCCTTGGAATCTACTTTTGAACGTGATATGCAAGCTAAGAGAATAAGATTACAAAATTGGATATGCTTGTTTCAAGATGTTAAGATGGTGGAATGATTAACACATATGATGTTTATTTTGTTAATGGATTAAAGAATAACCTATTGAGTTTTGGATAATTGGTTGATAAGGGATATGAGTTATAATCCATAGAGAAGACATGCATTATCAAGGATAAGGATGGTAAATTGACTGACACTAGTACAAGATCTAGAAGTAATGTCTTTTAGCTAAACCCTATAGAGATTACATGCTTGGTTACAAAAGTGGATAACAGTTGGCTATGACATGGAAGCTTTTTTCATATAAACTTTGATAATATTATGAAGGCTAGTAGTACATTTTTTGTTAGATATTTACTTAAAATTGTGAAGCATACTAATGTTATGTACAAAGATTGTGTTATGGCCAAGCTGGAAGAAAAGCTCCTTTCCTAGTAAGACATTCTTTACTAAAATGAAATTGGAGATTGTTCGGACAGATTTAAGTGGTCTTACCAGAACAAGAGGATTCTATGATGAAAAGTACTTTATGAATTTTGTTGATGATTTTATTAGGATGGTGTGGGTAGCATTCCTTAAAGAAAAGTTAGAGGCATTTGAGAAGTTTAAGTTGTTTAAAAATAGAATTAAGAATGAATATGGAGTGAAGATTAAATATTTAAGTTGATGAAAGATCAACCCCACAGCTCCCATGAATCACTTGCATGCAAACAACTATCACTAGAAAAGAGAGAAGCAAAAGCCATGGAGGCTAGAATTCCCAAATCCACAAATGAGACATTCTTGATGAGCAAGAAAAGATATTCCTATTATCAAAAGTGAATTAATCTCAATTGAATATTTACAATGATAGATCATCCTTATAAAGGAGATCAAAACCCTAAAAAGGTATAACCTAGGTTGCATCTAATTAATTAATAAAAGAATTAATTATTAGATGCCTAAAGTTTAGCTTAAGCAACTAGATTTAATTAGGAAATATCTAATCACTCTAACACCACCCCCCCCCCCCCCCCCCCCTTAAGATAAACGTAGGGAGTAGCTAAAAACCTAGAAACCACTACAGAAAGTAGAATTTGGGTCCTAGAAAACAAGGCTTGATGAGGTACCCAAGCACAACCAAATCTCCAAAAAGAGGAGAAATAGAGAAAACCAAATGGGAAAAACCCTACTCCAAAAAGAGATGGAAATCATTTTGAAAATACTAGTGAAGGATTGAAGAAGCTTCCAAACTAGGGAATGTCCTAGAAGATAGGAACAAAAGATGATTGTGAAGAACATCACTAAAGCATATAGAAGCTGCAAAGCTTTGTCGAAAGTAACTATTGATATGATGAAACTCCACTAAAATAGAACTTAACTAAGTAGAGAAGACTATAATCTTCATCGAAGCAGGAGGCACACAAAGAAAAATAACTAAACTCAAAGATACAGATGGCATTAAACACCAAAGCTTAAAGAGTTGATCAATCAAACCAAGGAAGCATGAGAAAAAACAAAAGAACCCCCCTAATGCAGACAAGGGTGAGGTGATAGGCAACTGAAAAGGTAGGCCAAAAGAATTGCATGTCAAGGAACCACTATCAAGATGCACAAAAGACTACATATGTGTGTACTAAGGTGATCAATCTCATACACATCATGAGGCTAATGTCACGAAAGGGATACTCACTGGACAAAGGAAGATGGTAAACAAAGGTAAAACATCAACCCCTCATGACACTTTAATTAGAGTAGTGCATGTATAATAAGGCATAAGATATGGTGAATCCCACGAATATAATAATCTGCATGAGTGTCCCCAGCTGACACTACTTGAATCAAAAGGAAAAATAAGGCAAAACAAGGCAAAACAACTGAAACAAAAATACAAATGCAGTATGACACTTTATCTTAGTGCGTTTGAAAGAATGCATACAAATGATGTCTAAATAGACCAAAAGAGACATAAGACTAATAAAATAGATAGTACAAGTCATGATGAATCATCTAAAGCAAAGAAATCGATCCCTAATCCTAAAACAACCAAGATATCCACCAGAATGCAAAAATACAAAAGACTAAATAGAATGTGCTTGGAGTAGAATGTGGAAAAACAATTGGCATCACTGCAAAGATCTCAGAAAGACCTTTCCAATGATATAAAGAATTCCCATATCAGAGATCAAATGCTCAAGATATGTCTCTAGGAGTGAAAAAATGAACTCCTGACTTTGATGGAAGAAAAAGCAAAATTGAAAATAGCCTATACCACTGTGATAGGCTTGGAACTAGCTTTTTGGTGATATCTTGTTTTCAGAAAATGGAGTCCATATGCTTGAGATATGAGCAAAAAATTGAAGGTAGGTCTAAATAGAACCTGAAGAGGTGACAGGATGTTGATGCAATGTTGATTTGGTACTGATGTCAGCAAGTGATGAGCCCAAATTTGATAGGAAAAAGGTTGTCGAGGCAAATAAATGCCATATAGTGACCCCTACCAGAAAAAAAATTCGATCTCCAGAAACACAAGTGTTAGGCAATGGGTTAATGCTGGAAATGTTTGCCAAAAAGATAAAGATTACCTCATACACTGCATGCGAGAAAAAACATGCCAAAGGAGCATGTAATAGTCCACCCAAGTCTTCAAGTAGACACCAAAATCTACCAAATGCCAAAGATAGGAAAGAAACCAAAAATAATCTTGAAAATCATCATCAATGGTGAGAAAACCACCATACCATAGCTAAAACAACCACCAATAAGCATGAAATCACCTTTTGAAGTGAAAAAACTCATGTGTCCATGTCAAAAAAACCATGGAGAAAATATTAAACAACACTATTGAAACCCAAAAATTGTGCCTTTAACAAGTGTCTACGTGGCCATGGCCCAAACTGACAAGTGCATAGGGTGATGTCAGATCCAATAAATCATGTGCCCAATCAAAGGACAGGGCCCAAAACATAAATTGAAGTGGAGACTCTCATGAGGCATGCCATGTAGGAAGAGGCCACGTGTCACTCTCAAGGCAAGATCCACAACATCAAAAAGAACTCCCACTTGTGCATGCAAAAAAACAAATGTCCAGTCACCAACCAAAAAACCACCACCAAGCAAGGAAATAACTCACCATCTTCCTTGCCCAAGAAAATGCTCTGTGATTGGAGTGACTACAATGTATTAAGTCACTAAATCTTTGGAAATGTATGTTGAATGAGGGACATATTCTGGAGTATCCAAAATATTTGTGTGCAGAATGAGCCCCGTTTCCTTGACTAAGTGTGGAGCCCAAAAAATGTGGCATTGGCAAAGATCAATAGGAGCACATGGTAGAGACATAAAGGATGTCATGAACATACCAAAATTCCTTGATCTCTAATGCTGGAAATGGTGTCACCCCCTTTGCAACAACTAACACTCTAGAAAAAAAAACTTGTGTTTAAATTGCACAAAGAGGTCACTTTTGAAAGGCTCACCTCTCAAAAAGGATGATGCGAGTACATGAAAAGGATTTGGAGCCAAATAAGGAGTGTTGTCAACAAGGAGATGGCTTGGGCTGCACATTCAAAGATATGATACATGAAGGTAAAGCCAAGAGAGCTCCAAAAATAAAATGTTTCTCCAAAAAAGCATAGCTTGAGGACTGGTGGGACCTAATAAAAATGGGTGCCTATCCTTCCAAAGACACACCTCTAGAAATCTCAAACAAGCCCACAACAAATTGTATAGGTATGGAGTCACTAAAAAAGTCTCGCTGAGATGACCCAAAAGTCCAAGTTGAGAGGTTGGCACAAAAAAAAAGAAGAGTCTCTTCCAAGAACCATAAAATACGCTCATCTCTAACGAGATGTTAGATGGAAATTTGTACACGTAGGTACAAGGCCTATAGGGTACCTTTCGAAAAACTTTTTAAAAAACACCTTTTGAATCTACGCTTGATTTCACACATTTTTAAATGAAAAAGGCATGTAAAAATATAAACACCTTCAACTTTTTTTTTAGAAAAACTAAAATAAATAATTGTTGCCTCGATTTGTGTAACCAAATAAAAAATGGCTTGGGTGCAAAAAAAAATTTCCTCTGATTTCAATAGCTTCCAAACCAGACATATTTTATATGGAAATGGGGGTTTTTGAGCACTCTAAGCTCAACGGTGATGTCCATTTTTGCTCAAAGTGCCTTGAAAATTAGTGACTCCCCAAATCCAATAAAAAAAAAGTTGAAAGCTTATATTTGAAAACCAATGTCAAATCTCTCACAAACAGAACAAGAGCATGAAGATCAGAAGCTCTAATACCATGTTGAAGTTGATGAAAGATCAATCCCATAGCTACCAAGAATCACCTGCATGCAAACACCTATCATAGAAAGAAAGAAGTAAAAGCTACAGAGGCTAGAATTCCCAGATCCACAAATGAGACATTCTATTATCAAAAGTGAATTAATCTCAATTAATGTTTACAATGAGAGATCATCCTTATAAAGGAGATCGAAACCCTAAAAAGTTCTAACCTAGGTTGCATCAAAATAATTAATAAAAGAATTAATTATTAGATGCCTAAAGTTTATCTTAAGCAACTAGAGTTAATTAGGAAATATATAATTACTCTAACATTAAATGTTTAAGATTAGCTAGAGGTGGAGAATTTATCTCGAATGAGTTGAACACTTTGTATGAAGTGAATAGAATTAAGTGATAGTTGTCAACACCTAAGACACCTAAGCATAACGGAATTGGTGAAAGAATAAATAGGTCTATAACAGAAGTAGTGAGAGCCATGATGTTTAAGAATGATTTATCAAAGACATTTTGGAGAGAAGCAGTCAATACAATAGTATACATGATGAACAAAGTGCATATCAGATAAGGTACAAATAAGGCTCCCTGTGAATTATAGTTTTGACATGCACCGTTGATGAAGTATTTCAATTTTTTTGTAAGCAAGTGTTACATAAAGAGAGATGATGATATTGGTAAGTTTGATGCAAGAAGCGATGAAGGTATGTTCCTTGGTTATTCATTGAAAAGAAAAGATTATTGTAGACACCTAAATTTGATTACACTGCTTTGGTAATCCTATTTAGCTATCTCTAAAAGGCATCATTAATTAAATTCCTATTTAATTAATCCTTTGCCATCCCCAAGCTGATTAATTAATCCTATTCTCCTATCTAATTCCAAATCCCAAATTTATTAAAATCACTTTAATAAATAAAACCCTCAAATCTAATAGCCCCTAACCTATCCTTAATCCTCCATTTAGCCTAATCCACCCCATCCACCCATACTAACCTAGCTTAGCCTAACTCACCCACCCTCATGAATGTCATCCACTTACACATCTCTACATCCTTAATCTAATCCTAAACCATCTCTAATCCCACCCCCAACCTTGTCACATTCCCTAAGTAAGCTTAAGACTTTCCTAAACCAAACCAAAGTCTCCTCTCTCAAAATATCCCAACCATAAAACTTTATCCCAACCACAAAGCCTTCAATGCTCTTACATGCTCTTAAAAGCTCTTACAAGCCATTATGAGGGCCATTTAAGGCCTTGAGCCTCCTTTTTTGACTCATCCTTGCCCTTTACTCCACCCAATGACCCTATGACATGTGTCACTCCCTGATTGGTGCTAAACAAGCACAATCCATGTGCTCCCCTTTGAATATAATCTGAGCCCTCCTTAATCTTTCATCTCTCCTTGCATCTTAACCCTCCATCCCTCAAGCCCTTGGCCTATAAATTGGATCCCCTCCCAAGCCATTTCATCACAAATCCTTAAGCTAAAGTTACCATGCCCTTTTGAAATCACAATCCATCAAGTAAACTCATAATGCCATTTTGAGAAGCCGAATCCATATCAAAGCCATCATCCACACCAAAAATCCCAAATCCATTGAAGCTATTTTGAAACTTGAGCATATATCCCAAATCTACATAATAGACTCATCCCTAAATCAAGTGACCATCCTCACTGGGAGAGCCATTCCATGGCTCATATTCTCATTTGAGGGTTTCACTTTGTCTATCTCATATGTTATGATTTTTATGCTAGTTAATGCTTTTGTTTTTGAATAGATTAGTATTACTTGCTATCATATTTTCTCATATACACTTATAGATGTTTTAATCAAATAACTAAGACTATTGTTGAGTGTGCAAATGTAAAAGTGGATGAAAATTTTGGATCAAAGAAAGAATGCTATATTATAATTTTGATGAAGAGGAAGCTAATCATTTGCCTATCATAGAAAATGTTGAAACTTCTTTTGAGACTAATAATGATTTGTAGAATGATGTTCAAATTTTTAAACAAAGAGAAGAACCAAGTTATGAACCTAGAGAAGAAGTAAGAGTTGAGTCAATGATGCCTACACCTAATAGGAATTTGACAAAGAATCACCCTACTAATCAAATTATTGTAAGCAAAGAAAAAGGACTCATGACAAGAAACAAAGTACTTGAAGAATTATGTTTAATCTTGCAAGTTGAACCAAGAGTATAGATAAAACATGCAAGAATGATCATTGGGTTCAAGCAATGAAGGAAGAACTAAATCATATTGTGAAGAATGAGACATGGGTATTGGTTCCTAGATCTAAAGATAATAATGTTCTAGGAACTAAGTGGGTTTTCATAAACAAGATCAATGAACAAGGTCAGGTTGTGAGAAATAAATCAAGACCGGTATGTAAAGCATATTCACAACAAGAAGGTATAGACTATGAAGAAACATCTGTTTCCAGAATTGAAGCAGTAAGAATGTTCTTGGCTTATGCAACAAGTAAGAAGTTCAAAGTGTATCAGATGGATGTAAAGTCAACATTTTTGAATGGAGAACTTGAAGAAGAATCTATATTGAGCATCCTAAAGGATTTTCTTTGACAAAAGAAAAGGATACGGTATGTAGATTGAAGAAAGTGATGTATGGACTAAAGTAAGCACCTAGAACTTGGTATGCAAGGTTGGACAATTATTTGGCAGAGTTAGGATTTTCTAAAGGGATGGAAGACAGTAATCTGTATTCTTTTTGGCAATATGGCTAGATAGATGAGGAAGTGTTTTCATTTATGGAAACATACATATTTTGGTATTTCATTGTGAAATCAATGACTAAAAATTGTCTAAGTATTGGATGGTTTGCAATAGCACATAGAGAGATTCAATAAGTATAGATGGAAAAGTTCAAGATAGGTCATGAGTAGTTAATGATGGATAGATGACAATGTCATGATGACATATGTCAGCATGCAGTTTTGTATATATAGTATGATGATAGTTATAGAGGAATTACCCATACAAGTAATTAACTAAGCATAGCAAAGCATGACAATAAAATTGATTCTAAGGCTTAAAGAATTATTTTGGTAAAAAAATAATTACTTAGCCATGATGGGCCAACATCCTAGATGTTAAACTTGAGTCACTTTTATAATTAGCCAAGCGTGTGGAAGCTTTAAGGTCGAGTGATCAAGAGTTTTGTTAATTTGTAAGGTATAAGTAAAGATCATATCTTGCACAAATAATGTGAAGTGTACAAATGATGCAAACTATTGTGAAGGAAGTTTATATTTTACATGAGCTTTACATGATGTGGGATCTGGTGTATGATTAGAAGATTCAAAAAGTGTAGTAGTGAGATAGTATCATATGTATATCTATACTTGTGAAGAAACTTATTTGTATATTGCATGTTAGGGTAGTGACCTCTTCTTGTATCCTTTGTAATTGTTCTACCAACTCCTAACAATGTTGAAGCTTTTAATAGGGCCTAGTCCTTGTTGCCAAGTTTTAGTCTTACCCCTTTAAAGCTTAAAGTCATTAGTATGAAAGTGAGTGTGTGTCCAAGTGTGATGTCTAGGTGTCCTTTAGGCCACTTACTTATCATCTTTCCTAAAGTTCTCTCTCTCTCTCTCTCTCTCTCTCTCTCTCTCTCTCTCTCTTTTTGTTTCCCTATTGCATTACCTTTACCCACCATCTAAGCGAGTTTCCTATTTTTTTAGTGCGCACAGGATCTAGGTGATCTAGGCATGGTTGGGATGTGTTTTAATGTCCTAATGAGAAGTAAGTTATTCACATTTCATAATCTACTATCTTTCCCTAACATTCCATGTCCCACGAAGTCTGAGCTTTCAAGATGATTTACCCCTTGAGTGAACTACATCGAGTGCGAATCCAAAGGATGAAGCTGTGACAGTGATTAAAAAATTGAGAATATGATTATGTCCTATTGGAAAGGCCTACTAAGTTGTGGATCGAAGCTAGAATAAATCTCATTCAAAATTGTGGAGATAAGATAAAATTCTATGAGGGAATATAGGTATATGGATTTTCTGTTGCATACTCATGGAAGTGAAGTTGTTTTGTTTTGCTTCTAATGTTGTATAAACTTAAGCCAAATATCAATCCCAATGATTAAATAGTGTGAGCATGATGTTAAATGAACCATTTATGAACTCATAATCAATAAGGCATGCTCAAGATCTAGCTTTGAGGCCATCAGATTGAGGAGAAAGAATGAAGTGTTGTTAGTTGTGCTCTAGTTTGTGAAATGTTGTTGAGAAAGGGGTTTTCCATCCTAAGGCAATGAAAAAGGCCACTTCTCTGGAGGGATTTGAAAATAAAAAGTCAAGTTACTCTAAAATATGAATACCCTTCGGAGATGCTCAAAAGATACTTTTGGAGAAGTTAGTGATGAAAATGTGAATATGTTATGAAAGAGATGCAGTGTTAAAAGCTTTAGGTGGAAAGTGAAAGAATGAAGTGTGCAAACTAAGAAAGGACCACTCCCCGTGCTCCAATCTTGAATAGACGAAAAATGGGTTTGCAGAAAATCTAGGTTTCTCTCTCTCTCCTACATATGTTAACATTATTAAGTATATCTACATTCCAAATTTTGAAGCAAAGTAAGGCACTTCCCGTAAAGCTAAAGCATTTGTGTTGTTAAGTGATTCTTAGTCATATCACTTTACTTTAAGTAAAGTAAGAGAGCTTTTGGGAATTTAGTATTTTGCATGCAAATGAGTGGAAAGTTTAAATATCTATTATTCATGGAATTAAATGCAAATCCTCCCATTATAATTTTTGGTCAAACTTAATTTCATTCGTGTGTTGCCAACATTCTAATTTCTATACCTATTTCATCAGAATTGCCTATAATTAGTTTCCTCAAGTATATTTAAATGACTATTTATTGAGAATTGTATCTTGTGCAATCATAGCGAATGGAAATTAGAGCTACTAATTATGATAAGTTAATAGGCCTGGAGAGTGAGTTAAAATAGCTTACAGACACATCTTTCAAATTCTATGATTTGGGTGATCTTCATAGAAGACTCAATTCTCAACCCATTCACCCAATCACTCAAAAGCTCAAAGAGAGCAGACTAGTTGAAGCAGTCAATTTTCCAATGGCAGTTCATGCATCTGAGCTAGATGCATAGAGAGATACAACTCAGAAATAAAGTAGATTTTGTTTCCCAATTAATCTATTCTCATCTCAATCAACAAGACATTAATGCAGTCTGCATTTAGCATTCCTGTGAAGGAGCAGTACTATGATTTTGATTTTGGCTCTTCCACGTCCATGTTCAATGAGAAGAAGACATGTAGAGGACATGGTTCTAGAATGCTCGCTCAAAGAAGAGCAAAATTTTGAAGACCTTATTTGACACAAATTTGAAAAAAGAGATTGTGGATATCCTCATACTCCTCCTCAGACTCAAAGGAAAAGAGGAGATTTTGGAGTTCATCGAGCACCATTTCTTCCTAGTACAAGAAATATGTGTTGAGGAAATGTAGATCTTTTTGGCACAAATCAACTATGATGAGCTCGCCTCATGGTTGAATTTGACCAAAGGATTCAAGTAGTTTTACATATCCTCATATCTAATCTATGCTTTGGCAACTCACCATTCATCGCTCGACCTCGCTAGCATCCTAAACTATGATAAGTGTACCAAATTCTACCCACATCTGCAGTTGTAAAGAAGCTATGAGGAATATGTGGTTGTTAATGATGCCTTCACAATGAGGCTATGCTAAGAATTAAAAGGATGCCCTGAAAGAAGATTTTCATGAGAGGTAATTTCAGCCATAAGCCAATTTGGATGCTCATTCATCCATTTTTTAAATTTCTCATATTTGCGAATAGGAGCTTACAATGGATTTCCTAAGAGGTTGCCAAGATATCTAGAAGAAAAGGTGTTTCTAGTTTAACTATGTTGATAGATCCTTGAGGTGAACACCTCGTGTTCTGATGTGAAGAAGATAGTCAGGATTCTCTTCTCTATAGTGGTTGGCTTGTATTCATGTACTTCTAGGTTAGATGCTCAAAATTTGGTAAAGAGCTTTGGGAGAAAAATAAAATTGTTACACTATGAGGTACTTAGGCCTCAATATGATCTAGTTAACTTTGCAAGGGATCACTTGGAGTTGGGATATACCGATAGGAATGTGTCAGATATTGAAGACTTGTGGTCTGGGTGTCTCAAAAAGTACCAAACTCGGGAGATATTTTGGTCATAGTTAACCATTAATGAGATTAAATTGTATAATGATTCTGTTGATGTTTCTAACCTTACAGATTATGGAGCCTACATGCACCCCATGTCTTACGAGAAGATCAAAGGCACCCCAATTTTGTCTACCCCACCTATAGATCTAATCATTGACATTATGGAGGTTCTTATGCATGGAATAATCAAGAGAATAGATGAATGGGTGGAGTGGAGCCAAATGAGGAAGAATAGGACTAGAAGCACTGGTTCTATGGGTGGAGTATCAGCTGGATACACCCAGGAAACTGCAACAACAACCACCACGACTACTAAATCAATATTTGAAAGGCCATATTGGCTAAGGTGTAGACCAACCTCAAGTAAAGAACTTTCCAGACACTTCTACCTGCAGAGTTGGCTCTCTTCCGAACATCAGGAAGGCTAGGGAGAAGTAAGATGACAAGGATAAGGGGAAAGCACAAGAAAAATTAGTGCCCAAGCCATCTTCCCCTATCCAAGTCATCAATTTTGATGTTGACACTAACCCCATGGATGGAGAAGAACAGGATGCATCTCAACAAGGGGATCCCTTAGCCCTTTCAGTAATTAAGGTCATTGTCTTTCCTGTTACTTCTTAGAGCAAACCAACTCCATTAATCCTGAGTAAGCTATTTGATCCTACTACATTTTAGTTTGCTATCAATGTACTCTCTACAAAGTCATGGCTCGAAGAGACCATCAATAAGAAGAATAGGAGATGTGAGGAAGTGACTCCATTAAAGGACTTGATCACACAAATCACCTCTTCTCAGCTATACAAGAAGATATAGAAGAAAAAGACAATTGTTGCACTGACTACAGGTTCAACAACTAGCCATATACTAGTTGAGATTGCTAAGCCACAAAAAGAAGGCAGATTTTATGAGCTCTCAAAGAATGACTTCCATATCGCAATGGTAGATCTTGGCACCCTAGTTCTTGACTCCATGGTGAACATGCGGAAGTCTACCAATTAGAAAATTGAAGATAAGTTGGAAGAGCTTAGAGTAGAGAAGGAAATATTGAAAGCCTCAAATAGATAATTATTGGAATAGATACGGTCTACACTTGGGAGCACTTTATCGAGTCAATTTGACCCGAATGTAGAGGAGAATGAAAATTTACTCCTAAAGCTGCAATAAGAAAGAAAATTCAGGTATATTGGATGAGCATGGATAGATTTGATCAAGGCTCAAGGTCCCCCACTAGTTGAAAATCTAGGAAGCCTAGTCTTGAATGCTCACAAGCTCAGGGAAGCAGCTTCAAATCATTAGACAACCACATAGAAGGAAGCAGACAACCTAACAGAGCAATTAGTCCTTCTACAAGAAGTTAGACATGAAGAAAAATGTAGCCATTGCTCATGGGATCCTTAAGATAGGCAAGGATTCATTATTTCATTGGAAACAATCATTGGAGTTTGTTATAGGAAGCTCGATGAGATCTACAAATGAGCTCAAGGATGTGCTCAACCTAGTGCAAAAGGTCATTGAAAAGTTGTTTCAATATTTGAAGATATTGCATATAGAGTCCTTTGTGTCCACTAATGAATGGCTCATGGATATTGAGAGAATGAAATCAAAGTTCTTGGCATTTTTCGATGAAGCTGTTGACCCACTCAACTTCTACGTGTCCAAGATTCAGGACCTCAGTAGTGGACATGATCATAAGCAGAAAAATGAAAAAATTCTAGTCAAGGGTGGGTAGAATAGATGAATTAATAGAGATACATGACTACTGGATGGTCTAAGCCAACAACATCATCATTCAAGATCTTGAAAATTTGGACAAAGTATCGAAAGCCATGAAAGCTGATAGAGCTAAATCAATTACTCCTAAGAAGACATGATGTTTTGATGCTTTTCTAGACATTTTTCATTCTTCCCCTTCTCTTTCTTTTTGTAGCCATTCTTGGCATTTTTTTAGTCTCTGTAATGGACATTGATTCAAGCTTGTCCTATTTTTAGTCTATTATGTTCAGAGATGCTCTATGAAGCAATCATCTAGTGTAACTAGCCAATTTGAGAAGGCCTATAACTGTAACCTTTTATGATGTTAATAAGATTGACAAAATTTACTTTGGGAAAATCCCTATAGCTAGGACTACTATGTGTGACTCTGAGTTCATTTTAATCTTTGATTTTCATTTATTTTAGTATAGCATATGGAGTGAATGTACTAATGTTGAGAATTGAATGAATATGAATGAACTTGGTTTTGTTTCCTTCATTTGGTAGTTTTTATGTCTTACTCTCTTCAACATAAGCATCTCGTTTGTTCTCTATGTTGTACACCATGATTTTTGGGGTGTTAGTATAGTTTTTAATGTAAGGAAGATGGAAACTGGTGTGTGGAGTAGCTAAGAGATAAATAATCTGAGTATTTTCAAAACATTAACTAACTATGTAATATGGGAATTACTTATTTTACCATCTCTTCCTTTCTCCCTATTGTTGTAGATAGTTATGCATTTCAGGTCTATATAGATTTCACATTGTGATTTAATCCCCCTTTCAATTGCCTAAGTTGTTTAAAGTGTTGAGAAGCTTGGTTTTTGTCTCTTTTTCTCTTTGGTTAAGAGCATACCCCCAAAACCTGAAAACCAAAATTCATTGCATAGCTTGCATTCAAAAGGGAGTTGTACCTTTCAATTCAGGGGCCCTTGATAGATTAATACATTGACCCGTTCTGTTGTTAAAATCTTTATCCTCCATAGGCCATTGGGCAAGTTAAGAGTCAAGGTATAAACCAAAAAGATAAGGAAGACAAACTATTAACCAACAGTTTTTGGTGACTCTACTGGGGAAGATACTCATACATCCCAAGTTTTCTTAATTAAGTTTGTATGTGGCTTTACTGAGAAACTTAGAGGCTATCTATGTGGAACTCAAATATTTGAGTCATGCATAAAATTTTATAAGAAGAAATGATGTTGCCTCACGAGGGACAAATCCCAGTAATGCAACCTAACCTTAGTTTCTAGGATGAACAAGAGGATAACATAAATCAATTGAATACCCTCACCTGGAAACATCAAAATTCCCTTGACCAATATAGAAGAGTAATCTTCTCCCTTGAAAGAGAGGAAGGTAATGTTGAATATTGGGAGGGCATTTTATGGGAAAGAAGATTAAGAGAAGCATGCACATTGCGAATCAAGATAGTTCACCCTAGATTCTACATACACCTACAACACTCCTGGTATAGGGAAAGTTGACCCTATGTTCAAAGAATTACAAAAATCTAAGTTCCCTATATTGGAAGATCCTATAGGAAGAGGGAGAACCCACTCTCGGGATCCAGTATATCAAGGTATCTGTGGTGCTCTTTTTCAACCACCTTGCCCTATTTCCCAGATACACAACCATTCATCTTCACCTCCTATTTTTCACACTCAAATCCCATCATTATGCAACACCCTCAC
This sequence comes from Cupressus sempervirens, assembly GCA_028749045.1. Taxonomy (NCBI): domain Eukaryota; kingdom Viridiplantae; phylum Streptophyta; class Pinopsida; order Cupressales; family Cupressaceae; genus Cupressus; species Cupressus sempervirens. The sequence goes on from CM053791.1 coordinate 145,923,913, forward strand.
TCTTCACAGAGTAGTTACCCCTATTGCTATCACCTTTCAGGTCATACCTGTAATTCTCCTTGCCTTAATGGTTGTTCCCAAGGGTAATGTTACTGGGCCTCTACAACTTGCTACCAATAATGACTTGCCCAGAGCTTCTTGAAAGAATTTCCCAAAATTCAATGGTGATGGGAAGGTCTTTGCTGATGAGCACATTGTGGATTTCTTTGTTTCATGCAGTGTCATTTGTCCTCAACTTGAAGACATATTAGTGAGGATGTTAGTGGAAACCTTGGTTGAAAATGCAACTGATTGTTTTCAACACCTTCTAATAGGATGTATCACAACCTAGGATGACATGCATAATCGATTTGAAACACCTTATAAGAGTACAGAGGATGAGCATACTCTGTTGACTCAGCTTACCTAGATAAAGAAGGAACCTAACATTCCTATGAGAGACTTCATTGCAAAACTCAATAAGTTGGTCAATAGGATTCCTACTGCAAGCAGACCTACTATTGATAACCATAAGATGTTCTTCATTAGTTTCATGCCCCCTGACATAATTTTTCAAATTAGACATGCGCATGCGTCTAATTTTTTGGCTACTCAGACCTTGGTAATTAAACTAGAGGATGATCTGATACCAACCAGGAAATGGAAAAGAGAGATTTAGATTGGAGCCTGTACAAGCTTTGCCCCTAGTACAACTAACAATATAGAAGAAATGCTTCAAAATATCTCTAATGAAATGATTTTCATGAAGAGACAAATGGGAAATGTCATTTCTTCACTCTAGAAACCATATCAAGATGTTCCCCAAAGGCCTCACGAAGGTAGACCATTGCAATTATCATTCGCCCAACAAAAACTTTCTATTGAGGTACCTCCCAAGAAGCAAAATATGTGCATTTTCCATTTATGAGTTGATCACAATGGTTATTCCTTCTCAAAAATGAACATATATAAGCAACTCACTACTACTAATGAGCTAACCATCAAGTACCCTGAAAGTGAAGATGATTATGGTCCCATGGAGACTCTAGAACTTTCTTTTTAGAGTATGAATTAGATTTAAAGGTTGGAGGAGACCACTTTGCTACCTTAGATGGAATTTAGATGTTTGTGGCTACAAGAAGTCAGAGAGAGAAGAACCCAGTGAACTTTGTTCTTTCTCAAAACATAGCCACTGACCCTTCTCCAACTATGGCTGGAGCATCCACTTCCTCATCCTGGAGCAAAGAGCGGTCAAGGTTTGATCCAAGTGGTAGGCCTCAATCCTCATTTGACATAATAAAATATTGTAAAGATATTTGTATCCAAGTGTCTCCCCTTGATTATCTTAAGACTCATCCTATCGAATTGCAAAAGCTAGTAGATTATTGTAAAAATGATGCTAATGTTAAAACTCAACCTAATGTCAATTCTACCATTAGCGATGACCAGCCTCAATTGGATAGTGGCCTACTAGCTGATGAAGAGCCTATTTTGCCTATGATCTTCAAAGAGGAAGAAGCATTAGGTTTGGCTACCTCCTATAGTTAGAAGCTTGACCCATTCTATGTGTCCTTATATGTAAATAGCCATAAGCTTAGTAACTACATTATTGATTCTAGAGCCTTTGATAATGTCATGCCCTCTTTAGTTGCCTATGCCCTTGGCTTGACCCTTACCAAAACTTTTGGACATTGCTATTCCATGGATGCAAATTAGGTTCCTCTAATAAGTCAACTGAAAGATGCATAAGTAGCATTGGTCACTCATCCTACAAATAGAATGAAGCTAAGCATCCTAGTAGCAGATATTTTAGCAAGCTATGGTATACTTTTGAGTAGAATCTTCTACAAGGATATGGGAGGGGAAATCAAGATGGATTGGTCTGATGCCATAATTCTCATGGGTAATAAGAAAATCAAATTGGAACTTGAGGAGAAGGCCAAGTTCATGGTCTTGAAGTCCGATGACCCTAAGGTGCAAATCCTATATCAAGAAATAGAGTTCAAAAATTACATGATGTTCTTTGACTTTAACTATTTTGAGGAACAACTAGAGCCCTCTAGTGACCTGAAGATTTGGACCTTAGAGTTTGATGGCAGTTGTGGTACTATTAGGTCCAAAGGTGGCATAGATCTTGTATCCCCAAATAGAGATATAACTTAGCTTGCATACAAGTTTTAATTCAAGAACACCAACAATATAATGGAGTATGAATCCTTGTTGTTAGGTATCACTGTTGCAAAGTAGAGAGAAGTGAAAGTCTTAAGAGCTCAAGGAGATGTGAAGCTTATAGTAAAACAAGTTCAAGTTTAGTACACTATAAAGAATGCTAGGATTAAGAATTACAAGAACAGGGTCTTGGATGAGATTAAGCACTTGGAGGCCTTCTCAATTCAAGATGTTCCAAGAGAGTAGAATAAAAGAGTAGACTTGTTAGCCGTATCATCCTCGCTGCTACTCCCACATCTGGATTTAACAGATAATTAGTACAAGATTGAAGTCTTTTTCAAGCCAAAAGTTCCTAACAACGTTGAGATATGGCAAGTGTTCAATGATGATAAGTAGATCCAATATTTCTTGGAAGGATTCAAACCTTTCAATGATCAGTACTTCAAAGGAAGCGAAAACTCCTACAAAGATTTCTCCCCTGACACCAATAAACAGTTGGAACTTGGAGCTTAACAACTCAAAGGTAATAAGATCCCTCAACATCTTATTTCTCTTAAGAAACTATTTAATAAGCATGATGCATTTATTAAAAGGGAAAGGGGAAGGAAAGGTGGAACTTCCGGAGAGCATGAAGGAATGAACATTGACACCGAATATAAACCCAAGATGGTAAATATCGGTAGTAATTTCTCAAAGGAAGAAAGGGCTAAAGCAAATGGATTTCTATTAGAATACTAAGACGTATTTGACTGGGGATATGAGGACCTAAAGACCTTTAGGAATGGTGAATTTGAGCGCAAAATTTCCCTCAAGCCTAAAGCTACTCCCTTTAGGAAAAAGAAATGTAACTACAACCCTATGGTCTCAGATGCCATCTTTAGGGAAGTTCACAAGATGCTGAAAGCAAGAACTATCTACCCCATACACCATTCGACATGGATAGCCAACATTGTCCCAATTTGGAAAAAGAGTGGGAAGATAGAATTTTTGTGGACTTCAAGAATTTGAACCAAGCATCTCTAAAGGACAACTACGCCTTGCCCAATATGGATCATTTGTTACAAACTATAGTCAACTCCAAAATAATGTCAATGTTAGATGGATTTTTGGGTTTCAACCAAATTGAGGTAAATCCAGAAGATTAGTTCAAGACTGCGTTCACTACTCCTTGGGGTACGTTTGCATATAATAGAATGCCCTTTGGGCTCATTAATGTTGTTGCCACCTTTCAAAGGGTTATGAATTCCTTCTTCATTGATCTAAAGGATAAGATTATTGTTATCTACTTGGATGATCTGGCAGTCTTCCCCAAGAAAAGAGAAAATCATCTAAGGGACTTGGAGAAAGTGTTGAAAAGATGTAGGGAACATGGGATTTCACTTAATCCCAAGAAATCAGTCTTCTATGTTACAGATATAAAATTGCTAGGTCACATAGTCTCCCAGGAAGGTATCGAGATTGACCTAGATTGTGCTAGTGTCATCCAGTAGTTGAATTTGTTGGGAAGAAAATATGGAGTTAAATCATTCTTTGGATAGGTGAACTTTATAAGATGTTTCATACTTGATTTTTCTGAAATCACCAAGTGCGTTGTTGATATGATGAAAGGAAGTCAAAGTTTCAAATGGAATGATTCTAGAAGGGAGGCTTTCAATCAAATTAAAGATGCCATAGCCAAAGCACCTGTGTTGGTACATCTAGATTAAAGTAAGGAGTTCATATTATACTACTACACCTTAGCCCATACATTATCTGAAATACTCATGCAATAAAATAAGGAAGGTGTCCAAGCACCAATTGTTTTCATGAGTACTCCCCTGAAAGAGCATTAATTGAGATGCTCTCAAATGGAAAAGCATGCCTATGTAGTGGTAAGAGCACTCACAAATTTTAGGTTCTATGTATTGCACTCTCATTCTATTGTATATGTACTTGATTCAGTTGTCAAAAGCATATTGACCCAACAAGAGATAGGTTGAAACACTAGAGGTGCATGGATAGAAAAAATTCAAGAGTATGACATCAACCTGAAGCCAACAAAATTAGTACAAGGAAATGGTTTGTGCAAGATAATTGCAAAAAATTAGGACTTAAGTCAAGAAGAAGAATCTTCAAGGGCACTAATGGTCAGCCTACAAGACCCCTAGTTCTCAAACATTGCCTAGTTTTTGACTTACAGGATTGCCTCAATGGACTGACATACAAGAAAAAAAGTGACTTTAGAGTTAAATTAGCTAAGTATGTCACATTCAATGACCAAATTTGCAAATGAGAAATAGATAGAACCTTCTTGATATGTGTGGATAAGCCTCCACAAGAAAGATTGCTTCATAGTTTCCACAATGAGGCCTATGGTGGTCACTTTTCATCAATAGTTACAACATAAAATATTTTGAGGTAATGCTATTACTAGCCTAACATGTTCAAGGATGCTTATAAGTGGGTGGCCAAGTGCAACAAGTGTAGGATGCTCTCCGGCAAGCCTCAATTAGTTGCTTTGCCTTTGAAGCCAGTTGTAATAGAAGATGCCTTTTAGCAGTGGGGAATTGATTTTATTGGACCAATCAATCTACCCTCTTATGTTGGTCATTTTTATGTCATCACTACTATGGACTACTTCACCAAATGGGTGGAAGCCAAGCCTACTAAGAAAACTACTTTTGAGGTCATGTGCGAGTTCATCAAAGAGGAACCTTTTGATAAGGTTTGAAGTGCCAATGAAGCTTGTCATGGACAATGCTTCTTACTTTTCTTCTGTAGAGATTACAAAATTATGCTATGATAGTATATACACCTTAGTCATTCATCAAACTACTTCCTTCAAGGGAATGGTCAAGCAAATTCAAGCAATAAGAACTTGATCAATATCACGAAGAAGTTAGTCTCTGAGAACCAATAGAATTGGCACAAGTAATTGCATGATCCGATCTTGGCAGAAAGAGTAACACCTAAGAAGGTAATCAAGATTTCCCCATTTGAGTTGGTAGATAGAGTTGAAGCTAGTCTTCAACTCCCATTAGAGTTGTTCATCTATAAACTACAACAAGTAATTGAGGATCAAATTTTCCAAGATGGATTGGAGAAGTGCATTATGTACCTAACTAAGCTGGAAAAAGAATGTGAAAAGATGGTTGATCATATTATAGAATATAAAAAGTGTGTGAAGACGTTCTTTGATAAAAAGGCCAAACAAAGAAAGTTCATGGAAGGCAATTTGGTCCTGTTGTGGGATAGAAGGCACGAACCCAAAGGTATGCATCATAAATTTGACTCTCTTTGGAAGGGTCCTTTCAAGATTATCTGAGAAAACCATAATAATTCTTTTGTTATGGTGTATCATCCTAGAGAGATTCTATCATTTTCTTATTATGGGTAGTATCTAAAGTTGTATCAAATTCATAATTGAAAAGTAGGTAACCCCTGTATTAGTGTTAGCTTAGGTAGGTTTATTTGCATCTTTCCTTGCTTCGTTTCCTTGCTTTACTAGGTTAGTTTTCCTTTCTATTACATGCTTAATTTAGTCTCTTGTTGTAGTTTTTTGTTTCGGCTGTGTGAAACCAAATATTTTGGGTCCCTTCTCAGACATTTGCAATGTCAAAGTCCCTAGTTAGAGCCAATTGTTGCCAAGTTGTTGTCTTAACCCTATAAAGCTTGAAGTCATTGGTATGAAAGTGAGTGTGTTTCCAAGTGTGATGTCTAAGTGTCCTTTAGGTAACTTACTTCTCATCTTTCCTAAAGTGCTCTACTTACTTTATTTTCTTGTTCCCCCTTGCATTACCTTTACCCACCATCTAAGTGGGTTTCCTATTTTTTCGATGTGCGTGAGATCTAGGTGATCTAGGAATGGTTGGGATGTGTTCTAGTGTCCTCTCAATCAGAAGTAAGTTATTCACATTTCATAATCTACTATCTTTCCCTAACATTCCATGTCATATGAATTTTAAACTTTCATGTTGATTTTCCCTTTGAGTGAACTACATCAAGGGTGAATCTGAAGGATGAAGCCATGACAATGATTAACAACCTGAGAATATGATTATGTCATGATGAAAAGGCCTACTAAGTTGTGGATCAAAGCTAGAATGAATCTCATTCAAATTTGCGAAGATAAGATCATGTTATGAGGGAACATGGGTATATGATTTTTCTATTACATACTTATAGAAGAAAATTTGTTTTGTTCTACTTCTGATGCTATATAAACTTAAGCCAAATATCATTCCCAATGATCAAATAGTGTTAGCACAATATTGAATGAAACATTTATGGACTCATAATTATTAAGGAATGCTCAAGATCTAGCTTGGAGGCCATCAGATTGAGGAGAAAGAATGAAGTGTTGTTAGCTATGCTCTGGTCTATAAAATATTGCTGAGAAAGGGATTTTTTATCCCAAGGCAATGAAAAAGGCCACTTCTCTAGAGGTCTTCGAAAATAGAAAGTCAAGTTACTTTAAAACATGAATATCCTTCAAAGATACTCAAAAGACACTTTTGGACAAGTTAGTGATGAAAATGCAAACCCATTATGAAGGAGATACGATGTTAAAACATTTAGGTAGAAAGTGAAAGAACGAAGTGCACAAACTAACAAAGGATCACTCCCCATGCGCTGATCTCAAATAGAAGGAAAATGGGTTTGCAAAAAAGTTAGGTTTCTCTCTCTTTTGCATATGTTAACATTATAGAGTATATATGCATTCTAGATTCTGAAGCAAAATAAGGCACTTCCTGTAAAGCTAAAGTATTTGTGTTGATAAGTGATTCTTAGTCATATCACTTTACTTTAAGTAAAGTAAGAGAGCTTCAGAAATTTAGTATTTTACATGCAAATGAATAGAAAGTTTAAATATTTGTTACTCATGGAATTAAATGAAAATCTTGTCATTATAATTATTGGCCAAACATAATTTCATTCATGTAGTGCCAATGTTCTAATTTCTATACCAATTTCATCAGAATTGCCTACAATTAGTTTCTTCAAGTATATTTAAACAACTATTTATCGAGAATTGTATCCTATGAAATCATAGAAAATGGCAATCAGAGGTGTTGGTTATGATAAGTTAATTGTCTTGGAGAGTGAGTTAAAAGGGCTTAAAAACACATGTTTCAAATTCTACGATTTGGGTGATCTTCATAGAAGACTTAATTCTCAACCCATTCACCCAATCACTCATAAGCTTAAAGAGAGCAAATTGGTTGAAGCACTCAGTTTTCCAATGGAAGTTCATTCACTTGAGGTAGTGAAGGAATGGATAGAGAGATACAACCTAGATCCAAAGTAGATTTTGTTTCCTAATCAATCTATTCTCATCTCAATCAACAAGGCACTAATGTAGTCTACATTTGGCTTTCCTGTGAAGGAGTAGTATTGTGATGTTGATTTTGGCTCTCCTACATCCATGTTCAATGAGAAGAAGACCCTCAAATGGAAAGACATGCAGATGACATGGTTCCAGACCACTCACTCAAAGAAGAGAAAAATGTCGAAGACCCTATTTGACACAAATTTGAAAAGAGAGATTGTGGATATCCTCACACTTCTCCTCAGACTCAAATGAAAAGAGGAGATTTTGGAGTTCATTGAGCATGTTTTCTTCCTAGTACAAGCAATATATGCTAAGGATATGTAGATCGACTGGGTATAGATCATTTATGATGAGCTCGCCTTGTGGTTGAATTTGGCTAGAGGATTCAAGTCATTTTACATGTCCTCATATCTAATCTATGCTTTGAAATCTCATAATTTGTGGCCCAACTCCCTAGCATCCTGAACTATGATGAGTTTACCAAATTATACGAATTTTACCCACACCTGTAGCTACAAAGAAACTATGAGAAATATATGGCTATTAATGATGCCTTCACAATGAGGCTATGTTGAGAATTGCAAGGATGCCTTGAAAGGATATTTTCACTAGAGGCAATTTTGTCCATAAGCTAATTCAGATGCTCATTCATCTAGTTTCTGAGTTTCTCCTATTTGCAAATAGGAGCTTACAATGGATTTCCTAAGAGGTTTCCAAGACATCTAGAAGACAAGGTGGTTCTAGTCAAACTATGTTGACAGATCCTTGAGGTGAAAACCATGTGTTCTAATGTGAAGAAGATAGTTGGGATTCCCTTCCCTATAGTGGTGTGCTTGTATTCATGTGCTCGAAATTTGGTAAAGAGCTTTGAGAGAAAAATAAAATTGTTAGACTATGAGGTATGATCCTGTCAACTTTGTAAGGCATCACTTGAAGTTGGGATATTCCTACAAGCATGTGTCTGATATTGAAGACTTATGGTCTAGGTGTCTCAATGAGTACCAAACTTGAGAAATATTTTGATCACAGTTAACCATTAATGAGATTAAATTGTATAATGATTATGTTAGTTGTGGTACTTAGTTTCTGGATTAGATTGTGTAAAGATTTTTGTCATCAATATTTTGAATCACACTACGTGATCCATCATCAGGATGAGAGAGCAAGAGATGTAAAACAATGTAAGTTGCAAATTTAGCAAAGACTCACCAAATAAAGGAGAATAGGAGAAAGGGATTGTACACACCCCAAAGCTGGAAAAAATAATAATAATAAACATAAAAACAAAACAAAACAAATGGAGTGAAAGACTAAACAAGAAGACAACTCACAATGCAAGTAAAAAGCTTAATAGTAAGGGGGAGAAAGAGAGAAAAATGAAAAAACTGATCTAAATCCAAGTGAAGCAAGCATATGGATTAAGAAGGTGGATATGTATATAAATTACCTATATATATATATACACAATATATGCTTATATATATGTAAAATGTGTATTACATATATATAGATAAGTATATATTATAAATATATAATATGTATAATATATATATATATATATATATATCATACAATGTATAAAACATATATATATTTATTATATGTATTTAATATATATATGTTGTATATATATAATATATATATGTAGTATATATATATATTAAAAGAAAATATCCAATTGTAATATGAGAATATATATTACATATATATAAATATGTATGATATATTTGTATATGTATATATAGATATGTATACATATAGATAGATATATATACCTATGTATATATGAATATATGTGCCCAAAATTGCACACAGACCAAAAAGAAAAGAAATAACAATTAGATTAAGAATACAAGAGCCCATCTTTATATGCGTAATAAACCTCTACAGAAAAATGTATGAGTATGCAACAACAACAATATACATACATACATACACACACACACACATATATATATATATATATATATATATATTCACACATATGTGTGCATGTATGTGCGTGTGTATGCATATAATTAGGAGAACAATAAAAATATAAAAAGGAAATAAAAAAGGAGTAGACACAAAAGGAAAAGAAGAACACTAACAAAAGTACCTAGGACAAAAGTGCAACGAAAAAAGTAGAAGAGCGAGGTGGAGGGCACAACACACCTAACTAAGAGGACCCAAGAGCCAAAGGAGTACACGAGTGCCAACAAGATCCTAAATGAAGAGAAAAAAGGAGAAGAAAGAAAAAGGAGGAAAAAAGGTGGGGGGGGGGGGCGGGGGTGTGGGGGGGCATAGAACCAAAGGAAAGGAGAAGGGGAGAGAAGACAAGAAACAAGGCGAGGGAGAGCAACCAAGCAAGAAGGAAAGGGGGGGAAAGGAAGACAAGAAACAAGGCAAGGTAGACCAAGTAGGAAGGAAAGGGGGAAAAAGGGAGATGAACGAATACAATGAGGGTGTCTTTCCCTATAGATCAACATTGGAAGCCAAGAAGGCTTGAGAATCCAACCATCATCATGATTGAGGTTGATGGGGTGGTTGTTGATTTCAATGGCTTCTTTAAGCTTTCTTTTGAAATAGTTGTCCTCATTGGAAATTATTTGCATATTCTCCAAACATATGTGATGTTTGGTAATGTCAATTTGTAAAACTTATCATGCCCGATGTCCGCCACATGCTCTTTGATACGAGTGTGGAAGGAGCAACCCATTTCACCAATATAGGGTGTGCCACAAAAGTAGATGATGGAGCCTACATGAAACCCACATCTTACAAGAAGATCAAAGGCACCCCAATTTTGCCTACCCCACCTACAAATCTAGTCATTGACACTATGGAGGTTCTTATGTAGGGGATAATCAAGAGAATAGATAAATGGGTCTAGTGGACCTGAGTGAGGAAGAAGAGGACCAAAAGCACTAGTTCTACAAGTGGAGTATCAGCTGGAGCCACCCAATCAATCACAACAACAACCACCATAGCTACTACATCAACATATGCACAACCATTAAAATCCATTGGCCAAGGTGGAGACTAGCTTCTAGAAAATAATGTGCCACTCAATTGTACTTGCAAAGTTTTCTCTCTTCCAAACATCGAGAAGGCTAGGGAGAAGTAGGATGACAAGGATAAGGGGAAAGAACAAGAAAATTTAGTGGCCAAGTCATCTTCCCTTGTCCAAGTCATCAATTTGGATGGTGATACTAACCCCATGGATGGCTAGGAATAGGATGCATCTCAGCAAGGGGATACCTTATCCCTTTCGGTAACTAAGATCACTGCCTTCCTTGTTGCTTCTCAAAGCAAGCCAACTCCATTAATCCCAAGGAAGTCATTCAATCCTAATACATTGTAGTCTACTATGAATGTGCTCTCTATAGATTCATGGCTCAAAGAGACCCTTGATATGAAGAAGAGGAGATATGAGGAAGCTGCTTGATCACATAAGTCACCTCCTCTCAGCTATCCAAGAAGATGATGAAGCAGAAGACACTTGTTGCACTAGCTAGAGATTCAATGACTATTGGATGGTCTGAGCTAACAACATCATCATTTAAAATGTCAAAGAGTTGGACAAAGTAATCAAAGCCATTGAAGCTTATAGAGCTAAATCAATTACTCCTAAGAAGACATGATGTTTTGATACTTTTCCATACATCTTTCATTTTCCCCCTTCTCTTTCTTTTTGTATCCATTATTGGCATTTTGTAGGTCTCTATAAAAAACAATGATTCAAGTTTGTCCTATTTTAGTCTAATATGTTTAGAGATTCTCTGTGAAGCACTCATCCAGTGTAATCAACCATTTTGAGAAGGCCTATAAATGTAACCTTTTATGATGTTAATAAGATTGACAAAATTTACTTTGGGCTAAACCAAAATTGATCAAATTCTACTAGCATTTTGTAATTCACAAGTATAAATGGCTAATTTGATCATCGAGTAAAATCACAAGGTTATATAAAGATAAATGACTAAATAAATGATCACATAAATGACTAAATAATTGGTCACTAATAGGTAGTCACCCACAAAATGGACTAAAGTTAAATCATTTCAAAATTTTATTTGAACTCTACAAATGATTACTAAACTCTTGAAGGTGTCATAGAACCTCAAAGAACATTCAAACCTAAGTAGACCCTTATCAATTGAGAGTTTCAAAATAATTAAACATCTTTATCAAAAAGTAATTAAACCTTAAGAAATAATGATCAAACTTCACTGAGACTAGTTGATTGTTATAAAAAAATTAGTGCAAGAGATTTTTCACTTTCACGATCAAATATTTCCATCATTTCAATAGACCCACTCTTCCTAATTCTAAATTGGTAACATTTCATTGATAATAGACCTTAAATAAAATGAGACTTTCTTAGTTATTAATATAACAAAATCAACCAAAAAGAGTGGAGTGTTAAAAAGAAGATAATTTAGAGTATTTTTAAGGAGACTTAAAATATATTTATAGACTAAATAACATATTGTCATTAACAATTTACTTATTATTATCTTGATTTCCTTAAACTAAAAAATAAAACTAAATTTTTTTTAAAGTTAAAAATTGAATAAAAGGTGCATTTTCTAGTGGTAGTATAAAAAAACATAATTGGGGAAAAGTGAAATCGTTCCTTATCAGGCATAAATTTCTCAAAGAATACCCCAATCACTAATACTCAAGCCCTAATTAGAATGAGAGAGTGCGAAGAAAAGCATCATTTATATAGCTCCCGAGGAACCATATTTGAGTTTTGCAAGCTCTAGGATAGAACAATAGGATTGTCAACTTGATATATTGTATTTTCTATCAATTTTTTCCTTAAATGAGTGTACACATGCTCATATACTTGGTAGAGGGTTTTCCTATTTTTACTCAACATCCTTTTTAATGATATAGGTTAAGAGCATTGAAGCCAAATGATTTTAGAATTGTTTATCTTTTACGCCATTTGCTTGGTTTTAATTTTCATTTCCCCCTTCTGAATATTCTGATTTTCTTGAAATAATCCCTAATAGGTGTTGCTTATTATCTGTAGTCCAATTTTGTTTATTATTGGTTCCAATTTCTATAATGCCCTTTTACATTCTCTAGGGATCTTGATAAACTATCTAAAAAAACCATTGTTAATAAATCTATTGGTCCTAATCCCTAAGTAGAAATTGTAGCTAATTAGATGCCTGATTAAACACAACAAGGAATTAAAATACTATGATACCTCAGATTGTACTGTAGTAGATAATTTAGGTGTGTATGACTGATAATCGTTCTCAAGCCAATTTTCTCATCTCTAATAGTGAACTCCCATATTTACCACTCTTGGATGGACTCATTGATGTAGAGTCTTTTGAGGTTATATTCTTCTACTTGACTAGGTGTCCTTGGTATGCTCTTACACAATTATTGTGTACAATTTTGAAAATAGAGATAGAGTCAATCTTGCCTATTCTCAACTTCTTTCCTTTTGTGGGATCACAGAGATCAGAGACATTAAGATTGGACTAATTACTAATTTTGTTTTTTTTGATGTTCTAATTTTGGCTTCATTGAAAAAATTGTTAGGTGTGGATTTTTATCTGATGTTGTTTTTGTAAATATCTCGATAGACATGTACATCAAATGTAGAAACATACAAAAGAAACTCAAAGTGTGTTGATCTTAGATTGGTCTTGACAAGTGAGTGTCAACATGCTTAAGTTATTTACTTAGTTCATGCCAAACAAGGAGTACATTCCAATAATACATGTATATTATAGATCATGTCGAGTCCATAGTGAGTGTCGAGCCACTCATGTGTCGAGTCACTCAAGTGTTGAGTAGACAATGTATGTCGACTGATTCAAAAGATGAGTGAAAAGTGGATGCCAAGTGATACAGATGTCGAGTCATAACAAAGAGATTAGTGTATGTCAAGCATCAGAGACTTCAGGTGCCAAGTAAGATAGTTTTGACATATTTGTTTGTAATGGCACAAACAATTATGTAAACCATTTTTGAGCCAACTTAAGGATGAATTACGATATTTTGGAGATAAGGAAAAATCTTAAGTTGGATTCCCAATGAAATTACATGTAGCCAATCAAAAAATGGGAAGGATTAAGTGGCAAAATGGATGAATCTCAATTGTAGATTCATACCTAACCCTAAGTCATAAAAGTCTTCTTAAGGAGGACAAACCCCAAAATTTCAATGTGAGAGTGTGTAAGGTGTTGAAGAAAAATATAGAGAAGCTTGCATGCATAAATAGAGCATTAATGGTGGCTAAGGAGTTACTATTTGAGACTACATTGCAGAATCAGTTAGAGTAGAATACAGGAAAGAAGACAACATACAACAAAGAGACATCTAATCAAGAAGGATCAAGAAGACATTAATTTAGAGGTGATCTATTATCAAGCAATCAAGTAGGTTATTTCAATCAAAATCTCTTAATAGAGTAGTCCTAATAGGCTATATTGAAATCCTCTAATAAGGTGCTTACCTAGTTGTAAGTTAAAGTCCTTTAGCAAGGCACACTTCTAATAGGGTGTTGAAATCCTTTAACAAGCTGAGACCAAATAGTCTTTGTAAGCCTTTAACAGGACAAACCTTTCATTGGGTAGATCATTTTTTATGTTCAAAACATTCTAACCTTCATTGGATACACTTTATTACTATAGTAGTGAAGATTTGTGGGTGTTATCCCCACCCCAGTTTTACCTTCTCACTTTGAGGGTTTCTAGGTAATCATATATGGTTTCATATGTGTATGAATGTTTATTTGATTACATGATTTAGTTGTATGTGCTTTACATGTTATTTTGGTTTATACATTGAATGTATGAGATGGATGTGTGGTGAAAATTTTATGGGTCCATGTTTAAACTATTGATTCACCCCCCCCCCCCCCCCCCCCTCAAAAGTTTAACTTTCCTATTGTGATTCCAACAACTTGTATCAGAGCCTAGTTCTCTAAAAGAGAAGCTTTGCAGCTTTGAGGAAAGATCTTCAAATGGAAGTCTAAAAATTGGGAAAGACTATTAAGAATCGGGAGATTGAAATACATCTCATTCTACATCAACTGAATGAAGCAAGAGAAGAACTAAAGAAATTCTTAAAGAGAAGGAAGGAAATTGCTATTGCAAAGAATGACACACAATACAAAGCTTGATACACTCCTAAACTATTTGTAGATGGAGATTCCAATAAGTTTATGTAGAAATTGTAGATCTAATGGAAAAGAATAGAGCCCAAGCTGAGGAAATAAAAAATCTCAAGTTAGAGCAAGAATTAAAAGCCATGCTGCTATATGAGGTGATTGAACAGAAGAAGAAAGCCATGGAAGACAAAGCTATGATTGAAGAACACAAAAGAGTTTTGGCTAATAGACTAGAAGAGAAGTCAATAGAATGAGCCAAGATCTCCAACATGCGATTGGATACTCTAAGTCAAATGATGAATGCCAACTATGAGCTAAATGTCAAGGACATTGAGATAACAACATTGAAGTTGCAGAACAAACAACTGCAAAATGACCTAAAGGGGGAAAAGGAATTTGTTGAAAGTTTCAACAAAGCAAATGAAGCCATCAAATACTTCAAGAAATTATTGAGATCTTTTAGATCCAATAATGATACATCTGGACTGGGGTACACAAGCACTGAAGAATGAGAGTCATCCAAAAGTGTTGAATAAAGGAACAAAAAAGGTAAGAATTCCAAACCTACTAGTCATAATTGTGGTAAGAAAGGACATACTGCTAATATGTATAGGAGAAAAACTAAAAATAAGAATGTCAATCATAAGAGCATGGTTAACTACCAAAAGTACAATAAACAAGGTCATCAAGCATATGAATGTAGAACCAAGACCATGCACACACAAAGATTTGAAGGATGTTGTTATAACTATTAGAAGTACAAACATAGAGCTTTTGAATATTGATCCAAAACAATCTGGTCATCAAATAGGCAAACAAAGCTAAGGAAGAATGGCAACTCTTATAATTGGGATTATAATACAAGATATAGCTATCATTATTGTCAAGAATATGGACATGTTCTTGAGAATTGTATTAGGACACACTTCAGAGGTGACTACAAGAGGTGGTTGAGTCAAACCACATGTTTTAGTTGTTTATAGACTGGTCACATCAGTAGGTATTTCCCAACAAGGTCAAAGGCAAGGCAGATGTTGAAAATATTAGAAATGAAATAAACAAGACATGGAAGAAGAAAGATGATTACAACACATCAAATGGAGAAGGGATCACTTTACCCAATGGGTAAGGTGATCAAACCTCATCAAACTAAGAAATCAAGAGGTATGTGGGACTGATAATTAAAGGTTATATCATTCATTAGTTCTAAAGGATTTAGTACTGAAAAGATTACATTAGCATGAATAAGATGCAAGATGTTATTAGGAATTCAAGAAAAATCTTTAAATTTTTCATGTTACTGCTAAGCATGAAATATTTCCTATATGTGTCAAGTAAATGCTAGAAGATTTCAAGCTATCAGATTGGCTATTTGATGTTGAGCTTGTAATGGATGTTGAGTGGTTGAAATGCTAATCAATGTCAAGTGAGCCTAAAATTGGTTAATGCCAAGCTTACAACTGTGTAAGCACTCAACCTTTATTACAGGGTTTTTAAAGGGTATTTGATCAATTTAGCTTATTTCACATCATTTAAAATTTGAGAAAGAGAAAGGAGAGTAGAAGGTGATTCAAAAATCCATTTAAAGCAATTGCAAAAGATCTTAATAGTGATTTTGCACCAGTTCGTCAGATCTTATAAGGTATTTATCAAGAGTTGAGCTACGCAGTTTATATTTTCGTAAACCCTAGTTTTGCACAAATGGCATCTAGTTTGAAGAAGGTAAAGGGAAAGGAGGTTTTGAATGTTTGATTAGTGAGTAATGAAGTTAAGAAACTAATTTTCAAAGCTATTCCTAATATTTCTTACAAGCAAGACCCTTCTAGTGCGTTATCCATAATACCACCAAATGTTTTAATAGTGCAAGATGTGAGAAGATGCTATAGCTATAAAATTGGTAGCATTGGTGATATGGAGATTAGGGAAGCATACAATAGATTATGTGATAATATTGTGTTGAAAGAAGAATTCAAAATTGTAGAGAGGAAAGGGTTAAATCGTGCCCTAGATTTTCCAAATGTGTTCAAGACAGAATGGATTACGATAGTGCTTAGCCAAATTCATGATAGTCTATTATGTATGGATCATGGACCTATCAAAATTACTAAGAGGATAATCCATAGGGTTACTAGATTCTCCAACCCTAGATTGGCCTAAGACATTGAGAAGTGATGCTAAAGTGGTAATTGAAGAGAACAATAGAGCTGTATGGAACAAGAGAGGCATGAAATTTGACATAATTACTAATCCATTGATAGAATTTGTTGTAAGGTTTATATCACACAAGTTTTACCAATCTAGTAGATTAAATAGTGTGCCTTGTATAGTTGTGGATGTGGGATATAAAATTGTCAAGAAAGATCACACATATGATCTAGCAGAGTTGCAACTATAGCAACTAGTTGAGAACCTAGGAGCAATTAGAAAGATAAAGAGTACACAATGTAAATTTGGTTCTATATTTATATGCATAATATTTTATGTGAAAAACACATTCCCTACATTTGGAATAGTTGCATGGAAAACCAACATATCAGTAGCAGTGCAAATTGGTGAATACATTGAACAATTAGGAGAGAATTTTGAATCTGTGATGACAAGCTAATTTGAGGACCTCAAGCAGTCAATGAAGAAGGGGTTGAAAATACCAATGTCACTAGTAGAGAAATGCTATGATGACATTTTTTTCCTAGTGGATGTTGACTATACTTTCATCCAAGCTACCACACCAAGGGTGAGATAGTTGAGACCACTTGGTTATGTAATAAATGTGGATGAAGCCTCTGCAACTATTACTACGTTACTTACAAAAGGGATAGATAAAAATGCTAAAGCATTTGGAAATTATGAGTTGCAAATTCCAAAATTACCATGGAATTGAAGAAAATTTCTATAATAAAGAAGAAGGATAAGCTAGTGAAGAAGTTAAAAGTTAAATTTGGAGAGGGTGCCAAGCAGGAAAAAGAAGAGGAAGAAGAGGATGAAGAGGAATAAGATTACCAAACATAAGCACCTCTTAAACTAACACAAGGTATGGGAGAGGACCAATAGGAAGAGGAGGAAATTGAAGTTGCTAAAGGTGCCAAGGAAGAAGAAGCTAAGGAAGCACCCACTCCCACAAAAGAGAGAGAGAGAGAGAGAGAGAGAGAGAGAGAGAGAGAGAGAGAGAGAGAGAGAGAGAGAGAGAGAGAGAGGCCAGGGCACAACCTACGACAAGGGCTAAAAGGATTGTCAAACCAAGCCAAGTCAAGCCCATTGCACCTACTACAAGGGCTAGTACATGTGCAACCACTCAAAGGACTAAGGAAAAGACCAAACCAACAGAGCAAGGAGGTCAAGTGCAAAAAAAGCCAAGAGGGAAATATGTTGCACAAGTAGAATCAGATGAGGAGAAAATGAAGTCAAATGATAACAACCAATTTAAGGTGGTGAGTCACCATCCTCTTTTAGACTTTGAAAATTTATGTGAAAATGTTAAGAATAGTGCATATCTATCAGGATTCTCTCATATAGACTTTGAAAATCTTAGTAAAGTTGAAAAGAATCAAGTGGAGGAAGCCATATATGCCATGATGACAAAATTCAAGACTACCCCACTAGAGATTGCCAACTCAATAACCAAAAGCCTATATGACAAAGCTGAGCAAAAATGGCAGTATTGTCTAAACCTAGAGAGACAAATTAGAGAAACATCTCGAGCACAAGTTATGCCTGAACTAAGGCACAGATTGCTAAGGCTATGAAGAAGTATGTAGTTAGGTTTGTACCTAAAAGCAAATCCTTTAGCATTTTGCAAAATAACATTGAGGATGTAGTTAAGACGACCACTCAAATGTGGAAGCTTGCATATGGGTTAACTATGATAAAGGAAGGTGAGGAAGAATCCATTAAAGTTAAGGATGAAGAAGAAGATGATAGAAATGATGACATAGTTGAGGGAGGAGCATAAATGAACATAGATGACAAGGCAATAGCTGAGCTAAATCAACAAGAAGGAGAACAAAGTGTGCAAGACACACAATTGCCTAGTGTCAATCCTCAACATGTCACAAATGAAATACTGAAATAGCAACTGTTAAGGATGTTTCTAATGCCACAACATTGAACATCAATCCCTTTACAAAGGAAGATCTCAAGAAGATCCTAGATTAGTCCACACTATAAGAAAAACTTTGTGATAATCTTGTACTGGTCAATGTGGATGATTTACAGAAATTAGTGACTGAAATAGCAAGGGTAGAGGTGAATCCACAAGAACCATCTTCTATCATCCCTCAAGTTACTTATGTACAACCTTTGGACAAAACACCAGAAGCTACATCTGAAAAGGTTGATGCACTTGCAAAGGATACAATGGAAACACAAGTAACTACTAAAGAACAACAAGAAATAGGTTAGATAGACTTATCTGCACCTATAGTATAGGTACAAGGTGTGTCATAAATCATTGTTGAAGTCAAGGTCAAGCCTAAAGAGACAAAACTGACACCTAAGGTGAAGGAGCAAGTTGCCATCCAAGCTTTGGTATCTTTGCCAGCATCTAGCACTTCTTCTACTCAAACTTTTTAGAAGTTGAGCACAGATGCAACACCATTATAGATCTCAGTGCCAAGCCCGAGTTCATCAAAGACTGAAGAAGTCATGCAATATGGAGATGTGAGCCTTGATGAAGAAATCATTTTACCAAAGTATGATTATGATACAATGACTATATAATAGATGGGAATACTCCAACAAGCCCTAGCAAGGAAGAAGCATCAAGAAATGCTTGGAAGGAGCACAAGCGGAATTAGGCATTGCAAGGTATTAAAGACATCTTTTTAGATGCATTTAGCGTGCCAACTCCAGATGAGACCAAGCCATTGATTGAATAGCTAACAAACATAGTGGAGAAGGTTAATGATACAAACCTCAACACAAATGCAAAATTATTAGAATGGTCAGAAAAGAAGTTTCAAAGCAAAGTAAATGAAAAGATATTAGGTGATATAGCACTAACACAAGTTGCATTGGAAATTAAGGTTGAGGATGTGAAGAAGGTACTTGAGAACATATTCTCATTGTGCACTAAATTGTACAATCCTACACTCTTCACCCAAGAGACCAGAAGTCACATTTTGAGCCTAGAAAGTTAGATCAATTCATTAGGTGCCAAACGGCCTATGAATCTAGCAAGAACTTTAGGACATTGCTTCAAACTCAAAGTTAGTTAGCTACATTATCAGTAGATAAGGCCAATATAAGGGCCAAATTGATTAGCATCTAGACCACTCCAACCCCTCACATGAAAATTTTGCACAAGGAACTAGGCTATGTTGAAACACTAATGAAGAAAGATTCAAATCTTTCAACACTAGATGGTCTAGTCCACCTTGCTGCCAAACTAGCTATCCAATTCAAGTCATTGGATGTAGCATGTGAGAATTGGGATGCAACTCTCAAGATAATATTGGATGTCCATAAATCTTTTCTAGACAAACACACTATAAGTGTATAGCCCATTGACATAGGTGTCAAAAAGGAGGACAAATATTTTGGGGGAGAGTAAGATAATGGGGGAGAGTAAGCAAAAGGGAGCTATAAGGAGAGTATGAGAAAGAGGGAGTAATAAAGAGAGAAAATGATAGATAAAGCTAAGGGGGAGAAAGCACAAAACAACATGGGGCAATTATCAAATTTTGAGGTATATAAGTTGTTACAAAAAATTTTAATTTTGAAGTTTTGTATATAAGGCAAGTTATAGATATGTAATGCTCATGGGATTAAGGATATTAATGCATACTCAAGTGTTCTTGACACTCATGTCAAAGGGGGAGATTGTTGATCTCAGATTGGTCCTGACAAGTAAGTGTCAACACACTTAAGTTATTTACTTAGTTCATGTCAAACAAGTAGTACACGTCAAGCACAACATGTATATTATAGAGCATGTCGAATCCATAGTGAGTGCCAAACCACTCATGTGCTGAGTCACTAAAGTGTTGAGTAGATAGTATATGCTGAGTGATTTAGGAGTCAAGTGAACAATGGATGCCAAGTGATATAGATGCCAAGTCATAGTAGAGAGATCAATGTATGCCAAGCATCAGAGACTTTAGGTGTCGAGTAAGATAGTTTTGACATATTTGTTTGAAATGGCACAAACAACTATGTAAACCATTCTTGAGCCAACTTAATGATGAATTACGATATTTTGGAGATAAGGACAAATCTTAAGTTGGATTCCCAATGCAATGACATTCAACCAATCAAAAAATGGGAAGGATTAAGTGACAAAATGAATAAATCTCAGCCGTAGATTCATACCTAATCCTAAGTCACCAAAGTCTTCTTAAGGAGGACAAACCCTAAACTCTCAAGGAGAGAGTGTGTAAGGTGTTGAAGTAGAGTATAGAGAAGTTTGCATGCACAAATAGAACATTCACGGTGGCTAAGGAGTTATGATTTAAGACTACATTACAGAATCAACTAGAGCAAAACAAAGGAAAGAAGACAACATACAACAAAGAGACATCTGATCAAAAAGGATCAAGCAGACATCAGTTTAGAGGTGATATATTATCAAGCAATCAAGTGCTAACCATAGGATCAATGCTAAGACATATAAGTCCTTAGCAAGGCAAAATCTACAGGTGATTTCAATCAAAATCTCTTAACAAAGTAGTCCTAACAGGTTGTATTGAAATCCTATAACAAGGTGTTTTCTTAATTGTAAGTTAAAGTCCTTTAGAAAGGCACACTTCTAACAGGGTGTTGAAATCATTTAATAGGGTGAGACATAACAGTCTCTATAAGCCTTTAACAAGGCTGACCTTTCACAAGGTAGATCATGTTTCATGGTCAAAACATTGTAACCTTCATTGGATACCCTTTATTACTACTATAGTAAAGATTTGTGGGTGTCATCCCCACCCCAGTTTTACCTTCTCACTTGGAGGGTTTTTGGGTAATCATATATGGTGTATATGTGTGTGATTTTTTACTTGATTACATGATTTAGGTGTATGTGCTTTACATGTTATTTTAGTTTATACATTGATTATATGAGATGGATGTGTGATGAAAGATTTATGGGTCCAAGTTTAAACTGTTGATTCACAACCCCCCCCCCCCCCCCCCCTCACCCCCTCTCAGAGGTTTACCTTTCCTATTGTGATTCCAACAAAGTGTTTGAAAAATTGCATAATATAAGTATGGTCTCATGAACTATTAAGATCATAAGATATGCACAAAAGGATATCCTTGAGAAGGTGTTGACGATTCTCAATGAATACTTCAACCAAACATGGTCTCATGGATTGCATTATTTCTAGCTATGCACAAAATGAGTTTTTTGAAATCTCCTTGGAGATATTTAAGCCAATGTGATAGAATATGTTAAGGAAGATGAACCCACATTTGTATTCATCCTTTTAGCATGTCAGCTATCTTCATACATGTCTTGGAATGCAAAGATTTTACTGAGGAGTCTTACATGAAGATTTCTCATCTTCTCAAATGCATCAAAGGAAATTGCTATCTAGTCTTCACAAGACATGTTTCTATTCCAAAGTGGTTGATCATTTCTAATTTCTTTGTGAACCATCTTCATGGATGAAGATCTTTTAGAGACATTGATGACATGAATGTTCTTGGTATAATGGACATAGGATGGAAACTATACTTGTAAATGAAAAAATATAATTGAGAGCATCAAAATAGGGTATTAGCATCCATAAAAGTATCTTTATTAAGGTATCCCATGTTTAACCTCTGTAATTTCATGAACATACAACTTTATGTTGTTGCATTATCTCTCCTTTAGTTTTTAACATGGATTGAGGGGAAATATGAGACTTTCTCATTCATTCTTGACTTTCAATTACTTTATTTGTAGAAGAAATAAATAATTGTCTTGGGGTTGAAACTTGGTTGACAGAAAAATAATTTATATAAAATATGCAAAAATGTGTTTTAAGAAGGTCTATGTTTGGAGGATGATTTTCTGATGATGATGATCTTAAGATAATTTTATCGAGGTGAAGATGTTTCTGCTCCAGAATTCAAGGCAGTCTTACACACACACACACACACACACACACACACACACACAACCTTTTGATGGGCTATGTTAAGGTATTTAGAGATTTTGTGAATTTAGTTCAATCTCTGTTTGTATCTACATCTGCACCTTTGGAAGGTTTAGAAAAGACACTTAAGGAAGTTGGTTTCAGTAGACATAACACAACCCATAATAGAACTTGATCTTATTTTAGAGGGGGAGAAGAGGGGTTTGATTTTATCTGCAACTATTACTACACAATCTTCTCATGGGTGCTTTAATTTTATTGGTTTAGGGCCTAGGCTTTTGACTTTCCAATTGACAAATTTGTACATGACTAGAACCAAAAGGACTCATCATCATCATTATTATCATGAGAATCATCATCATACGCTTTTGGAGTTCTTTTTGATCAATCATATTTATATTGAGTGCATATGTGTGGTTGGTTATCCTGCTAAGGATGCATATTAGTAGATAGAAAGAGGAAATTGGGGTTTTGGTTTTAGGGGTTTTCTTAGTGGTGGACAATGGAGGATGCTTGTCTTAATTAGATGCCTAAAGGCTTGATTTTCTATGTTGGAAATTTAAATTTTACAAATTGATTTGGACTTTATGATTGAGATTTTTTGAGGGGTATTAAAAATAATTGAATCTATAAATCTAGGTCACCTTATAAAATATGCGTATCAAAATACATGTAAACACAAAAATTCCAATTTGAATTGGGTTGGACTTTATGATTAAGATTTTCATAAAGGAACAAAAAAAAACTGAATCATATAACTGTAACCATCTCTGAGAGACCTTTTTAAAAGATGGACATGGGAAAAATTTTCAATTTTAATTAGGTTTAGCATTAAGATTTAGATTTTTTCTTTGATGACTGAAAATAAATGAAGTATATAGATATATTGATCTTTGAGTCATGTTATTAAAATCTTGAAGATGATTGAGAGGTTTGATGATTAAGATGTTACAGTCAAGGAAAAGATGGGATTCATTTTAGAGGTTGACCAATATTCTATCTTTCACGAGGGTTAGTTTCAATTCGATAGAGAACTCAGGGACCCACTAGGTTTTATAGAGATGGTAGTTCTAGATTAATGGGTTAGATTTGAATTTATGGTGAGAAGCATTCAATAATTCTAAATGTATCATTTTATGAAATTATTTTAAAAGGGGGGGGGGGGGTGTGTTGGGGGGGTGGTGGAATATAGAATTTTTGATATGATAGTCTATATTGATCTTGTTCTTGGAATTTGAGTGTCCTAATAGCTCTAGTGATTTAATAGAAGGAATTTGTATTCTAAAAGAAAAATGCAATTTTTTTTTTTAGAGTCTTGCATACTATTGAATATTGATGCTATTACGTGGGACAACTTCTCAACCTATTATGGTTTCTCTTGGTAAACATCTATTGGCCACTATAAGTATTAAAAGTAACATTGAACCCTATTCAGTAGACAAAATTTTAATGGCTTAACATTTTTCATTGCTCTTTATATAATAACTCATTTTTATTTTAGCACATTAATTTTTTTTTAATTTTAAATGGTGAAATATTTTTAAATAAAAAATAACAAAGCAAAGCAAAGGGACAAAAGTTCAGGAGAGAGTACAAAGATGGAAATAATTATAGAAGGGGACTCATAAAAGATTGCTACTTATATTTTCCAAAATGGCTTATAGAATATTCTAGATCTTCATAGTAGAGAAGGCTGGCCCTATATAGGTTTGCACAGTCCTTACATTAAATGCATAGCACAAATTAAATGAACAAGTTGACTCTCATTAAGAACCAACATAGATAAATTCAGTCAAATAAGGAACCAAGTATTAGAAGAAACCACTGAGCCAAATCGACACATGAAGTCTCTTAGCGATCGTAGGAGCTCAGCCATAATAGAAACTCAGTCATCACCGCAACTTGACCAATACTAAAACTTAGCAACAACTGCACCTCGATAGTTACTAAAAAAATGGACAAAGATGAGCAAGATAGTAAGGTAATCCAGGATGCTCCTATATTGAATACAACTAAGGTTAAAAGAAATAATTCTCTTGAATCATGAAGGCATCATAACCCAGGCTGAATACAACTCAGATTTAGAAACCCAGGCAACATCTTCCACTGGTATGTTTTTCTACTTCACCAAATAATCAAAGTAATCTTTTCCCCTTGTTTTTTTACTAACTCTCTGATCCAATACCTATTCAACCTCTTCAATTTTCTTCTTAGGATAATCACTCAATACAAAAACTTCATCAACTGACTCATGATACTCATAAAAATCAACAACATTGAATATAAGGGATATATCCATGTCATCAGGCAACTCAACTTCATATGCATTACCACAACCAAACTTCCTCAAGATTCTACAAGGACCAAACTTCTTTATTTTCAACTTATTGTATGTCCCAATAGGAAATCTATCCTTCTTTAAATGAACAATCACTCATTGCCAACTTCAAAAACATGATGTCTCCTAGACTTATCTACATCCTCCTTATACTTCTAATTACATTGTACGAACTTCAATTTCATTTCGTCATCTAAGGACTTCATAACATCAACAAATACTTCTCCTTCAACACTTATCTTTGTAATATCCCTCAAATCTAATACACCTCTAGGTTGCATTCTAGTAACAGCCTGAAAAGGTGTCTTTTTAGTACTCCTATTCATGAAATTGTTATATGCAAACTCAACTTGTGCCAATATCATATCCCAATTACTCAATTTATCCCCAACTAAACATCTCAAACCCAAGCTTTAATTCACAACCTTTTTTGTCAATCATTATGTGGATGGAATGTAGAACTAAACTTCAACTCAATATTTGTCTTCTTCCACAAAGTCTTCCAGAAATAACCAACAAACTTAATGTCTCGATCAAAGATAATGCTTCTTGACAATCCATGCAATCTAACAACCTCTTTGAAGAAATTCTCTACAACATCCACTACATTAGCTTTCTTCATACACGGTATGAAATGTGTCATCTTAGAAAATCTATCCACAACAATAAATATGGAATCATTCCCTCTTGTTGTTTTAGGTAAGCCAAGAGCAAAATCCATACCAATGTCCCTCCAAGGTTTCTCAGGAACATAAATAGGTGTATACAATCCATTATTATGACATAATCCTTTTGCAACTTGACAAATTCCACAACTCTTTACAAGCTTTTGAACATCCTTATACATATGTGGCCAATAATACTTGTCTTTAAGCAAACTCAATGTCTTATCAATTCCAAAGTGTCTAGCCAATCCACCACAATGCTTTTCCTTCATCAAATTAGCTTTCACAAAACTTCTTGGTATACACAATTGAGTTCCTTTAAACAACATACCCTCTTGAATAAAATAATTTTCATACTTACTAAGTTGATCTGATAGATTTGATGCTTTGTACTCTCTCCATGCCTAAGAAAAAATAAGATTAGTGTCATACCATTCCTTCGTCTCATCAAAACCAAGAACTTTAACTTTCATATTTGTTAAAAAAAATGATTTCTTCTTAATGCATCTATAACTCTATTAGATAATCCACTCTTATGCTTTATCAAAAATGTAAAACTATGCAAGTACTCAACCAACTTCATATGTCTTTGATTCAACTTAGGTTGACTTCCTAAATACTATAAAGCCTTATGATTAGTGTACAACATAGATTCCTTAGGGATAAAATAATGTCTCCACTTCTTCAAAGCTTGAATAATAACATATAACTCTTGATCATACACATAATATTTCCTTTTATCATCATTCAACTTTTTTACTACAAAAAGAAACAAGTTTACCTTCTTGACTCAACACAACTCTTATGGCACTACCACTTTCATGACACAAAACTTGAAATAATTTATTGAAATTAGGTAAAGCCAATATAGGTAACTCAACAACCTTTTATTTAAAAGCTTTAGAATTCTTATCAACTCCACATGTCCATTTGAAATCATTTTTATCTCCTCTCATAGTCCCAGTCATAACAATACAAATAAAACTGAAATTCCTGATGAACTTTCTTTAGAAACTAGCTAAACCATGAAATGATCTCACCTCAATCACATTCTCAGGTGTAGGCCATTCAAGAATACCTTCTCATGATTCATCTTCAAACCATCAACTAAAATCCCAAATCCTGAATACACATTCTCCTCTTGCATGAATGAACACTTCTTCAAATTAATCAATAACTTCTCCTCCTTCAATCTCTACAACACATGTCCAATATGTCCTATATGTTCTTCATTAGTCTTACTAATTATTATAATTTCATCCAAAAAACAATCACAAACTTGCCCAAGAATCTCTTTAGAACCTCATGAAAGTACTTGATGCATTAGTCAAACCAAAAGGCATAACTGACTATTCATACAAACAATCATTTGTTTTGAAAGAAGTCTTCCGTTCATCACCCTCTCTGATGATAACCACTCTTCAAATCAATCTTGGTAAAGTATTTGTATCCACTCAAACAATCCATTATGTCATCCATCCTCAGCATATAAAACCTATTTTTTATTGTTATCTTGTTAATAGGTATGGAATCAATACACATTCTCCATTCTCCATTCTTCTTAGGTGCCAATACAATAGGTACAACACATGGACTCAAACTTTCTTTGATCAAACCTTTTTGTAACAACTCTTGCACTTGTCAACTAAGTTTTTTATTCTTAGTAGGTGTCAATCTATTTGGTGCTTTATTCAGAAGACTAGCTCCAGGAATCAAATCCATACAATGACTTATACTCTTTACTAGTGGTAAACCATCAGGGATATCTTCTACAATTATCTCCTTGTACTCATCAAGAAACTATTCAATTTCTACTAGAACTCAACATATACTATCATCTTTTGTTGTCACTTGACCTCTTTTGCCTTTTTTCATTTGGCCATTACTATTCTCTGTCACTTAGCCATTATTATCACAACTTGGTCCTATAGGAATTACAACAAAGCAAACTTTGTGCTTCAACATGTCTTTCTCAAATTTCTTCCCATTGATCATACAAAATCTAAAAGTAGTATAATTTATTTTATCAGGAAATTCAATCAAAGACAACAATGTTTTCTTTCTTCCATTCACCCAAAGAGTATATTCACTTAATCTACCATCATGTACAACATGTCTATCATACTACCAAGCTTTACCCAACAAAATATGGCAACAATCCATAGGCATAATGATGGAGACACAACCAAAGACCAGAATGAACACACAGGAAAAGGAAAATATTATTATCAATGAAAATGCCCTATGGGATTACAATAGAATGATTTTGGAGAAATAAATCCTCCACACAGTACCTTCTCTCCAACTCCACTAAGAATTGCCTTTACAATGTCAGTAATGTTCTTAAATAGACCCCAATTCCTTTAGGGTTAGGAATACATTCTAGAATACGCCAGTTGGCATCCACCGCCAAATAGAAGATTCCATAAGTCACGTTAGAAGTTAGTGTAAAATTAGAAGAATCCAAAAACAGTAGTCCAACTTTCGAGAGGCATAACTTTTGAACCGAGCCTCCAATTGATGAATCGTTTAATTTTTAGAAAGCTCTCAAATCACTCTACAACCCTATGCACCAGCTTTGATCATCTCCCATTTTTTGGCCCTGTACAAGGCTATTTAGTACCCCATATCTAACTTTGAAGTGCTCTTAGGAGGTCTCCAGGAAAATTAATACTGCAATAACTTTCTAACCGTAAAGCCTTTTGACCTAATTCTTTTTCTGGAGTGTCTTAAATTACAAGTATAATCATCCCTCCAAATTACACCCTCTAACTCATCACAATTTTGGTTGTATTACAAAATAACCCATTTTATGTATTTATACATATCCCAAGGTGCTTAAAAACTCTAACCTAGAGAGCTAATAGTGGAATTTTGAGAGTTGGAACGTTTATTTGACCCAAATCGGTATCCATAAAGAAAAACATGTTAAACAAAAACTATCTCTAAGAAATTTTTTTTTGGGTGATACAGGATTGCCCTTACACCAGTGGATGCTCCTGCATCACATAATATCACACAAAACTTCATCAAAGTAGTTTCCAATATTGAATTTCACAACACATTGTTCACTTACCAATAACTTATGCTCATCCTTGATCAATGAAACATGATAGGGTTTAGGGTGTCTCAAACTTTGTAACTACAATTTTGTAACCAACTCCTTAGAAACCAAATTTGTTGAATAGCCACTGTCAATGATCACTTTGCAACATTTTTCTACCATCTTACATCTGGTCCTAAAAAGACTTCTTCTTAGGATAGGTTCATCATCAGGTTTCTCATTGCACAAGATTCTCCTTACCATCAATTTTTCTCCAGCCTTAAGACCACTCAGAGGACTCACAAATTCACTTTGAAAAACAATATTTCTATGACTACCTTCATATTTACTAGAATATTTACACTCAAAGCCTCCATGTTCCCCTTCATCACACTTGAAACAAGTACCATGAAAACCTCCTCTTGTATAAGAGTTGCCTCTTCCTCAGTAAGAAATAGCACATCCTCAATAAGAACTACCACCTCTCCACTTGGCGTTGCCTCTGTCTTCACTTTTTCATTTGATTTTACCCTTATCTGGCATAGAATTGTCAAATCTACTACTTTATCCATAGGATCTACCTCTACATCACTGAAATTTGCCACCTCTTCTCTTTGTCTTTGCTCCTGCTTCTTTGTACTACTAAATTTGGATTAGTTTTTAACATGGATTGGTCAATTTTTCTACACCAATTGGTTGAAATTTTCCCAATGTCTTTGTCATTAAGAATTTTTCAAAGTTTTGACTAACTTCTGTGTGCATCTATTTATCAACGAATATCCTCATCAAAAAATAGCCCAAACACTTGCAAAAGGAGGCGTAAAAAATGATTTGATTCGACAAGCATGCCATGTCATTGATGACATTTCTCATTGAAACATCTACCAAATTTTGTTGAGACTTCAACGAGCACCAAATATGTAAAAAATAGATTATCAATAAGGATGCCATGTCATCAACGATATTTCTTGTTGAAATATCTACCAAACTCTATCAAAATGTCAACAATCACACAATATGTAAAAAAAAAATTATCAATGAGGATGCCATGTCATCGACGATGCTTCTCATCAAAACGTCTACCTCTTTGCGTAAAAACTTCCATGAGTTACAAATATTGAAAAAAGAGTTTATCAATAAGGATGCCATGTCATTGCCAGTAGTGGCATGTTGTGATGGTTAAGTTGTTGCATTGTTATCCTTGCCATCAAGGTTCAAATCCCATGGGGATGAGGTCCCCCGTTTGTGGCCTCACTAGTTCATAGCTCCAGGTCAAAGCGTTTACCCCTCTTTAAAAAAAAAAAAAGGATGCCATGTCATTGATGAAACTCCTTGTCAAAATTTCTACCAGAGTATGTCAAAACTTTGATGAGTGCCTAGTATTTTTTTAAAAAAATTGATACTGGAAAAGGTTGTTCGAATAATGCAAGTTGCCCATCATTATCATTTTAGGGTGTTTGCTAGATGTTGTGGTAATTTTATAAAATTAAAATAGCCACAAGTATTATACATATAATATAATTATATAATGGCAGAGTTGTATTAGTATAAGATCACATACATTGTAATAACACAAGGATATAGAATAAAAAAGTTGCAACGTGTAATTGTAGGATTTTTGTTGAACATGTAGTTTATTTTTATTTTTGTGATGATTGAAATAAAATGCAAACTAAAACAAAAAACCAAAAATAGAAACTAATGATGATCACAACTTACCAAAATCTCATAACACTACTATTTAAACTCAAATACATCAGAAACAATAGATTTGAAATGTCAATGCCAATTTCACTTAATATTTGACTATTGGTTTATGACTGATTATTTATGACAACAAATATGAAACCTTAGGATGTCAAATTACTTAGAGTTGAACTAGAATAGAAATAAGAATCTTTTAGAAAATGATAATTATTCAATCACAGCTACTAGGATAAATTACTATTGCTGGTAACAATGTTGGATACATAAAATCAAAAATAAAAATTGATGATGCATTCACAAGATTTTGTACATTTGTATGGATAGTTGATCCAAATGAAACGATGCAAATCAAACCTCAAACCATCTAAGGTAACTAATAAATGTTGCTAACTTGATCTAAAAAACCTCAAGTTGATTTTCTAAGATGTTGTAAGGAGCTTTAAAGGGATGGTAAAATTGTAGCTAGGTGTACAAAGTAATTGCAGTAGATAATACCCTAAAATTTATGATATTTGGTGTAAGAAAAATTGTTGCTAAGCCACTGCTATGTGACACTCAACATAACCCTTGATAATATACAATAAGGTTGACAAATAATTCTAGCAATCAACATTATGCCTCATAAGAATCACAATTTCTCTCAAATCTAATCATCCCAACAGTGACATATTGAATGAAATCCCCAAACTCAGCTTTCATCCCCAAATCCTAAAATAAAAGTCCAAGGAGATTTTTGTTCTCCAAGATCTCCGAATAACAAGGGGTTTTCATGCTTTTATACAAAATGCATAGTTACGACTTCAGTAATTGAATGGAAAAATGATGACTAGATGATGCTAAAATGAAAACCAAGCACCTCCCTTATGTATCACTCCAAAATAGGCCCATGATTCCAATTCCCTCAAGTATTTAATAAAACAATTTTTTTATATAAGTGTTAAATAGTACATCCTATCTTAATACTAATGTCTAAAACACTTTTTATTTTTATAATTATGGTATCAAGTTGCAACACAATAATAGGTTGAGGATAGATATATATGAATCATCATCATGTATTGATTGGGAAGAAGAAAAGTGATAGGTGGAACTCATTAACCACTTTAATATGGTTGATGACTTCTTTGGTAAAAATGACTTCTAGAAATGATGTTTGAAGAAGAACTTTGCTTTTGTTTGATATGATGGGAGAATATGGTCTAGGCAAGGTGAAGGTAAAGAAACAAAGGAAGCGGTGAGTTTACAACCCGAAATGTCACTAGAAAATTACATGACTTGATAACGAGGCACCTACCCAAAAGAGAGAACCATGGCCACCATTATGAATTGGAAAGAAAGATTCCTAAACTCAGCATACCCTACTATGATGGCTCAGGTAAAACCAGTGCATGTGCAGGGGTGAAAAAGGTTGATACGTACTTTAAGGTCAATCCCCATATGCATGTATTGGGTCTCCACAATTAGATTTATGTGTCTAAGACTAATAAGTATTATGGATCAAGGGCCCTATACATCCCAATCATTAATAAGTAAGGCAATTCTATTTCCAACTGGCCAAAGTAAGATTTCATATTTGAACTACAAAAATCTTACTATGATACCTTAACATAATGATAAATTTTGCTAGTACAATGAAATTGCAGCATACCACATCCTCAATAATAATGACAATAGGATGATTTTTATTACTTGGCTCCTGATACCAAGATGCCAATATATCCATATATAGTGTCTGTTGCAAAAAATAAAAAGAACTATAAAAAAGGAACCAAAATACATGTAATAATTGTTAATAAAAATACAAGTGTTGGTCATAACTGTATGGAAACCTATACTATGTTGTATTCAAAGGATATAAACATGAATAGGAAATAACAGACTTACATTAGGACTAATCATAACCATCTATCTCAGTAGGCTTTGAACACAGGCTCCAACACCAATCTTGGATGAAAATTATTAATAGGAACCACACTCTTTAAAAGTGCTTTGGTCATCTACAAACTTCACATTTCCTACACATATACCACAAAATATGTAGATAACAGATTCATAAAAGTACTAGAATGTGCTTTAAAATAACAAATTGAATATAACTAGTTTCTACTTGAGAATAATGATCTATTATGGAAATAAATATATATGTAAGTTTATGTAGATGGTCATGCCAGAATAAATTATTTGTAGTAACTTACTAATGAAAACTAATATAGGGGGTAAATTTTTGATAGCTTAATTACTTTAGGCACAATTTGTGTTTTTATCTTTAGTAGATTCACAGGTGTTAGATTTTGGTGCCTCTTTTCATGCAACTTCATATAAGGTAGCATTCAAAAACTATGAAGATCATCTTGGGAGAGTTTACCTTGGTGATGACAAAGCATGCGACATACTTGACAAAGGGGACATGATGTCGCAATTCCAAAAGGGAATAAGTGGATCTTAAAAGATGTTCAATTTTCCTTAGCTAAAAAGAAATTTAATATCCATAAGACAACTTTATACTCAACGTTATAACATAAATTCCTCTTCTGATGTTTGGAGGGTGACCAAGAGAGCCATGGTGACTAAAAAAGGAAGTAAATTACATAATCTATATATATTAGAGAGCAATGGTGAAGTGGGAGTTGCATTGGTAGTTGTAGAGAGTGGGTCATCTCTTTGGTATAAGAGACTTGGTCACGTGAGAAAAAGGGGACTTCAATTTATGCTCAACAAGGATCACCTTCTAGGCTTAAAATGTGTTGATTTGGAGCTTTGTGAGCATTACCTTTAATAACAAACAAAGGTGGATAAACTTCTTCAAGACCGGTAATGGAAAAAAGACAACACCATTGAGGTTTATTCACTCGAATCTCTTTGGTCCTTTGGAATTAACATCTTATTAAGGATAAAACTACTAACTTTACTTTCTTGATGATTATGTTATATTATATAAGAAACAAAAATCAAACCAAGATCTAATGTTGGTCATAGATCACATGGAATTACATAAGAATAGAGACAAAAAAAAGTATTTAAAGAGAATTCAATACTCTCCAAGCTATCACTTAACTAGTGAGGTGAGTCTAAGGTCATGGGTGTATGATGAAGTGAGGGGAGTATGGTCAAAGGAATTCTTGTACAACATATATAGTCAGTGTGGGCTTAGATGTCATCCTGTGGCAAAGATGAGCTATGGCTAATAAGTATAACAACAATATCTCTTTAGGCAGATGTTGATTGGTTTTAATTTGAGCTTCACTTGGTTTTGACAATACTTTAATATTCTCTAGTTAACCAGGCCAACCACGTGAAGGTGGAAGCTTATTTGGCCTCTCCCCTATAATCACTCTAAATTCCCCATTAACATCTAATTAAATATTTCATTCATTCATTCATCCATTTAAGACTATTAAATTGAATCATTATTGAAGAATTTGAGCAATACAAATCCACACAACTTGAAGAACACATGCATGCAAGAACCTGTCATAGAGAAGAAAAGACAAAGAAGAAGCAAGGGTTTTGCTCTGAAAATATGGAAAATTATATTATCAGACTGAAAAGACGAATGAAATTTACAATTGATCAATCCTCATAGAAGGAGATCGAAAAACCTAAAAGTGAAACCTTAAGAGGTATATGACATTTAATAATTACTAACTAATTATTAAATAAAATGCAAATGCATAAAGGAAAATCTTAAGAAGGGATTAAAGTTAATTTAATAAATTAAATTAAATTAACCCTTTGCTCTAACAATTATAATCACATAACATTCATTAACACGACATAAAATTCATTGATACATAACATTCATCAATAATTCATGTACATGTCAATCATTATAATCACATAAAAATATTCAATAACATGACATAAAATTCATTAATAAGCAACATCCATTAATAATTCATCAACACATTCATTAAGACAATGTTCTTACATCATCAAACAAGGTTTTTAACAATAATTTCTTCTTTTGTTTTTTCTTTGATTTTTTAAGCTAAAGGCTAATAGGAACATCATGACTATATTTGGCATTCTCCTCCAACTCTTATGGTTTTGATCTTATGACATGATGCTTCATCATCTTTTTTTGAGCACGAGGCTGATGCACCAAAGGGGGGTGCCCTGCAATAAAAAATAAATGGGTTTAATTCAAAACATTTTTTTACTAAGGTTACAAGTATTTCATCAATCAAAAGAACATAATAGGGATTTTTCTTTACCTGATAGTGCCACATTATCTACAATCACATTTTGTTCAACCTCAACCTCAACATGCTCAACATTAAAATCACACTTCACTCTGTCACCATGATGTTCTGCATAGTCTGAAATATTCACAAAAACATTACACCAATTTCAATTTAATATTTTGAATTTTATTAAATAAATACATAATTAATTTTCAATAGAAATTGAATATATACCTCTATGACTATGATGCATATCAGGGCCTTCGTTATGTGTCGGATCTGTGTGTTGTAGGAACGCCTAGATCTATTAAGGTCCTAACACATTTTGTCTTGTAGATGGTTCTAGCCAACCATTAGTGAATAAGGGCTAAATATAAATTCCCAAGGTTTGACTAGGGTAGATAGGTGAAAGAATGAGGAGTCTTAGGGTTGCTAATATTGCCTATAACCTTGCATAGGAAAAGGGTTGACTAATAGCTAACTAAAAACTCTAATATTGAGGAATGGAGTTAGAAGTTAGTTTTGGACTATATGGAACCCATATGTAAGGTTTTTGGATCCATACACAGTCAAAGGAAAAAAAATTCAAAAGTTGCTCAAGCAATTTTGCAATTTTGCAAAAGTTTCATTTGACAACTTTGACAACTTTTTGCATGAACTGAAGGAACTTGCATTTTTTAATTATTGGGTCCATACAAGAGGTTTCCACATGTGCAAACACACTATATAACACCATCACATGCCTAGAAGAAGGGTTGGTGTTTAGTTTGTATGAATTGGAGTTGAACAAGAACACATTTTGGAAGCATTTCTAGTCACAGTCTACTTGCGTACTGTAACATCCAATGTGAATGGATTGATTGGGCTTTCTTTGTTTGATGGATAGTTAGAGGAGTGAGTGTAAAAATTTTTCTATCATTTTTGTGTCTTGAAGTGCTAAGTAGATAGGTTTTTAAAATTCATTTTGTCATTATATAGTTCACTATCCTGTTTTGGGTTGTAGTTAGTTTAATGGCCCTTTCTTGATTTCCACTAGTCAAATTGCCATGACCCTTTGGAATTAAAAAGAGAACTATATATATAGTGTACATATTCATTTTTTAGTGCACAAGAGTTAGTTTGGTATATTTCCAAGCATGCCCTAGGCGAGTCTAGTATACCTAGCTAGGAGTTATATGTTGTTGCAGAGCTAGCAGTTGAGTGTTTGAGATTGGTTTGCACCAATCCAAGAAGTGTACATGGATAAAAAGGTGTGGAGGTAACTTGAACCAATTTTGGTGATCAAGAAAGATCATTTGGTAAGACTTTTCAGTTTGTATTTTCTATGCTGCATTCAAACCCTCAAAACCCTTAAAAATAGGGTACTTATGCTCCAACCATGTACGAACATATTGAAGTCTAAAACCCACAAAATATTAGAGGTATTTGAAAATTTTATTTGGATCACTAGGTATTTTGGTAGGTTGTTTTCAAGTTTATAGGGTTATTGTTTGTAAACTTTGATAGGAGGCCTAATTAGGGGCTCTTGGGGCTACTAGGCCTAATTAGGGGCTCTTAGGGCTACTAGGCCTAGGAAGAGATCTTTGGAGTTTGGTGAAGTGGGTTTGTGAGCCAAGACCCAAGATTTCTAGTGAAGATTATATCAAGATTGAGGAAGAAACTTTGATTGATTTTGGATACTGCATTGGGATTTCATCCTTACCTTGCAAGATAGCAAGAAATTCCTAGTTAGGAGCCTAGGTGGGTTAGGGGAGGAAAGAAGTGGAGTATAAATTGATGTAATAGATCCTATAAAAGGGGATAATTTTTAGAGATCCTCTTTGGAATAAGGTCAAGTACTAACCCTATAGGCTTGGGATAAGTTTTAGAAAGTTTGGGTAATTGAGACCTAGACTAGGAGTTTTGGATCTAGTTACATCACTATTCCAGGATTAGAAGGCTGAAGTGAAATGTCATGCACTTTGTTATCATTGCTCAAAATTAAAATCAAATAGATTATTTCTCAAGTACTCAATTTGAGTTATTATTCATTAGGCCTATTTACTCTTGTATAAACTGATGCACTAAAATCTTCTCTTTGGCCATTAGAATCTTTGTGATGGTGGGCAAACATGACTTTATAGCCTTGCTTGAAGTCAATTTTTTTATCCTCTTCTGTGGGTGCCAAATTAAATTCAAAGCCCTGAATTTTTTGCTTAATATAGTCAATATTGAATGTATTGCTTTTTTTTAATTTTATATTAAAAAATTGACACAAAATTTCATTTACTGCTACTTACAAGTCGTGCATGAAATTTCATATATCCATCAGAGCCAAGATGATGTTGGCCAACATTATCTTTTCTAGCCTATGTAGCCTTTGATGTGTCTTGCAACCTATTTATGCAAAGTTTGAAATATGTTGGATTATATAAATATAAAAATCACTAATTCATGCATAATTACATTAGTACTATTACATACCTATTTTTGCCAGGTGGTGGTTGAATTCCTTTACCTTAGAGTATTTTCTCTTTTGCATCTTCAATGATTTCATTCCACTCCATCTCTGGAACCATAGGAGGATGTTTGTAATTTGGGTTGTCCTTTAGAGCACTTCTATATTGGTCTCTCACAATCTTTAGATGTTTGCAATATTTTTGAAGAATTTTGGCTCTATCAAAAATATTTCAACCAAAGAGATCCTCTAAAGATTTTATGAGCTAATCTTTAAATTCAAGACCTTGGTCATTCCACCTTTAAAAAAAAAACAAAATTGTTAGATATAAAAATTAGCTCAAGTTACGTACCTTAAATATATTACAATAAATGGATGAACGAAAAAATATTCTACCAATCATATGAAGCTACATACCTTTTACGTATTGTGGGCCCAATTAGCTTCAATGTTAAATCACAAAGAGTTTCATAAAAATGTATCATTTCCTACAAAATCATCATGAGATCATTAGTCAGAAATGAGTTATGAATAAGTAAACTACAATTACACTCTAAATAAGAACAATTCTAAAGTACTTGGACGCTTAGGTAATTTTAAGGGAATCATGTCTTTCTCAACAAACAACAATAATGCATCCAATGATCCAATAGAAGTAACACGGGCTAATCTAGGAAAGGATGGTAAATTATCACAAGTACTAGTATATGTTCTATCATGAGAAGGTGTACCTATCAGTGCACAAAGTTAATACATGACTATGATCAAATGAGACCAAGAAAGTACAAATCATATCATATTCAACATAAAACAATATATATCAAAACAAGGATTTACCAACTCTAGTCGTAATAGGTGTGGAAGTTTGCATGCTCCTTGTTGTCAATCCTATAGTTGACAATCTCAAAGTGGTGGCTAGCTTGTCAAAGGAGGCATATGCACTTCATCATGATCTAAATAGCAATAATATATATAATGTGTTGTCTTTTTAAAATATAGATTGCAAAAACATGACAATAGTAATATAGTTCGTTCACCTTTCTTATAAAATTGTCAATAATAATCATAAAGAAAATAATTGTGCAATTTTGACTATTAATGGACTATAATAGAGAAGCATGGTACATAGTGATTTTTATGATGTCCCTTGTGATGGTTCAAAATTGAAATCACATACCTATAGGAATTGTACTAGTACCCTCATCATGTCCAACAACTTGGTGAGGTCTCGAAAAAAAATTTAAGGACACATACACATTTTAGTTCATGATCCATAAATTAGTATAAAACATAAATCTTTATTAAACTATTGTAATAGACAAAGATTAATTGTTTATTACTTCAAGATAACATGCTCTCTAACACAATTCATTTCTCATTGCCTCTTTCTCTTCGGTTAGATTTGGATCAATCACAAGAGCAAGAATTTGTAGATTGATTCTTTCTAGGCTCTTTTTACACACGCTTATAGGGTCAATGGTATATGTGATGCCATCATCACATAATATTGTGGCCACCATATTAGTAACTAATTGCTCTCGTGTAATTGGTTATTTTCCCTTTACCTAAGCATCAAATTGTGAAAGAAGTATCAGTAAAACATTCAGAATAACTCAAAAACCTATTGAAAATAATATAATAACAAGAAATTTTGTACAATAACAATTATATTAATTTTTACACTAATTTTTACCTTCACTAAAGAAGGAGAGGGAGGAACATCCCTGCCTCTGTCATTCGATGGATCCATGTCACCCTATGACAAAGAATAAATATTAAAACATCAACATAATGAAAGTAATAGTCAACTTAGAAAAAAAACTTATTAATAAAATGGTATATTGTATATTAGAGTTATTAATTCAAGGTAATTAGTTTAAATATTACATATATAGTACTTAGAAGTCTCATGATAGTAAATTTCTTTGTATATGTGAAATTCAAATTGTAATCTATTAGCAGCTCTTCCCCTACACTTATTGATTTTATTGCACATGCAAAAATAATTTCCCTCATGAACCTCAAAAATGCAATTGGGTCGCTTATTAGTTGACCCAAGATGTGTACTATTTATAAAACCTACAATGTTCCCTATTACTTTTTCCTTCCATCAATGTACATAGAAAATATTTTACTTTGATCATTTTCTTTCCATTGTAGATGATTTGTTGATAAGTCATACCTATGCATACTTTTTTTTATTGAACTTTCTGCATCCAATTATTGTAATTGTAACAAGGTCATACATACTCCATCAATTCAACAACTTTTTTATAACTAACCTTTATACCATCCATGGAAAATAGGTCCAAACCATGTAATGATGATGGAGTTATGTGATATATCCTCTTGTTAACACAAAAATCAGTGTTAATTGGAGGTAACTCCTTAGGTACCCATTCTTTCTGAAGATGTATGTACCTCAAGGGAACCTTGATGTCTCCTTTTGTCTCATCATAATAAGAATATAACCCCCTTGAGTAAGGAAAAATTGCATGCATTTATTGAATTTTCTTCTAATATTTTGAACTCTAGTTTGTCTATATTTTATAGACCTACTACATGTCTTACTATTCTCTTCTATTCCTACATTTTCCTACATTTTCCTTACTCGAGGAAGATAAATCTAACAAAGACCTATTTGGTCATACTTGTAGCCCATCAAATGAGAGATATAGCTGAAGGAGTGAGATATTTTACTATAAAATGAGGCTAATATTGATGATGTAGGCCTAAAGTTGATGTTGAAGGTAAAGAGAAAGCAAGCATATAATAAACTTATACCTCTCGATCTGTTTCACTATATAGGATCCTCATCAAAGGGGTATCATTTCCTACATATGTAAATCATTTATCTTAAGTTAGTTACAAATTACATGATACTTATGGAACAAAGTACATATAAAATAACATGAACAATGTGCATATATTATAATCATTGTATATTTTTTAATTCGTTACCTCTACTGTATGTGTGCTAGCTATGTAAGATCCTCAACAAAAGGTACGATGATGTCTGCAGTGCTTAGCATGTTTCCACAAAGGGTGACAATCATGCACAAAACATATAGTATAAGAAATCAACACCAATAATTGAGCATTGTAATGCATATTTTCAACATGTATATCATAAATCACCAATGTTGTTATCAATAGAATTGAGCATAGTAAAATAATTATACAATGGTATTAGAATTGAACACAAAATATATTAATCATGAAAACATATAACAACTTGAACAAATTTTCAATGAATATATCAATACTCGATACATTTTATTGATCATACCTAATATATTTCTATTCATCATGTCATTGATCATCTTCTTTGTCCATCTCATCATCATGACCATCATCATTGTCATCATCACTATGACCATTGTCATCATCATTGTCGTCCTCATCACCACCACCACCATCATCATCTAATTCATCATCATTACCACCATCACCACTACCACCACCACCATCATCACCATTTCCATCATCATCATCATCATCATCACCATCATCACCATCACCATCATCATGAACATCATCATCATTTTCTTATTCTTCTTCTTATTCATCCACTAATTGTCGTTCGTGATCATCATCTACTTCATCTTCCACTTCTTCAACATCTTCTTCTTCAATCACATTATACTTTACCAGTATTCCTCTTGGATCATGTCTAATGACAAATGACCGACCCAATTTATGTGGAATGCCAAAGTAAAACACTTGCTCACATTGGCTTGAAAGAATACAAGACTTATTTCCAACTAGCTCAAATGACCTTGTATTAATCATTGTAAATCCATTATCATGTTCAATAATAGTTCTATCGGGATCATTTTTTATTTAGTCCTAGCTTGTACCATTTGACGATGAATAGAACTACTTTGAAGGAATTAAAGTCACACTCAATTACATCATCCAAAATTTCATAGTATCTATTTTTAGATTGTTGAGGTTGCATGTCATTTCTAGATGAAATATTATTTACCTCAAAGACTGCAGTTATCTCAGAATCACAAGTTCTCTTCATGTCATCCAACTTTTTTATGCAAATTTTATGGCCATGGTAGTACATAGCTTTGTGGTGCTTGACCTGCTATTTTTCAAACATGTCAAAATTATGCATCCATCTATGAGTTGATATTAAACATATGGGTCATGGTAAATAAATTTATACATACCTTTCTACCTCTTAAACCATTTGCTAAATCAATTATCATTGGTGTAATATTGGAATCTCCATTACGATGAGCTTCTTTAACTAATGAAGCAACACCTTCCCATGTTAATGAGCAAACATTTTGTTGAGATCGTTCAATCCATACTATCATCTAATCAAGATTGTTTGCAATATACAAATGAAGTACAATATATAATAAATACATTATATCTCATATATAACTATTCATAGGAATATCCAACTAACGCTATAAAACATTAATAATTACTAAACAAAAGACAATATCCAAATATATATTTCATACAAAAACCATTAGATGGAATAACATTACCTTGACGATTCATTCTATTATATTCCAACTTCCATAGGTGAGGTGTCATTCTTGGTGGCTTTGATGTTGTTTCTTCTTTCCCATTGAAAAGATGTTTTTCAGTAATTAATACTTGTGATTTTTGTGGAGAAAGAATGTTCATCGAACACTTACTTTTCTAAACTTTTTGAATGACAAGATCTCATCTTTGGACCACAAACTAGACATGCAAATTTCCCCTTTGTTTGAAGACCTACAAGATCATGTATAATTGGATGACACGTGTTAATTTTGATATTTACAATTATCATGTGCAACTTAAACATACAACAACAATGCATTAGCACTATTACATACCAAAAATATGCATTAACAATTTTACATACTACCAAAATGTGTTAGCCTAGGGGCATCATGTATTGTCCATACAAGCATTGCATGAAATTGAAATTGTATTTGTTCTATAACTCCAACAACACATCAATAAGGGACTCAATATATACATTCATATAGTTTACTTGGGACTTACCTAGTTTAATGGACATAAACAAAACATAATTATTATGACCATTTTGATGCAGCATTTATAAATTAATTTATATGACTATTAAATAGAAGAATACCTGGTACAATCATTTCCAACATTATGTGCTCCCTCTTTATAGACATCCAAGGAGGAATGTTATTGTTAATAACAAAAACAGGTTTGACTAAGTAACTATATCTCATCTCTACAAATGGATTGACACCATCTCCTACCAATGAAAGCTTTAGATTACAAGGTTATTCTTTAAAGAATAGCCATGTATCTTCTATGTCCTTAAATTCAAAACCATCCATAGGCATTCACATGATGTCATCTTGACTTCTATTGCATGCATGGTTATCCATAAGTTGTGCCAAGCTAGTGCACCCAAATAATCATTTTAGACATGGAATAATGGAAATGTATCAAAGAACCTTGTGAAGCACCTTTTTTGTTATTTTATCTTATTGATATCTACTAATTTGACAATTAGGCCTATCTGTTGCAAATTCATTTTGTTTATGATATATAATATGATCATTAGGACATGCATGCATTGTTTGATACTCCATTCCAATATCTTTCATAATGACCGATAATTCTCAGTAAGATCGAGGTAAAATATTTGATGGTGGTAACAAACACTCACCTATCAACCTATGGAAAAAAAATTGTTAATATAAAGAAAATTAATGGTACGCTAACATAGAAGATGACAAAAATGACAATATACCTTAGCATACGTGAGATTGCTATATTGGATATACCATTCATAACTTTGAAGTTCACCAACAACAGTACAACATAGAGAAGAGTTGTTTGGGATCCTTAGTACAAGGGCTCGTATGAATTTTCAATTATAATTATATAAAGGTTCTCTTCATCATCATCATTAGATGTGCTAGTATCATCATCTTGATTAGTTGTGCTAGTACCATCTTCTTCAATCATGTTCTTTGACACACACTCAACTACACCAATACCAACATCTTTAATTGTGTTCTCTGCCTCAAGATCATCTTCTTCCATGGGACCAT
This sequence comes from Cupressus sempervirens, assembly GCA_028749045.1. Taxonomy (NCBI): domain Eukaryota; kingdom Viridiplantae; phylum Streptophyta; class Pinopsida; order Cupressales; family Cupressaceae; genus Cupressus; species Cupressus sempervirens. Next base: position 145,966,991 of record CM053791.1, read on the forward strand.
TCCTTTCTATTTCAATATCCACACCTCCATATTCCCTCAATTGGAAATCCACATTCACCAATGGATGAAAATACTTCCCCCCTTCAATGTGACTGTGTTCCCTATAATGTCTCTCAATTGTTGTGATTATAAGTATTCAATTCTTTAAGCCCTTACAATTTGTGTAGGGACAATGACATTTTCCATCACCTTTTCTTTTGAACTATGATCACAATCTAGCAATTGCCTCCTTATTCTAATTTGGGTTCATATTGCTAGGCGTGGTCTTTCTTCATAGGAAAATATTTGGACTATAAAATTATATCAGACATAAATATACAATCATTAGTAGTATTTTGTATATAATCAAAAATTAAAAAATAATAAATTATTACTATCTAATCAGTAAGGGTGGCATCATTAATTACTTCCTACTTATGTTGTAAGTATTATGCTTTTCGAATTGAATCATGTTTGTAGACTGCTACAATTTTCTATAGATGTTTGTTACTCATATCTTAAGAATTTGTATGGTCCATACCAAACCAAGTTATGCTCGAAAGGATTCATTATTCTATGCATGCTTTGAGTAGCTCCCTAGGTATTTGGATACCATTGGGTGGGAGAGTATTTTGGTATAGTTGGATAACATACATTACTTTGGAGTTTCAATATTGTAAACAAACATTATTTTGGAAATACATCTCCTTGCAACACTCAAAACCATATAATATCAAGATACATCTCCCTTTGCACTTAATTTTACATCTCCCTTTTGTCATGAAAATATATATCTATTTTGACAAAAGCTTTTTCCCTTTCACTCCTTATTTAATCTTAACCTACCACTTAGTACACATACATATTAGATTGAAAGAACTTATATATAAAGATTTAAAGTCAACAACATACCTGAGAAGAGAATAAGAGTTTCAAAGGACAATTTCTCCAAGACATTGAAATCCATAGAATACCACATTGAAACTATTAAATTGTAAATATAAATATATTGTGACATAGTACTATGATCTACAAAGCTATACATATAATTCTAAGATCTTGTTACTTATGTTGTTGAATTATGCCCAGGGAGAGTTAATAGTTTAAAAGTGGGATCTCGATTTTGAACAAAAATATTTATGTTCTTGTCCATTTTGTATCTTATATTATTGTACCATGCCACATATTCCCTTAATGGAGGAATAACATTGGAATTATTTAGAGACTATATCCTTATCCTCTACTGAAAAATAGGAACTTAGAGAGATCCTTTCAAAAAGGATAATTTGTTTCAAAAATAGAAAATATAAACTAACATGGGGAGGATCAAAACAATGGGTCTGTATAGTTAAGAATGTTTTTGAATCTTTAAGTAATTCTAGAGGATGGAAGAAAATATGTCTCTGTATCCACCTGTGTTTTGATTAAAGATGATTACCTAACAAAGGCATGTTTCTTTAGGGGGCCCTCCAAAATATAATTCTCATTGATAACTGGTTTAAGAAGTTTGAATTTGAAGGTCCTTCTAAATGTTCTTTGTGTGAAAATATTAAAGAATATATCTTATTCTCTTAAACTCTCCATATTGACTAAAATATTGGGAATGACTTAGTCATGATTGTTAAGTTGTCATTTTGCATGATGATTCAATGACAAGAATCCTTTTGAACTCCTCTTTTGAAAAGATAATCTAAGATCAACTCCAAGGTTTTGGATGATCTTGTGAGCTACTAGAATCTAATCAATTGAAGATAAATGTGTATGTTCACAAGGACGCCTTTTCTAGTTCCAACCAATTTTCGATAAGATGTTTGATCTGCTATTTGAAAAGTACCCACAAAAGAGATATATTTTTGGTATTTTCTATTTTATGATGAATGCAATTTTTCGATGCAACTATATGAATTTCTATTTGAACCAAGTGTTATTAGAGCAAGTAACAACGATAAGGTAACAAGAGATTAAAGAAAACAACTTAAAAGAGAAAATTCCTAACAAACATAAACTACAGTAACAATGCGTATGCTAGTTAAATCATTGAAAAGATCGAGTAGGAAACCAATGAAATAGGAGTAGCGCTTCCTCAATTCTATTGATGCAATGGTCAATGGGATCAACTCAGTAATAACCAAAATATGTTTCACTTCTCATCAAATTGCAAGGGCATGGAAAGTGTGCTCATGCGAGACAAGAAGCTATTGAGGAACAATAGGTGATCTTTTCTCCAAATTCGTACATTAGCAAAATTCATTAACATGAGGCAAACACCATAACTAAAAGGTTGCACAATCATAAAAACACAATAAAACTCTTGGCTCCTTTATTATTCATGAGCATGCATTCACAAAAATAATGCACTCTGGAAAGAGAAACTACACTCATAATGAGAGCACCAATAACATATATTATTGCATCAAAATAATGATCTGGAGGACATATTACATCCATGCATTTATAAGAAATCATCTCCTCCCTTTGTGTTAGGAGAGAGAGTTCTTAAAATACAACTCATGCTAAAAACTAATAAAACAAATCTAATTATATCCAAACTAACTCTCTAAATGGTGCTAAGTAGGTCTCCACCCTTGTTTATATCAATTAATGGGTACATGAGCCTTTACATGACTTAAAATAATGAAAGAAGAAGTAGATAAGAAGAAAGAAGCTGCAAGAGAATATGAGAGTCACTGGAAGAATGGAAGCTTGATCTTCTCTTAATGTTTTTGGGAGTTGAATTGCCGTCAAAATGCATTTCTAGTGCATAAAATACTCTTAAAATAGCAATTGGCATTTAACTGTCTGTGCAGTACTACTTCTTCAAAATTGTTTGCATACTTGTGCACTTTGATGACAAGTTCCAAAAATCCAAAATTTTCCCAAGTGTCAAAATTGAATTTCATGCATCTGGTTTTTTCCCTTTTCCATCCCAAAGTGATGTCTAGATGCTTATTCTTGAATATATCTATAATCTCTGTTACTTGGGAAACTTCAAGAAAATCCAAAGCCCCATACTTATTCTTCACTGTTTGTCAGTAATTGCTAACCTCTATACGAGTTTCTACAAAATCCTCAAGTTTAGTGTCCAGTTCCACCAATACCTCTTTAATCTTAAATGCTTGCCTAATATCTTCATTTGATGAAGCATCCTCAAAAGTTCTTTGGAATTGTTGAACTACTGATTGCACTGAATTGAGCTTGGTTTTTGACTCATCTTCAAAAATGTCAAGGTCAGCAATATTGTAATACCTCTCTGCTTCCATAATCTATTCTTAAGTTTGATCCCTTAATCTCTATATATCCTCATGCAGTTCTTACATAACTTTATTCCTGATAGAAATTTTCTCTATCCAGTCATTGAGCTTGTCCAACTCCTCTGTAATGTATACTTCCATGAGCATATGATACCTTTGAACTTTTATTGATATCAAATCTTGAAGATCTTTTTCCTAGGTATGTACCTCATCCATCAACCCAAAATCCTAGTTTACTAATGAAACTAGTTTATCTACACTCGACTGAATATGGTGCAACAGGTTCAAATTGCCCTGTATTATTTGTACACCCTTTTCCTCAAGATTGTCATGCCATTGCTGACATGCTCCCAAAAATTAATCCACTTGTACATTGCCCATTTCTCTTCTCTCTAGAGTCATAGCAAGAGTGATCTTTGGATGATCTAGGTCTATTAGGCCGATAACTCCATGTGAATAGCCTCTTAGAAGCTCACTCATTTCCTCAACATAAACAACTCAAATTTATCTTGGTCAATGTGCCTAAACACCTCCTTCATGCCCATAGTGATCATTACCTTTATAGTATCTACTATGGGCCTTCCTAACATGACCTCCTTGATTTGGCAATCCTTAGGAGTTAGTTCCTTGGTGTCCACATATGGAGGAGGGATAGCTATGTGCAAGCAAGTCCTAATATTGATTCTTCATAATGAAGGCCAATTGTTGTGCATCACTCGTAGGTGGCTCAGGCTTCTTGATAGCTTTGATTAGCTCTATAATTGCCTCATTGATAGTTAGGTCCAACTCCTCCTTTTGTTGGAACATTACCTCCCTCTTTAGTCACACTAATATGGTGCCCATTAGAGACATATATTTCACTAAAGAGGTGGTTTTAACTATAGGCCCCTTCTTGTTATCACTCCTCTCTAGAGTCTTCTCCTTTTGAGAAAGATCTACATTAGGAGTCTTTGTATTTGTTATGGCCAAGGTCCTAGCCTCTATATCACAAGGAGTTTGTTGGGGTTCTTTGAGTATTTGACCCTCCTCTGATACTTCATCAGCTTGTAGTTGTCAGGCTCTTCCTCCTCTGCTACATGTTATTCTATTTGTGTGGTGAAAAGAAGTGGAGTGACTGAGCCTCTATCCAAAAATGAAAAATCTTGAGATGGTGGTGATAGTATACCCAATGGTTCTTGAGGTAGAGGTGGCAATTTATTCCAATCCTCTCCTAAGGATTCATTGGTAGGTGTGTCCCTTATCTACTCACCCACCATCTCAGTGCCCACTGGCATAAAGTTGAAATTAGAGAGGTCAAAGACATCTATTTCTTGCCTCTCTATGTCAACAATCCACTATTGTTTCCCATCCTCTGAAGTGGAAACCTGAATAGACTCTTTTGTAATGGATGGAGGAGTTGTGGTTGAGCTTTTTCTTCTTTCCTCTTTTGTAGCCCTACCTAAGTGAGTCCTCTAACTTAAGGGAACATAATAAATCTTTTCATCCTCTTCATCTTCTACCTTAGCTTTAGGGATGGTTTCAAGAACCTGAGGAATATGAGTATTTTTCTTCTTCAACTTCCTCCTTTTTGTGTTGGTTGCCCGAGTCTAAACTCTTACTCTTTTGGGCACTGAAGGCGAGGCTTCTTTCTCTGTAGCTATAGGTGGCACTTGTTGCTCTTTATCTACTTGGTCCTGTGCTTTCTCTTCATCTTGTTGAAGGGGCACTTGCTCATTTCCTTTCTCTACTAGGTCAACTCAGGGCTTTTATCCTTTAGGTTGTACTTTTTCTTCCTAAGATGTTTGTGCAAGAGTCATCTACTTCTTCCCCTAAGCTAGAGCTCTTTTCCTCCTTACTCTCTTATCTTTTTTGAAGTACTCAACCTCCCACTTATGTTGATGCACTATCTTTGGCCTCACTGAGGATTAAGCTAGGAAGGTTGGCACTGTGACTTTGACACCTTTACCCTTCACTAGGTATGTTGTGGCTTGCAAAGGAATAGCCTATGGAAATGGATCAAGTTTGAAAGGCTTCTTGATCCATTCCCTCATCAGTTGGAATATGTGGTGAGCTCTGTGATTGATGTTAGAGTTCTCATCCCTTCTAATTTTTTTATTCATTATCAACCTGTCATAAATTTTGTCCCTATTGTACAATAGATCTAAGACATATTGCATGTCTTTCTTGAAAGCCTTTAATGGGATCTTTATTTTCAGGGTCTTATCTGCCAGATATAGAGTTATCCTACAATAATCCCTTATTCAAATATCATAGTCATCTATTTCATTCATCTAGTGATCCTCCAATGCATCTTTATCTATGAACTGCTTCCCTACTAGATGTCGCACCATCCCAATATTGTCAAAGTATGGGTGAGGGGAGTTGTACTCTTCTAAGGGATATTGATCCCATTCTAAATCAAAGGTCATCATGTTTTGCTTCTATTTAACATTGAAAGCACCGATGGTGATTGGCCACACCCATGTCTTTTTGTCTTGTTTCCTCACTCTATCATATGCAGATGTGAGTTACCTAGTAATCTCCAGCAAAATTAGCCTATATAACATATACCTTGGGAGTTTCTTGAAGTTCACTTATGTTCCTATGACCCTAAGGTATGTGAATGTTTTAAACTGAATGACATAAGTGCCAATCTCTGTGATTTGAGCTACTACTTCTACTGACATTCTTTTAGCATAATCACCCTCTGGATGATTACAAATATAAAACCATCATTCACTATCTTGTACTCTACACTCTACTCTAAGAGCTTCTTATTGACCAGTTGAGGATACACCACATAAGGCCATGCATTAGCATCTTGCATGCTTCCCTTCCTGTAAAGTCTCGGGTAATCTATCATTTAGGCCACCAATAAGTACACCAAAAATGATGTCATATAGAATTTGGGGTTGGCCTTGATAGCTACCAACTATTCATCCAGATTATCACTCAAAATTATAGCCTAGTCAATTGGTATTCTTTTCATTCTGATTGTCTCTATAAAGTGGACCATCCAAGCTTGAAGACGTCCAGTCGTTGGGAGTCCCATTGCTCTGCATAGAAGCACAATCACATAGCTAATATCATCCTTCATGTACCCTCAGTTCATGTCCATTTTATCGACTCTATGCCTACCAATGTTCTATCAATAAAGAAGGATGATTGAAATATCTCTTTGGCTTCCTTCTCATTCTCCTAATACCACCTCTTAGCTCCTTCATATGTGATTTGTAGGTATTGATATGTCCTTGGGAGATGGAAATCCTTCTCAATATTTTGAGGTTGGAGGTTGAGAATTATTTCTCCAATGACACTCTTGACAACATTTTCTTCAAATACATAATGTTTTGCCAAGGTCATGATCAACTCTGAAGACTGTACTAAAACTAGATGTGAGGCTATGTTGACTAGGCCAGAATGCATGAGTGAATATACCATAGTGGACCTTTTTTTAGGCTTGCTACATATAATGAGGAAGGTGTTCCAATCAACATACCCAAGCTAGGTGTCTCTTATTTTGACATGTCCATCTTGGAAATAGGATTTTCTAGGTGCACCTTAGTATTTGAAAACTATAGGTTTGGGAGCCAGAATGCTAAAAATGAAACCTAAACACAAACCTTAACAGACAAAAAAACCTAGCAAAATGCCCCAAAATAGTTAGAAACAATAAAATTTCACCCACAAGCCCTAATATGCAAAAAAGAACACCTAGCACACCCTTATAGATGCATTAGGCGCACTTAAATGGTCCCTTTATGACCATTTTGGCACAATTGCGCACATACGCACCTAGGTGAGGTGTGTGCATGCGCTTGTGGCAGTGCTTTTAGGGGAAAAAAAACTAAGATTTATGCTTTTGATTATGCATAAAGGGTGTGCACATGCACACCTTTCCTTAGATTATTTTTGGTTTAGTTAGTTAGGTACCTTGAGGAGGTGCACATGTGTGCACCTTGAGGAGGTGTGCATGTGCACACCTTCTGGTGTGTTCTTTGCCTTAGGTTTTTTTAGGGTTTTCAAAGGTGAATAAAGGTACACACCTACGCACCTTTAGTGTCTTAAATTATCTATATTGTTTGTGTTTTGTAGGGAATGAGCGTAGTGGATGATGTGCGGAGGTTCGATTACTCAGGAGCACAAGGAGACAAGTGAATGGAGGTGGAGGAGTTCTAGATATATATAGACCTAGATCTTAAGGGACACACCTCTTTAGGTCCACACCCTTTGGAGGTGCACATGTGTGCATCTCCGAAGGGAGATAAGTACACACTTGTGTACTGAGCACACCCGCGCACCTAGACAAGTTGTGCACGTGTGCATTTATGCACCAATTCACTTAAAAATCTCTAATTTGTCCACAACTCTAATACCTCAGACTTTCACAGTCAAAGATATGATTTTCATATTATAATATATAGTAACACCAAAATATTATTAAAAAGAGGTATTTTCTTATTTAAATGAAACATGAATGCTAACAATGATCACAATCCTTGACACAAACCCATTGCACTATTTTGTCTTTGACTTCCCTGTTTGGGTGAAGAAAGTGTATCAATTTGCATGTTGTTGAAGAAAATATTTCAAGACTCCTATGCGTAGGAAATTTTTTTATCAAAATCTAGCAAACACTTCTTAACATAGTCAAGATTGAAGAATTGTCGAATCTAAGAATGAAAGAAAAGATTACTATGAAGATCTATTAATTTCACCTCATTAATCTCTTCACATACTTGATCCACACAAATACTACCAAAAAATATATTTAGGATTCAGGAATGAATATATATTTTGTCTCTTGTTGTGTCCTTGTCATATATGTCTTTGTAGTGATCTTTTTTAGTGCAAAAGGAAGAAAATGAAAAGGAAAAAGAAGGGTCTTATGCATCAAACAATCAAAATAATATTGATTCAATCTTAGTTGTGCTTGTGTTAGAAATGTCTTTGCGATGATATTCACGCCAAATATCCAAAGTTGCATTTTACTTTGTGAAATTTCTCATTTATCTAGTGTTATTTTGAAGCATGAATTGGTCACATTTTATATGTACCACTCTGTGTCATTAAATGGGTTGCTCCTTTGTGTATGTAGAGAGAAATCTAGCCAAAATAGGGAATGAACTTGCACCTCATTATCTGAGGGAATTTGACTTTGCAGTGGGTATTTGTATTGTTGCAAATACAGACACCCCCACTAAGAATAGAAAGAAAAAGGGGGGTCAATCCCAATCAAGGCATGTGGGCATTTATTTTTCAAAGGAGAAACTCTACGTCTACTATGGAGTGCAATCTTTTGTTAGGGGCTAATTTTTTCACTTAGTCAACACAAATAGAGGAGAGGTAAATGAGATGAGAGGGCAATACTCAAAAGAAAATGGAGGCTCCAAACATTTTTGGGTGATATGTTGGCAGCAATGATATATGAAGATAGGGAAAATTGTTGTAATAAAAGGAGTTGGTATTGTAAATCGTAGGTGGCCTTGTATTTGAACGCCAAGGCCATCATTCATTTTTTTGAAGGGTCACGTATTTTTCATTCACTTACTTTCTACCATTAGTACTAGAACACATTACCAAGGCATATTGGGGAGATATTAGTCTTCAGACGATGCACAAAGCTAAAACCCTTCCTCTTACCTGCAATCTGGCTAAGATAGAATAAATTAGGTTTCACTTTTCTTCTTTTTTTGTTTATATCTCGATTTTGTCAAAAATTTGACAATAAACTTAAGTAACATCAAAATTTTGATGAAATTGGGACATACATTTTTTTAAAAAGTGAAAAACATAAGCCAAAATGGTCTAACGTAAAAAAAATAAAGGTCAAAAATGAAAGGGAAATGTACTAGTGTTGTCAAGATCTCCTTGGCTTTCAAGACATATTGGTATGCTTCTTCCACACTATCCAATTTCACAAAGCTTATCTCATCTCGAATTGTAGATCTCAAACCATTAAGGTACCTTGCAAATTTCTCAAATTCATCATCCACATGTCCAGATCTGATGTCTAAGCTATAAAATTCCTCGGTGTACTCCTTCGCACTCATATCCTTTTGTCTTAGATTTTGAACCTTTCTCAATAGATTCACTTGATAATCAAAAGGGACAAACTTCTTCTTTAGTTTAGTCACTATCTTCAATCAGGTTTGTATCTTTTCTTTACCCTTCCTTTCTCTATTGATTTGGAAATGATCCCACCAAAGTGAAGCATGACCTTTCAACTTAGCAACAACTATCTTCACCTTCTTCTTAGTAGAAGTACCTTTAAATTCAAAAAAAAAAACCCTATCTCAGAGATCTAATCCAATAATGCATTGGTGTCCAATCTTCCATCATAACATGTCACTTCAATAGTAGGTTTGGAATGTGCCCTAGATAGGATTTGCAACAATCTTTCTTCATCAGATTCCTCCTCAAGTTCATGATTAGAGTGTGGTGCTCCAAGTGCTCCTTTGTTGTCACTAACATCATCAAGATGTACTCCTCTCCTCTGAGATGTCTCTACAACATCTAATCTAGCTGAAATTTGTCTCAGCATGTCCATAATGGCATTGTTAGTATTTCCTCTACCTCAAACCATTTTGTATAGGTTCTTTCAAGATCATAACCCTCTGCAAGTTATAGGTCAAATCCATATATCTGTCGCCCTAGAACCAAATCCAATTAGGATTCTATACAATCTAATCTCAACAAGAATGAACTAAGCTTTGATACCACCTAACACAAGGGGGGTATGGATATTAGGGCCAAAGGCAAACCTAATTGTCCAACCACCTTTTTGAGTTAACACAATAGAAGCAAACACAGAGAAAAACACCAAGGAGAGAGAAATAACAAATATCTTATTAATTCATCAAAATATCAACAAATAAACCCAACCATGAGGCCTTTTGGGTTGCAACCAATATAATGATCAAAATTACATCAAAATATACCCACCATGATAGGATTGCAGTCGGATATCTAGACTCTAGCTCGCCAGCTTCTATGATCCTCCCACTTAATCTTCTTATCCTTAGAACCTAAGCCTAGACTCACTACTTTTACTTGCGAAAATGACACATAGAAGATTATAGATCTTCACATTAGAGAAGGCCAATCCTATAATAGTCTGCACACATCCAAATGCATGATCCTTACATTAAATGCATGACACAAATTAATGAACAAGTCAGCTCTCACTAAGAACCAACATAGATAAACTTGTTCAAAGAAGGAACCAAGTATCATAAGAAACCATGAGAAAGCTTGGCACATGAAGTCACTCAATGATCATAGGAGCTTGACCAAAATAGAAACTCGATCATCGCTACAACTCAGCCAATACTGTAACTTGGCAACCACTAACAAAATGGACAAAGATGAGCAAGATAGCAAGGTAACTCGGGATGGTCATGCATCAAATACATTAAAAAAAAAAATCTAAAAGTGGAAGGAATAATCATCAATAATTTAATTAATTTAATATTTTCCATAACTAAGAATTTATTACTTATCAAGGTTAAAACGTTAATTATTCGTAAAAAAAATCTTAGAATTGTATAAAGCCAAATAAATATTAAGTTACATACCTTTGTATGAGAAAGAAGATCCCTTAATTTATTTTACATGCTCCCTACTTCCCACATGATTTCCTTAAAATCTTTACCATTTTAAATATTATACATGTCTGCTAAAATTTACTAATACAATGGTGGAAATTACTTCTATTTCCAAAGTTTGCGTTGATCGAACTTTGTCCTTTTTTTCCTTTTTCTTTTTCTTTTTCTTTTATCTCTTTTTCTTTTTTCTTTTTGTTCTTTATATCTTCCCCACTCTTGTATAAGGGTCATGTTATTGATATGTGAGGACCAACATGTCAAGCTTCATTATTATTATTGATTTACTTAGTTCATAACTTTCTCGATAACTTTACTAATTAGTTTAACTTGGATTATCCTCCTTATTATATTTGGTTATTTAAATATTAATAATGTTATCTATGTAATTTAAATAATATTATTTAATTAAATTCTAATTAGTATGTGTTCATTTATTTATTTATTAGTAATCTTTAATTATTCATTGCATTTGTATATGTTTTGAATAATCACTTAATTATTTTATTAAATTCTTATTAAAAAATAGGGATATCAATTATTAAATTTCATTATTAGAGCGGGTATTACATAATCTTTTAATAGACACAAGGTCTTCAGCGAGCGCACTTCAAAAGAGTGCAAAATTTGTGAGGATCATTTTACACATTGTGGTTTTCACCCTAGTCGGGTTTCTGCAAGATAAAATTGTGTTATGTGATGCTATCTTTATGTTGATTATTTTCTCTTAATTGTAACTAGTTGATTTATATTCATTAGTAATAATAGACTGGTGTGAAAGTGAAGATAGGTGGAAGAATTTGAAGTTATCTACAATATAAGAATGGAAGTTAGTTAAGTCATGATCTTTCTTAAGAAGTAGAGATTTGACAATATTTGGAAGGACACTTTTCTCTTAAGACTGAAGGAGATGATAGGTTCATTAAAAAATGTGGAATCTTGGTCAATGATCGGATGAGATTGGTCATTATTGGGATCTTTATCTTGATTTGTTTTAGGACTCGTTTCTTCATGCTTTTGATCATTATATTGATAGGGGCAATGATTTTAAATATGCATGGGTATTTTGGTAAGTAGTCAATATTTTGACAAGAAGGATATGGACTTTGGATGGGACTTTTTGGAGTAGGATTGCTTGCAAATGGGGTGCATGGTGGTGGTGGCTCTAATATTTTTTAATCGGGTATGGAATTGTATTAAGAAATGAATCATCTTTAAGTGAAAATGAATTATATGGACAATCTTTTCATAATGCAAAAAAAAATTACCTGTAAAGGCAAATATTAAACACTTGTTGGGGACTCGGGGCACTACACATCTTGTTGCAAGGGAGACGGGAAGCCAGACAAGGAAATTCATTCTCTTTACTAGCTTAAAATGAAAAAAAAAAAAAAAATCCCCCCTATTTTGATCAAAGGAAAAAAATAATTTTGATTTGTAAAAAAGGAGAAGGAATTCCTTTGCAAATTCATAACCTAGGGCCCCGGTTTAAGAAGAGGAATGTTAATGTTTTTATTCTAGGAAAGCCACATGCCTAATAAGGATATAAAATAATGTGATCCTTGGCCAAAGAAATAATAAAACTTCATCTAGAGTTAGGTAGAGATTTTAGGGCTCTCAAAACAATGACAAAAATATAGAAAGTGAATCGATGATTTTTCTTCTAGTGTTAATAAGGTGTATATGAGAATAATAAGGGTTATAACTCTCATTGATCCTCAACAAAACCCCAGAAGAAAGCATAAAAAGGTATCAAAAAGATGTCACCAAATGGAAACATATTTTATAAAGATAGTATGGGAGAAATGTGAGAAGTTAGGCATGCTATAAATTTAGAATGGAAAATATCCAAGCTCCATTGACATGAAAGCAAGATGGGAAAGGAAATTCTTTATTTAGGTAAGTATTTCTTTCCTAGGAAATAATTTTTTTCTCTTGCTATGTACAAATACAGTAATTAGGGATGAAATTATGGTTACAAATATTAATTTAGCTTTCATTTTATTGAATGGTCTGCACACTTTAATCTATTTACATATAACCTAGAATTCAATATAGCTTAGATTTCTACATTATATTGTCTCTCGGTCATCACAGATGAGATAGGGTTCAACTGTGGAGCTTTTTTAGGGTACAATGAGGTGATGATTCATGGTATGTCAAGAGAAATCAAAGCATGCATATATCTAGCCCATAGAACATAAACCCTAGACCTACTAAGAATAATCATAGAGAAGGGAAGTGGATCATTAATCCACATTTTTAAGATGGGACATCAATTAAATAGAGATAATGAGTAAGAAGAATATAAACATAGTTCCTAAAATCTCTACCAAAACTTTAATGGTTGAAGATGAGGGCACTACTTTATGAATGAGGAAAGGGAAACTATTAGACAAGTAAGGAGAAAAACAATTTTCTTGAGTAATGGAAATTTGAATGGTGAAGCTAGTTCAACCCACTTAGGCCAACCTAAAAAGGAAATCCAATTTAAGGAAGTGTAAGAAAGTGACATTGTTGAGGAGTTGAAGGAAATCAACCTTGAGGAGGGGAGGAGTGTTAAAACAAATCCAACTTTAAATGTTGTGAGGGGAGAAACATAACTCAATCTAAATAATTTCAATATTCCCTTGTAATTTAACATATCAGCTAATAGTGAAATGGTATGTATGGAGTTTAGATTGAGTTCAAACATAAAAGAGATAATAAATTTATATAAAGAGACAAACACAACTATTTATTAGTATAAAGAGTATCTAAATGAGATCATGGGACAAATAGAGGCTTTGAAGGAGGTGGTAAAAAGAGAATTGAAATACATAAAGGAGGGAATAATATCTGTGGAATGAGTAATCAAAAGCATGGGGCCAATAGAAAAGGATGTACACACTAATCTAAAACTATGAGATTATGTAGTAAAAGCACAAATATGTGTCACCTTTTA